>CM053613.1:12121545-12156545 GCA_028646535.1 Procyon lotor
GGTGAAGCTAGAGTTTGTTCAGATTCTGTCTCTGCTGGTACGGCCCACTTCTTAAGCACTCTGCAGAGAGATGGGCCTTATCCCCACATTCCCTCTAAGGACCCCGTCAGGATCAACCAGGAAAGTCCCGGGGACCCCCTCAGAATTGCCAGTTTTGCTGCAGGCTTGAGCAGATATGCCGCGTGAAGATCTGCATTTTAAAACAGAGGAACGGGGGCACCTGGGTGGCTCAGTGGGTTAAAGCCTCTGCCTTCGGCTCGGGTCATGATCTCAGGGTCCTGGGATCGAGCCCCGCATCAGGCTCTCTGCTCAGCGGGGAGCCTGCTTCCCCCTCTCTCTCTCTGCCTGCCTCTCTGCCTACTTGTGATCTCTCTCTCTGTGTCTCTCTCTGTCAAATAAATAAATAAAATCTTAAAAAAAATAAAATAAAATAAAATAAAATAAAATAAAATAAAATAAAACAGAGGAACGTTCTGCTTGGCGACAGAACGTTCACTGCCGTCAAGGGTTCACGGCTGGGCTCCTCTGAACGGTGCTGTCACCAGATGCTGCAGAGATTAGATTTTCAACAACCTGATTTGCTTGCAACTTTCCAGGAACCCATGGATCCATAAAGCATCCTGATTTTCAGCCCTGCACCTCTTCTTAAGGCAAAGCGGTTACTGAAATGATTGATGAAGCTAGTCACAGTTGACAAAGCACTTCTGCACAAGCTCTCAGATGCTCCTCCCAGAACCCCAGGAAGCAGACAGCATCACCTCTGTCCTCCAGCCGCTTCCCAGCCTAGCAAACTGAAATGGCAGAGCGAAAAAGAGAGAGGCCGGCCCGAACCTGAACTGAATACTTAGGCTGGAAGCGGGGGCGGGGGCTGAGATTATTTAGGCCCTGGCCTCCTAGCCTGATGTCTACAGATGGGCTTGGGCAAGGCTCAGGGGAGGTCCCTTACAATGTAAGCAGCATTTTGGGAATATGGGTATCTGAGTAGAACTTCCTAGGTGACTCCCGCTGCTCAAGGACCAGATCTAACCCGCCCTCCCCACTCCCCCTTCAACTGATGGTGGAGTTAGTGCTTCCTTTTATCATTCTAAAAGTCTCTTATTAAATTTCAAAAAAGGCCCAGAGACCTTATAAATGAGGCATGTTTACATACAATCCCAAATCCCACACCCAGGCTTTGCACACTTGTAGTGACATTAACTGGAGATAATAACACAGAGACCCCTGGTCTGCTCCTCGCCTGCTGTGCCCCGGCCTGCCACAAGCCTCAAGACTCACAGCTCACAAGGGTGTGTTCCAATAGATTCCGCATCCCCATTTTACGCACAAGAAATCCATCGTTCTGAGAGAGTAAGCGCCCAGCCCCAGGGTGCACGCCCCTCAAGCGGTAGGAATGTCTGCGTCCAGAGCCCTGTAAACAACTCAGACTGCTCTTCCCCACTCAAGTCCACCCGAGGTCCTCCCCGCGCCCCCCCCCCCGCCTCATTTTCAGCCTCAGGGCCAACTACCCCTTGACCCTGAACACACTCAACCTCCGTAAATCAGCCCATCGGTGAAACCAGTGGGTTGAGCCCTTGGGCAAAAGGATTGGAGTAGCAGTGGGGTTAGAATGGGCCCGTGGCGGGGGGGGGGGGGGGGGGGGGGGGGGGGGGGGGGGGAGACAGCGGCGGGCATAAATAAACTTTAAATTTGCCACAGATGCCAAGGGTTTTCCAGGTTAATGGGGCAGAGGGAAGCAGCGGACAGGGCTGATGTGAAAAGCATCCATGGAGCGGTCCCGAGAGAAGCATCCCCTTCATCACGGGCGGCTCGCCCCCAATAACCAGAGAAATGAACAAGAGTCAGAAAAAAGCAGAGGACAAAGCAAAGCTCCGCACGAGGCTGGCTAGAATCAAGATGCGGCTAATAGCAGGTGTCGGCAGGGCTGAGGAGGGCTCCGCCCTCACAGACTGCCGGCGGGGAGGAGAAACGGTCCAGCTGCTCTGGGACTGGGTCTGGCAGGTCCTCAGATGATTAAACACGGAGTTCATTAACAGGGAGTTAATTAACCCAGCAATTGCATGCCTAGGTAGGTGCCCGAGAGGAAACGTGTCCACACAGGAACTCGCACACTGACGTTGGCAGTAGCATCATTCAGAAGAGTCCAGACACGGAACCAAGCCCACTGTCCATCGACAGGTAAATGGTCGAACCAAACGGGGTGTGTCCACGCAACAGAATAAAAAGGCCACAGAAAGGAACGATAATGCCACATCCACAGCGACAACCTGTGACAACACGGATGCACCCGGAAAACGTCAAGCTAAGTGCAAGAAGCCAGTCACAAAGGGCCATGTACTCCTTCACACGAATTCACGGATCCCCTACCATCTCATTCGTGCGGAAGTCCAGAACCAGGAAATCCCTAGAGAGAGTAAGTCCGTCGTTCTGAGGGCTGGAAGGGGGAGAGGGGGGAGGGAGATGTGGGCTGACAGCTAAAGACAGAGTTTCTTCCTGAGGTGATGAGAGGGTCCCACCACCAATGGGGGCGGTGGCTGCGTACAGAGGTGAACATACCGAACACCACGAAATTACACACTTTAAATGGGTGAACTGTGCAGTACGTGACTACATTGCAATAAAGTGGTTTTAAGAAATCTGCCGAGGGGCACCTGGGTGGCTCAGTCTGTTAACTGTCTGACTCTTGATTTTGGCTTGGGTGGTGATCTCAGGGTACTGAGATCCAGCCCCACGGCAGACCCGGCGCTCAGCGGGGGGTCCGCCTGTCTCCCTCTCCCTCCGTCCCCCCCGCCATGCTTGTTCGCTCTCTCAAATAAATAAAATCTTTTGACAGAGAGAGAGAGATCACAAGTATGCAGAGAGGCAGGCAGAGAGAGGAAGCAGGCTCCCTTCTGAGCAGAGAGCCTGACACGGCGCTCGATCCCAGGACCCTGAGATCATGACCTGAGCCAAAGGTAGAGGCTTTAACCCGCTGAGCCACCCAGGTGCCCCTAAAATCTTTAAAAAAAAAAAAAGAAATCTGCCAAATATTCATCAGCAGCAATCAGACAAGGAAAAGCAAACCACATTCTACTACGTGCTTGAAAAGTTCTCCCCAGAGAAAAAGGAGTTTCTGTGTGAGTGGGAGGACCAAGGGGATGGCACGTGAGCATTCATGTATGGGGTTGGAGATGAGCTCGGGCTTTGGTCTGAGGTCCTGACCCCACAATTAGCCGCATGGCTTTGGACAAGCAACCTGGCCCTTGAAGCCCCAGTTTCCCAATCTGGACAAAGGGGGAGAGGGACACCTGTCCGCTGGTACCATTCCGAGGATCCAGTGTTAGGGCACACATAGCCTTCAGGGCCGATGAACAGCAACAATTTCGTGGCTAATAGAGGTATTGCTGACCGCCAAGCCTCACCAGCTTTTGCTGAGGACATCCCTGGGGGTTTAAGGCTGCTGAGTCGGGCTCCAGCAAGACCCATCCTAAAGGAATTTTCAAACAGCAGAGGATGCCAAGTCCCCTATTATTAAAGCCAGGAAGTTCACTAGGAATTAGTGTCTCTCAAAACGAGCGTCTTTGGATATGTTCTTAAGGTCCAAAAGCTCATGCTAAGAATTTTTAATTCAATCTTTTCATTAAAATAATCAATATATGGGAATCATTAGGAGATTTCCGTCTCAAAGAGTACTGTGCTTGGAATTCGGTTGGCACCTGTGGTCGACTGAGTTTTTCGCCCCGGTTCCCGCCCCTCCTCACAGGCCTTGGCATGTGATTCTGCACTGGGCTCTCTCTTATAGGTGCCCAGGACTTTTTCTCCTTGACCTTGGCTTCAGCCGTGTGACTTGTCTGGCAGATGAGATATTAGCATGCACCAAGCAAGACAGACTGGAAAATATGCTTGCAAGCATGGGCTTGCCTTTGGGGCCTCTGCCTTGACCCGAAGAAGAGCTTCCCCAAGGAGCCCCTGCTTCTTCAGCCGGGGCCCAGAACATGGAACAGACCTGGCTCCACGGTGAGGCCACAAGTTCGCCCTGTGGCTTGTGGCTCAGCGGCCCAGCTGCGCCCAGCAAAATAAGCCCCCTGCGGTCTCCCAGCAGAAATGCCAGACTAACTGAGGACCTGCAGTTGGGCCAGCAGATACACGAGCAAGCACGCAAGATTGCTGCTCTACACGGCGGGTCAGCAAACTATGGTCTGCAAGGGAAATCCAGCCGCCCCGTGTGGGATGGCCCAGCAGTGAAGAACGGTTTGTGCATTTCTCAGTGGTTGGAAATAAACCAAGGAAAGAACATTTCATCATGTGAAAGGTATATGGAATCCAAATTTTGGTATCCATCAACAGCCTTCCTAGGACACACCAGACCTGACTACTCTCTCCCAACAAGGGCAGAACTTGGAGGACATGTGGGGTCCATGGAGCCTAAACTATTTACAGTCTGGCCCTTTACACAGAAAGTGTGCAACCCCAGTTTCTAGGTCACCAGATTCGGAGGTCATCTACTAGACAGGCACAGCTGCCCAGACAAGAGTCCTTTCTGCTATGTGCCGCGAGCTAGCGAAAGAAGAGTAAAAGCAAACTTAAAAAGCGCAGGATGCATTCTGGCAAAGAAAAGGGAAGAAACCATTGAGGCAGGTGCACTAAAAGATCCCCCAGTGTTTCAAACAGAGACAAACAAAGAATATAAAGGGGTCACCCGGTAAATAGCAATTTTGTTCCAGGAAAACACTGTCCAACACATTACACCGATTTCCTTCATTTGAATTACATTGGTTGGTATCATTCTTTTCATTTCATATTTGTAAGTCTATCTTGGGTAGTTATAGCTGTTTAAGAGTTAGAAGAAATGGGGGTGCCTGGGAGGCCTAGTCAGTTGGGCGGCTGCCTTCGGCTCGGGTCATGATCCCAAGGTCCTGGGATGGAGCCCCACATCGGGCTCCCTGCTCAGCAGAGAGCCTGCTTCCCACTCCACCCCCCCACCGCCCGCCGCTTTGCCTACTTGTGCGATCTCTCTCTCTCTATCTGTGTCAAATAAATAAATAAAATCTTTAAAAAAGAGAGAGAGAGAGAAGAAATGTTGTTTCATCTAGATCTATGCTCATACCTTTTCAAATTACGTTAACGTAGGATTAATGTGATATTGGAACACCCCCCCCCCAATGTTAAAAGTCACCTGACCAACAGATACAGGAAAAGGTGCTCAACTTCACAGGCACCCGTGAATGTTAAAATGTTAAAAGTCACCTGACCAACAGACACAGGAAAAGGTGCTCAACTTCACGGGCCAGGAGGGAAGTGCTGATCAAACCACAAAGAGCTATGCCAACCGGCCTGTTAGAACAGCTAGCGTCAAGGCGACAAGGGAGATCAAGCGCTGGCCAGGAAGTGGAGAGAAGGGAACTCCTGAGTGCAGCTTTGGAAATGTACATGGATGCAGCCACCATGGAAAAGAGCGTGGAGGGTCCTCGAAAACTTACAAATAGAACTACCACGTGATCCAGCAATTCCACGCACGGGTATTTATGAGAAAGAAATGGCAAGATTTAAACTGTGAAAAGTTATGTGCCCTGCTGTCTTCCCTGCAGCATCACTTACAACAGCCAAGGCGCGGGGACAGCCCAGGTGGCCCTCGGCAGATAAAGAGACGGAGAAGGCGTGGTAGAGATCTACGATGGAGTATCATTCGCCCATGAGAAAGGATGAACTTTTGCCATCTGCAGTGACACGCATGGACCTTCAGTGTATGATGCTAAGTCAAATGAGTCAGACATAGGCAAACACCAGCCGATCTCACCTACGTGTGGGCTCTAAAAAGAAAAACATGAAAAGCTGAACTCCTAGACATGGAGAACAGATCAGCAGTGGCCCAGGGCGGAGAGTGGGGAGTGGAGAGTAAAGACGGTCAGAGTGAAATAAGTAAGCCCTGCGTATGTAACACACGTACATGCGGCATAGCGACCCTAGTTATTCGTCTATTTAAAAAGTCACCTCGATACGACACGGGTGAGAAAAGCCACCACAGTAGAAGCGCTGAGAAGACAAGTTAGGTGAAGGTCAAGTTAGAAGCTCCTTTACACTGGACACACTGGGCCAGTTCACAATAGTTTTTCATGCTCTTTTATTCCAGAATGGTAGATTATGAGAATGACCAACAGTTCCAGCCCGAACTGGCTCATCAGCATAGTACATGTTTGCGGGGAATCTTTGTTTCAGTCTGTGATTCATAACCAAACGACCAACATTTGTCAAATAGCTATACGAGGCAAGCCCATTCAATGCTTCTGATCTTAAGAGGGAGCTGAAGACGCGGGTACACACTTTTATTCCTGGAAAGGCTGATATTGAATTGATTGTATTTTAAGGCTCCATCACATCTTAGAACACGAGAGAAGCAACTTTTTTCCAGCCTCATCTTCCACTCTTTCTTCTAAGCACACTCTGTACTTCCGCTATCCCCATCACCTTTCCCCCTCAACATGACCGGTGCCCCCTACTGCTCACGTCCCTGTTCCCTCAGTCTCCAAGGCCATCAGCCACTCACCGCGACTCATCCCTCAAAACCTAGTTCAGGCCTAGAAGTAAGGAGACCGCAGTGGCCACACGCACAGGGATCTTGAGTTCTGTACGCCACTTCCACTACAACAAATTAGGGCTCCTGGGAGAGATGGCTAGAACACCTTCTTGCACCAGAAAGTAAGGGAAGTATGAAATCAAGGACAAGGAGCCAGTCTGAATGGGCTCCCGCTGGCCAAATCTAGGCCAATTTAAACACCAGAATGAATAATGACAGGAATGGACTAGAATACACGGAAGAAGGAAAAAAAAAAGGATTCAAGCGTCCATCCTGATGCTAAAAATAACTTTAAAAATGAGGGGTGGGGTAGAGGAGAAAGTTGAGCACCTTTCTTGGGGGGGGTGGCAGAAGGATGTCACACAGTAAATGTAGAATGTAAATCATCTTAAGCCATGAATAATAATAACTGACGGTGCAGGCAAGAATCACCAACAGTTACTAAAACCACTGGGTAAAAGGTAAGACAAAGTGACCTCACATGCTTCCTGCTATCTACAGGGAGAAAGACACAATGTCCTCCGTGCCCAAAAGCTACAGTCTGAATCTATCATGAGCAAACAATCCGGCAAATCTAAACTGTAGTCCTGCAAACAACTGCCCGGGACTTAGCCAAAGTGTCAATACCCTGAGAGAGGAAAAAAACAAAAAACAACGCGGCGCAACTGTTCTAGAATAAAGGGGACGAATGAGATGTGACACTTAAGTGCAGTGTGGGAAGTCGGAGTGGGTCCTGGATGGGGGACAGACTATAAAGGCCACTTCCCCAGGACCACAGGAAGATATGAATATGGCTTGCAGTTGTAACCAGGGTTAAATTTCCCGCATATAATAATTCTACGGTGGGGACAGAGGATAGCAGTCAGCAAACTACGCCTACAGTGCAAAAGCAGCCCCCTGTTTACTTTTATACAGCTGTGAGCGAGGCACGGTGCTTGCAATTTTTGGCGGTTACAAAAAACCCTTTTTTCATATTGATTTCGTTTATATGATCTTATGTGTGAAACCTAGAGGAAATGTGAGTTGCATTTCACATCATAGGATGTTCGCATTTGGCGTTCATAAATAAAGTTTTATCAGCACGCAGCCATACTCACTCATTCACATACTGTCTCTGGCTGCTTTCGCCCCCACCGTAGTGATGGAGAGTGGAGCACGTGGCCCATAAAGCCTGATGTCTGTAACTGTCTCTCAAGCAGCTCAGAACACAACACAAAACAAAACGAAACACAAAAGAGTGCGCACGTGCACGCGCCCGCCCGTCGTGCACGCGCCCGCCTGTCCGTATACATAGCTAGAGACTCGACAAACTGCTATAAGATATTAGCAATGGGTGAATTAGGTGCAGGGTGTGTGGGTTTATTATATCACCCTTGTAACTTTTCCAGGGAGTCTGACAATTTCAAAATAAAGAGGTAATAAAAAATGAGCAAACAAGCATGGAAAGTATCGGCTCCTCCACACGCACATGCGCGCGCGTTGCACACACAAGCCAACCTCAGGCGTTCCTTCTTTTCTTCCCGGACAAGCCCCTTATTCTTGCCTACTCGGAGCCCTCCCAGACTTGGGGACACCTGCCTGCTCCCACTGACCTCTCGTGACACGGCAACAGTCTGCTTCCATGTCCCACTGTCCCAGCCACTCGGGGGTTTTCAGACTCAGTTCTGGAGGCTGCGTGTGTCAAACAAGCAAACAAGCTCCTGCACATCCAGTTTCAAGTTTCAAAACCCACCTCCATTTTACAATGGAACTTGAAATGGAAAACGCTGGAAATACCATTTCATCTTGGTTTCCCCCTGGAACCGTAGGAGGCTGGCAGGCTGAGGGGCTGACCGACAGCGGGTGAGCAAGGCCCCCACCCGGGGTCCTCATTATAAGGACCCCGGGGAAACCTCCCGTCCAGTATCTGTACCCAGAAGGGCAGACTTCCCCGGGAGCTACCCAGGGACTCTTCACGTTATGGACAGAAGGCGCTGGTAGCTGACCAGGCTTGCCTTTTCCCCAGTGGCTGCCAGATTTGGAACCCCTAGAGCTAAAAGCCCATACAAAGGCCATTATGGTCTGCATTTTTAGCCTCCTTCCTGGCTTTGCTTAGGGTCTCCGTTCTTGCTTTTCTTTCTTCTATCGCTCCCAGTTTTAATATGCTACGATACTATTTTACGTGTCCTGCTAGGCTACCCTAAATCCCTTCTGGAACAAGACGGAATCTAAGCAAGAAATGTAAATAGACACCTTGTGCTGGCCTCCTCTTTCTTCCTCCTATTTCCAAACCGCACGGCTGCCCGCACCCCCAAACACTCCTGACCTGCAGCACGGTCGCTGGCCATCGGTGGCTGAGGCAACCCTGGCAAGGACTTCTGGGATTTATCATCTCCAGTGAGATGAGAAGGCAGGGGAGGGGGCATGTCTCTTCTAAGCAGCCAGCGGTGCGGGCAGAACCCTGGCCGAGCAGGCCAAGCGATGGATGTGAAGGGGATGTGGCCACCGGCTCCATCTAGAGGCAGGACCTGGCCTGTGGGACCAGCTTTATTTTGGGTTGAGGGGAGACAGAGAGGGAACGAGTGCTGGGCAGGAAGGATGAGTAGAATAAAGTCAAGCAAGGCCAACAGGGAGAAATCAGCGAGAAAAGGAAGGAAGGCGGAGAAGGCCCGGAGGCAGAATGAGAGAGTGGGTTCTGGAGTCAGACTGCGGGGCTGGAACCCCATCTCCGCTACTCATTAGCTGCTTGGCTTTGTGCAGATTGACTTCCCTCTGCAGGCCTCAGTTTTCCCAGCGGTACAACGTGTAGAAAAGTATCTATTTCCCAGGGCATCATTAGGATCAAATGAGGTCATGGTGCCGAGCGCTGAGCACAGACCCAGAAACGCTGTAAGTGCTCAAGAAGCAGGAACAGGTATGTTTCTCCTTAGCTCCGCCGTCATTTCCACTGGAGTAGAGGGTACACACTGAGGCCTTGTGGAAGGTAATGTGCTGTGCTGGGCGAAGGCCAGAGCTTTAGAAGGCAAGCAGAAGGTCCAGCAAGGACATGGAGTACGGCTCTGAGACGGGATCTGAGCAACGAATGCAATTTATTTGAGATACGATGCTTCCAGATCCTGGTCCAAAATCAGTGCTGTGGTCCACCCCACCATTCCCCCCTCCCTGTGCAGGCAGAACTCTTCCTCATTCCTGCTCTTCCCCAAATGAAACCCTGGCTGAGGACACGCACGCACAAACACACACACACACACACACACACACACACACACACACGCTCAGCCTTCTTGAGTCATTTTGCACATCTGTTCTCTCAGGGCCTCCGACGCCTCTCACCTCTCTGGATCACCAAGGTCAGAGCCTCCACGTGGCCCATGACCTCCGGCCACTCCCTCCCCGCACCCATCCCCACGTCACAGCTCTCAGTAGCTCCAAGACCCTAGGAAGGAACCTCCAGGGGGGCAACAGGGCCGCCCTGGGGCCCTAAACTGCAAGCCACGCCCACTTTCGGCTGGTAGAGCTGGTCTACCAGCAGGCTGCACACTCCCGGGATTCACCCTCTCCCTTTTCTCCAGACCCCAGCACCATGCCAGCCCGCAAACCCGGGGAAGGTGCTTGCCCAGCTGAGCTGTCCCAAGATGTAAGTTCTTGGGGGCGGGGGGGGGGGTGGGGAAGCAGGGAGCACAGCCCTAGATTTTCCCCTCTGCTGAACCTCTACCCATCCTTCAAGACCCATTCTCCAATCTGCCCAGTCAAAATCCATTACCCTCCTCCCTGGCCCCACAGCCTTCTACAGATACTACGATCACCAGAGACACTCTGCCTCGGCAGTACCTGGTTGAGAACAGAGCTTCTCGCCTCCCATCTTTAAAGCCTGGCACTGTGGAGAGGCGCTACCTTTGTGGGAAGCCACAGTCTACCATGAGTCAGCCTTGGGAGGTGGGGTCACGTGCTTAACCTCTTTAGAACCTGGTTCTGTCCTGGGAACCAGAAGGCCAGCGACCTTTGCCTGCAGCGATGTCAGAGGAGGAACGTGGCACCCAGCTGGCCTAGAATCCTTGCTCTCTCTCTCGAGCAGCCAGACTTTTAAAATAAGCCAGCCACCCTTGCTGGCTCTCTTCTCCCCTCCCACTCACACCTCTGTCCCCAGCAGCATGGCTTCCATCTCGAAACTGCCTGTGGCCAGGACACAGAGCCCCGTGCCCTGTGCGAGCCCAGCGGCTCTCAGTCCTCCTGCTTCTCTGCCTCGGGGCAACCACCGGCCATCCTTTCCTGAGGCCTCAGCTGCATCCAGGCACATGCTTCGTGTGCCCTCCGCCCAGGACCCTGTCCTCGGCTGACCCGCATGCGCCAACCTGCCCCTGGACTGCTCACCTGCGCGTGTCCCATTCATGGGCACGTGCAGCTCGCTCACCACGCCTGAACTCACCTTCGCCACTCCCCCGGCTCAGGCCAGCAATCTCCAGCTCTCCACACGTGTCGGCAGACGTCCCCCCAGACATGCAAGCCCACTGCATTCACCTCCTATCGCTTCTTAACTAACTGCCACATGACCGTGGCTTCAAACACCACCTGTTCATTATCTCACAGTTCCAGAGGTCAGGAGGCCTAAAAATCAAGGTGACGGCAGGACTGAGTTCCTTCGGGAGGCTTAAGGGAAGATTCTACTTCCTTGCCTTTTCTAGCTTCTAAAGGGCACCTGCATTCCTTGGCTCCTGGCTCCTTCTTCTATCTTCAAGGGCAACGGGATAACATCTTCCCCTCTTTTCTAAGTCTGACTCTCTTGTCTCCCTCTTATAAGAATGCTTGTAATTCCATGGGGCCTGCCTTGATAATCCAAGATAATCTCCCTAACTCAAGAGCCCTAATGTAATCCCCTCCGAAGAGTCCCTTTGGCCATCTATGAGGACATATGCACGGGATCCAGGGGCCAGGACATGGCCATCCTTGGGGGGGTGGCATGATTAGGCTTACTACACTCCCCTCCCTCCAACCACTCCGAGCCTCTAATACCTCCAATGACAGAAAAAATGCTGACCCGTCTTCCCTCCATAGGCAATACCTTCACTGGAACCTTCTCAGTCCTAGAACAGCTTGTCCACCCCGCCTCATTGCTCCTCTGGTCAACCAGCTCTCCGGGAGGACACTCCCCCACCACCAGGTTTCTCAAGGACGGTAATGTCTTTCTCTGAACCAAGCCCCCTGCCCCCGTGTCTGCCCGCAGCCATCTCCTCCCAGCTCCTGTCTCTCCTGCACTGATCTCACCTCTGATCCAAGCTCGGAGACGTGGCTCTACTGGTCACCTGGGTTGTAACAGCGTTCCCGTCTCGCCACTCTCTCGAAGGGCTTCACCGCAGCACCATTGGCCACTGGGGCCAGATCATTCTTTGTTGGGTGATGCTGTCCCGCATCGTGAAAGGTTTACCAGCATCCCTGGCCTCTGCTTTCTAGACACCAGTAGCGTACTGCCATTCCAAGTCATGATGGCCAAAAATGTCTCCAGATGTTACCAAATGTCCAAAGTGGACAGGAGTTGGGGGGCACCAGGTTGAGAACCACTGTCTGATGGAACACTTCTTGCTAAGGTCGCCGGTGACTTCCCTAGCGCTAAATCCAAAGGACATTTCTGAGCCCTTCTGGCCTCCCCACCTCTCGGGCTGCAATTCCTTACCTCCCTTGCAGGATCATGCTCCCTCCTGGACCACTAGCCCTAGGTGCTCTCCACCTCTCATTCACCTGTTTTCCCTGGGGGTTGCCCTCCGCACCCCGGACCCCACAGACCCCTATACCCAGGTGACTCAGGAAGTGACATCTCCAAACCTCCTCTCTAAGCTCTGCACCCACGTAGCTAACTGCCTAGTTGATGGGGCCACTGGGGACCTTGCCGTCACTCCAAACTCAGTGAGTCCAAAACCAGAAAGGGGAACTCATCCTCCACCCAGGCCCTGCCCTGCATTCCACTTCTCAGAGGCGCCTTCCTGACCTGTGGAGAGCAGAACAGTGAAGGATGTGTTCCGGCCAATTCCCTCTCCCTTACTTAGGCCAATCAATCTGCTTCCAAGTCATTCTCGCCCATCCCTAAAATGGGTCACAAACCAGTTCACCTGTCTCCATGTCGCCACTCCACCCTCACTCAAGCCTCCACTATCACCGATGTAGAGGACAACCATAGCCCTCTAACTGGGATGTGGGCATCCATTCTCCACCAATGCTCCCACCCCCGATCTGTTCTCCAGGCTGCAGCCAAAGTCACCCTTTCAAAACATAAATGAAACTTCTCATTATTCTTAAAGAGCAAAAGTCCCAGTTTGGTCTATAGGGCCCTATATATATCCAAGTTTCTCTCTCCCCTTCCCTGCCCATGTGTTTGGTGTACTCCAGGTACAACGACCTTCTTCTAGTCATACAAACGTGCCATTCTCTCTCTCCTGCCACAGGGCCTTTGCACATGCTCTTCAGTCCATCTGGGGGGCATTCTCTCTCATCAACCACAACTCCACTATCAGGAAGCCTTCCCTGACCTCTGGCCACATCAATTCCTCTGGTTGTTCCCTTTCCTCATAGCCTCACTGTCTCTTCAATGCCTGAGTCATGATTTTTACATTTATCTATCTTACCCTTCGATTCATTCCAGCTTCCCCACAATAAGCTCTAGGAGAGCAGGGCTGATGTCTGATCCGGCCCATCACTGTATCCCCAAGGCCAGTTCAGTGCCTAGCAGAAAGGAGCCTCACAAGAAGGGTTTAATTAATGACTATATGACCTTCCTACTCCCTAGCCTGACTCTCTCTACCAGCCCCACTGTCCTCCCTCTCTGTTCAAGCTTGACTCCCAAAAGTTGAGAGTGGTCCCCAATAATCCTTCCTCTTCAGATCATTACAAACCCTCTTCCTCACCCCCACATCCCATCCATCAATAAATTTCGGAGATTCTCCTTCCTGAATTTCTCGCAAATGCGCCTGCCTCCATCTGAGTTGAAACCAGCATCCTTGTCTACCCGTCCCAGTTCTCTATTCTGCTACCTAACCTGCCTGTTCTGTGAGGCCTCCGCTTGGCCTGCTTCAGTGGCTTCCCCCGGCCCATGGGAGAAGCACGCACTTACTCTGACTTAGGAAACGTTGCGTGATCAGCCCTGCCTCCTTCTCTGCTCACTTCTCGCCACACTGACTCTCGAGGTCATGACTAGCACCACACCGGACCCGATAGAATTTCCCTCACTCAGCTGCACTGTGTGCCTACAGCATTCTTCCATCCCCGTCCCCTGGTTGCCACTCATGCCTCAAGTCTCAAGCAGAAGGAAATCCTGCCCAAACCCCTCGAATAGGCCAATTACAACAATAATAATAGCAGATATTCAATGCATGCTTCCCGAAGGCAGGCATGGCTCTAAAAACTTCACAGTACTGACCTATTTCATTTCCACCATCAAATATGATTATCCTGTTACAGAGCAAGCACAGAGAAGTTAAATGACTCGTCCAAGGTCACATTTGATAGTAAACAGCAAAGCTGGCTGACATAATGAACTTGGGCTCCAGGACCCAGATCCCCAAGCACCATGAACACCACCGTCTCCCACTGCTCCGAGAGTGTCCCGTCTTCCCCCTTCCGTAGCAATGATCACGTGTGCATGTACCTGTCCGGTATCTGTTCTCCCCACCAGATCGTCCCCCTACTCAGGGCACGGATCATATTTCCTCCAGTACCCGGCCCAGGACCCAGCATCACTGTTTTTTGGGCTGATTGTCATGCTGTGCCTTCCCACAACCCCCAGACCCAAGTCACCCACTCCAAAGGAGGGCCTGGGTCAACCCTTTGTAAATGCCACACAATGGCCCGCCAGACACACGCGGGAACATTCACGGGGAAATCGCCCTGAGTTCCACCTGGCCGGCCGGCCACGAGCTCCCTAGAGCCCCACCGCTGATTCTGCCGACGACCCCAGCCAGACGGGCCCCTCAGCATGGCCCTCAGCCACCCAGGTTGGCACACCTACTCAGCCATGGCAAGGGGATAGGGAGATCCATCACCCCCCTGCATCTTGGAGGGATAGTAGGAAAGCTCTCGGGCCAGGCTGCGCCAGTGTATAGCTCCCCCTGCTGGTTTCCTTCCATGCTCCTCAGCACCCTCTCCCACGACGCGGGCCAGGGGACACTCACCAGCCAGGAGAAGAAGCCAGCTGATTTGTCCTGGGTGGAGATCTGCCCCTCATAGGGGCCGAAGATGTGGCCCTTGGGGATGACCTCATTTATGCATCGCACGTCATTCTCCCCACTGGCTTCCTTGACCACCTCCATGCCCTGCGGGATGGTGAGGGCAGCCCTGTCTGGGATGCCCACGGGCACTGGCGTGTCGGACACAAACACTGGGGGACCGTGGTTCGGGCACTCATCCACAAAGTACTCCTGGCAGGACTCGCAGACTGAAGGGACGGAAAGAGCGAAAGAGCCTCAGTTGGTGCGGGGAGGCGGGACGCCCACGGCGGAGGCTGAGGGGCTGCAGGGAGGCCCACCCTGAGGACGGCATCGGGCAGCGGAAAGCACCCTGGGTGGGACTCACGAGTCCCGGCCCTGGCTCCACCCCAGCCAGCCATAGGCCCCTGAGTCTTCAGTGGTAAAAACCCATTACCCTCCCCGGGGGCTCTGCGGGCATGCTGGCCAGCGCGAAGGAGGCCAGGAGCTCGCTTTGTCTTAAGTTCACAGCCTAGCTCTGGAGTCCGATGGGTTTGGGTTGGAACGGCAACCATGTGCATCTGAGGGCCACGGGACCGGGCCCTTAGCCTCCACCACGCCCCAGGGTCCTCACATGGAAAATGGGACCAATAAGGGCCACCTCAGTGGTTAAGGGTGAGGATTCTCGGAAGCCTGGACCAGTCTCTGATTCATCGTAGGCGAATGCCTACCGTTAGTCCTCTGGCTGCAAGCTCCCTGAGCAGAGATGGGGGGAGCAGGGCGAAGGGGCGAAGGGAGGAGAAAGCCAGGAACAGTCCCAGGCTCCACTTACACCAGAAGTCCACTTGCTGAAAGCTTTTGGGCATGATGAGCTCACGCTTCCCCTTCAGTCTCTTGGGCTCCACTTCCATGGGTGAGGGGTCTGGTCTCCTAGAGCTGGCCGGGCCAGGGGCCAGTAAAGGAAGCAAAGAAGCCATCAGAGAGCGGGAGGCTGGTGGGCAGAGAAGCCACGGACCAGGCCGGGAGGCCACGGGGATGCGGGGACGCGGGGATGTGGGGCGGTTGGAGGAGTCCCGGCCAGGCTGCCCGGTCAGGACAGGGGATCGTGAAAAGGCAGGTGTTCTGAGACCTGGGCCTGGGCCTTCTAGGGCCACCGCGTGGGTTCTTCTGGGCTTCTAGAGCCTGCGCTCGCTCACATCCGCTCCCACGAGCTGCCCAGAGCAGGTGAAGGACGGTGGGCCAGGAGTGGGAACTCTCCCCGGGGCGTGCAACCAACCCAGCCCCGAGATTCCCCACTTCTCCCTCTCCTGCCCCCGCATAAGGGCCTCACCAGGGCTGGCCATACTCCTGGTCTCGGAGTGGGGAGCAGACCTCGGTCTTCACCACGGTCACCATATCCCCCACGGCCGCCTTGGTCTGCGCCAGGCACTCCTTCATGTTGTCAGTCATTCTGTCCTGGGGACACGAAGGCGGGACCAGCACAGGAAGAGGATCAAAGAGACAGGGGAAGAAGGGTGAGTGTCAGAGAGGGCAAGCGGGGGTCCCGCGGAGTCTGGTTACCCTCCCTGCCATCCCCAGAGGAAACGCTTGAGAACAGAGACAACAAAAACAGCTGTAGCCCGGCCAAGAGGAAATGCCATTTCTATCCTGGGCTGGTCCTGGGGACGACTGGAGCCACCAGCCCCATGGGGTCAGAGGCCGAGGGGCAGCTCAGGCCAGGGGGCAGGACTGGATAGCACGGCCTGGACCCCAAGACCAAAGGGCAAAGGGTATGAGGCATCCACAGAAGTCTCCTCACAAAAGTCTGCAATGGGGGGGCAGGGGGAGCAGGGGAGGGACCGACTCAAGTCCAGCTGGGGCCAAGGGGGGGACTGGCAGACGAAAGGGGCCCCTCCGCGCTGCGTTGCCCAGCCCCCTCGGCCAGGAGCTGCCAGGGAATGTGGCCAGGCCCGCTCTGCCAGCTCAGAGCAGGTACGGGCGGGCCTGGGGGTCCTGGTGCGGGCCGGCGGGGCCAGCCCTGGCTCTGAGCCCCACCCGCTCTCTCTAGGGGAGTCTCCCCAGCCCGCCGCTTACCGCCCTCCTCCACCACCGCGCCGGGCTTCAGCCCCTCCCTCGGCACCCCGGGGTCCTCATGCCAAGCCCGAGGACACTCTTCGGGCCAGGGTGGCGCGCGGCTCGGGCTGGGACCGCACTCGCAGCCCGGGACTGGGCGAGCGGCGTGTGTGACTCACTACCCGGGGCCCCGCTGGCCACACCCCTGCTCCTCGGCTAATCAGCCCCCTGCTCCCCACCGGGGCCCCAAAGCCGGCGGCGGCTGGGAGGGGTGCGGGGAAACACGACGGCCTGCCCCCTCCTCTGAGCCGGCGGGGCCGGGGGGCGCGCGGAGGGGGGCGGGGGCTGCCCGGGCGGACGGATCCGCCCCGCCCCGCCCCCCAGGCCGCCCCGGCCCCCGCAGCCCCGAGGGGCGTCCCGCCCGCGTGTCCGGCGGGGAAAGTGTGAGGTCACGCGGTCGGGCGCAGGGGCGGAGCGGGGGGCCGGGGAGGGCGCGGGCCGCTCTCTCCCTCTCACCAACCTTCCCGGCAGGGAGCTCCCTGCCCTGCCCGGCCCGGCCCTGCCCAGCGCCGCCCCCCGCCCGCCAGGCCCGGCATTCCTTGCGGGGGCATGTGGCTTCTTGCCGGCCCCGGGGGCACGCAGTTGGCTGGCGGCCGGGAGGGGGGCGCGCGGGGAGCGGGAGGGAGCGGGCGCCCGGGAGGGGCGGCGGCCGGGGGCCCGCCCGGGGCGGGGGGGAGTCCAGCCCCCCGCGGGCCGGAGGGGGGGCCCCAGGCGGCCGTCTGGAGTGGCCGGCAGTGCGGGAAATTGGGGGGGGGTGGTGCTGAGCCCGGAGCGGGCGCGCATGGGGAGCGGGCTGGCGACGTGCGCGGGCGGCTCCCCGCGCTCCCTCCCTGCGGCCGCAGCGGACTCGGAGTGGCTGCGGCTGCGGCGCAGCCTGCGGCGAACCGGTGACACCACCGATCGCTGCCCGCTGCCCCCTGCCCGCGGGGGGCGCCGAACGCCGCCCCTTCCCGGCCGGCGCGGTGCAGGGTGGGGACGGGATGCCTGTGACGGTGGAAGCGGGGTGGAAGCGGGGCACCGACCTCCTGCCCCACCGAATGGCCCCTCAGCCACCCGTCAGGGGACAGGGGTTGAGGTCAGCGAGGCAGGAACCCAGGGCAGGAAGATGTCAAGGGACTCCCCCAGGGTCACTCAGTCCGTTCCTGATGATCAGGCCTGCTTTGCGTAAACTGGAAACAGGAGAACCCCCAGATTCAAGCATTATGTTTCAGGTCTGGCACACCTCCATACCACAATCTCAGCCCAAGCTCTTTCAAAAGGATCACCAGGGGCGCCTGGGTGGCTCAATGGGTTAAAGCCTCTGCCTTCGGCTCAGGTCATGATCTCAGGGTCCTGGGATCGAGCCCTGCATCAGGCCCTCTGCTCAAAAGGATCACCAGGATCACCACGGGGTGAGATCAGGCAGCCCACAAGTCCAGCTGCCAGATGGGGACAAGGTCCGAAGGATTTGTAAAGGGTCACTGAAGGCTTCCTTCCCTGAGGGGCACTTCTTACTGGGACAGGCAGCATTCACACAACAACACATCCTGAGCTCCTGAAGTCTGGTGGTTAGAGGCCTAGGTTCCCAAAGTGGGCACTGCCTGCATTTGAATCCCAGTGGTTGGCTGTGTGGCCCGCCTGCCCCCCCAGCCCCCTCGCAGGTGTTAGGAACTGAAAGTCTGTGTGCTCTCCCACCCCAATTGTGGTGCCCTAAGCCCTAATATGACTGTATTTGGAGACAGGACCTGTGAGGAGGTGGTAAAGATTAAATGAGGTCATAAGGACAGAGCCCTAATCCCAAAAGAGGAGACACCAGGGCTCGCTCTCTCTATCCACCAGGTGAAGACAAGAACGCATCAGTGTGCAAACCAGGAAGAGAACTCTCCCCAGGAACCGAATTGGCTTGCACCTTGCTCTTGGACTTCCCAGCCTCCGAAACTGTGAGAAATAAATCTTGTTTAGGCCACCCCTGTGGCCTTTGCTCAGCTGCAAAACGTGGCCAACGTTAGATTCTATCATAGACATTGCCGTATGGAAACAGACGAAGATGAGTTTTGGAGGGGGTTTAGGCACAGTCTCTGCATACCTGCACAGGAAGAAAGCTGATCAGGAAGGTGGGTTGAGTGACCTCATTAAGGGGTGGCTTTGAATTCTCTCCATTGGATTGGGTTTGTTTTTTTAAGTCAATCATTTGCAGACTTTGGCACTTTATTAGAAACAGACTGCTTGGGACCATTTTGCATTTCTCCTGCTCCATCCTTCACCAGCACACTGCCCTTACCCCCCGCCCCGCCCCCATGCCACCTCCACCCTGCCATGGGGCCTGTGAACTTGCTGCGTCCTCTACTTGGAGCACACCTGAAAAACTATGGCTCCTTCAGACCTCACTGTCACTCCCCACCCCACCCCCAACCCCCGCCCTCTCCAGCCCTACGTCCCTTTCCTCGTGGCACTTGTCACCCTTAGAACAGTCTTTTGTTCGCATGATTATTTGATTAATACCTGTGTCCCATAACAGATGATAAGTTCCACGAGGGCAGGCACTTCTGCTCACCCCTGAATAGTCACGCTTGTAACCATGCCTGGTAACAGGGCAGAACTAGCGAAAGACAAGCAACTTGCCAGGGCAGAAACTAAGGAGACGCCCCCTCTCCGGGTCCCACACTTGCCGGAATGGCACCTGAAAGTGAACGTGTCCTTGAATTTGGCACGTAAGGTTGCTTTCTTGCCTCAGCCTAGTCTCAGCCTTAGCTAGCACACAGCGCATTCTCAATATTTACCAAATGATTGACCAGATGGCCCATGTCGTATGTCACACCATACATCCTGCTGGCCCCACAGAGAATCTCAACTCTTAAAGAGGTCTCAGAAGGGAAGACAGGATGGGGAGGTTATTGTTTTGAATCCTCTTCTCTCGGGGGTGCCCTCAGTGATCTCGGCCAGGCAAGGTGGGTGGCCTGGTGGGTGAGGCTGGCGTTGACAGGCAGTGAGGTGCAGCGGAGAGTGTGATGGAATTAGACTCACAAGTCCACGACGTGAACCTGATAGGAAGTCCTAGAGTGCGCACTGTGAGCATGCACACATCACTTAAACTCGCCAGGCCTTAGAGTGTTCCTTGGTAAAATGGAAATTATCATAATTGCCGGGTAATCCCCACAAGGAATAAATGAGGTAAGGGCTGGGGCGAGGCATTGGGAAGAGCCAAGTGCTACGGGTCTGTAAAGGATGTTAGTATTAAACTCGCCACCCAGAGGCAAGGGGTGAGCAGGAAGAAGATGCGGAGGCAGGGTGGGGGGGAGACACCCAAAAAAGGGAAGGGAAGGAGGGAAAAGCAGTAGCAAGAGATAAAGGATGGAGGAGAAGAGGGAGAGAAGGGAGGGAGAGACAGGAAAAGAGACGTGCAGCCACTTTTCTAAGTCTTAAGTGGAAAGCCGTCCCCTCTAGAAAAGCATTCATTTATTTCTCAAAGTAGAGATGTCTACTGGCCATTTTCTTTCATGTCTTAGTTTTCTGTTTACGTCCCACCTTTATCGCGTAAAAGCATCGTGAGGATTTGTAACACACAGAATACTCAACGGGACAGAGAGTTCATGGAGAAAGATTGATGCCAGTTATACCAAGAATCTGTTACAAGAGGGCTAGTCCTCTAGCCGCCCATTCTGTCCTGAGCCTCCCGGCAGCTAGGGCAAAAAGGGAACTATGATGGGTTACAGAGTACACAGCATTTGACACTTATTTATCGACTGCACAATTCTCTCCATTCTTGGAAGAGTCCAGCTGCCTGGGGAACCGGAACCGAGCCCCACTACAGCTCCTTTCTGTGTCTGTAATGAAGGCAGTGGGGGCGGGGTGGGATGTGGCAGGACTTCCATCTGGGAAGAGACTGAGAGAGAGAGAACGCCCGGGCCAGTGTCCTTCATTGGGTCCAGCTCAGCAGGCGCCGTAAAGCCTGAGCCCGCTGAAGCTCTAGGAGCAGTTTCTGCAGGCCACTCTGGACCTGTTCCCCCAGCGAGGGGCTTGGGGGAGGGGTGGTCAGCGGGCCTCGTGGAGGACTCGAAGCTGCTGGCAATGCTCCCTCTCAGCTGGCTCCTCTGAGTCTGCACATGCAGAGATTAGGCATGTTGCAAACCCAGCAATGAGATGCAAACCCAAGCGGAGGGGGCAGAAGGCAACTCGGGAGGCAGCAGCTCTGTTTTCACCCTTGGCGGGGTGCCAGGGTCCTGGAATGCCCGGCAGCCGATGTGGCCCGAGGACTGGGAATCCGTGCCCACTTGGTTTCCCTAGCGGCCGGCACCCTGAGAATGTGATGGGTCCGCGCCGGTACCAGCACAGCATCCTTGTCGTTACCTCTGATAACCAAGGGACAGGAGATTAGAGGGCTGGCCCAAGTCACACCGGGACCTGGGCTGGGCATCCCGACTGCTGGGTTTCAGTCCTGGCTGTGCCGTAGACTTTCTAGGTGACCTTGTGTAAGTTTCTTCCTGCCTTGCCCTGAGCCTCAGTTTCCCCTTCTTGAAAAATAAAAGGTCCAACACCACGGGGGTAATGGAGGAAGCGCACAGAATTATTACAGGGAGTTGTTGAATTATATGTCCAGCAAGCACTGCCAAGAATAAATATATGCCTTTAATTTACACGTAAGACAGATTTATAAATGTATGGAGATACTTTTAGGATGAACAAATGATACATTTATTTTAAAATGTTATTGAATTCATAGAAGCCGAACGTCACCGTGCATTTAGTTAATCAAATGATACCCACACAGCCACTTACAAGCTATGTAACCTGAAAAAAATTGGGGCGCCTGGGCGGCTCACTGGGGTAAATCCTCTGCCTTCAGCTCAGGCCCTGATCTCAGGGTCCTGGGATAGAGCCGACATTGGGCTCTCTGCTCTGTGGGGAGCCTGCTTCCCCCTCTCTCTCTGCCTGTCTCTCTGTTTACTTGTGAGATCTCTCTCTCTCTCTCTCTGTCAAATAAATAAATAAATAAAATCTTTAAAAATAATAGTTAAAAAAAGAAAAAAAAATTAACCACTCCTACCTTAGTTTCCCCATCTGTCCAATGGAACTGAGGTCAGAACCTATCTCATAAGGCTGTTTTACACAGCACAACGCCTGGAATATAATAAGCACTCTATAAATATGAGTTCTTGTTATCACTCATTTTATTTATTTATTTTTTTAAAGTAGAGCAGGCATCAGGTGGGCACATTGATAAAAAATTTGGGACATTAAAAAGGGAACATTTATAAGCAGTCACTACCTTTAGGAGAGAAACACTTTTAAAAGATCTATACTACAAAGATTCTCCTCCCAACAGAAAAAATGGGAAACACTGTTAAAAAAGCAATTTGTAAAAGAAGACAAATGGCCAATGTGCTTCATGGAAAACCACAAAACTTTAATACCCAAATAAATATAGATTAAAATAAACATCATTTTTCCTCTATTAAGTTAGCAAAGATTAAAAAAATCTCAATAATATTCCAAGTTGGCAAGAGTGTGGGGGAAATACCCTACATACCCTTCAGGCTGGAAAAATTAATCAGTATGAACTTTCTGGAAGACAATTTGGCTACACATAGCAAAAGACCTGAAATGAGCAAAAACTTCGTAGGAGCAACCCCAAATCTAGAAAGGCTGTCCTCTGCAACACTATTTTTAGTAGAAAATGACAAAACAAAACAAACACACAAACGAAAACAGGGAGAAATATACACCATGAAAACAGGAGAGAAGTTCATATATAGCACACAGTGAAATATTAGACAGCAATTGACATGGAAACAACACGCTCAACATGTTGTTAATGAAAAGTAAAAATCACTAACTGAAAGAAGATAATCTGAAAGGCTCCCTGCTGTGTGATTCCACCTATAGGACATTCTGGGAAAGGCCAACCGATGGAGACAGTAAAAAGTTCAGTGGTTACCCAGGGTTAGTGGGAGGGAGGGAGGGAGGGAGGGATGAATGGGCAGGAGCACAGAGGATTTGTAGGGCAGTGAAACTACTCTGTGTGATAGGATAAACTGTGGATCCATGTCATTGTACGTTCATCTAAACCCATAGAATGTCCGGCACCAACAGGGAGCCTTGATGTAAACCACAGACTGGGTGAGAATACTCTGCATACTCTCCTACACCCAGGGGCGGGGAGAGCGGGTGTGTGGGGACAGGGGGAATGTGAAAATTCTACAATTTCCCCCTCGTGTTACTGTGAATCTAGAACTTCTCTAGAAAGTAAAATCTCTTTTTAAAAATGCAAATTGTTTGAAAAGATAGATACAAAATAACCCCATTTTAGAAATATACACACATATGGATTTGCACACACAGGTCTGGGAGGATATATTCTGGGGGATCGCTTGTGGTTACTTGGCACAGGGTGTTAAAGAGAAACAGTTTCTCTTTTCTTCTATTTGCTTAGGAGGAAAAAAAAATCACTTAGAAACTGTTTGAAGGATCTCTTTATCGTCATTTAATTTAGAAACTGCTGGAGAAGATGATGTCTAAGGTTCTGCCCTCCTCACCCACTCGTCCCTGGATGCTGAGACCCAACCAATTGGTTGGGAGGAAGAAGGACCCCAAATTAGAGACTGAACACCAACCATATTTGCCCATTTGATGAATTAATGCAAATTTGACTGAGGGATCAGTAAGGGCCCCGATATTTCTACCACGAAAGACTTCTATTTCTACTTTGCTTTATGATTCCCATTTTGAAAGATTTTGTCTACCGAGAAGGCTGTATACGTTGTATGATCATTCATTCATTTTCAGGGCGCCTGGGTGGCCCAGTCAGTTAAGCGTCCGACTCTTGGTTCAAGCTCAGGTCATGATCTCAGGGTCATGAGATCAGCCCCACATTGGGCTCTGTGCTCTGCGAGGCATCTGCTTAAGACTGTCTCTCCCTCTCTTTCTACCCCTCCCTCGGCTCATATACTCTCTCTCTCTCTCTCAGTCTCTAAAGTAAATAAATACATCTAAAAAGAATTCATTCCTTTTCCTACAGACATGCGTATGTGATAAGCAGCAATCACACTGCTTAGTTGCTATCATCCTAAGCAAAAGCAAAGAGATCCGGTATGCTCATTCATTTGTCCGGCTGATTACGGGGAACTGTACAATATTCATTAAGCTTCTTTATATTTACAGAATAGCTCAGCAGGTCGATTACTGTGCAGCAATGAGACTAAGCAAACCACAGCTTCACGCTATAGTACGAGGCCACAACGCTGAGCAATGAGACCCCGAAGAGTCTATACTGTATAATCCCATTTATATAAAGTTTAAAAAAAATATGGGCAAAACCATGGTGTTGGAAGTGTTCGTGGTAATCCTTGGGAAGAACTAGAAGGGGATAAGCCAGAGGCTTGTCCGATGCCGGTCATGCTCTATTTCTTGATCTTGATGCTGGGGCCCTGGGTGTGTTAAGTTTGTGAAAATAGATTGAGACGTGCTTTTATAATATGTGGATTTTTCTATGTGTATTTATACCTTGTAGAAACAAAGGTAAACTGTCTGTAGGGGCCCTCAAGGCCAAGAGCTCCCATGGGGGGAACTCTGATCCCGTCAGTGCAGCCCCTGACTTTGCAGCCGGGGAACTGGGTCCAGACAGCGAGGTTCCCCATTGGGTTTCAGGCCTTCATCTGCGGACGAGTTTCCACTGAGCGCAGCTGGCTGGGGGGGAGGGGGGTGCAGGGAAACACATTCTCCTAAGGTGGTCCCTCCTGCGGAACCTTTTCAAGGTAAAAGGTTGACTCCATCATTGATCAGATATTGGCAGAAAGAGTTTGGAAGAGCTTCCTGAGTCAAGCACAGAAAGTGGTCAAGGGTGTCACATTTTTAAAAAAAATTTGTGGGGCGCCTGGGTGGCTCAGTCGTTAAGCATCTGCCTTCGGCCCAGGTCGTGATCCCAGGGTCCTGGGATCGAGCCCCACATCGGGCTCCCTGCTCGGCAGGAAGCCTGCTTCTCCCGCTACCATTCCCTCTGCTTGTGTTCCCTCTCTCACTGTGTTTCTCTCTGTCAAATAAATAAAATCTTTAAAAAAAAAAAATTTGTATGTGTTTGCTTCTCCCAGTAGACCCTTACCTGGATCCCATTCCCCCGGTACTCCCCACTAATAGAACCAGACCTTGTTCAGGTGCGACGCCTCCCTCCCAGGACCTGCTGAGATTCAGGAGAAGCTGAGCCTCTCCTCAGCTCCAGGTGTGGGCTTCCCGATTAATCTAAGCTAATTACGGTGATCCCATCCCCATCCCCAGTTATTAGATCATGAACCTGGCCTTTCATTCGTCAGCACCTGACATTCCCCTCCCCAGGTCGGACACCTGACCTACTTAGGCCCGTCCAAGGGAAGAAAGGGACTTCTATTTCCTGACTTGGACAAGGAAGCACGCAGCCATTGTCGCAAATAGCAGACTCGTCCTGCAAAGGACTTTGGTGGTAAGTCCCCTGAGGATGAAGCTGGGACAGCAGAGTGGAGGGAAGGTGTGGTATTTATAGTGATATATTTGTTCTTTGTCCCCAGTTCCTGGCAGAGAGCACCTAAAACCCCTGGAATTTCCCAGGTAATAGGAGTGTCTTTTGTTATTCATAAGGAGCCCCTTTCTAGCTCACCTGAGTTAATGCTAATAAGTGACTAAGGGCCAGGCCCCTATGGTGACCCCCGATGGTCACCTGCTCACCCAAGGTCTCAAAGTTAGAACTTCCGGCCCCACCCACTGGCCTCCTGGGAGGGGAGGGGGCCCGGAGACTGAGGTCTACACAAATCCTTTGGTTTTTAAATTGACACATAATGGACATACAATGGTATATTCGTTTCTGGGTGTACCGCATAATGATCCCACATCTGTATATATTGCGAAATGATCACCGTCAGTCGAGTTAACATCTGTCACGGTTACGGAATTCATTTTCTTGTGATGAAAACACTTAAGACCTACTCTCGTAGCAACTTTCAAATATGCATAGCCACCATGGCATATTACAGCCCCCAGGACTTCTTTATTTTATAAATAAACTAGTTATAAAATAAACTAGACGATTGCACCTTCTGTCTCCCTTCTGCCCAATTTGCTTCACCGCCCCCCACACCCCTTTCGGAACCTGGAGTCTGTTCCCTCTATGATCTTGGTTTTTTGTTCTGATTCCACACCTACAGGAGATCCTATGGTATTTGCCTTTGTCTGACTTGTCTGGCTTAGCCTAATGCCCTCAGGGTCCATCCGTGGTGTCGCCAATGGCAAGATTTCATTCTTTCATTCGGATAACCGATATCCCATTGTATATCTCTACCGTATCTTCATCCACTCATCTATCGATGGGCACTTGGGTTGTTCGCAAGCCTTGGCTCTTGCACTTGGCTATGAACATGGGGGTGCAGGTATCTTTTCAAACTAGTGTTTTCATTTTCTTTGGGCAAATACCCAGAAGTAGAATTGCTGGATCATAGGGTCTTTCCATTTTTATTTTTTTTTGAGGGACCTTTATATCATCCTACACAGTGGCTGTACCAATTGATATTCCCAAAGCAATGCACGAGGGCTCCTTCCCCTTCATCTCCTGGCCAAACTGCTCGCTTGCGCGCGCGTGCTCGCTCTCTCGCTCTCTCTCCCGCCTTCCTGACTATGGCCATTCTGACAAGTGTCTGGATATTCATTGTGGTTGTGATTTGCATTCCCCCAACGATGAGTAATGCTGACTCCTGTACCTGTTGGCCCGTGTGTCTTTTGTGGAAAAACGTCCATTCAGATCTTCTGCCCATTTTTGAATCGGTTTGTTTGTTTGTTTGCTGTTGGATCATAGGAGTTCTTTACATCTTTTGGATATGAATTCCCTTCGCTGATAGAAGGTTTGCAAATATTTTCTCTCATTCAGTAAGTTGCCTCAAAAATTCTTGGGCAAGATTCAGAGAGCTTCCTGGGTGGTGAACAAGGGGCTGGGCTGGGAGGGTAGCGGAGGGGGCCTGGGGGGCGCCAGGAGGCTCTACGCTACCCTCCCCCACACCTTCTCCTGGGCATCTCTTCTATCTGGGTTGTACCGTTTATCAGAAACCAGCGATTGTCCATAAAGCCCTTTCCTCAGTTCTGTGAGTCATTCTGGCAAATCGTAGAACTTGAGGAGGAGGTAGTGAAACCCCTGATTTATGTTGGTCGGAAACACAGGTGTCCCAGGACTCGCCGCTGGCATCTGAGGTGGGCACCATCTGGTGGGACCGAGCCTTCCGTCTGTGGGATGGGTGCTGAGGTTTAGAACCGAAGGGAGTTGGGCACCCAGTCGCTGTCGGACAATCAGAGAATCACGGAGACTTGAACTGACGACAGAACTGACTGCTTCTGGAATCTGCCCTACTTCACTTTCTGTTCAGCCCCTGCGTTGCTCAAGCCCCTCCAGGAAAGGCCCCTACTAGACGCAGCTGTCACCATCCACCCCACAGGGACAGCCCCTCTGCCTCCCCCATGCCCCCCGACCCCTGCCACCTGCTCGGGCTGCGCCTCTGTGAAGAGTCTGCCTCCACGGTGCCTCGGCCCCCAAAGGGGCAGATCGGGGGGGCCTGCAGCACCGCCCCCCAGCAACGGCTCTCCCTGAGCCCGAGGCCCGAAGCTATGACCCGAGCCCTCTCTCTCTCTCTCACCCCACTGCCGGTGGGAGCAGAAGCTGGCGTATTTATGGAGTGCAGTGGAAGCCTGGGAACCTTTAAAAGATGCACATAACCTTCTGTCCTCCAATTTCACTTCTAGGAATTTCGCTGAGACACACATGCAAGCGGATTCACTGCAGCACTGTCCAGAACAGCAGAAGACTGGAAATGGCCAACGAGTCCATCTGGAGGCTGGGTAAGTAAATGATGGGGTCTCAGGACAAGGGGCAGCTGTGTCAAAGCAGGACGGGATGGAAGAAACGCCACCACCATGGTCTGAGCCACTTCTCCCTCAGGCCAGAAGTGCTGCAGGGGCAGCCTGGCCGTCTCCCTGGGTCCACTCTGCCCCTGCTGTCCATTCCCCAGCCTGCAGCCAGGGGGAACCTGTTACAACCAGTCCGATCAAATGGGCCCTTGCTCCAAACCCTCCACGGAGCCCCATCACATGCCCGGCACCTGGCAGAGCCGTCGAGAGTGACGCAGTCTGCCCTTTGTGACCCCGTTCCTCCTGCCATGCCCCTCTGTCCCACCACCGCTGGAGGGGCTGCCTGGCTCAGTCTGCCACAAGGCACGGCTCCCGTCTTCTGCCTTCGCACTGGCTGTTCCCTCTGCCAGGAAGGCTCCTCCCCCAGGTACCCGCAGGGCTCACTCCCTCATCCCTTCAGGCCTTTACCCAAGGTCACGTTCTCTGCCACCTCAACAAAACTGCGGTCCCCTGACAAGTCCTACCCTGCTTTCCCTGCTCTATTTTTCTCCCGCGCTCGACTCACACCGGCCAATTTACATAGCACTCATTTATATTCTTTGCCGTCTCCCCACCTAGAATGTAAAGGCCAGAGAAGCAGAGATGTTTATCTTCCCTTGATTGCTGTATCCCCGGCAAGAAGGACAGTGCCTGGTGCAAAGGGAGCACCCGGTAAACATTTGGGATTACGTAATCGGTGGTGAAAACAAAACCAAGGTAAAGACCGTATGCATCATGAGAGAGCCAGCTGGGGTCCTGGTTGAGAGCCTAGATGTGGGTGCCCAGCTACTGGGGTTCAACTCTTGACTGCTTCACTTAACCCCGTGGGATGCTGGGGGGGCTGGGTTCCCTAGCCTCTCGGTGCTTGGGGGACATGAATTAAAGCAGCTACCTGGTAAGGCTCTTTGGAGGATTGAATGAGTTAATATTTGCAATATACTTAGAATGGCATCCGACGCAAAGCAGGCGAACCAGATAAATGTTATATAAAATAAACATGCCCTATTTTCATAAAATAGAAAGCACGTACACAGGTATACGTGCTCGCGTCTCCGCAGAAGAGCTGTGAGCTGACAGCTGCTGGGGCCCAGTGGAGGAAAGGGCCTTACTTCTTACTGGGTTCCCCCCAGATGCATGCATTTCCGGTTTAAAAAAACAGATTAGTAATGCCTCTGAGTTATCGATTTATTTACGGGAGGAAGTTTATTACACTCTTCTATCTTTTTTGCAAAACAACAGATTTTAAAAAGGCATCTTAGTATTCATGGTTTCGAAAGTAAGCTGCAGGCAGCCCGGCTCCCTCCCAGGCGGGGAGCAGGAGGGGAGAAGGCCTGTGCTGAGGAAGGGAGGGCAGAGGGGGCTCCTCCCTCCACCTGTGGGCCCCCTGGAAGGGGAGTCTGAAGTCCACACTCATCCCCTCCCCCCCCACCTCCCAGGCTGACCTGTCTGCACGATCCCAAGTACCAAGTTGAGCACAGACACGTAAGGCTTGGGGGAGAAGGAGGGGCAGCTGTGGAGGGCAGGGGTCCAGCTGCCCCGGTGTAGGGTCTCTGGGATGGGGCTGCCAGGGCCTCAGGGAGGTCACACTTGCACATGACACCTTGGGAGGGTAGGAGGTCATGTGTGAGAGAGGCCTGGACGCGTAGGTTCATTTAAGGAAGGTCAAGGCCATGCTGCTCTGATGGTTCGCCCGGTATGGCAGATGCCAGAGATCCCCAGAGCCTCTAGTTTGGTCCGCTTTTTAGGTCCCCTCCCCCACGATGCTAATAAGGAAGGCGAGGCAGGGAGTTGAAGCCCTCTGCACCCAAGTCCCTTCTGGCTTTTAAGAAGTAGGGCTGGGGAAAGTGAGCTTTTGCGTCCCACCACCCTCTCTAGGCTATTGGAGCTGAGAGCCTGCCCCCAGACCGCTGGGTCCAAGGCCCTCCTTTCCTCGCTAGGAGCTGGAGGCCCAGAGTGGGAGTGACTTGCTCAAGGCCTCCCAGAGGAAGGTGGTGGGAGATAGGGACCCACAGCCATGGTCTGTGGGCAGCTGCCCCTCACCCAGCCCTCCTTCTTCCAGCCTCTTCCAAGGGGTCCTGCACTTTTCCAAACCTGCACTTTCCCTGCCCCAAGGAGCTGGAACCTCCATTTAGCAAGGTAGGGCCCTGGGGAAACCCCACATGGTGTTTTCGGATCCAAGAAAAGGGTCTCACTGCATGGTGAGACCAGAGGGAAAGGCCCAGGGAGGGAGTCGCTTGGGGGCCATGGGGGACCCAGTGGGCCTGGGACTGTCCTTTACCTTCTCCTCCTCCCCCCGTCGCTGCTCCTTCCCACCCCTGCCCTTCTCTCTGGCTGTTTGTTCTATTCATCCAGTCTTGCCCAGAATCTCAAAATTAAAAGAAATCTCAAAAGTCACCTAAATCCTGTCTTCTCAATGTGTGGCCCACAGACTAGCAGCAGGGGCAGCCGCTTATTAGAGACAGCCCTAGGTGACGGGCATGAGCAGAAAAGTTGGGAAGCACCCATCGCAACTGCAAGGTGCCCAAAGCCGTGGCCCCTGTCGTCACCAAGCGTGATGATTGCCTCCCCCAGGAGCTCACTGTCAGCAGCCAGGCCACCGCCCCATCTTTGGACAGGTAAGGCGTGGGGGGCGGGGGGCAGGGCAGGCCAAGGGTCCTGAGCGTCCCTGCTGAGTGTGTAAACTGCTAAAGCTCCCCATCCTCCGAACTGGCTTGTTCATTGCTGGCCACGAGGTGCCGGGCCCTTAACCCCGAGTTCTTCCTGCGCTGTGTGACCCACTGTCCACACAGTCACCATCTGGGTCGACCATGTCTCCCCCTGGGACTTGGGGTGCAGTAACCAGCACCTCATGTAACGATCTGACTCTTCACCTCGCTGGAGTCAATGGTCCTGCTGATCCGTAGAGTCTTGGCCAGAACACTGGGGTTCTTCCCTGACTCTGCGTGCACGTACAGGCGTGTCTCTTTGTCTCTCCCTGTGTCCCCAGCGGCCATTCACTAAGGTCTCCGTGGAAAGGCTCACGGGGAGACCTTCATCTGAAGGCATTCATTCACAGGGAACCTGGGCTCGCCTGAGCACCTGCTTCATGCCAACCCTTGCACCTCGGTGTGCCACTTTGTCATTATGTCGCCTAATCCTCCCCACCACCATGCAGGGTGGATTACAGCCCCTTTATACAGCTGCTGAAATTGGAGCTCTACCTGTAGCCCGGTCTCAAAACAGTAACAAACATAAATTATCTGGACACGCGCAGTAAAGAAGCAAGGAACGAGATGATTTGGGGGAATGAAACCTCTGAATGCAAGGCGCCGTGACCACCAATGATCACAATTACCATTTGTCAAGCTGGTCCTAATGAGCGGGTGTCCCGGGGCTCCCCAGCTAAACTGGCAAGCTCCGTACTGAGCGGACACTGCAGAACTGTGACACTCCGTTGGACAGGTGAAGCTGGTAAGGGTGCAAGACCGTTATCCCTGCCCTCCAGGAAGGAGGCAGGAGGGGCACAGTGTGGTTGATGAGAGGTTCTGTGCCAGGGGCTCGACGCACACTGTGGAGGCTATCCCTTCATTCGCTCCTGACTTTCTTGCCTGCCAGGCACTGTCCTAGAGGCTAGAAACCCCAGGGTGAACTAGGTCCTCGCCCTCACGAGGCTTGCAGCCTGGGTAGAAAGTCTGTAGGTTTTCCAGCTAGCCTCCATTCCCCCTTCTGGTACCAAGGAGCCTGGTGTCCTTGGAGAATCCCCTTCTCCTGATGCTCCATTCTGGGATAGGACCGACCAATCAGCACTCAAATCTGCAAGTCACAGGGAATGGTGCAGGGAAGGGTAAAGGGCCCAGCCAATCATGAGTGGCAATCTGGGGGCTTTGGAGGAATGTGCTGGGAAAAGGGAGTGCTGAAAGGATGGGATATTATTATGGGTCTGCTTATAGCCGGCCACCATGGCACCCCGGACGTGAGCCTGCCTATGGATGGAGTCAGTACAAAAGAAAGCAGAGTAAGATGAACAGACCAAGTCCTGAGGACACTGTAAGTCCTGGATTCAACTGTTCCTGAAGCTGTGCCTGATCTTGGACTTTGCATAAATTCCGTGTTTGCCTAATCCTGATTGACTTGAGTTTCTGTCCTACTGTCTTTAGTCCTTTCAAAAACCTAGTGAGTATAGTTTTATCTTATTTGTTTCTCAGACAGGAGGCTCAGAGAAGACAAGTGCCTGGACTGAGGCTGCACAGCAGCTGTCTGGAATCTATCCAAGTCAAAGCCCATGCTTTCGCCACTGCTCCCAGTTGGCAGTCTTGCATGGGGGGGTGACAAACAACGGTCAGGGGGTGGGGTATGGAGCTTCATGGCAGGTAGTGAAGGACTTCCCGAGACAGGTGGCCCTCGGGGGGATAATTAGAACCTGCTCCAAGTAGAGACAGGCCTGTAGAAAGGATCTACACATTACAAACTGGTGGCTGATTTTTGGTTTTGGTTTTGGTTTCCAATTTTTATTTTTGCTTTAGTTGCCGACTCTGAAGAAACGGATGATTTCAGGTAAAAACCCTATCTTCAGCTTTTTTAGGAATTAAATCGGAATCCCTGGGAACAGCAGGCAGGTGGTCCCACGTGGCCACAGTCTGCCAGAACTGGAAGGTTGCTGCTCAACAGGCAAGGTGCTAACTCCCCAGATCTCCAGCCGGCTTGGGCCACGTGGGTGTGTTCCCTGCCCGGCCCCGGCATCTGCATTTATGGCCTGCGAGGCTCCGACCACCGTGCTGGGCGGACGCCAACCTCTGGGCACCCAGCCTCAGGCAAGATGGGGTGCTGCAGTGCGACCTCACCAGCCTCTCAGCCTCTGTCTGCTCCCAAGTCCCCCCGGGGCCGGGATAGTCCCCGGCACCCGGCAGAGGCACGACACACACTTGGCGAGTGGATGCAGCAGACGAGAGGGTGTGAGCCACCTTGTCAGTGCGCTCGGCAGGGCAGTGTGGTGCGGAACTCGGGGCGCGGGGCGGATGGTTGCCCACCACTTACAACTATGTCATCGGAGGGCGGCGGGGGGTGGGGAGTTCTCTCCCTGTCCGTGCCTTCAGTTACCCCTCTATAAAATGGGCATAACAACAGTCGCATAGGGTTCTGAGAGCAAAGGGGGATAAGCTGTCAGTAAGTAACTAGTAGCTTGACCTTTTCCACTGATCAAACAGACTTTTTGAACAGACCAGTTCCTTCCCTGGTCTGAGGGAATTTTTATTTTTGGGTCCGAGCCCAAGTTCATCCAAGTGCTCGGGTTTGATTTCGTCAAGACCAGCCAGCTCTGGCCGTGGGTCACTGTGAAAAGTCAGCCCTCGGGCAAACTGCGGGCACTGGGCACACAGACGCACCCGAGGCCACAGGGGTCTCTGTGAACCGCTTTGCCACCGAGGTCGAAAGGGACCCCAGGGGGCCATCATGGTCAGGCCCCACGTAATGCCCAACTTCTAGCTCCGGGACCTGCTGTGGCTCATTGACTCCCAATCGTGACAGCTTAAAGGACACAGTTGGAAGGAGCTAGCCCTCGGGGGCCCTTCGTGGGGTCCCCAGGTGTCCTGTCCTAGCTTCCGAGAGCACGCGAGCAGGGCCCACCACGGCCGTTTCACTGCGGCTGGCCCAGGGGCACCCGGCTGGCAGAGCCACTGCCATTCCTCTCACACGCCCCCGGATGGGAAATGATTCATGAAAACCAAGAAGGTAAAATTAGCCCAAAGGCTGCCGAGTAATTTATGCAGCCAACAGGCCCAGGAGGGAGGGAAGGCCCACGCTGCCAGCTCAGTGCGGCCTCCGGGGGACTGGCAGAAGCCAGCCCAGCCTTCAGGAGCCTCTGTCTCCGGGGTCTTCTATTTCGGGACTCAGCCTCCCTCCGGGGCTGTTGGCAAGGCTTCCGGAACGGTCCTGACCCCACCCCCCTCCCCCTACTCAGCAGACCCATGCCTGCCACCAGGGACACCAGGGTGAGCGGGTTGCTGGGGAGAAGCTCGAGCATCCCATCCTCATCTTAACCCTGGGAGGACGGTTTCACCCTCCCTATTTCCCAGGTGAGAGACGGAGGCACTCAGAGGTCAGGTAGACAGCCAAAGGTCAGGGGCAAAGCCAGAATTCCAACCGAGACTTCATGCACTCCAAAAGATGTGCTTTCCCCCCTCCCGCTGGGTGTGGCCTGCCAAACTTTGAGTTCTCAGCGGAGGGCAACGGACCCAGCGGGGATTCCCTGGCAAATCTTCAGAAGTGCTTTCCACCATCTCAGGGTGATTCAACACCAGAACCGAGTCCTGTTGTCCCAGCTCGGCTAGGTGGAGGGTCCCCAATATTCTAGTCTCTTAAAAAGGGGTTGAGAGAATGGGGTATAAATCATACCCCTTAATGGAGGCACAGAACAGTGGAGATCAGAGAGCCCCATGGTCTCACTTTCCAGGGCTGTGCTCCGAGGCCAGAGAGGGGAAGGGGCTTACTCAAGGTCACACAGCAAACCTGTGGCAGAGCCTGGGATGGAATTGCATCTCCTGAGTCCCGCTACAGGGAGCCTGCCATTGTAACTATTTATAAAGACAGCTAATCTGAGTGGGAGGGGGTTCCCCACCTAGAGGGACAGCTGAGGCAGGAGTCATCCTGGAGACTTCCCAGGGCCCCCTGATCTGGTTAGGCCTGATATCCGCCCATACATGAACCCAAGGGGGACACGTGAGCACCTGGGGGGGACCCCCAGAAGGAAGTAGTTGGGAGCAGACTGGAATCCCACTCTAGGCCCGTGGGAACCTGCAAGTCCCCTCACCTCCTGAGCCTGGGTGAGAAACGGACTCGGGAAATTGACAAGAAAACACATGTGTGTATGAATCATGCCATAGGCCGGGAGGGTTCAATAGGAATGCAAGGGTCCCTCACGATCCCGGTCACTGTGCTCACCCTCAGTCCTCTGGCCCCTGACTTGGCCCGGAGGAAGCCCGAGGCCAGCTATGAGAACATCCCACAGCCACCCATGCAGAAAGAACTCACCTCTGCCCCTCGGGGCAGGCAGCCAACTGCCAGTGCGGTAGCTCAGAGCAACACCCTCACTCATGGGACAGGGTTCCAAGCAGCTCAGTGGCAGCCGGACCCCATGTCTCCCCAGAGGGACCCGAGCTTGCCACGGCCCAAGCCCTGAGCTCGTCAGCACTTTCCACTATCAACACACTAAGTGGACCCTTCCCAGCAATGCTGGGGGAAAGGCGGCTTGGTATTCACTTCACTGCCACCCGGAAAGACACAGCTGCTCATTCACTCGACACGCATATACTGGGCACTGGCTGTGGGTCAGGCACCGCCAGGAGGAA
>CM053613.1:12161545-12163316 GCA_028646535.1 Procyon lotor
GACAGCCTGGGAAGGCCCGCTGTTCACACGGCTGAGAACTGCCCGCCTGTCCAGCCAGGACTAACTCAGGGGCCACCGGGCACCAGCAGAACCACAGGGCTGGCTGTCTCAGAAGGGACAAGGACAGGCCTGCTCTCCAGCGACTTATCCCACTGGGCACCAAGAAACAGCCTCCAGAAGGCCGAAGACAGAAAGGAAACACCACCTGGGTGCCCCCTTCGGTCACTTAAAGCTCCTCCTCAGCTGTGACTTTATCTCCCATCTCAGGACCTCTACCTCCAGAACATTCTGGACTCAGTTTCGATAAGTCCGGCCTTAGCCTGGCATTCAAGGCCCTCTCAGTCTGGCCCTGGCCTCCCTCTCCAGGGCCATCTCCTCTACCTGTTCTCCAAACACCCCAGACCCCTCGCCCTTCCCTGGACCGCCCTATCCTCATGTTGTCTGCCTTTGCACATACTGTTCCCAGTGCCGAAAAGGTCCTGCCCTCCTCCTTCACCTGGCAGACTTCCACTCTTCCTTCCAGGTCCAGCTCCCTGCCTCTTCTTCTGGGAAGCCTAACAGGCTCTCCCTCTCCCGTCACTGGTGGCAGAACTACTTGCTCCCCTCCTCACCACATGCACGAGCAAGTAGGGCACTTCCTACCTTCAATCACAGTTAGGATCTGGGCCAGAGCTGCTCACACTATTCACAGTAGAAATTTCTTTTTCAAGTTTTCCAATCTGTTGCCAACTGATGCTTTTGTAAATTACAATCAAAAAAAAAAAAAAAAAATGAGGCAGCAAGGGCAAGTCACAATGGGAGTTTTTGGACACTTTCAAAGTTGTAACTATCTCGCTGCAGACCAGTAACATCCAGCTCACAGGTGGGCAGGGGTCTGCAGACCACCCTTTCTGGGTACAGGGCCCATCAAATCCCGTGTTTATGTTTGGCCCTCCACAGCCCAAGGGGGCACTCCACGAACATCTGCTGACCCAAATACTGGATGGGAAGGTCCCAACAACCCAGTAATGTGGGCAGTGCCTCTGCTGGGCCGCGCTACCCTTTTCTCCGGTAAACACACAGATGCCACAGCTGGCCCACACTCTACTTTCTCGGGACCACCCGGCATCAGGTGCTTGGAGCCTGCAAGTCACCCGGGCCCCCCTCCCTCCCTCCCAGCACAGCCTCCAGTTCCCAGGCAGTGGAGAACAGCTCCGACTCCGTAATCAGAGAGACGTGGGTTCAGGTCCCAGCCCTGCCTTTCATAGCCATGTGGCCTCGGGTAAGTCACTTCACTTCTCAGGGCCTCACTTTCTCCTCTGTAAATGGAGGCTAATGACACCAGCGGGATCGGGCAGAGCACTGGGACCCATCCACACTTACAAGCTTCGTTCAAGTTTGCCTATTACTGATGTTTATAAAGGCCTGGACCACCCAGCCCAAAACTTGGCCCCGTGTCCTCCCTTTCTGCTTTTTCCTCCACCCAAGACCCAAAGTCTTTTGGGTGCGGAGGGGGCAGTAAATTTTTCCCTGGCTGCTAAGTTTGCTCATTTCCTTTGTAGATTTCAACCCCGCTGGCCCTCCCTTCCTGCAGCCCTGGGCCACCTTGAACCTCTGACCTCTTCACCTCCTCTCTAAATACCAGCCCTCTGGATGGTCCAGCTTTTCCTCTGGGGTACAGCTGTCTGAGGAGGTATCTTGCACCACCCTGGGAAAATGCCGCCCTATTTGGGTTGGGCCACGGAAGGGCTGGGCTGAGAGGTCAGGGACAGGCCCCCGGCTTGCAAACCCC
>CM053613.1:12163816-12212942 GCA_028646535.1 Procyon lotor
CCCCTCAGCACCCACCTGGGGTCTGGGGCTGATGCTGGGAGCAGGACAGTCAGTGGCCTTTTGCCCCTCTCCCCTCTCCCCTCCTCCCTCAGCCCACGTCATTTCATTGGAGACTCTTGGTCTGTCCAAATGTGCCTGCAAGTTCTCACCCTTGAGGTTCCCAGGTGGGGAGAGGGGCCTGAGGCCAGCTGCGTAAACCAAGGGCTTACAAATCAAATCCCACATTTAAAGCACATAGGAGATCTGCTGGGAATCCTTAACTAACACAGGTAGGCCACCCCTGAGGCTACATTTATAAATGTTGGTTTCTCGAGGGTTCTGGAAGGATCGGATTACAGCTGGGGGATCTGGAGCTAGTCACTTAACATCTCTGAACTTGCTTGAGCTTCCTCATCCATAAATGGATGTAGAAGGGACCTCATGGGGCACAATATGTGTTCTTTTTAAATTTGGTCATGACAATGGGGAGGAAAAAATTTCATCCGAAGAATGTGACACTGGACTGATCCTACTGTCATTTATAGGAAGGGAAACTGAACTACTTGAGCTTCTCCAAGCCCTATTGTGTGCTGGATCTTCCCACAAGCCATAACCCACACTAGAATGCGTCTCCCTTCTCTGCTGTCTCTTCATCCTTCAAAACCCAGCTCGAAGGCTGCCTCCTCCTCCAGGAAGCTTTCCTTGACTTAGAGTCGGTGGCCATCTGCCTTACACCCTTGTACTAGAATCTTTAACTGCCTGGGTAAGTGCTCACCTCCCAGGCTGGTCCGTAAGTTCTAAAAGGGCAGAGACTGGGTTCCCCCTACACCCCGGAGCCCAGCACAGTGCCCGGCACAGGGATGGCCCATGAGCCCTGACGAACTGATGAAGAAAGGAAGGACTGAAGGAGGCCCCAGGCCTCCCCTCTTACAGAGCCTCAGCCAGGGACACCCCCACGAGTGGTGCTGTACCGCTCCAACACTGGGCTTTCCAACGCAGATACAAATCTGCAATAGGAAACAGGCTTTTTAAAAATAACAGCACATTTTTCTTTTTCCTTCATTGTGTGTGTGTTTTTTTTTCTTCTTCTTTCTGCACAGCTTATTTTTCCGGCGCAGCCCCTGGGCCAGCTGTGGGGAAGCCTCTCCCAGGCCCCACTCTGAGAACATGGGGCTCCGGGGCATCCAAGGATTCTCGGGCCCCAGCAGGGGTGGAGATGTACCAGATGGTTCCAGACCAGCCCTGGCAGTAAGACCACCAAGCAGCTCTGGGCCAGAAACCGGTTTGCACAAACCCCAAGGGTAGGTGGGTGTTACCTCCTGGGAACTCACCCCGCCCCGCGAGAAGGGTTTTATAACCCCAGGTGACATTTCCAAAGGGGCGTCTCCTTGGTGGGTCTGGGGTCCTCTGCTTTCATTCTAAGAGGGCATCCTCAAGGAGGTGGTATCAGAATGCCAGGGTTCCAATTGTGGCCATACCGCTGTGTAACCCTGGATCCTTTACACCACCTTTTGGGGCCTCAGTTTACCCATCTGCGAAATGAAAATAATAACACATACCTTGTGGAGTCAGAGACATGCTTAGGACGCTCAATAGCCCTCAATAAACATTCGCTGCCTTCGTCATCATTACTCTTGTCACCCCTGGATCTCCTACTCCGTGGCCCCTTCACCTTATCATATACTCTCTAGATCAACAGCAGCCTCGGGCTTTGTTAAATCTCACATTCTTGCCCTCCTGGGGTGTCCTCTCAGACCTCGCAGAAACACGGTCCTTATGGGACATGGACACCTGTAAGTATGTGGGGCTTAGTACCTACAGACCAATCTGCCAGCCACTCCTGAAGCCTCCTTCTAGCCGGACCCCCAACTTCCCTTCCCTTACGCCCAGGAAGCAGGGTTCATTTACCCTGTCCCTCACCCCAGGCACCCAGTGAACCTGCAGTCAATGCTCAGGGAATCTCCAGAAGTAGCCCTTGCATGCAGACTCTGGAAACAGAGCAGTGAACCCCGGCCCTGCCCTCACAGAGCTCCAGGTCCGATGAAAGGGGGAGACCAGAATCAGTAATCACATCCACAACTGCGAAATTTGCTACAGAGAGAGTGCTGCAAAGGAGAGGTACATGGGGCCATGAGAAGCTGTCGTGGAGGGCTCCACCTAATCGGGGAGGGCTTCCCTGAAGAGGTGAGGTGGGAGCTGAACGATGGATGAGGAAGTCTAAGCAAGGAGAGTGCAGCGCACTGTCAGGGCCGAGGGGACAATGTGAGGAAGGCGCCGGGTCAGGTGGAACATAGCAAATGCAGGGATGCAAAACGGTGTCCCCATAGGGTCTGCAGGGCAGCTAAAGGATTTCTAGCTTTCTCCTAACAGCAGTGGGAGTCCCTGAAGGTTTTCCAGGCAGGGGTTGATAGACTCACATTTGTTTGTCCCCAGGGTCACCCTGGCTGCTAAAGGTGAGACTTCCCGAGTCCCTGTGTGTATGTCCCTGGAATGTTCCTCTAGTCCCTGTATCAGTCAGGTCAGGCTAGGTTATGCGTAGTAACAAATAACCCCCAAACCTCAGTGGTCGCAGACAACAAAGGTTTAGTTATCACTCGGGCTGCATGTCCATCGTGGGGCAACATGGGATCTGTGCCACACAGCCACCCAGGGACCCAGGCTAGCAAAAGTCGCCGCCGTCCCACCTACTGCTAGCTGCCGCACCACAGGAAAAGAACACTCTGGAGGCTCACGTGCCAGCCACCAGATGCTTTGGCCCAACCTGATTTGTGTCACTGTAGCTCACAACTCACCTACCCGCCACACGGCCCCACCCAAGCACAAGGGGCCCCAGATTCAATCCTACCCGGTGCCTGGGTGAACCAGAAACCTTTAGGGGCTAGTATCAAGGACCGCCCACACACTCTCCAGCTCCACCTTGCCCTTGCCAGGCTCAACTCATTCATCAGATCACAAGTGGGCCAGTATTCCAGAAGGAGGGCAGGGCACATGCAGGAGAGAACTACACTTGGAGTACAGGGAGATCCGAGAGGACGGTACGAGATGAGGCTGAGGAAGGGCCAGGGCCAGATCACTCCAGAGCTTTTAGGTCACGGGGATGATTTGGTTCTTTATCCCAAAAGCCCTGAGAAGACTTTTCGGTGTTTTAAGCAAGAAATGGGAGAAATGATGTGATCTTTTTTGGAACAGATTGCTCCAACTGCGGGGTGGAGACTGACAAGGAGGGGAAGCTGCAGGTGGACAGTCAGGAGGCTTGGAATGTTGTCCTGGGGAGGGACAGCGCTGCCCTAGAGGACGGACAGCAGGCAAGGGACAGCCTCGGATGCCGTGCGTCCATCATGACTATGATATAGCCAAGAGGACGGGCCAACAAGGCAGCTGAACAAACACATATGACTCCTAACCCCTAGTCCAGTGGTCTTTACTTCCTTCACACTTGCCAGTGACCTAGAACCAGGGAAACTCCACCTCCACATCCAAGTCCCCAACAGGAAAGATTCAGACGACAGAAGTCTTAACTTGACGCCACGGAGAACAAATTTATGAAACACATCAATCCAAGGGGTCTGGAGGACAGAACTCTAACTCATGCCAATACTGGATGTAAGTGATGGTTGTAATGGCCGATCGGGACTCTTGGGGCGAGGGAGGGCAGCCCTTCCTCTTTGAGAATGTCATCAGGGAAGAGAACTAGCCCCCACGCTAGCTGCTCCTTGGAGGCCCTGTCCATTTGGAATTGGACAGTCTTGGGTGGGGCCCACCGGGCAGTCCTGATGGTCCCAAGAGAGCAGGTTCCGCCGTCACCCCAGGCAGAGAACACTTCTCGGATCATGCGTGGAGCGTGGACTAGGCATTTTATCTCTATGCCTTTAATCTCACAACTGCCTTGCCGCACAAGGCTCTGTTGGCTCCATTTTCCGGACGGAGAAGCAAGGTTCAGAGAGGTCCAAGGTGACCGTGCCAAATCCAAAGTCATACAGTTATTCCTTGGTGGAGCGGGGAGGAGTCCAACAGAGAAGCACTTTCATTGAACCCAAGCAACCAGCTGGGACTCTTCCCACCAAGTCCGCAGACATTTGGCCGCGAGGAACTCTGCCCACCTCGCGGAGAGCTGGGGGTGAAGACCACATCCCCACCCCACAGGTGAGGACACCACAGCCTGTTTCAGACTCAGGCCCACAGAACCCACACCCCCAACACTTCCCTTCCACTCCAGGGGTACTGGGGACCAAGGCAGCTCGGGTGCCGCTGGCATCTGGCTCCACGGAAAATTCTTTCGCCCCAGCCCAGACAAAAACCCTAAGTTTATAGGGTTTCCAGGCATCAAGAGCAATCTCTCATTACTGCCTCCTGTCCCCGCGCACAAAGAACTGGGTGTGTTTCCTTCCAGCCACTCTAAATTATATACCACAGCCTCTCCCCACATGAAGCAAACGTCTAAGAAGAGAGATTTAACATTTTTCTCTCCTAAGTCCCAGCCCATCCCAGGGGTCGAGCCCCTCCCGCCCAACCCAGTTCAAGACAAGCAACTTTTCAGCCAGCAACGCTCAGCACTCAAGCAACGTGCATTCTCCTTGCGGCGACTTGCTTAGGGCGTGCTGGCCTTGACCGGGAAAGGTCATTGGCCGCTAAGTTTCTGCAGTTTCTGCAAAGGAGAGCACCTTGGGGATTTCGAGTGGGGGATGGAGGCTACACTCCAGAGAGATTTCCCGAAGAGTCTACACGGCAACTAAGACTTCAAATATTATTAAAGAAACGGCCCCGGCTCGGCCACCTTTCGCGGGAAAGAGCCGCGGGCTGCGCTGGACGAGGCCCCACCGCCTCCTGAAGGGCCAGAGCCCCCCACACCAGCCCCAGGCGGCGAGCCGAGCGTGCCCCCGAGAACTAGGCCAGCGGCCGCAGAGAGCCCTCCAGCATTCCGCGCCCCGCCCCGCCCGTGTCACCGCGTTCTCATTCCGAACGCTCGGCCCGGGCCGCCGCTCCCATTGGTCGGCGGCCACGTCCGTCAGCGGGCGGAACGCCGGCGCAGAGAAAAGGCTACATTGTAACAAGGCGAGCGAGCGAGGAGCGAACGGGGAGGAAGGAGGCGGAGGGGCGGCCCCCGAATCCCGCAGCGGCGGCGGCGGCGGCGGCGGCGGCAGCTACCTGCCGAGGGTTAACCCACCTCGGGGCCGGGACGAACCGCCCCCCCAAGCCCGCGCCCGCGCCGCCCCGGGCCCCCAGCTCCGCCCGCGTCGGCCCCCGGCCGCCCGCGCCCCCCGCAGCAGCTCGCGGCCCCTGCGCCCGCGGCCCCCGCGCTCGCTGGCAAACTGCCGAGCGCTTTCCGAAGCCATTTTCAATGGCCACATTGGCTACCGGGGCTGACTCACCTTCCCGGGAATGCTGCGGCAGCCGCGGGGCCCGGGCGGCGCGGGCGGCCCGGCGGGCGGCTCGGCGGAGGCGGCGCGGCCCCGGCTGGCGGCCCCCGCGGCGGGAGCGGCCGCGCTGCGGGCGCGCTGGTCCCCGGCGAGGCAAAGTTTCAGCGCCAGCCTCGGCGCGGCGGCGGCGGCGGCGACTCGCTGCTGCTCTCCTCCCCTGCTTTGACCACCATCTTATTAGTACAGGAAATGACATGGAAAACGGAAGAAAGCGGCGTTTGGGGCAGACGCGGACCCCCCAATTCAGGGGCCGGAGCCGGGACTCACCAGCCGCGTCCCAACCCGGCCCCGGAGAAAACTCTCGGGGCCCCCTCGGCCCCCGCCCCGCGCGCTGCCCGGAGGGGGGAACCTAGCTCCTCGAACCCAAAAGGAGAGGGCGAGTTTTATAATCCTGCCCGCGGAGAAATCGAGAAAAAAAAATAATAAAAAAGAAAAGGTTAAAAGAACTTTCGAACTGGGACACTTTTTTTTTTTGGTCGGAATTAAAAGTTCTAAAAATTTAAAAAGTCATTCGGGGGGGGGGGGCTCCCTGGCTCCCCCGGCCCCGTTGCTGCCCATTTTGAACTAAATAGTCAGGGGGGATTAAAGCGTTTATAATTTTAACCCTTTCCCGGCACCCCGCCACGCGCTGCAGGGCCCCTCCTGGTCCCTTTTAACCCTTTGAACGCCCAGCAGTTTGGAGATACAAACTAAAGTTGTAAAACCTAGGAGACCCGCGGCAAGCTGAGGGTAAGGGACTTGGGGGGGTTCGCTCGAAATATTAACTGTTTCTGTGGGGCTGCGGTTTTAAGTCGGGCACCGCAGGTGTTCTTCAAATGGAAATTCGTTACAGGGTTTGAGATTCTGAGAATCCGGCAGGCGGGTCCCTGGCTGACTTGGAAAAGGCAGTGGTTGAAGCCTAGCTCCGTTGCTCAGTTCCTCAGTTTCTCCATCTGTGAATGGGATTCAATATCCTGGAGAGACAAGGTAGCCAGGAAAAGGTGGGGAGGAATTTTCATAAAGACAAAGTGTTGAAAAGTCTGAAAGGCTTCCTTCCGCGCCCACAAAGCCGGTGGGGTGGCGATGGGGCAGAGGACACCGCGGGATGGCGTAAGCGGGACAACCATTCCCAAAATAACCCCTTGCTCTTGGCAAGGTCCCTGAGGCTTGTGGTGGAACTGAAAGGTCTCCTGCCTGGGGAGGCTGTGCTACGCAGGCTCTAAAAAGCGAACCCTAACCCTCCCCCACCCCAAGTCCGAGGTTGCTTGGAGGGATTCGGTCCCGCATAGGAGCCCAGGTGGGGCGCTGCCCAGTGAGGGGCGCCCCACCCCGCTCCCCAAAATGCCCATGGATCGGAGCCCTGCAAGAGCTGGCCCAGGCAGCCTCTGGTGGGAACCACCCTAGGGAGGCCTCCTCCTAGGGGAGTGAATTTCATGTCAACCTCGCGGTTGGCTGGGAGCCTGGCCCTAAGATAGGCGTCCATGGTTGGAGCCCAGAATGCGCTGGGGTCTCTTGGGGTCGCATGTTGGAGGTAGGGGTGGAGGGTGAAAAAATTTATTGTACCACATCATCTTTCCCCCTTAACTTTGGCATCAAGAACACAGCTTCTTGGAATCTAACGTTTGTTTCTAGCTGGGTGATCTTGAGTGAGTGACTTCCCCTCTCTGAGCCTCAGTTCCCTCCTCTGCAAGGGAGGCACACTAAGAACCTCCAGCTACCCGCCAGCTGTGTGAGGCGCCATGAGAGTGTATTTAGAGGGCCCATCTCCAGGCTGCTCACAGTGGATGCTTAAGGAACGGTAACTAATGCCCTAATTCTATGACAGCCCATACAAATATAAATGCTCTCAGAATGTCTCTACATTACATGCCAGGCAGAGTATTGAGTTCAAGGGAGTGCCAAGATAGTTAAGCGGGATCCTTCAAGGAGGATGGCCGGGAGATGGAAGCACTCACAGCAAACTCGGAATAATTCAGTGATTAATGCCCATCCAATTGCCCTAAGCATTATACTGAAGGCCAAGTGCTTGGGCAGGGAAAGAGCACAGAGGAAGGAGCCATTCCTTCCCTTCAAGGAGTAGGGTCCACCGAGGAAGTGATGTCAGAAGTGGGCCTTGCGGTGTTGGGGGGGGTGGTGGGGGTGGCGGGGGGCTGCTGGAATTCCCACCAGCAGTAAGATGGCATTTCAGGAAGGCTTACAGTGCAAGCAAAGACCTAGACGTGGTAAAGTGCCCAAGGTGCCTGGCATGGGTTCGTGTGGCTATGGGGCAACTTCCTGAGGGCAGAAAGTGGGACCCCTGGTCCAAACACTGTGTGTCTTGCAGGAAGAAGCTGGGGCCAGGAAGTGGCCGGAGTAGAGAGCGGGTGGGCAGAGGACCTGGAGACGAGACCAGAAAGCCAGGTGGATAAGAGAGAGTGTGGTTACAGCCTTCAAAAAGCCCCCCAAATAAAAGGTCTTAAGGGAATGAGCCGGTAAGTGAGGCAAAGAGGGAATTTTATCTTGTGGTGCTGGTTTTCTATTTAAATCTCCCCATCTGTGTGGCCCAGTCTGGCTTCCCTTTGCCAGGAACACTGGGTCCCAGGGCTGCGTCTGTGGAGTGGGGCTAAGTCGTCGGGCATTGCAGGCTGGGGAGCAGGGCCCGCAGGTGTGACCCTCGGAGAGCAGAGAGGCACTGCACGGGTCTGAGACCGGGTCTGATGCGTAGCCTCCTGCCCACACCGTGTGCCCTGGAGCATGGGACTCTTCCTTTTTTGGCCCCAGTTTCTTCCTGCAAGACACACAGAGTTTGGACCCGGGGTCCCACATTCTGCCCTCAGGAAGTTGCCCCATAGCCACATAATCAAGACCAAGGCACAGGAAGGAATCTGAAACGAAGCTGGGAGAGTGGCTAGAACCATCTCCCAGGGGAGCCTGTGGCAACCCAAGGGCCAGCACGGGTACTCTGGGCGAGTGTGGACAGAAAGGGGCTCCGTGGTCTGAAGGTCATCGCCACCGACAAGTGGTCTGGACAAGGCAGGTCTTGTGAGACTGTACCGCAGCTTCCCTCTTTGGGCTACGTTGGGCCTGAAACAAAGAAGTGGGGGTGGAGTGGGAGCTCTGCTTAAATTCCTTGGAACTAGCAGAGGAGGGGAGAAAGGGATGGAAATGAATAGAAGGGGATGGAAACAAACACTGGGCACAAGCGGGTAATGTTCCACTTACGGGACATTACCATTTGATTCAATAGTCCAAGGCAGATATCATCATCACTGTTTTTACAGACAGGGAAACCATGCTCAGAGAGGTTAAGAAATTTGCCCAAGACCACACAGCTAGTTAGAGGTAGGATAAGATTCAAACCCAGGTCTGCCTGACTCCCTAGATAAATGTCTTCCACTCCTGGATACTTGTGATTCATTATCCATTTCCATAATGCAGCTTTTCAACCTAATGGTAAAATATTTCCCAAATTTCTCTCTTGGGCATATCACAAAAAAGGTAGTGCCCAGAACTTGTGGTGTGAGGTCAGGTCCTTTCATGACTTCCCCTGAAAAAAAAAAATGTGCTAACAAACTACGTCATCTCCAGGGCCCTGTGAGGATACTGAGATGCTCTAAGGGTACCAAGCTCAGTTCTTTGGAAAGAAAAGTTAATCTGAGGCCTTTCTTACCTACTACTAATAATGATACTGCAAAATATACATCCAGTGATACGAGCTAAATAGCCCCTGGATCACTAGCCCCTTCCTCATTTGCTATAAAACAAGGATGTTGTTCGTGGCATCAACTGTTGATCCCTCCTAGAACCTCAAGGGAGAAATTTCATTCAAGATTCAGTGCCTGGAAAACACAAAACCTGAAAATCAACTGCATTTCATCTGTGGAACTGGCGAGCATGTCCTTTGCTAATAAGAAGAGCTCCATAACTGATCAGGTTTCCCTTTTTGCATTGGCTGCCAGGCAGCTCCAAGCCAAATTCCACCCCTGTTCCCAACAACTTTGGCAGTTGCTTCCTCCTCATTGCCTCTTTCTCACATCTAATCCTACTGACTCAGCTTTGTTTCATCTGCCTTCTATTAAAGGTGTCCCCGCTTTTTAATTGCAAGAAATAAATATTTGCAATAAATCCACATTTGGAAGAGTTTCTGAAGGGACCTGGATTCCTCAGGCCTTGTGTTAAGCTGGGCCCAGTCCTCTTCTGGTCTGGTCTTGTTCGCTTGCCCAACAGCTGAGGGATCCCTCTCTTGGAAGGAAGGAGAAACTGGCTTAAGACCAAGGGATTCCTCGCCCAGCTGCCGATGATGGCTACAAGCTAATGCCCCGGGTCAGATTGGCATTGCTATTTTTTGCTCAACTGACAAATAGCTTGCCTCTCTCCTGCCAGCTCCCCAGGAAGCCCAAACCACGATCCCCTACCTATGCCCCTGAAAGTAACCCCCATTTATTTCCTCCCTTTGAGGCATGGCAGGAAACAGACTGCTTATTTCTGCAGAAGTGAGCAAACCTGCAACTGTTTACCATGAATCCCGGCAATCGGGGCAGAGGTAGGGGACAGTGGATTGGCGGCAGAGAAGCAACTTGACCTCGTGAGGACAGAGGCGGCCACACTGAAGAGGTGGCGTTTCAGTGGGGTTTTGACAGATGGAAGGAGTTAGAACCACCAAGAGCTGGGAAGAGTTGCCCACCCATGCAGGGACCCAAAGCAGGACCTAGCTAGGGTGGCAGAAAGCCAGCGTGCCCAGAGTGTGGCATGGAAGGGATGCAGAGAAGGAGATGGGGGGGGGAGTGCAGGGATCTGGCCCCATGCTTTTCCCACAGTTTGGATTGACTTGAGGTGCAGCGGAAACCACTGGCCACCTTCAAGTCTGGGAGACGTAGGAATAGATTCAAGTTTCACACCATTGCCTTGGCTGCCATGGGCTGTCCTAGGTTTACTGAGTGCTAGGTGAGTCGGCTGGCCTCTTCTTTAATTATCCCCACATTAGAGATGATGTTGATGTGGACACATCTTTTTTTCTGGCTGCCCGGCCTCTGACGTCCCTTCCAGTGACTGGGGAGCCCCCCACCTTCAGAGGCTTGTGGGGAGGCAGGGTGTGCCTCCGCGGTGCCCAGTGGGGAAACACCAAAACTCCCTTCCTGGGTGCTGCACCCCCCTCCTCAATTCACATCTTGAAACCTAATCCCCAAGGTGTCCGTAGCAGGAGCTGGGGCCTTTGGGAGGTGGTTGGGCCTTCATGAATCACATCAGTGCCCCTTACAAAGGAGGCTCCGGAGAGATCCCCTTGCGCCATGTAAGCGGAGGGACAGAAGACAGCCATCTTTGAACCAGGAAGTGCGTTCTCACCAGATACCCAATCACCCCGCGCCTTGATCTTGGACTTCCAGCCCTGCTCCCAAATTCGAGAATCTGGGCAACTCCCTGCGTCTTGGGGACCTCTCCTGTGTGGGGTGTTGGAACAGATGGCTTCTATAGCTCGCTCTCTCTCCCTAAGTCTCTGTCTCCTCCTCTCTAAATTGGGTCAGGAATTTTGGATTCAATCATCATTCCAATGATAAAAGATGTTCCCAGCGTTGTTCTTTTCTTCTTGTCCATTAGGGATCAGAAAGTAGGGGGGGGTGGAGACTGAGGTATCAGAGAGGCTGTTTTCCAGTCCCTGCCAACTCTGGGATGAGATTCCTGAATGCCACACATTCCATAACCTGCAGGACCCCCGTGCAGATGAGGGGAGCGATTCAGGGCTGATGGGTGCAATAGCATCCAGAGAGATTTCAGATGGCGGAGGGGAGGGTGGTCAGCTGCTGAAGCAGTGGAGCTCTCCCATCACAAAGGGGGCTGCTATGCAAATAGTGAGTTTCCTGCTACCAGATATATGGAAGCCAGGGCTGGAGCTCATATGGAGATAATTTATGCCCAGGTCAGATCTCAGGTTTGATGAGTTCCAAGGTGCCCACCATAGAGGAAAATTCTCAGTTCTAGGAAAGTACAGCCACATTGCTGGGTCATAGATACTGTTGTGAAGACAGCTCTGGGTCTGGAGTCAGGAGATGTGGATTCTGGTCCCCCTTCTGCTGTTTGGCCACTGGGGGACTAGCGACTGCTCAGAGTCTCAGTCTCACAGTCTGTAAAATGACAGAGCAGTTTTCACAAGCCGGTCGGTAGAGACAACTCCGCTGGAGAAGAACTTTTCCCTGATTGTGGAGAAGATGAAAACCATAAAGCAATGTGGGTCATTTCATAAAGCAAATCTATTCAACTTAAAGGATCTTATATTTGAGATTATGTATTCCCTATTATTTTGGTGTTAATGTTCTTTTCTTTATGAACTGGTGGTTACAGCGTGTGTAAACGATGGAGGTAGCTTCATAGGTTTTTTCCCCCCTAGTGACTTCACTTGACAAAATAAAGTCATCGAAAGTATAGCAATGAATCCCTCAATTTTTTGAAATGTCTATGAGTGTATGAAATTAAGAATATGAGATTCACTAAACTAGATAACTGCAAATAACCCTCAACATTGTTTCCCCCTCTTTCCCTTTCCTCTTTCATGGACTCACTCATCCATTTATCTGTTCCTAAAACACTAAGACCGACCACACACCGGATAATATGCGACAGAGCCCTTTCTCACGTGAAGCTCACAGGGACCCAGGAGAGACCAACGTAAAGATACATAAACAAATGGATATTTAGGTTAGTTCCTATTTTTCTCTTGTAAAAATGCTGAAGGAGATGTCCTTACATGTATATTTTGTGTGTTGCTCTCTTTATTCCCTTCTAATAAGTTCCAGAAGTAGAATTTCGGGGGTCAAAGCTTATTCCGAGCTGTACATTCTGAAGCAATTTTGCCAAATTGCCATCTGAAGATTGAGCTGATGTCGGTTCTCATTGACTTTGTGTGAGTGGGCTGGTTTCTCTACACCCTCAGGCTGAACGTCACCGATGTGCTTAATCTTTAATAATTTGATGTGCAAGAGATATATTTCATTATTGTTTTAAGTGACATGATTTTGTTAGCAAAATGAGCGTATTTTCACAAGTTTATTTATCTTTTATACCTCTTGTGAATTGCTTGATCATATCCTTTGTCCATTTTAAATTCAGAAACTTGAGTCTTTTTACTGACTTATAAATATAGTTTATGTATTAAGGATAGCAAAAGCCTTTGAAATATATAATGCAATTTTCTCAATTCAGAAATTTTTCATAAGCTTATTTATGATGTCCTTTGCTACATGGAAATTTAAATGTTTTCTGTTGTTCCCGTATTTATGGCTTTGTGGGCATAGTTAGAAAGACCTTCAGGAAATTGTGAAAACATTATCCTTGATTTTCTTCTAATTGGCTTTTCATATTTTGCTTAAATATTTAATCCATCTGGAATTTATTTTGGTGCCGCTAGCACTTGCCTCCATATTCCTAAATTTTATGCTTGAATTGCTAGCTTTTGGTTAATCAATTTTAGATATTACCTGTTGACTTTTCTGATATGGTAAATGAGAGTCTTTAACTCATTCATTTCTTTAATTCATTTTCTTTTCCGTGATGCCCCCCACCTTCCACCACCACAGGCTCAGTTGGATCAGATCTCAATGTTGAATTGTGTTCCTACCCAGTGTTTTCATTGTAATGATCACAGGAATACTGGTGAGCCAAAGACACACTATAATTAAATGTCCTTTATTTTACAGCTTTTTGTTTTTCCTAGAGTTTATAATAGATCATAATCGACTCATCTTTATTTATTTGCTTATTTTTTAACAGCTGAGACTTTACCCACCCTCCGATGCTGTAGAGAATGCCTTTCACTGTAATTTTCAACATCCTCACACCTGTTAGCTTATATATCAGAGTTCTGTTTTTTTCCCAGAGACATTTTTCTACTAGCAGGGATCAGCAAAACTTCTGAAAAGAGTCAGATAGTGAATACTATCAGCTTCATGGGAAACCCATGACACTGTCACATTTTTTCTTCTTCTTTTCCTCCTCCTCCTTCTTCTTTTTCATTTAAAGATTTTATTTACTTATTTGAGAGAGAGAAATTTACTTATTTGAGAGAGAGAGAGAAGGAGAATGGTCCACCCTTCACAAGCAAGGTGAAGGGCAGAGAGAGAAGCAGACTCCCCACCGAGCAGAGAGCCTGATGAGGGCCTTGGATCCCAGGACTCCAGGATCGTGACCTGAGCTGGAGGCAGACGCCCAACGGACTGAACCACTCAGGTGCCCCCCACCTTTTTTCAAGCCCCCCACCTCCACACTGTGTGTGGAGCCCAGTGTAGGGCTTGAACTTGTGACCTTGAGATCAAGACCTGAGCTGGGATCAGAAGTCGGACACTTAATTGATGGAGTCACCTAGGAACCCTCTGTCACATATCCCTATTATTTTGGTTTCTGGTTTCTGCTTGTTTTGTTTGTTTTTTTACAATGCTTTGTTCAGCAATATTTGAGATTCATTCGTGGTGTTGTTTGAACCAGCAGTCTGTTAGTTTTCAGTGTAGAGTAGTGTTTTAGTCCATCAATATACCACAATTTCTGTCTTTTTATTGTACTTTCTGGGAGATTTCCGTGACCTTATCTCTCAACACTTAAACTCTTTTAAAACTTTTTTCAGTTCTCATATTCTAAATTTTTATTAAGAAACAAAATTTCTTGGGGCACCTGGGTGGCTCACCCAGTTAAGTGTCTGCCTTCGGCTCAGGTCATGATCCCGAGGTCCTGGGATGGAGCCCCGCATCATCTTTCCTCTCTCTCTCTCTCTCCCTCTGCTGCTCCCCCTGTTTGTGCTCTCTCATTCTCTCACTCTCCCTCAAATAAATAAAATCTTAAAAAGGAAATAGAAATAAGATTTCTTGTTCTCTGTTTCTTACAGCTTCCTTTACTTTTAATGGGTACCATGTTATCTCTTCACTAGGAATATTGTCTCTCCCACTGCTCTCTGTTTTATCTGCTTCTTTCCTTCCTTTACCTGCTTTCTCCCCTATTTATTGCATTCTCTTTCATGTTGGGGTTTTTCCCAAATGTGCAATGATCCTTGGCTGCCTTTCCCTTTTTGAGAATAGGGCACCAAGTGGGTTCTGTGTGCCTGGTGAGCGGATTTGTAGACAGGGCTTACTGGAGGCTATGGGTGGGCTGTTTCCCTGTGGTCCATATGACGTGGGCTTTCCCTTCCTCCACCAATGGTGACTCTCCACTCTGCCAGTGTGTATGTGTGTGGGGGACGGAGGTGGGACTTGGGGTAATAAATCTAATCCTAGGTGACTTCAAAGTGATGCCAGGTCAAAACCAATCCAAATTTTGGACTTGAGCAGGGAGGAAGCTGGAGGTCTCTGACTTCTGACTTCTGCTTAAGCATCTGGGTGTTTGTGCGCTTGTGTTATTCATTTATTTTGCTTTTTGTTTTGTTTTTGCGAGGTGGGGAGGGGCAGAGGGAGAGAGAGAGAATTGTAAGCAGTCTCCATGCCCGGTGCAGAGCTCAGCTTAGAGCTTGATCTCACCACCCTGAAATCGTGAGCAGGGCCAAAATCAAGAGTCAGACGCTTCACCGACTGAGCCGCCCAGGCACCCAAGTATCTGTTTTTAATCGAGAACTTTCCCACCCTCTTCAATGCCTGGTAAAATCAAGTTAGAAGATTCTGTGTCCATTTCTCTAGAAAAGACCTCTCTAGTGGTCTGCAGGTACAGGAGAGGGGGAGCCCCTTGACTGCCGTGGGAGGGGCTGGGGTGGGCAATCTGGGGGGTCTCACTGCTTCTTGCGTAGGTTTTGAATAAAGATTCCTGTATTTTTGGGCATAGACTTCACTTCAACCTGCTGAGAGAGCTGGTCCCTCCTACCCCTCCCCGTGTCTTTCCTGCGGTTCTGGGTGGGCAGACTGGCTTTCTCCTTTCCTGTGGCCTCCACTGGGTACTCATCCTCAGTAGCTGGTGTGGGCTTTGTCTGCAATGGGATAGCTGGGTCCTTGCTTGACTTCCGCATGTGTGCCTTGCCTTCTGAGGCAGCCAGAGGCAGAGGGGAGCTTTACCCCAGCTGCAGAGGGCAAGGGCTGGCCGAGAAGTTCTCTTGAGGGTGCCTGGCCTGGAAGGCAAATTGGCACCATGAAGGGAAACAAAACAGAGCCATAATCATCTAAGAAGATAATGTTTAAAAAAAAAAAAAAGGTGCTTATTCTCACATATCAAAGAAAGCGTTGATAAAATTCAATTTTCGCTCCCAATATAAAATCCTACTAAAGTAGGACTAGAAGGACATTTCCAAAATGTAAGAGATGATGAGGAACCTATAGGAAACATCATAAAAACAAGTGAAAAGCTGACGTCCGTGAAAAACTGATAACTTTTGTCTCTATTCCTAATCACCATTGCCTCGGAGCTTCTAATGAATGGAATAAAGAAAGAAAATGAACTAGGATGCATAAATGTTTAAAAGAAAGAGGCAAAATAATTATTTGCCTAAGAGATTCTTATCTATCAAAAAATCATGAGACTCAAGTCAGAACTATCATAAATTCTGTGTGAATTTAGTAGGATGGCGAGTCCGAATATAAATTTACAAAAATCAATGGCTTTCCAGAAGACCAGCAAGGATAATTTAGAAATAAATGTAATTTATGATCTTTAGAAAGATCCTACTCACAATAGCTATAAAAGCTATAAAAATACCTTGAAATAAACCTTAAGAAAATATGTTACGTCCACAAGAAGCAAACTATAAAACTTCACTGATGATCGTAAAAGAAGAGTTGAGTTAGTTGGAGAAATGTACCACATCCCTGAAGGAAAATTCAGAATTGTGGAAATGTCAATTCTGTTCAAATTATCCTATAAATGTAATAATATCCCATCAAACTCCTGATGGATTTCTCCCCCAAATCCATGACCCCAATCTAACCATGAGAAAAACATCAGGTAAACCACAATAGAGAGACAGTCTATAAATACCCGACCATTAATCCTCAAAATTGAGGTCATCCAAAAGAAGGAAAGTCTGAGAAACTGGCAGAGCCGGGAGAAACCCATGGAGATATGATAACTAAAGTAAGGTCATATGCCGGATGGGATCCCACAGCAAAATGTCTGCAGGGAAAAACTAAGGGCATCTGAATAAACTCTAGATTTCAGTTAACAAAAATGTATCAATATTGGTTTGTTAACTGTTACCTATATATCATATTAATGTCCATATTGATAACAGAGGAAACCCTGTGCAAAGTATTTGGGAGCTCCATAAGATCTTTGCAATGTTTCTGCAAATCTGAACAGGTTTTAAAAAAAAATAAAGCCCATTTAAAGAATCTCAATGGGAGATTTTTGAGGGAGGCAGACTAAAGGGGAAATTTTCAGCTTTATTCTAAACATTACCAGGAATAATAATTGGATACTGACAGGATAAGATTTCCCTTCCAAGATTCATGGGTGCCTACCAAATTAAGGCAAAGTGAAGAGAATTCCATCTCCTCTCTTGAGCCTCCAACGAGAAGACAAAACAGAACACCAAATCCACCTTGGGTGGAAGGCGAAGGCATCAGAAATCTCAGATTGCAATGTAAGCAGATGGAAGGCGACTGGAGGAAGAAATACCTTGACCAAGAAGCAAGAGTCAAATGATCTTTTCATGTCACAATATACCAGGAACATCTTCGCAAGTCCATAATCTTTTGTCTGTAATAGGATTTTTGATAGCTGCCTTGTATTCAGCATGTTGCGAGACATTCAGGTGTTGTCAAGTTTTCTTGACATTGTAATGTAATGTTAATGACAATGTAATGTAATGTAATGACTGTGTGACAATGACAGTGACATTCTTGTGCACACATCTTTGTGTCATGACATCCTTGTGCGCCCATCTTTGCCTGTTTGGTTCTAGGGATTTTCTAAGAATGAAATTACTGGATAAACAGCCTGTCTGTTATTAAGGTTTTTCTTTAATTTTTCCTCCAAAACTTTGCATTGGATTTATAATTATTCCAGCAAAGAATGCGGCGACCCGTTGCCCCTTCCCACTGTCATCAGCTTTCCTTGTTAGCATTCTATTTTTTAACTTGTCACTGAGAATAACATCCATAAGGAAAATTGCACACATCAGGTTTAATGCTCACAAATTGTATTTTGAGCATTACAAATACAAATTGTACTTATATCCCGTATAGCCAACACCCGAGTCAAGAAATGGAGCATTTCCAACCTGGAAGACCACACCCAGACAAAAACCCCAAGAGGCAACCACTATTTGGAGTCTATCACTACAAGTTAGTTTTGCTAATTCTTGAACTGCATGACAATAGAATCAAATGCTGTTTATAGATTTTAATATCTACTCCTCTTGATCATCATTTTATCTGTGAGATTCACCCATATTGTGGAGAAGAGCGGAAGCTTGCTACTTTCATTGCTGTGTAGTATTTCACTGTGTGACTATGCCAGGGTTCCATTTTACTGTTAGTGGGCATTTACGTTTCACCCAGCTCTTGGCCATTTTGAGCAAAGCTACTAGGAACATTTTTGGATGCTTTTTGCTGGACACGTGTATAGTAATCTCTTTTGGGTAGTTAACTTTGATTCAAATTGGCCGGTGATGAGCTAGGTATATGTTTCTCTTTATACAAGAGAACTTTTGTCCAAAAGTTCCCCAAAGTAATCATATCAATTTACACTCCCCGAAACATTAGGTGAGAGAGTTCCAGGTGTTCCACATAATAGGTAACATTTAGTATTGCCAGTCTTTATTTTTACTCATTCTGGAAGGTGTGTACTGATGTCTAATTGTAGTTTTCATTGGCTTTTTCTTTTATTTTTTTTTAAAGATTGTATTTATTTATTTGACAGAGAGAGAGAGAGAGAGAGAGATCACAAGTAGGCAGAGAGGCAGGCAGAAAGAGCGGGGGAAGCAGGCTTCCTGCTGAGCAGAGAGCCCTATGTGGGGCTCGATCCCAGGACCGTGAGATCATGACCTGAGCTGAAGGCAGAGTCTTCAACCCACTGAGCCACCCAGGCGCCCCTCATTGGCTTTTTCTTGATGAATAATGATGGTGAGCACCTTCTCTTGTGTTCATTGGTCATTTGGACATCCTCTCTTGTGAAGTGCTTATGTTTTTTGCCCAATATCTAGTTGAGTTGTTTATCTTTGTTTTATTGCTTTTTCACATATATGTTATTGTGAATATCTTCTCCCAGTATGGGGCTTGCTTTTTCACTCTCCTGATGTCTTTTAATGAACACATAGTCTTAATTTAACAAAGCTTATTTCATGGTTCATGGTTTTGGTGTCCTGTTTGGGAATTTTTTTTTGCCTATCCCAAGGCCATAGACACATCCTTCTGTTTTCAGTTAAATGCTTTAGCCTCTTCTGTCTCCCACATTCAGATCTATGATTTGTGTCAGATTGATTTTGTGTATGATGGAAGGTGAGGATCAAGGTTTCTTATTACCTACATGGATAGCCAATTGGTAGAAGAACATTGAATGTTTATTCAAAAAGCTTCCTTTATCCCTTGAATTGTGGTGGCTCATTGTCAAAAATTAGTTGACCATTAAAAAAAAAATCAGTTGATCATAGAAATGTGGGTCTCTTGCTGGAATCTATCCCACTTCCTTCTCCTATCTGTTTAATCTTGCACCAAAACCATAGTCTTCTTAACCATTGTAGCTTTACATTTTAAGTGTTAATATCCGGTGGTGTGAGTCTCCTTCAAGATTATTTTGGCTATTTTGATTGCTCTGAATTTCCATGTATATGTTAGTGTCAGGCTTTCAATTTCCTGCTAGGATTTGATCGAGAGGCTATTGAGTCCATAAATCAACTAGGAGAGGTAATTGATATTTGGAGAGAAACAGTATTGAGTCTTCTAATCAATACATGTGAAATGTCTTTCCGTTTCTTTTAGTCTTCTATAATTTATCTCAACAATATTTTATAGTTTTCAGCATGCACATCTTGCAATTTTTTTCATTACTTTCATTCTGAGGCATTTGATTTTAAAAATCCACTTCTAAATAGTGGATGTTAAAGTTCTATATCCAACCTGTCTTAAGATTATGCAGAAATACAATTGATTTGTGAAGTCACTTTGCTTAAACAAACTTTCCAGACTTGTTTATTGATTATAAATTTTGTTCACAAATCCTTTTGAATTGTTGACATATACCATCAATGTCATATGTGAATAAATGCTAGTTTTACTTTTTCCTTTCCAATTTTATGCCTTTCCTTTTTCTTGCCTTATTCCACTGGCTAGAATCTTCAGTAAAACGCTGAATAGGAGCAGTGATAGTAGCCTTCCTCATCTTGTTTCTAACTGAAGGGGACAGCATTCACTATTCTGCTATTAAAAGATGTTACCCAACTTTTTATAGGTACCATTTATTTGATTAAGAAGTCCCTTTTTATTCTCAGTTTTCTAGTAGTTTATTATGAATAAATACTGAATTTTGTCAAAGAATAAGTCTATATATATTGAGAGGATTATATAATTTTTCATCTTCATTCTGTTAATGTGGTGAATTACATTGAAAGAATGTTGCGTTCTTTCGTAATCTTGCAACGTAATCTTGCGTTCTTGGACTAAACCACTTGGTCATGATTTATTTCCCCTTTTTATATGTCACTAGATTTGATTTACTAATATTTTGCTTGGGATATTAACATTTATATGTATGAGTGTTATTCACCTATAATTTTCATTTATTTTCTTATATAATAATAGACATCAGATTTTGTTATCAGAGTTATGTTAGCTTTATAAAACAAATTTGGAAATATTTTCTCTGTCTCTCTTTTCTGAAAGTATTTATATATGATTGTCATTATTGCTTCCTTAAATATTTGGAAGAATTTATCAGTGAAGATATCTGGCCCTAGAGGTTTCTTTGAGGGAGGGTTTTTAATTAAAGATTCAGTTTTTTAAAATGAATATCAGACTGCAGTATTTCTACTTTCTCTTGTATTATAAGTTATGTTTTAAAGGAATTTACTCATTTAATCTAAATTTTCAAATTTATTGGGATAAATAAATAAATGGTACTTGATATCACCATATCTTTTAATGTTTGTAGCAATAATCTCTTTTCTCAGTCACATAATCTGTGTTTTCTTTCTTTCTCTCATTCTCTCTCTCTTTTCTTAATCTGTCTTGCCAAGGGTTTATAGATTTTATTTACTTATTTAAAAGCCTACAAGGGCACCTGGATGGGTCAGTGGGTTGAGCCTCTGCCTTCAGCTCAGGTCATGATCCCAGGGTCCTGGGATCAAGCCCCACATCGGGCTCTCAGCTCAGCAGGGAGCCTGCTTCCCCCTCTCCCTCAACCTGCCTCTCTGCCTACTTGTGATCTCTTTCTGTCAAATAAATAAATAAATAAATAAAATCTTTTAAAATAAATAAATAAATAAATAAAAGCCTGCTTTTATAACTATGTTGACTTACTTTATTGTCTATTTTTTCAATCAATTTGATTTCTACTTTGATCTTCATTAGTTCTTGCCTTATACTTTTCTTTAGGTGTAATTTGCTGTTGTTTTTCTAGCTTACTGAGATAGAATTTTAGGAAAGTTGAGCTTCCATGTGTCTTCTTCTCTAATAACTGCATGTAAAGATATAAATCTCTCAGGCGCCTGGGTGGCCCAGTCATTAAACGTCTGCCTTCTGCTCAGGTCATGATCCCAGAGTCCTGGGATCGAGCCCCGCATTGGGCTCCCTGCTCGGCGGGAAGCCTGCTTCTCCCGCTACCATTCCCTCTGCTTCTCCCGCTACTGTTCCCTCTCTCTCTGTGTTTCTCTCTGTCAAATAAATAAAATCTTTAAAAAAAAAAAAAAGATACAAATCTCTCTGTAATCACTACTTTATGATTCATCTTGGAAGCTTTCCTTAGCTTTTAGTTCAAAATATTTTCTAATTATTGAAATGATTGAAACTGAAGTGATTACTTCTTTGAACTATGGACTATTTAGGCATGTGTTGCTTAATTTCCAAACATTTGGACATCTTCTGGTTGTCTTTTTGTATAGGTTTTTTAATTGAATTTCACTCCAGTAGAGAGCATATTCTGTATAATTTTAGCCCTTTGAAAATGTTTGTTATTTGCTTTATGGCCCATGATATAGTCTATTTTGGTAAATGTTCCACAAGCGTTTAAAAAGAATATTCATTCTGAAGTTAATGAATATAATGTTTTCTATATGTGTTAAGTAGGTCAATCTGGTTGATCATTTTGTTTAACTATTCCATATTTTGCTACTTTATTGTTTGCTCACTTGTTTTATCATTTACTGAGAAATGTATTAAAATCTATAACTCTGGGGCATCTGGGTGGTTCAGTTGTTAGGTGTCTGTTAGGTGTCTTCAACTCAGTTCACAGTCCCAGGGTCCCAGGATCGAGCCCCACATCGGGATCCCTGCTTGGTGGGAAGCCTGCTTCTCCCTCTCCCATTCCCCCTGCTTGTGTTCCCTCTCTCACTGTGTCTCTCTCTCTGTCAAATGAATAAATAAAATCTTAAAAAACAATCTATAACTCTGATTTTGAATTTCTTCATTTCTTTTTAAAAATTTTGTAATTTAACTTTAAATATTTGAAGCTTTTAAACTGGGGACATATGAATTTTGGAAAGTTGCTGGGTTTTTTTTTTTTTTTTGCCCTTAATAATACTTTTTGTCTTTACATCTACTTTGTTTGGTAGTAATATAATCGCCAGCTTTTTGCTAAAAGTTTCATGCAATATCTCTTTTCGTTTTTTTTTAACTCAACCTTTGTGCTCATATATCATACGTGTCTCTAAGAAACCACTGATAGTTGGGTCTTGTGTTTGTAGTCCAACTTGACAATTTAAAATTTTAATTGGGCAAGTTATCCCTTTATAATTAATGCAGTTACTGACATGGTTGGATTTAACAGTTAGATATATATTTAACACTTATCAGATATATATCTTTTCCTCTAGTGGATCCAAATCACATCCCTGCATTATTGTAGCCTACCTTAAGCTCATACTTTTACTTCTTGAACAAGGTGAGAACTTTACTTCCTCTTAGGACAAGAGGTGCTATTATTACCATTCATCTATGCTCAACATTTACTCCAAGCTTAGGATATATTAGCACTACTGCTGGGTTGAGTAATCAATATTTTTTATATTCACCTACCTATTTATCTTTTATTGGTGCCATTCATTCTGTCCTTCTGCAGTTCTGTCCTTCCTTCCGGGATTATTGTCATTCATTCTGAAGGACTTCCTTTTGATTTCTTTTGGTGCTGGTTTGCTGGTAATAGTTCTCTGTTTTTGTTTGTACAAAACTATGTTTATCTCACCTCTAACTTTAGAGGGCATTTTTGGTAGGTATAAAATTCTAAGTTGGCAACTTTTTCTTTCAGCACTTTAAAGATTATTCTACTGTTCCCTAGCGTCCATAGATTCTAGCACAAGTCAGTTGTCTTCTTTTAAGGTAGTAGTTCCTTTCACCTCTGACTGCTTTTACGGTTTGTCTTTGCTTTTTAGCAGTTGGTTATAAGCCTACATGTGATTTACTTTATATTTAACCTGCTTGGATTTTGCTGTGCTTTATGTAACTGCATGTAACTGAATCTGTGGTGTTTGGAAAAGTCTCAGGCATTATTTGTCAAACCCTGATTGTGCTTTATGACTCTCTCTTCTTTCTGGCACTCCAGTTACATGTGTGTTAGAGCTTTTGAATGTATCTTATGTCTTTATCTCCCTTTATGCCCTCCTCTGTCCTTCCTATCCCTGTGGTTTTTCTCTGCATACCTTAATTTGGATATTTTTCTATTGAGTTCATTTGAATTTACTGATCTGATCATGGACTATGTCCAATCTGCTGTTAAATCCGTCCAAAAAGTTCTTAAATTCTGATTTTTTAAAATTCCAGAGTGGTCATTAGATTTTTTTTTTTTAGATTTTATTTATTTATTCATCTGAGAGAGAGAAAGAGAGAGAGAGAGAGAGAGAGCATGAGTACAAGTAGGGAGAGCAGCAGGCAGAGGGAGAAGCAGGCTCCCTGCTGAGCAAGGAGCCTGATGTAAGACTGGATCCCAGGACCTGGGATCATGACCTGAGCCACCCGGGCATCGCAGTCATTAGATTTTTAAAAATATTCTAATACTCTGTTGGAATTCTCTACTTTTTTACCATTTAATATATTTTTTTCTCCATTTATTTTCCTTTTTAAGAAAGACTTTATTTGTTTGACATAGAAAGAGAGAAAGAGCACAGAGGCAGAGGGAGAAGCCGATTCCCCGCTGAGGAGGGACCCCCCCCCCCCATGTGGGGCTCGATCCCAGGAACCTGGGATCATGACCTGAGCTGAAGGCAGACACTTAACCAACTGAGCCATTTTCATGTATTAGCTAGAGTCATTTCTAGGTACTGCCTGCTAACTCCACCCTCTGGATCATCAACGGGTCTCCTATTTTTGGGTGACTTTTTTCTATCTCCTTGCATATCTACCACTTTTTAAATTGTCACTGCCAGACATTGTGTATAAAAGGACCGTGGAGACTATATAAATTATATCTTTCAGTAGCAAGGATTTCTTCTTTTCTCTGTTGGGAAGATAGGGGGAGAGGCTGATCATCTCAGCCCAAGACTGAGCTACAGAAAGGATGGATTGCTGTATGAATGGGATTCAGCCCACTTCGGGTTCATCCTTGTTCTTCAGCAGTGATCCTCCCAGGTTTTTGGTTAAGAACCTGAAAAATCTGTCCTTCGGGTGTTTTACACTTAGCACTTTCCCCACCCACACCACACAGGTCCAAAATATGACCCCTATCTTGAGAAAGAAACCAGTGTGTGGCTCTTACAGGCCCCTCCTCTAGCCTGAGTTGGTCTCTTAATCACCTAAGTCAAGAATGCTCTCTCTGTCTTTACAGCTCAGCTCCTTTGCTTCCTGTGCTCCCCGGAATCCAGCACATCTCCCAGGGGGAATACTGACCTTGCATTTTTATCTCCTTCAGTTTGTTAAGCAGTGTGCCAGACTCAGGAGACCACCAAAATGGCTTATATCTCCTTCCTTCACCAGAGTCCCTCTGCTTGGGCCCAGCCAGATTCTCAGCCCAAGCTCCCAATGGATCATTTCAATCCCATATAAACTCTGACAGTTTTTCTTCCTTCTTTTCAATCTTTATGTATCCCTTCTCTTCTTCCCTTATTGTACCAGCTCACTCTATCTGTACAATGTTGAGTAGAAGTAACCGGAGTGAATATCTTGTCTTATTGCTGATTCTGGAGGAAAAACATCTAATTACTCATTTGTAGAAAATTAGCTAAAGTCTGACTATCTATCTATCTATCTATCTATCTATCTATCTATCTATCATCATCTATCTATATCTATATCTATATCTATATCTATATCTATATCTATATCTATATCTATATCTATCTATATCTATATCTATATCTATATCTATCTATATCTATCTATCTATCTATCTATCTATCATCTATCTATCTATCTATCATCTATCTAGATCTCCTTTATCAGATGGAAGATGCACCACTAATTTGTTGAAATTTAAAAAAAAATCATGAATGGGTGTTGAATTCTGTCAAATTCTATTAGCAGAATAAACTGGTAATGGATGAATTATACTGATTGATCTTGGAATGTTAAAACAAATTCACATTCCTGGAACGAGTCTTACTTGGTCATGATGTACCATCACTTTTCTGGGTGGCTGAATTACGTCTGCTACTATTTTTTTCCTTTTGATAGATTTTATTTTTGGAGGTTTAAATTTAGATAAAAACTGAGCAGACAGTGCAGAGTTCCCATGCCCCTCACCCCTTTTCCCCTATTAATCACATTTCCCATTACTATGATAGAGTGGGTACGGTTAACAAGTCAATTTGATGCTTTATTATTAACTGAAGTCTGTCATTTATACAGAGTTTACTTGGTCATCTTTTCCTAGTTTCTTCAGGTAGAAATTTGCACAACTGAATTTGGAATTGTTCTCCTTGTCTAATATAAGCAGTTAGTGGCACACATTTCTTTCTAAGTACTGCTTTAGCTGCATTCCACACATTTGGAGGTGTTGTATTTTCATTATTATTCAGTCCAGAATATTTTATTTTATTTTATTTTATTTTATTTTATTTTATTTTATTTTATTTTATTTTTTAAAAAGATTTTATTTATTTATTTGACGGAGAGAGAGATCACGAGTAGGCAGAGAGGCAGGCAGAGAGAGGGAGAAGCAGACTCCCCGCTGAGCAGAGAGCCCGATGTGGGGCTTGATCCCAGGACCCAGGGATCATGACCTGAGCCGAAGGCAGAGGCTTAACCCACTGAGCCACCGAGGAGCCCCTAAGCTCTGCTTTTTAATTGGAGTGTTTAATTTCTTTGCAGTAACATAATTCTTGATATTATTGGATGTAGGCTTATCAATTTTGCTGTGCATTTTCTATGGGTCTCATGCATCTTTTGTTCCTTCATCCCCTTTTTCCTCCGTTATTTTGGGTTAATTAAGCATTTAAAAAACAATCCTTTCTCTGTTGAACTTTCAGCTAAACCTCCTTGCATTATTTTGTAGTATTTGCTCTGCCGACTCCAGTGTGTATCCTTAGCTTCCCACAGATACTGTCTCACTTCACAGCAGAGGTAAGAACTTTGTAACAATCTCCTGTTTCTTTGTGTTACTTTTTTCATATATATTACTACTCCATACACTATAAATTCTGTAATGCAGGATGATGATTTTTCACTTCAATATTCACTTCAAATATCTTTTAAATCTTATTATACTTTATATTAATATAAATTATATATGTACAATATATATAAATTATCAACTTATATTAAATCTTTTAAATGATATCTTTTATATCTTTTAAATTAAATTAAGAGAATAACATTTTTTTTTCAATAACTACTTCTCTGTTTGCCATTTCTAGAGTTCCTTCCTTTGTCTAAATCCGAGTTTCCTTCAGGTGTAATTTCCCCACAGCCTGAAGAACAATTTTTACTATTTTTTACGGAGCAGATCTGCTGACAATGACTTCTCTTGGCTTTCACTTATTTGAAAGTGAAATTTTTTTTTAAGATTTTATTTATTTATTTGACAGAGAGAGAGAGAGATCTCTGCCTTTAAGTAGGCAGAGAGAGAGGGGAAGCAGACTCCCCGCTGAGCAGAGAGCCTGATGTGGGGCTCCATCCCAGGACCCTGAGATCATGTCCTGAGCCAAAGGCAGAGGCTTTAACCCACTGAGCCACCCAGGCGCCCCTGAAAGTGAAATTTTTTTTGAAAGTGAACGTGAACTTTTTCCCCCCTCATGTTTTGATATTTGATATTTGAAGGATATTGTTTTCTGGGTATACAATTCTGGATTTATTCTTTCCTCTCTGCACATCAGTGACACTGGTCCCTTCTGTCCTGGTCTCCCCAGGCTCTGATGACACATCGTCCCTCATTCATAGGCCCACCTCTGTATGCAATATGTCTTTTGTTTGCTTTGTTTTCACTAGCTGCTTTCAAGAGTTCCCTCCCCTTTCTCTTTGGTCTTTAGACTATGATGTGCCTAAATATAACTTCCTTCTGTTTTTATTTTCCTTGGGATTCAGTGAGCTTACTGGATATGTAGATTATGTTTTTCACCAAGTTTGGGGCATTTTTAGCCCTCGGTTGTTCCAAATATTTTTTCTGCTCCAGTATCAATTTCCTTTCCTTCTGAGACTTTAATTACACACATGTTGGGCCAAATAATAGTGTCCCGCGGATTTCTGAGAGCCTGCTTGGTTTATTTCACACCCTTTCCCCCTTCGGATGGAATAACTTCTGTTTATCAGGCTCAAGTTTGCTAACTCTTCTGCCAATTCCTGTCTCTTGTTAGGTGAACTTTTCATTTCATATATGGTACTTTTCAGTACAATGAAACAAACAAAATTTGTTTCATTCTTCCTTAGAGTTGCTGTTTCTCTTAGTTTTCCGTTTATTCATTGTGAGCATTTTTCCTTTAAGTTCTTGAGCATATTTATAGTATCTGCTTTAAATGCCTTATGCAAATTCTAACATCTTTGTCATACAAATGTGGGTTTCTTCTTTTTTAATGTTTAAAAAGATTTATTTATTTACTAGTAGGGGAGTGGGGACCAGAGAGATCGGGAGAGGCAGACTCCCCACTGAGCAGGAAACTCAACCTTCCTGGGACCCTGGGATCATGACCTGAGCCGAAGGCAGATGCTTAACCCACTGAGCCACCCAGGTGCCCCCAAACCTTGGTTTCTATTAATCATTTTCCCCTGAACTCTGGGTCCTATTTTCCTGTTTCTTCATACATGTCCTGTAATCTTTCAAATTGTGAATGAGATATTGAGAGAGTGTAGAATCTGTTATCTTCCTATGAAGGGCGCTGATATGCATTGTAGCCATCTTTAAGTTGGCTGGACTCAAACTACAAACTGTCTCCTCTCCGAGGGGCAGCAGCTGAAATCTTACCTTATTTCCTTCAGACTTCTATTCTCGCTTTTCACCAGTAACTTTGGAATCTCTGGGGTCATCCCAGGATTTTGTAGAGTTTATACCCAGTGTGTTCTATCACGTGACTCCTCAAGTCGTTTCCAGGAGTCATCCTTCTCAGTGAGACTAGAGTTTTCTGCGTCAGGTTTAGCCATCCCCTAGCGCACCGACCAAGGGGTGCTCTCAGGTGAAAAACGGACAAGATTTTTCAACCTGGTTCCCTTCTTTGGATGGGTCAATATCACTCATTTCTGACTCCGGTTCACTCTTTAGTGCCTTAAAATAGTTCTGTTTTGATCATTTATTCAGAGTGTATAATTACTATTGGAAGGAAGTCCTAACTCAATGAAAGCCATTTCACTGTTATTGGGCATGGAAGCAGTTTGCACTATTTTAATAGCTTATTTTTGTAATGTTTTCGTAACTGTCATGCGGGTTCCCCTTCTTTTCAATACTTTATTGACTATGGGTTCCTTGCTCCTGATAAACTTTAGATCTATTTGGTTATGTTTCAAAAAAAAAAAAATCCCTGAGGGATATTGGTGGAATTTCATTACATTTGTAGACTTTTTTTTTAGATATTTATTTTGTTTATTTTGAGAGAGAGAGAGAGAGAGAGAGAGAGCGCAGGGGGAGGGGCAAAGGGAGAGAGAAAGACCTTAAGCAGACTCCCTGCTGAACGCAGAGCTGGACATGGGGCTCGATCTCATGACCCTGGGATCATGACCTGAGTCCAAATCAAGAATTGGACACTTAACCGACTGAGCCACCCATGCACCCCTACATCTGTAGATTTATATGTACAAGTATTACTTGAAATATTTATAATATTGGGACTTTCTTCCCCTAACAGTAGATGTCTCCATTGGTTCTCTCATATTTTATGTTCACAAACATTTTGTAGTTTTCTTCCTCTAGATGCTAGTCCCTGGAACAATTTATCACAAACTATTTGGTAATTAAAAAAAACAAAGTTTCATGGGGGTACCTGAGTGGAGCAATCAGTTAAGCATCTGACTTTGGCTTAGGTCATGATCTCGTGTCCCGGGATCAAGCCCCACCTGTCCTCGCTCAGACGATGTTTTTAGAGGAGGCGTCCCATGGGGTTGGGGCTCAGATCTCTCCAGGGGCTGCTGCCTGGCCGCTGTTAGTGTTTCCGGAGCTTGAGGGGCTCTGCAGAGCCGTCACTTGGACTCCTGGGGCGAGGGTCTGCTGGCTGCTGGTTGCATGCCAGGATCTCAGAGGAGAGCCTCATGGCACTGAGACTCCGACCCTTAAGGTAGGGGCACTGCCCAGCTGTTGCTAGCACCTCCAAGAGGATGCAGTGAGGCTAGTCCTGGGACTGCTGAAGGAAGCTGGAAACAGGAACCAACGTCCTCCAGAGCCAGTGGCCACTGCCAAGGTCAACAGCTTCTGCTGGGGTTATACTGACAGGAAGGGATGCAAGCAAGGAGGAAAGGATGCCAGTCCCTCCTTCCCTTCTCTTGCCTCTGCTCTCCAGCTAGTCACCCTCCAATGGCAGATAGCCAGCTGGCAAGTGAGAAAAGAAATGTTCAGATTGAGCCTGGCATCACAGAGCAGAAGAGAGAAGAATGGGAGTGGAACTGTCGCAAAAGGGGAGACACTGTCCTAACATCCATCATCTCCAGCCCTGGGGTGACAGTCACAGGGCTCATCCGTGGGAGGTAGTAATTAATCCTCAGGTTGAATCGCACTCTCATCTTACTCTCCTGTGACCTAAAGACTAAATTGTGAAATTAACCATCCTCAACAGTCCTTTAATGAAATCCTAGGGGGAGAGAGGGAGATAGCGAAAAGGAAATTGACAATATATGCAAATATAAACACACACGCGCGCGCGTCATAAGCAAGAAGCCCATACACATTATTGCAATAGTCCTTGCTTCCCTTACTGGGAACCCACTTGTAGTGGACCTTGCAATTTCCTTCTGCCGTCCATGCCATGAACCATATTAGATGGTTGTGTGGTCCAGCTGGGCATTCCGCAACAGCCTGATTTTTCAGGAGTCCTGCCTTTTTTTTCTTTTGCTTGTGGTAGCTTTACATTAGCTTTTGTTACTGGACGTGGCAGAGTTAAGAGGTGTCCCCAGAAAGTCCTCTGGGTTTCAGAAACAGGCCATCCATTCATTGCAGAATCCAAGCAGCCTAACCCGATGACTAGGATCATTCACACGCGGTGGTAGAGTTGCCTCCTCCTGTGCCCATTGGTTCAATGGCAGGACGAACCCAGAATTCCCAGTCTCACCTGCTAATGGAGTGGGGCCCGTTGCTGGGTTCCATATTGGAAGCCTCTTCCCCTGGGAACAGAGGTCCCCACATTAGCAGAGTTCACGGTCATGGGGATAAGCAACAGAAATTTCGCAGGTAGCTATTAGGTATCACAGGGAGAGAATCACTGCCAGTCTCTGTTTTCTGGTGCTGCTCTTGTGGATGTGGGAGAGGAGATGCCTTGTGCTGATTGGCGGAGTGAGAGCATTTTCTGCAGCCTCAGACAGAGCCTCCTCCTCCCGGGGCATTGTCTCTAGAGCACAAGCACCACTTAGTCTTCTGAAGGCCATTCCATCTTCTAGTGAGGCCGCTGGCTTCCAGATGATGGAGCATGTTTAAGACTAGGGATTTCTATGGGCCCAAGTTCATGGCCACTCTTTTGCCATATGCAATGACTATCTTGGTCAGGAGCGACGCCAGGTAGAAAATCATGATGGCAAATCAGGCATTCCGTCTGTCCAGAGATGGCAGAAATCTATAAGCATGCAGATTTAATACTGATTTAATTTAAAAATAGGGAGATAATTACCCTGGGAGGGAGAGGAGAGTGTGTGTGTGTGTGTGTGTGTGTGTGTGTGCGCGCGCGTGCACGCGCGCGCACGAGGGGGCAGCTTGGCGAGGGCTGTAAGAAAGAGAAATCTTCATCTTCCATTATTTAAGTCAAAGTGATGCCTACCATGGAGAAATCAAGCACTAGAACTATGAGCAGGTTATTTAGAAATACAGTGATTAAACAACATTAGGAACAGCTAACCAAGCGCAGTTGCATGTGAGGAGCGGATGAGATGAGGCGGACGGAGAATGCTGGATGTTGTTATAAGTCTTTTGTTTTTGAAGATTTTATTTGAGAGAGAGAGAGAGAGGACATGCACAAGCGGCGAGCAGAGGCAAAGGGAGAAGCAGGCTGCCCACTGAGCAGGGAGCCCAATGCGGGGCTCGATCCGGGGACCCCAGGATCATGACCTGAGCTGAGCGAAGGTAGACGCCAACCAAGCCACCCAGGCGCCCCTGGATTTTATTGTAAGTCTTAAAGAACCACTGGACATTTAAAAGAAAGTGATGTATTGCTTTGACTAAAATTAGAGCTACGTAAATAGAGAAAGGAATCTTACCCTTAGGTCTGAATCTGGAAAGTTGTCATTTCGGAGATTCCTGCAGCCTAAAGAGCCGGGATAGTTTTCTGAGCGGATGTGGGGCAGGCGCCTCTTCTGGGAACACTTTACCGCCCTCTGCTGGAAACCCGAAGTAATACCCCGCCAGCCCGCCAGCCCCGAGTGGGTGGGCGCCCAGCCGCCTTAGCTGATGGGCTGGTTAGGAAGCTGGGGGCCCCGCTGTCCGGCAGCCACCGATGGGGGGGCACATTGACGGGGCCCTTTGTCTTCAGGGTGTCTGGGATAGATCCTTGTGCCAGGGCTGCCAGACCAAGAGCCATTCCTCCATTTGGGCGCTACTCCCTGCATTAGAAGAGCCCCTTGGCCTTACCGGCCCACTGGACATTTGCCATCTATAGGGCTGGGCTTCACTTTCAGGAATGTCCTCCAACCTGGCTTCATCTATGATGTGTTTAGAAATCCTCAAAACCCATGGTGTGCCCTTTTCTTTACCTTATTCTAACGCACCTGCAATCCCGGCTTCCTGCCCCACCCCCCACACTTGTACATTTTCTAGGTCATTTCCACCTTAGGTCAGGGTTGGAGTGGGATTCAGGGAAGTCAGAGCTCCTAAGCACGCTTTCCTTGGATCTCTGCTTTTTTTAACGGCCACACATGGTCCGCTTCCTGGTTCTGGTCTCCTCTTTCCTGGGGGAGAAGTTGCCTGGCCAGAGAGGGGATGAGAAATTCTTTGGGCTAAACTTAGCGTCGCCAAGACTGTGCACCGCCCCTCACAGGGAGGCTCGCACACAAGGGGCACAAGCCACGGAGAGCTGCAGGCAAGGGTCACGAGATCTTCCTATTCGCTAGAATCGCGACAGGTGGATAGTGGCGCCCACACCTCTGCTGAGGACAGTCTCACCGGATCCTTGCACCCACCTGCCAGCCACAGAGTGCTTCCTGATGAGAGAGGGATGGTCACTTCGGGCTGTGTCATCACTGGAGCCAAATGGTGACATGTTTGGATAGGCTTAAATATCATGGGATTAGAGATTCAAGAAGGGAAGCGACTTTATGGACCAAGAGCCCATCCTTCCCCACCCAGCCCCTCCATCCTTCCCTCTACCCTTTCGCTCCCAGGAGGCCCTCAGCTTCTGTCTACATTCCCCCAGTGACAGGGAGCTCACTACCTGATGTTTCTGGAAGGATCTGACTCGAAGTACTTCTCCCATCCTTAATCTGCCTCATCCCATCCCCTACATCTCGGTGTTGGCTCTGACTCATGTTTCCTCACGCCCATCATGGTCTCTGAGCATTTGAGGAGAAGGAGCACGTCCCCTGAGTGGTTCCCTCTCTAGGGCAGGTTGATTAATTAAGACTCTCTCAGCTGCGAGAGCTAAAGCTCAGCTCCTACCAGCTTAAGTAAAACAAAAGGAATTTCTAGGCATCTCCCTGGGGAGAGCAGGGTGCAGCCGCCTCCCGGAGAGCCAACGGTACCATCCGGGAGCTGTCGTTTGCTGGGGCTCCCTTTTTCTTGGCCGAGCTGGGGGAAGGATGTTCCCTGGCATAGAGAGACCTCTCCTGATGGCCTTAGGACACCGGTCAGGGCTAGTCATAGTGGCCGAGGGACTAAAATTAGAGGTGGCTCCAAAAGGGTGTCTAGGCACAGGTCAGAGGTGGAAAGTCAGAGGTCCCACCCACCTGAGGGGCGGCGCCAGCATTTTCTAGTTTGTGGCCGGGAGCCTGGGGTGTCCATGAAGCCACAGGAGGAGCCTGGCACCTCCCCAGAGAGCTGATTGTCTTCAGAAGTAATTTCAAACACTATTTTTAGATAAAACAGCAACGGGAACATCGTGGAGCAGAAGGCAGGATCTGTATGTAATTTTGAGTTAAAACCCAAGACTTCAAAGAAGTGTCATACTCGTGGCGTGTGTGACAGGCCTGCCAGGTAAATCCGCTCGTGCTTGCGTTCGCAGGCATTTCGGGGCGGGGTGGGGAGGAGTGAAGAAAGTGCTAGAAGAGAGGCCCTGGGACCTGCGGTCCGAGCACGGGGTCTGGGGCTCCCCAGAGGGGCAGGACAGGCCAGTGAGGCGATGGGTCACTCCAGAGACCGATGCCCCCTCAGGCTGCGGCTCATCCTTGTGCCCACCTGCCGAGGTGCGCAGACCCATCAGAGGCCATGACTGGCTCTAGAAACCGGCCCCAAGGGCAGGATTCAGAATCCAGGTCACGTGAAGGACCTGCAGCCCCAGCAGGATGTGCGGGCTAAGAAGAGCAGGAAACCGGTACCTGCTCCTTCCTGCAGCTTTGCACTGGGCAGCGGGCATGTAGGCAAGGCGTTCCCCACAATCTTTAACCCTAGAGGCTCACGGAACCGATCTTTGGAGCAAGACCTCAGTCCAAGTGCCTGAACGAGGTTCTGGGGGCCCCATGGGACCAGGGTCACCCCCTCAAGCTTCTGGATCATTGGGAGATGCGGGGATCCCAGGTAAGAGGCCAGGGAAACTGGGGGACAGTGGGGGTAAATGCAGGGGGAGTGGGACAGCAGTTATTTACCAATTGCCATGGACAGCTTTCGATGTGTTACCTGGGATGGCGATCTTGAAAACGGACCTGTAACATGGAGCAAGAAGGAGATTGAAATCCAGTCCACGTTTATCAGGCCCCTAGTACGTGCCGGGAACTGTCCCGGGAGGCTTCTCGTACGTTATCTAGTTTGATGTTCATGACGGGACAGGAATCTAACCTGTCCACGTGTGAGAGGGCTCATGGGAAAACAGAAGAGGGAGAAGCCAGGCAGCAGACCTGCCAGGTAGAACCCCATTCACACCTCCGCCCAACTCCCCGGTCTGCTAGGGCTCGGACATCCTCTCGAGGGCAGACGGTGTGACGGCCCTTGGTTCTCCAAGTTCGGTTTCCATTAGAGTCACTCCTTGCGGTTGTGTACCCCAAACCAGGTGAATATGTACGTGGTGGGGGGAAATCCCGGAACTTTCCAGGGTCATCGGGTCTGTACTCAAGCTTTGCCTTACCGATGTAGACCTTGTCCCCAAATAGGCTGTGGCTCTATGACCTTGAATTATCCCCACGTTGCAGGTGAGATAGTGGGGCTTGGCATCATCCGCCCAAGGTCACACAAACGGTGCAGACCAGTGTCGAGCCAGGGGTGTCTGACCCTACGACCCCGTGCCTCACCACCCCCGCAGCGCCTGGACTTTGAGTCCCATCATAGGTGAGACACTCGCCTGTGTCCTGACAAAGCCGGGACTGCCGGGCGACTCCGGGCAGAGCTGACCCCGAGCCACAGTTCAGACTTGGTGTTTATGTGTCACATGCTTGGCTGAGGCGCCTGGGTCCCCGAACCCCAGGTGGGTCCCCACGCGGAACTACCTTCAGCCAGCCGAGGGCAGCCAGCCACGCAAGCACATTCAGGGGACCGCACCCCCTGCCCTAGGACAGAACTAGTTCTGTCTTTTGGCTCTAACCAACCTGCTCCATTTCTCTGCCTGGGAAACTCGTTCCTAGGACCTGAGGCTGGCTCTGAGAGGCTTCCCTGCTTACAGTAAAGCTTTCTGCTCCGAGCTCCATCTTCCATCTCTTACTGTGGGATTTTCCCCTTCTGCAAGCCCAGCCGATCGCCCAGCTCCCCGCTGTCCAGGCTGCCTGGACATAGCTGCTATAGTATCTCCTGTCCCACGTTCTTCTTGCGGGGTGACCCTAACACCATTGCCATCAAGGACTAGGACGTGTGCCCCTCCCTTTGACCTGCACACACACACCTGGGTGACTGCCTCACCTGGGAGGGCATGATAGAGGATGCTGTGTGATCTGGGCGGGCTCCAGGCTGCTAAGGGTCAGAGGCCGTGGGACCAGAGAGTCACTGCAAGCCAGTCCCTGCCTGCTGGGACACCCAAAGGGGGGCCTCCAAGGGGGTACGAAGTCACAGCATACTGAGGGATGCTGGACCCCAGGGGGTGTTGCCGACCTGGGCAGAGACTCATGCCTTCACCGACCAGGTGCTCTGAGGCCCTCCCCCCACCCCATCTTTGGGGCTGCAGAAATTTCTGATCTTGTATGATCCTGGGTGGGGAACGTCCACTCATAGGTGAGACCAAAAGGAGGAGGAACTCAGAAGAAAATCTGGAAGGAAACTTAAAATGGGTGATTTCTTGCACATCTGAGTTTGTAGAGTAAGATCCAGCCCAGTGCCATGGGCTCTGTTTTGCCCAGAGGAAATTTTGTTAGAATGTTCTGTCCCAAGCGAACCTGACCTTCCGGTCTTAGAGATGTCTGAACCTTGTCTCCAGGGGAGACCTCTGTTCGGTTCACTCAGTAGCGCTGGGGCCTGGCAACAGGCACTTTGTGGGGGGCTCAGAGATGCCGCCCACCAGAATGGAGGGCTTCAGGGGTCAGCCAGGAGCTCCCCGCCCTGCTTCAAGGAGAGATTGGCACAGTCCTGCCCAGGGGAAGGTGAGACCAGACACAGGTGCCCGGTCCCTGCAATTCTCTATGTGACCACTAGATGGCGGGCCAGGGCCACACTGGGCTTCCAGAGGGGGCACCCTTGACAGATGTGGCCCTGGCAACCTGTTTCTTCCACTGAGTTTAGGTCACTATGGCTAGAAGGAGGGGCCCCGGGTCAGCCACAGCTGTGGGGGCCAGGGCTGTGGGTGCTGATCTGAGTTAGCCACAGGGCTGTGTTCTAGGATGTCCTACTCTCTAGTCCCTTTGGCCGCATCTTCCCATTTAATCTGTAGCTGGTTTCTGGTCTGGCCGTAGGACCCTGCGCTCCTAGACCTTTGTTCCCCTTTCTTTCCTGGGCTGTGTTTATGCCACAGCTCAGCAGGGTCTGCAGCCTGATAACCTCAGTGTCCTCAGCCCCTGCTGGCCCTGCAAGCTCCGCGGGAGGACCCGAGTGTCGTCACTCCCCACCCCCACGTGTCACTCAGCGGTCATGGCAACCCCGAGCAGTGGGAAGGACAGGTGTCGGATGAGGAAACTGATGCCCACGGATGAGAGACGACTAGTCTCTGGTCACCCAGCAGAGCCTGGATTGAGACCCAGATCTGCCCGCTTTTCTCACCCATGCACACTCCCATGCTGCCCTATCACCCTCTGTTCAGTGGGCTGCATGTCCCTTTCCCACTCACTGTCTTTAAGAGGGGCCCGTCGGGTGCCTTGTGACCCAAAAGATCCAGGTCTCCTGGGGGCCCACGGCCAATACCTTGACCCAGGGCTTTGCCAGGCACGGTGGCCCCAGGAACGGCTCAGATGGCCCGTGCTGGCTTGAGGGCAAACCCCAGGAAAAAAATCCAGGGACACAGAATCAGACAATCTGGGACACTTTTCACCAGGCTTCAGTCCCTCAGCTGTGAAATGTAGGTCAACTTACAGAATCATAAAGCCAGAAGCGAAGCTATATTTGAAAGTGCGTGGTGACGGCAGCGGTAATGGTCACCCTCAGGGCGTTCCTACTGGGTGCCAAGCCCCTTTGTAACGTGGTCTTCCCGGGTCCTCACAAAAGCACTGAGAGTCGGGATTATTATTATTGCTTTGTATTGATCTGTATGTTTCTAAGCTATAGAGTGCACGAGCCTGAAGTGTGTAGCTCAGTGACCATTTACAACCGTGAGGCCAGCACTGCGGCCAAGATAATTTCCAGCACCCCCAAGGGCCCCCTCCAACCCCCCAGTCACCGCCTCGCCAAACATAACACTATGGGGTGCCTGCCCAGCTGAATTGGAGAGCGTGCAACTCTTGATCTCAGGGTTGTGAGTTTGAGCCCCTCATTGAACGTAGAGATGACTAGCAAAACAAACTAAAACAAAGGTAACACTGTAAGGTTGGAGTTATGTATGCCCATTTCACAGATGAGTAAACTGGGGGCACAGGGAGGGGCTGTGCACAGCTGCTAATGGGTAGGACCAAGATTAGTCTGTTTCTTATCCAAGCATCAGTGATTCATATAAGCCAGAAGGCAGTGACTTCTTCCTCTTCCGTCCCCTCTCACCTCCCTCCGCCTCCAACTTTTCCTCCTCCACCACTTGGCCCCACAGCCTCTCCTTAAAGTCTACCTTACTGTCATTTCAAAAACTTAGCACCAGATGGAGACAAAGGACTAGGTGCAGTATTGAGGCTGGCCTCATTGTGCCCGGTGAGGGGTCAGGGGTTCTGGGCTTTGGGAGGGAGGGTGGGGAAGTTGCTGGTGATCAGCCTGGGCCCTGGCCAGCAGATACGGCAGAGGTGGCCCCCAGTCCAGTCCCAGGCCCCTGTCCATTGACACCCAGACTGACAAAAGGGTGGAATGCTGGCTGGGGCTCAGACTGAGATCAACACTGGGCTAGGAGCAGAGAAACCGGTTCTAGTGTGACCCCTTGTCCCTCGCTCCCTGAGTCACCAACCTGCCCTGTGTAAGTGGGCGGCGTTCTCTACCAGGAAGTTCTGCTTCTGCATTTGCTCTCCCTTCTCCCGACCCACTCTCCCATCCAGTCTGCCCGCCCATTCAGCCAAGCAACCTAAGCGGCTCCCTGCCACCAACACCGCCCCGCCCCCGCCACAGGAAGGCTTCCCTGACTGCACCGTCAATGCATCGATTGCGATTGCCTGTCCCCTGTGCGATGATGACTCGAGAAGAGGGAGACAGCCTGAGGCTGCTGGTGGTCTTCCGCCCTGCTTCCTGGGAGCAGCTTGATAGGAGGGGCCCCAGCTGGGGGCCTTCACCTTATGCAGGCAAGGGGGAGTGCAGAGAGGCTGGTCTGGTGTCTTCCCTTTTCTGTGTCCAGCCGGCATGCGCATCTCCAGCCCCTGGAAGGTCAGCCTCGCAGAAAGCCGGTCAGGAAGAGCCTTCAGAGCTCATTAATCACACAACAACCCAGGCCACACAGCACCTTGGTGCTCAAGACCGGGGCCCAGCACTGCCTTGGGCCCTCAACTCAGGGCTCCCCAGAAGGCACAACAGCAGCCTCCTGGGTCTAAGGACCTGGGCACGTGCTTTCCCTGGTGGAAGTTCCTCACCAGTCCCCTCCTCTGATGGGGAAGACGCACGGGGGGCCGGGTGGGGAGGGGGTTCCTCTTAGCCAGCAAGTACACATGTCTGGCGGGCAGTGGGGAAAGGGGGCCGAAGAAGCTACCTTCTCAGGGTGAAGTCCCGTGGGGCTCCCTTGTACTCCTGTTGGAGACACCAGGGCTGTGAAGAGCCCAGTATTTGAGTCAGACACTCTTGGATTCAAATTCCTTCTCTACCACTCATCTGAGTGACCTTAGCTAAATCTTTAGATTTTAGAAACTCCCTCCTTCTTCCCCGGTCCCTTCCTGCCTCCCTCCCTCCCTCCCTCCCTTCCTTCCTTCCTTCCCTCCTTCCAATGGCAGACTATTACACTTAGTACCCCATCTAGATGTGTCCAGGGTCTTGGAGGTATGATCACCCTATGTTCTCCCACAAGTGGACCTTGAGAACTTCTTTGCAGCAGCGGAGCACAGCCGCTTGTATATCCTCCATGGAAGAATGGTCCTCCACTTTTAGGCATGGTCCTCCTCTTTGCGCGCAGCTTTGGGAGGGATGCACATGGAGCAGTGAAGGAGGAAGAGGACGGCCTTCGCCAGCCAGGATGGGCTGAGTCAACCGTGGGGATCAGTGAGGTGGGTGGCAGATGTCCTAGCCCGATCACCCTCACGAAAGGTGAGGAAGTTCAACTTCGGAAGTTCCTTAATCTGAGGAATGGGAATAAAAAGAGTTCGGACCTCAGCTAACCGTGCGCGTTCAGTGAGAGAACTGACGCAGAACTCAGGGCACAACCTGGCCAAGCGAGGGTTCCGAAGAAGGGAGTTAATTGTCCTCTTTGTCACACTCAGTCCCAGTGAGAGGGCTCGCGCCATTGAGACCGAGGGGCTGCAGGAGGACTGGGTGTTGATGATTGGCTGATGGGTATGCAAATGATGTCTATGATGTCACCACACATAGTGGAAAGAAGGGGCGGGCTGTTGCTCAGGGCAGTCTCAGCAGCCAATCAGCAACAGCAAGTGTTGCGCAACTGCGGGTGGGTGTGGCCGGTCCCGGAAGGGAGGGAGGATCTGGGAGGCAGACAGGGAGGATGGAGGGCTCCAGCCCGCCTTCTGGAGACCTGAGCTCCAGGCCTGACCCTGAGGATGAAGAACTGTTTGGGCAGGTTCTGAACAGAGGAGAATGAGTGTCTTCACCCGTGACATGGCGATGGTCCCTCTGCCTATTTTCCTGATGATGTAGGTGTGAGGATCAGGTGAGCTGAGCGACAGGACAGGACAGGCTCTGAAGATGCGAGGCACAAAAAGGTTTCAGCCTCCTGGATCCTTGGGGCAGTTAGACAACCTTAGACAATCTGCTCTTTTAACTGCTCAAACTTTCAAATTGTATTTTAGCCTTAGGATGAAAATATTTTTTTAAATATGACCTATTTACATACTTTATTAAATAGAGGATCCTTTAATATAAGTTGTATTAATGCTTTTGAAATCTACTGATGTCCCAATTTTTATTTGTTTTTTTATTTGTTTTTATTTTATTTATTTGAGAGAAAGAGGAGGGAGAGGGACAGGGGCAGAGGGAGAGAGAAAATCTGAAGCAGACTCTTCACTGAGCGTGGAGCTCATTGCAGGGCTTAAACCCAGGACCCCGAGATCACTACCGGAGCCGAAATCAAGAGTCAGCCGCTTAACCAACAGAGCCACCCAGACGCCTGTGTTATGCTTTTTAAAAAGTTTTGGTCTCTTCACCTAAGCCAGCATCTCGCATTGGTGTCAGTGTGCCTACCTCTTAGCAGTTCCTCCATCCTGTAAAACTTTCCACCTCTAATCTGTTGTGCACTTGGGAATCAGACCCTCAACTCTGTCAGAGTTATATGTAAACTAAAAGTAACTAGGTCTTGAGCAATAGGGGCTCTTGAGCAAAGTGCATGAGCTTTACATGAGGGCAGTGGTGTCCTTGCTATTGGTCTTGGTATGAAACCCTGGGGGTACGTGGCCGTGGCCTGGGGTCTTACCCACAAGGTCATGTCCTCCTCAAGGGCTCTTATAGACACGCCCTCCATTGCCTCCCCCCAGCCTCCCCTTGCTCTCTTTCACCTGGTGTTCCTCAAGAGCCCCCCGGCTGGACATCCCACCTACCTATGGTCCCCGTCCAGTCCGCCCTTCAGTGCTCTGCCAGCTACTTTCCAGAAGACACATATAAACACCTCCCTTCAAGGCTTGCAACTCTTTATTTTCTCAAAATGAAGCCGGACTCCCTAGTTTAGCACAACATTTCTCAAAGGGCCACCTTGGGGGACCCCTCTAGCCTCTCCTTCCACCGCCCCTCTGTCCCCACGCCCTTTGCTGTCGCCACGAGGACGCCCTAGGGTATGCGGTATTTCTCGGGCATCACATCGGTGGTTCTCTCTGCTCTTCCCCCGCTTCCTCACCTGGGACAATTCAGCCCAGGTGTCCTCTCCTCCGGGAATTCTCCCTCGCCTCTTCCAGGTTTATCCAAATGCCTCCCCACCACTGCCTCGTGGACAGTGGTCGTGGCTTAAATCACAGACTCTGGAGCCTGACCGCCTGGTCACTGTTCTTCATCACCATGTGGCCCCCGGCACCTGACTTGGTTTCCCTCGCCTGTAAAACAGGACGAAAAGCAGTACTGGCTCATTGACATCATCATGGGTGGGGCTCCTCGTGCCGTGCTTGGCACATTGTAAGCCCCCAAATAGGGGGGAGCTAGTTTGCTTGTCTGTCTTGTAATGATTGGTTTCGGGTCTCCTCCACGCACCCCAGGCTTTTCAAGGGCAGGCACGGCCTTCATTCATCTGTACGTCTTTTCTCCACCATGTCTGGTGCCGAAGCAGGCACACAGCAGCTGCTCAGTGGCAGCCAAATGCATGAATGGAAATCAGGTCCAACACTGGCTGGGAGGGTCCCTCCACAGCACAAGTGTACACCCAGCACCGTGTGAGTGAGTGTTCCTTGTCTGTCACTCTTCTCCCTTGAACCAGATGGTAAGTTCCCCGGGGACAAGGGGGAGGGCAAGGCCGTCTCTCCCTTGGGCAGTGGTGCCCGTCACTGAGCCTGGTCCACGAGGGCTGGGCTGGGGGACCTGAAAGGTGACTCTGGGGTGCTGTCCACGGTGCTGAAGAGAACTGACAAGTGACTAATTCCTCTGCCTGAGATGGATGCCGGGAGGTGGAGGGATTTGCCTCAGGGACGCCAGGAATGGATTTTTCATCTCCAAATCTCAGCCAGCACATTTTGTTCTGACATTTCCTTGGCACCTTTGCCAATGACGTGATGTTTCCTGTGCAGCTCTTTCCCCTGCCTTCCACATTCCTTGGAGAACTGTCATGTTCCCCACCATCCTCTCCCACAGCTGTGGGCACCTCCAAACTTGGACGCTTCACCCAGAGACCCATATTAAAGAGACTGAAGTGTGACTTTTCTTTGGTAGAGAAGTTTTGGGGCGGGGTTGCCCGCAGGATGGAGATCAGGGTGTTCCTCTTTAGCTGAAGGAAATGTCCTTGGTTGAAGCCCTAAAACCAAATTCCCTGGCCCCACCTTCCTCCCATTGACCTCTCAACCACCCTGCAGCAGCAGTATTGCCCCTATGCCCATTTCCCAGATGAGAAGATGGAGGCCCAGAGGGTGAGGAGACCAGCGAAAGGCGCCACCGCCGTCTCCCTGCCACGGTCGGTGTGAAGATGGGGGCAGGCACGCAGGCTGGAGCGGAGTTCTTGAAGCGGGCCTAGCAGAGGATCTGTTTGGAAACCATACCATCTTCTTTCCTCTCCTGGAGGAAATGATCCTCACATTTCAGAGCGGGGAAGAAGCATCTCTGCTCACGCCATCCGGCGCCTCTGTGATTCCGCAGCCTTCAAGCACATTCTCCTGAGAAGATAATGGGGAAGACGATGAAAATCAAAGCCAGCGAATTGGCTGCCTGGAAGGCACCGGGGAGCTGCTTAGCAAGCTGGAGAGAAGCTGTGCTGAATGGGAGGCGTTGAGGACATCTGAGGATACCTCTTATCTCCCAAGAGCACGCAGCCAGGGCTGGCCAGGATAGCAAAAGCCCACTGGACTCCATCCAGGGCACCTGGGCTCCAATCCCAGTCCCACGCCTTAGAGCTCTGGGATCGCGGCTTGGGTCACCTGTGATGGGAGAACCTCCCTTCCAGGCTGGAAACACCTGAGGGTGTTAAGAAAGCATGAATGAGATGAGCCACGGTGCCTGGCACATAGTAGGCGCTCAATAAATGTCAATTCCCTTGTCAGCTCTTGTTCTTCAGCCCTCACCAGTGTTTATTTGTCGAGGATTTATTGAGCACTTACTATATATAGTGCTGAGGGCTATTCCGAGTCCCGGTGATTCTGGCAGTTAACTGGCTAGGTGCCCACTCTCACGGACTTTACGTTTTACTCGAAGAGTCAGAAGAAAAGAAGCAAACAATAAGTAAGAAAATTGTAGCTACCTGGAAGTGCTGTAAGGAACACTGGGGTTTATTTTGATAGGGAGTGGAAGGTGGTATTTCCTCTTTAGATAGGAGAGTTGGGGTGGGCCCTTCTGAGGAGATAACAATGAGCAGAGAGGCCTGAATAAGGATCTGGAAGGGAGAGCATTCTAGGCAGAGGGAACAGCCGGTGCAAAGGTCCTGAGGTGGGTGTCAACTCAGTGCCCTGAAAAGAAGGCCAGTGTGACCAGAGTGTAGGCAGTAAGACAGGAGATCACAGAAGGTGAGGTGGGAGAGGTGGGCAGAGCCCCACTCACCTAGGACCTTGAGGGCCCTGGTGAGCCTCTAACTACTTGTATTTCCTTCTCCCAGTCTTGATGGTCCTTCAGCTCTTGGAAACTTTTCTACTTTTCAGCATCTGTTGTTAGGCTATAAAGTCAGTTTACTTTGGGGGCCTTTAACCTTAGTAATGAACCTCCACCCTAGGTTTGGACCATAAAATTCAAAACAAGAAAGGTCCTTCGAGCTATGCTGCGAATTTGAGACTTTCATTGTTCTGGTGGATCTCCTGAGGCTCAGAGGCAGAAAATGACTTGCCTAAGGGCATACCATAAGTTACAGACTCTACCAAATAGGATTATAGACCTCTACAAGTGACAAGAAAACCCCCAAATCAGTAGCTTAAAAAGTTCTGTAAGCAAAGAGAGGAAAGCATTCTAGGCTGGTATAGTAGCTCCACAATCATCAGGGACCTAGGCTACTCCTAATTTGCTCTACCATCCTCAACATGTGATTTCCACCTCATGACCCAAGGAGGCTGCCAGAGGTGCAGCTATCATGTCTGCATTCCAGAAGAGAAACTAGAAGGGTTGAAAAAGACTATGCCCTTCCCAAAAAGGACATGCAGTTATATTGTGCAATTGTATTGCATCGGCCAGAATTTGGTTATATGGCCACACCTTCCTGTGAAGGAGGCTGGAAATGTAGTTTGTACTTGAGACAGCTATGTGCCCCAGTCCAGCGTTAAGGTTGCCATTCATTGGGAAGAAAGGGAGAAGAGATAATGAGGGACAGCTGGCCATCTCTGTCACAGTGACAATGTGGGGACTGAAACCCACATGTCCTGTCAGTTCACACTGCCCTTTGCCCCAGTCCACCCCCACCATGATGAACAAATAGCAGCCACATGTAGGGGAACCTCTGTGGAGAGCGGCCTGGAGGAAGTAGAGGGCGGAGGAGGGGCCCCAGGGGAGGAGCCATGACAGAGGGGGACCCAGCTGCTGGGCCCTCCCCCGGGGCTTGCACTGGGCTGGCAGCTGGCCCTGAGGCCCAGGGCAAGGAGACATTGCTGTCACCTCCTTTTGGGGAGGCAGCTGGTGACACAGCTCCTGACAGTTCCCCATTGTTCCTAGTGGACAGCGTGGCAGGTTGGTGGGATCCCGCTGTGGCAGCAGGTGGGGGAGGAAGGAGGTAGTTCAGCAGCTGGCAAGGCCGGCCTGCCCTGCCCCCAACCCCAGGCAGCTCCCCACCCCCAGGCTGGGGCAGGAGGCGGGGCTGGCCTGTGGTCCTCACTGGGAGACGCTCTCTTTCCATCAGATCCTGAATATTTTCCTCCATTGGCCTCCCTCTCGGCCTCCCTACCTCTACTTCTGCCCCAGGCCTCCCTCCCTTCTCTACTGCTCTCTCTTGGTCATTTGCTCCTTTTCCCCAGAGTCTTTCTGTCCTCTCCTCCCTCCTTCCCTTCATTCCTTCCTTCTTCCCTAATTTCCTTTCTTCCCGCCTTTTATCCTTCTTTCCTGTTAGAACTCCTCACCTCTCCCCACCCTCTTGGCTGTGGACCCTGCACTGCGGAGTGCCCTACTCTCTGGGGGGCTCCTCTGCCCCCTGGGGGGGAGGGGGTGGGGTTGGAGCACATCCCGGAGTAGCCTGGGTAAAAGGCGACTCTTAAGTCTGGTAGTACCCGGGCTTAATTTGTTTATTTTTTAATAAACATTTTCTTCTTTAAAACCCACGTATGTTTTATACATGATCTTAATGTACATAGTGTGTTTCCCAATAAAAAATACACATTAACAAGTTAACATAAAAAGGAAAACAGAAGCCAGGTCCTTGCTGAATGCCCAGGGATTGACTCTGGACCTATTCCTGGCCCCAACTGGGCTGAGACCTGCAGAACCGCACGGGGCCCTGAGCGGCCATAGCTGGTCCTTGGGGCCTGGAGGGCGTGACCCTAGTGGGAGGGGACCGGACAAGCCAACCAGCCTCCACTCCCCCCCATCCCCGACCCTCCCCACTCACCCAGAATCTTTGACTTGGGCCCTGGCTCCATCTCCTTTGGGGAGAAAGAGGAGGGGGCTTGGAGTGTTTATTTAGAGACATCATGTTCTTACATGTTTGGGTTTTTTGAGTGCTCGCTTCGGCAGCACATATACTAAAGTTGGGTTTTTTGAAAATGTATGTGCCTACGGCTGACTTCGTCTCTGGGACGGCGGGGGCGTCAGCAGCCAGAGGGCAGTCTGGACAGGAGCTGGGGGAGAACAGGTAGACCAGAAGGCCAAGAAGGCGGGTCCCGAATAGCCTTGGGACCACCTCTCCCCCGACTCTAGGAAGAAAGAGGCAAGACAAAGACAGGAGACAAGGAGCACCTGGGGATGGGGGTGGGGGGGGGAAGCCACGGGGAGCACCCGGGAGCAGGCATTCACCCAGTCCGTTAGTGACCTCGTGGGGATTCCAACTTGCGTGTCCCTTTCCATCTCCCTTTAAGTATTCTCCTGCTCCTAGGCCGGCACCTTATCTGCCTCCTGCCTAGGACCACCCATTTTTTGGTTCTTCTGACGTCAGACCTCATTCCTCAGGTCTGCAAACCACACCCCCCAGCGCGGCTTTCCCTCCCCGAGGCTGCCCAAAGGAAGCGCCACCTCTCCACACCCCTGTTTATTAGTCACCCCATTGTCCCGTTGAATCAATGAGGTTGGACGATTGCAGGATAGAGCAGTGTAGGTTGCCTTCGGACAGGATCTGCTCTCTTTAAGCAGCAAATTCTGTTTTCTGTTCACCTTTTTTACAGCTGTAGCAGAAAATCCCGAAGGTACTTTTAAAAAATTGGATTTACCTAAGCTTTTGGAAGCGGTCATTTATTTAGCATGTGAACTCTGTACTCCCAGAGACAGGTTAATCCCAGCCATTGTGAACACTGGAGAATGATTTCTGAAATGTATCCAAGCCGGAAAACGTACCATTTCACCAAAAGAATAGGGTTTGGCTTTCTGGTTCTCTTTTTCAGTGAAGTTTCGTATAATTTTAAGGGGCCTGAGTTTCGATTTCTGAACTTCTAAACTTGTGGGTTTTTAAAATTTAAACTTTTAACCTTTTAACCCCTTGAAATGGTAAAACCGAAATAGAACAACGTCGACTTGGTCAAGAAGCAACTTCAATTTGAGAGTATAATGTTAATTTCCATTTCCTTGGTTTTTTGTCGCCAAGAAAAGCAGCACAAGATTTCCTGCTTTTTAATTTCCCAGATGATTTATAGATTTGGCAACAACACTATTTATGGGAAAACATCAGAAGAAAATAATATTTCTACATTAACAGAAGGAATTTCGAAAGACATCACGCAATGAATAGTCTTCCTGCGTTTGTGGTCAGATTTCTCCCGGCTTGAACCTTGTAAGGGATTCCACCCGGACCCTGTGCTCTTAGGACAGAGCCTGAGCTCCTTGGGGGTCCACAAGTCCTGTAAGTTCTGGCTTCCACTCCCCTTCTTTGCTCATCTGCTGACCCCAGCACTCTGTGCTCCTGTGGATTGAACTCTTCTAGTTTCCTAAACAAAATCTGTGCTGTGTTCTCTCCTTCCTGGTGCTTTGCATGTGCTGTTCCTCCTGCCGGGCTTGCTTACGCTCCTGACTCACTGCTCGTCAGTTTCTCCTTGCACAGCTTGGAGGTCACTTCTTCCAGGAAGCCCTCCCTGATACTCCTGAATGAGCGCACGCTGCTTTCTCTGCTCAGATAGCTTCCCACCCAATCCACCTGTTCTCTATCATAATGCTTATGATACTGCTTGGCAATTCCTCAGTTTCTTGTCTGTTTCCTTCACTAGACTATAAGTTCGGGGCAGCAGGCGTCATGTATTTTGCTCACTGCTGGATCCTTAGGGTCTACTATGGTGTTGGACACATGACGGGTGCTCCGTTAGGGCCAGAACCTGATTGAGCTCCACCAAATGCTGGTATCATGTATCTTACAATTTATTGTTCATGGTTCTTGGATGGCTTTCTCTTAATTTGGTCATTCACTCCATCCAACCACTCAGTTACCTACTCACCTCTCTGTCCCTCCCCCGCTCCCCCTGTATTTCTATGGCTTAGCAGAAACAATGAGGTTGAAATCATAGCAAGTCTCAGGGAAAGAAGAAATCCAGGATGTCTGATGTTAATGCCCGAATATAGATCAGACTCGGAAAATTGGAACCACGTTGCAGACACACCTAGGCAGGGGATACCAGGGAAATGGATTATCCAGCTAAAGCGATTCAAGTCTCACACATGCACGGTGAGCCCATAAATATAGACTCTCACCCCTCGCCCCGCCTTCCTCTCTTCTTCCTTTCCTCCTTCCTCCCTCCTTCCTTCCTTCTTTCCTTCCCCAAGCCTTCGTGGAGACCTCTTTCTGGGCCAGGCCTTATCCTGAGGACTGTTGAATCAGACCCAGACTGTAGCCCTGAAGATGCTCTGAATGTACAGGGGACCCTAGAGTAGGTACAAAAAATTCTACAAAAGGCACTAAACATCCTGGGCCATAAGAGAGGCCGAGGTCGTGTTTCGTAAGCACCTAGAGGAAGTTCGCACAGAGGAGGGGACATTTGAACTGGATCTTGATGAAGGATTTAGATACGTGAGAGAGAGGGAGAGCATTCTAGAAGGAAGAAGTCAATGGGGCAAAGGCACAGAGGCAGGATAAATCCAGGCAGGTCCAGGGAATCCAGCAGTCTCGGGGGCGGGGGGGAAGGCAGTGAGAAGAGGAGACAGGGTTTAGGAAGGGGCTTGGGCCAGATCACAGCCCCTGCCTCAGTGGCCAGCCAAAAACCACAGATAGGGTAATGGATTCATCTTACAAGTATTTTGTCCCACTTACATTGCCACTTTGGGGCCTTTTGCTACTTCCCTGATGGTCTGTGGTAGCACTTGGCTTGCTCCACCTGCCTCCAGCCTTGTCTGTCCTCCCCTGGCCCTGTAGGCAGCACACTCTCCCTAAAGGAGCATATCATGGCGCCCCTCCCTTGCCTATAGTCCTCCATGGCTCCCTTGTGTCCTGAGCATAAATTCTAAGCTCCTTGTCTTGGACTGTAAGCACCCCCCATACACACACACACACACACACACACACACACACACGCGCACACACATGCACACACACACAAACATCTTTACTCCCCTTACCTCTCCTAGGCTTCCCTAGGAAAAAGCCTCTCATTTTCTTCAACGGCTCCCCCAATTTCCTCTGCTTGAGATAGCCTTCAGCTTCCACAGCCCCCACTGGTGCAGGCCTCTCTGCAGATTCTGCAGGCTAGGGACAGATCTCGAGTCCTTGGGGACTCTTTCCCCCTCCCACAGGATCACGCCTGCTGTCGCCTGTTTATCTGGCGCCCCCACTGGACCTGGGGCTCCTAGGAGGAGACTGCGGAGCTCTCTGTTCTCAACCATCCCATCCCTGGTTCGGGAGTGCCTGGCGTGGACCAGGCCCCAGATTCCTGGAGTCCCAGGGCAGGAGCTAGAAGGCCTTAGACTTGTCTCCCAGCTAACTGTGTCCCCAGAGGCTAGAGGAGGCCTTGCGGTGGGGAGGGGCAGCTGACGCCACAGCCCAGCCGGAAGGTGTGATGGGGGGACAGGTGCACTGGGTGGGGGGGCGGGAGGGAGGCCCTAGGAGGTCTGGCAGGCTCTGAGGCTGCCTCCAGGCAAGGGTAGAGGGTGAGGCTGGGACACCCCACCAAGCAGCAGCCAGAATCCAACACTCAGAATCTGGATGGGAAGGAGCCACTCCCAGGGAGGGGGTGGATTGGACAAGGAGCGCCGGTGACTTTGGACTCCGCATCCATTTTGCCCTTTCTCCCAGTTTCTCTATTTATCTTTCCAGCTGGACCCGCCCGGGGCTATTTCTGCTTCCTCCTTGCGGCTGCCTGAGCAGCCTTGTGGCTTTAATTGGCCCGTTTTCTGCATGCTGGAAAGATGTTTCCCTCCTTGTCCTGCTGCCCGCCGCCCCCCCCCCCGCCCCACCCAGGAGACCTGAGAGTAAAAGCTAGAAGGGAGGCTAATTATGGAGAGAAAGGCTGACAGAGACAGCCCAGGAGAAGGAAAAGAGGATGGAGACAGAGACAGAGGCAGATGGGCGGAGAGACGGGGACAGAGACAGACAGAGGCAGGGCTCAGCAGAGGCGACACAAAAGGAGAGTGGGGGTCTGGAGACATAAGAGAGAAAGAAAGGCAGGAGGTAAGAA
>CM053613.1:12213442-12229428 GCA_028646535.1 Procyon lotor
GCCTGCCTGAGGCCGCACAGTTCCTCAGAGGACAAGCCCGATTGGATCCCGAATCTCTGGCCCCTGGCGAGTGCCCGCTGCCTCACACTTGTGGTCTTTAAAGTGCAAGGGCATAGGGATCTCTTGAGGGGCCGGGGAGGGGGCTGGTTGGATTCTGACCCAGGGGGAAGTCTGGGGAAGGGCCTGTGAATCTGCATTTCCGGTCAACTTTCCAGGAAACTCCCAGGTCTCATGGGCGCTGCCATTCTGTCCCCTGTATTTTGAGCCTGAGTGGCAGTTCAAGGTCTGGGATGCAGCAGGACAGGAGTGATTATCCCCATTCCACGGATGAGGACGTTGAGGCCCCGAAGGCATGCAATTTCACACGGAGCCCAGTCTGGTCCTGAAGACTTCTGGCTCGGCTGAGGGCTTCTGGACGACAGGTCCTTGCCGTCTCCCCAGGGGAGCCCAGGAATGGCCCTTAGATTGTCCCTGCCACTCCTCTACCTCCTCCGAGTTATACCACTTAAAGGCCCCCCGTCCCGGAAAGATGGTGGTGTCTCCCCCGATCCCCAGGGCAATCCTAAATAAGATTAGCACTAAACTTCAAACTAACTGTGAGGATGTCCCATGATGGCCATAGCACTTTGATGTGCTTAAAAAATATACTGGATTCTTTAAATTCATTTTATTCGTGGCTCTGCTTCTTGGCGCCCAGAGCAACATCCCCGATTCCTGAGATAGCTCAGTGTCCCTGGGCCCCATCCAGCGTGGGGTCTGGGCGAGGAGCCCGCTGGCCGCCGAGAGCCCCCCTCTTCCCTGGACCTGGTCCCTTCCTGTCTCCCCCTCCCCAGCCAGTCCCTCCAGATTTCCTCCCTGGAAGCTGGAATGCACCCAGCAGGGGAGCCCACAGCTCCGGGAGCTGCAGACTTGTGGATGGGCCCTTGAAATGTGTGCCTCTTGCCTCCTTGACCATCTGGCTTCCCTGCCTGGGGGGGCTTTGAGGAAAAGCCCAGGCTCCCTCCTCACCCCTCTGGGGGAAGGGGCCCCTGCCTGGCCATCTATAGAGATGAGAGAGAAGGGCAGGCCTCCCAGGGATGCTGCCCAGAAGTCCCTCACTCCTCTGGGGACACTGGTATCAGATGCTGCCGGGAGGGACGGCGATGGTGAGAAAAGCCAGCTGTGTTGGGGGCCTTGTAAGGCACTGAACACCCCTGGACCTCCCTAAGGTAAAACAGGGCCTATACCCTAATCCCACTTTGTAGGATTATTCAAAGATGAAAAGAAACAGTACACACACGCATAAGGCATTTAGCCGAGAGCCTGGCTCGCAGGGAGTGTGCAACCCACTGTCCTTATTGTCACTATGAGCTACTTGGACATCCTAAGAAAGAGCCCTGGAAACAGGAATCAAGCTACTCACATTGCTTTTCTTTTTCTTTTCTTTTCTTTTTTTTTTTTTTTGAGAGAGAGAGAGAGCGTATACAAGCTGGGGGAGCAGCAGAGGGAGAGGGAGAAGCAGGCTCCTGGCTGGGCAGGGAGCCTGACACAGGGCTCGATCCCAGGACCCCGAGATTATGACCCGAGCCAAAGGCAGAGGCTTAACAGACTGAGCCACCCAGGTGCCCACAAGCTACTCACATTCTGATTTGGGCTCTGCCACTAATGTGGGGGTGGCTTCGAACAAATCCCATAGCCCTTCTTGGGGCCTCAGTTTCCCTATCTGTAAAATGAGAAGCTGGGACCAGATGGCGTCTCTGACTTTCCATCACTCCATCCCTTTCCAGAGTTCTCATGTGTCCTTCCTGACTCAGTTAAATGCCAGCATCTCTAGGAAGCCTGTCTCGAGACCCCTTAGGCCATGAACCTATCGGTCACCCCTCCAGGCCCGCCTCCAGCACTGCGTTGCTCCCTCCGGCCCCACGCAGGAAGAGAAGGTCCCGGGAGGGTCCCCACACTGGCTGCGTGTGCCACCTCAACCCGTGATCTGTAGCTCCGGGGAGAATCAGGAAATTAAGGTGACACTTTGTCAGTTCCCTGGGGCCGATATTCCTCCCTCCATTTCACAGACGGAGACACTGAGGTCCCGGCTAACACACAGGCCACACCACACAACTCAGGGAGCCTGGGAGTCGCAGAGCTCCTGCCTGGTCTCCCGCAGTGACGGAGGGCTCCCACAGTCACCACAGCAGCGAGTGCTCCTGGAAGTGGTGATTTTTCACTGCTGATGCTGCCGTGGGGGCCTTTCTTGTTCTCTTTTCGGTTTGCATTCACCAGCTGGACTGAGCGCAAAGCAAAGCAGAAGAATAAGACAGAAAAGGAGAGGGGGGAGGAGGGCTGGGCAGAGGAGAGGCCAGGGTGGCTGTGGTATTTCTTGCCATCTTCCAGGCTGCCCTGGACCCCTGGTGGGCTAGGGAGAGCAGGGAGAGGGCAGGAGGCAGGAGGGTGGGGGCAGGGTTCTAATCCAGACCAGCATGGCCACGCCCACCTCTGCTCTCCGTCTCCACCTGATCCCCAGCCCCCCCAACCCTCCACTCCCCCTACCCCTGTTTTTCAGACACCTCCGACAGACCAGCACTGTGCTGGGCACCAAGCTAGAACAGCAACAAGACAGTCTTGCCTGCAAAGAGCTCTGGGCCAGTCCTAGGCACTTTGAACCTAGCTGCCAAATCCATTGTGATGTCTTGAGGGCCCCACTGGGGTCAGCTGGAAAGAGGTGGGGGAGGGGTGTCTGTATGGCCCAACCTTGAGTTAGAGGACAGGGGCATGCAGCTAGAGGGGATCGGGAAAGGTCTCCAGAGGAAGGAGAAGCATGAGCAAAAGCCAACACATGAAGACCAGGGCAAGACGGCGGAAGAAAGTTCCAGCAGAGGGAACAGCACATAGGACAAGTCCAGATAGGGAACAGAGTGATGCACAAGAGGGCAACTTGGAGCAGCATCTGCTCAGAGTCTGTCTTCAGCAGATTGCAATTTTCTCTGATGCAAAAATGGAGTTCTCCTTATCACTCATTCTATATATATATGTACATATGCATGCTTGCATGCCTTCATGTTTTTTTTTAAGCTGGAACAATATAAAGTTTATTATAAATCATGCAGAGTGAAGTGGCATGAAGATCTAGGATGGCCTTTCCCCTTGGGGCTGCCATGTACTGTTGCACAGGATGCGTACTTCAGTGCTTCCTCTGAACTAAGTGTAATGCCCTGTGGCCCTGCTCTCCACCATTGTATGTCGTTAATTAGTAGTAATTATTCTTCCCTTGCCTCAGCTTATGTAATATGTTTAGAGTAAGATGCTGAGAATACAGTGGTGAGTGAGACAAAGTCCCTATCCTCAAAGTGGGTATATTCTAGAGGAGCTAGGTAAAAGAAATAGGTAAATTTTAAAATTTAAAGGCAATCTTCGATATGACACATGCTCTATGGGCAGGAAACAGGGTGAAGCAGTTGGGGGATGGGATCTGCTATGACTTGGTGATGTTGGGGGGCCTCTCTGCCGAGATGACCTTCCAGCAGACACCAGGGGTGGGAGAGGGACAGGCAGCCCGGTGAAGGCCTGAGGGGAAGAGCATTGCAGGCAGAGGGAACAGCATGTGCAAGGGCTTGAGCTGGACATGCTCAGGGTATACAAGGCCCAGGAAGGTGGACTCCGTGTGGCCGGAGTTGGGGGCTAGGGGAATGAGGAAAAGCCAGCACAGGCAGGGTCGCACTGTCTAGCTATCGTGACAGGTCTGGAATTTACCTGAAGCAGGAGGGAAAGCTGGTTTCCTAATCTCTGATCAACTTTTTTGAAGCTTTCTTTGAAAGCGTGACTCGGAGGAGGCCCAGCTGGGAGCTGGGGGACCGGCAGGGAGTAAGGATGGCCATACTTGGGGTAGGTGGGCTGGATGGCACGCTGGGGGAGGGTAGCCCAGGTGAAGAGGTGAAGAGGCCCAGAAAGGGCACGATGGAGGGGGTACTCTTACTGCCCTCAGTATCCGTAACAATAACACGAACACATTAAAATTCTGGAGCATAAAGCACTTTTTCACACCTGGGGAAGCGGACAGGACCCCCATAATAGGCCCGATTTCAGCTGGGTAAACCGAGGCTCTGGGAGGTGAAGAGTCCCGCTGAGTTCCCATGGCCTGGAGGAGGCCCACAGGCACTCTCTCTCTGCCTCAGTCTCCCTACTGACACCCATGCTCTACAGGCCTGGCGGGGGTCCCCCACAGCAGGGCAGGGAGAGTGCCAGGCCCCGGGGGCTCCTGTTTACTGCCTTGGGCTGAAAACACATGCGAACAATTGGCAAAACACAGGGAAGCTGCAGTTCAACATGCTTAGATTGGCAAATGCAATGTGCCCTTTCCTTATATAAGGACATAAAACAATAATTTATTTATACTCAGAAGCTGGAACATCATCTTCTGCCAAAGCTTCCCGCAACCCCCCTCCTTCGGCCCCACCCCCACTGAGGGGCTCCCAGAATGCCCTGGGGTCTGCGGGGATGGTAGGGGGAGGCACCGAAGGGCTGCCCTGGGACCTTTCAGTGAAGGCGCAGGGGTATCATTGAGCACCTACTGTATACAGATCCTCAATTATTTCTCATCTGATCGTCAGAGTAGGCCTGTGAGCCGGAGATTATAAACCAAGGAGACAGGGACCAGGGTTTGAATCTGGGCTCTGTCTCTTATCAGCCTGTCACTTGGGGGAGACGCTGATCGCTAACGTGGAGCTGGGATAGCTCCTACCTCCTCGGGGCTGCTGTGTTAAGCCCATAAAGTTTCCTGCCCCTTTAAGTGCTCAGTAAACACTAACTAACTAACCTCCTGAGCCTGGGGTTGCTGTTATCCGGATTTACGGATTTATGAAAGTGCAAATAGAGGCCCAGGGAGGCTACTGAAGTTAGCCAAAGCCACACAGCTGGGAGGGAAGGTTCCTGGTCTTGGGGGGGGAGGGATGGGGGTGCTGGGACAGACCTCCCAGAGAGGACTGGCTGCATGGTGGATGGGAGGATGGGCATTCCTGGCAGGGGGCCCCCGCCCCGGCCAAATCCAATGGGGCTGCAGCAGCAGAGCGTTTGGAAGGATGGCAGGGGCTGATTCTTAGGGTCGGGGCTTGGAGAATGTGGGGGCTGGGCCTGGTGTGCCGGTCCCCGCTAACCCAAATAGCCACGGCATGTCCTGCGCACCACCGGTTTGGTGGACGCGAGCTCCAGTGCTGCCTGCGCCAAGCCTTCTCCAGGCCCCCCGAGGCAGAGATGCCCACAGTACTTTCCACCCGGCCCACAGCCTCCTGCCCCTCCGACCCCAAACGGAGCACGGAGACACCAGCGGATCCATGGTGGCTAGCAAGAGCCGCTGTGGGGCGGGAAGGAAAAAACGTGGGCTCTGGACCCATTCTGGGGTAGGAATTCTTGGTGCACGAAGCCAACCCTTTCTGGGCCTCAAATCTCCATCTGTAAAATGGGTCACCCCACAGAGGTGAGTGGGATTTGCAAGCCACGCGTCTTGCACCCACAACTTGCCTTCTGCGTGGGTCTTTTCTCTCTCCTCCAGCTGGGAGGGAGGGTGGGGCGAGGAGGGGCAGCGGCGAGCGGGGGAGGGGACGCCCAGGTTCAGCCTCCGGTCCCCGCACCCGCTCCTCACAAGGACCCGGGATCCACCTCTGACAGCCCCTCTGCGGGGAGTGGAGGGCTGCACCCAGCCACGCAGGAGTTAACTCGCTTCCGGCGTGGGGGGAGGAGCGCGCGGGCTGAGGACTCCTTGGCAGGTGTCCGGGAGCCCCCAGCCCGCCATTAGCTTGCTGTCCACCCCCCGCCCCCCGCCGGCCCCGCACCGCTCCTCTGAGCGGTTACGTAAGGATGCCCCGGGAGCGCGGCGCCCGGTCGCCTTTGTTGCTGCGAACCGCCTCGGCCCAGGCCCCGTGAGTATTAATAAACTGATCACTCAAAATGGCAGGCTGGGCTTTATTTATGTAGATTTGGGCTGGGGCACCTCGGAGGGAACAATCAACACAGCCCCCCCCCCCCCCCCCCCCCCCCCCCCGCTCAGCTCAGAGCCCCGCCCCCCACCTTGGTCAACATTCTGGTTGCGGAGAATGCAAACACAATTACCCCAGAACCACACACTGTGGGTTCCAGGTCCAGCTCTACCACTTCCCTGATGTGGCAAAGGGAGACTCAGCCTTACCTGTAAAATGGGCCGAAGACTACCAAGGCGTCAGTTTGGATGAGAGATTCTGAAGGATCTGCTTTGCGAACTCTAAAGCCCTGATTCTCAGACTTTTTAGCTCCTTTGAGAATCAGCTGGAGGGCCTGTGGGGCCCTGTGGGGATGCTGACTGCTGTCCCAGCGACTCCCTTCCTCCAGAGTTTGTGATCTGAGGTGGGCCTGGAAATTTGCATTCCTAACATGTTCCCTGTAACCCTGCTTTGAGAACCACTTCTCCAAAGTGATTTTTTTTTTTTAAAGGTTTTATTTATTTGACAGCGAGAAACACAGTGAGAGAGGGAACACAAGCAGAGGGAGTGGTAGCGGGAGAAGCAGGCTTCCCGCGGAGCAGAGAGCCCATGCGGGGCTGGATTCCAGGACTCCAGGATCATGACCTGAGCCCAAGGCAGACGCTTAATGACTGAGCCACCCAGGCGCCCCATCCAAAGCGATTTTTTAAATGAAGTTGGCACCCCCAAACTTGAGTGACTACACTTGGTAGGGGGTGGGGCACTGCCTTGCAGGAGGGGGGCCCTGGGTCCTGGCCCCGGGTCAGCAGCATAGCCAGACCCATCTGGGGGCCAGGGGACCTGGGGTTCCACTCTTGACCTTAGGGCTTTCTAGGGCATGGCCTTGGGCAAATTTTGTAACTCAGTGGGCCTCCACTTCCTCCTCTATGAAACGGTGCTAATAATGGTACCAACATGCTATTAGAACAATTAGGTACATATAATGTGGCTAGACCAGTGCCTGGCATGCGGTAAGTGCTCAGAAAGCTATCTTTTGAGATGACAAAGTCCTCTGGGGTATGGTCCCCAGGTGGCTCAGCATCCCCTTGGGCTGGAGGCCGGTGAGATGCTGGCCACTGCCCTAGCTGGCCACCCCGGGTCCAAGGCCCTGACCTCACAGTCCACAGTGGCTGCTGTAGGCTCTCACTGTGATGCAGTCCCTCGGCCCCCACACAGCAGTTCTTTTCTCAATTAGGGCTTGGCACCTGGGGAGTCTGACCCAGCCTGGTGCTTTGCAGAAGCATCAGCTGTACCCACAAGGGAGAGTCCACACTCTATCCCGAGTTTTGGGGTATCCTGGGCCTCTGATACAAGGCCGCCTCACATCCCCCTCGCTCTCCCGGCTGGAGGGAGGTGGAGGCAGAGGATGGCTTTCCTGCAGACAGCCACGTGTACCCCCTCTACTCCCACTCACTGCCATGGCCACACGTTTCTTCATTCCCTGAGTCCGTGAACATTTATTGAGCACTCATTGTGAGCCAGGCCCCGAGCTCAGGACTTCCATGCAGAGAGTCTAACTTAATCCTCCAAGTACCCTGACAGTCATCGTGATTTCCCTCTTTCCATTGGGCAGCTGAAGAAACTGAGGCTCAGAGAGGCTGAGAAAGTCATCTAAGACCACAGAGCTCATTAGCAGAGGACTAGGGCCTTGTGCCTAAATCCGGGAGGGTCTGAGTCCCAAGTCCTGCTCGTACCTACCCTCTGGAGCTCACCCCCCTGGAAGCAGGAAAAGGGCCAGCTTGGGGGCCAGGGGACCACAGCTGGCCCACCCTTACTGCAGGAAGAGCAGAGCCCCATCTCATCCACCCTTGTTCTGATGGGTTGTCTCTCCACAGGTGAGGAGCAGGTGGCAGTGAGAATGATTCACAGGAGGGAGGGCGGCCTCCAGGGAGTGGGGTGGGGGCAAGGAGGCCTGGGCAGTCTCCCTGGGCTGGAGGCGGGGCCAGGCAGTGTGGAGGGAGGCCAGCCTCAGAGTACGTGCTCCTGCACCTGTTCCTCTCAGTCCCCAGAGCTGGGCTCAGCCTGCGATTCCCTGCAGTGGCGAGGAAACCCCCAGAAGGTCTTACCAGGCAGGTTCTCTAACCAGGAAGGAAGCTCTAGAGGAAGTGAGGGGAACCAGGAAGAGGAACCGGTAGGGGTTATGAAAGCTTGACTCCTCCCCCTCACTCCCGGGGACAGTGGCCCTTTCATCCTGGTCCAACACGATGCTCCTCCTGGCAGCTTCAGCTAACCGTGGCTTGACAACTGCCTTACCCAAGAGCTACCTTTTACAGTTTACAAAGCACCAGCTCCTGCGGAGTCCCTCTCCCTCTCTCCTTCTGGCTGCTACTACTACTATCAACCACAGCACCTCTTCCTTGCTAAGGGCTTAACATCTGTCCTCTTTGTTAAACTCCCAGTAACCCGCAGGGAGTAGGCTCTACCCATCCTCCCATTTTACAGACCAGGAAACTGAGGCTCAAGGAAATGAGAACACTGAGCCATGATCCATAATTAGGATTTGAACCCAGGTCTGTTTGCTCTAAAACCCCTGGTTTCAGCCACAGGGGCCTCTGATGATATCCTTCTCCTCTCTGTGGCCCACCCCCCATCCCAAGGGAGGGGGTCATTGCTCCACCACCACCACTGCCCCACCACCCAGGACCCAGCCCCAAAGACTAAGCCCAACTGGGCATTCCCCTAGCCTCTCCGCCCCTCCCCCCCCAAAGGGTGCCAAAACTAGTCCCACCGCTGCATCTTTGAAATCCAGTCGCATTTTCATTCCTCCCCAGGGATTCACAATCCACAAGTGATTTCAGGCCGCAGACACTGGCATTTCCAGTGCCCACGCCACCCTCCAGCCACACACCCACCCACATGCCACCCATCTGCACAGATGCACGTGTGCACACACGCAGGAGCGAGGAGGGTGCTGCCGCCCCTGCTGAGGGCACCCGGGGCTGGCTGCTCCCAGGCTCCAGTGGGAGGCTGGAGGGGACTGACCCTCCCCTGGCTGGCTGGCCCTACGCTCCACCTCCACGCCCACCCACCCCAACCTCCTGGGGCTCGGAGGGACAATTTCACAAAGAGAATCTCAGTGAGCATGATCATAATAGGAATCAGCATTTCCAGTTGGCAGATCTTTCTCATCTAATCCCTTACTTGATGAGGTGAACTCCCAGAGGCAGGTGTTTTCATATTTCTTTTTCTCAGGTGCAGCAAAGGGTCACACGGCTAGTTAGGAGTGGAGCCAGGGCCCTAGCCCACTTATCTGGTCCTCTCCGCTCATGCTCCTTCTCCGAAGCTGCAAATAATGACACGTCATGGTCAGCAGGTCCGAGCACCTGTCCTCGCCTAGTGCTGCCTTGTTCTCGCCTGGTGCAGGCTTATTCTCGCCTGGCACTTGGTGAAGGTCAGTTTCTGGCTCACGAAAGCCCAGCAAGGTGAACTGTTTTATGCCCAGTGTAAAGATAAAGATGAGGTAACGGAGAAGTTAAAAGCAGAACGGCAGTCTAAGGAACATTTCTGAACTAGACGCACATCACTTTAGAAAACTCTATAGGAAGGAAGAGAGCTCGAGCTTCTAATGGGCGCTTTCAGGAGTGCAGATGTGAGGGTAATGGATCCTTTCTTCCCTGTCTTCCTGCCCACCCAGCCCTTTGCCTGTTACCGGGGACTATCTCCATGGCTATTTGTGCGTGCATCTGTCTCCCAGGAGCTGGGAGCTCCCTAAGCACAGGGACTGGGTCCTGTTCACCGCCAGGGCCCCAGAACCCAGCACCTGGCCTGACACACAAGAAGGCTCCAGATAGGACTGCCTCCTTTATGAGGCTAGGGGGACAGCCTGTGCTCCCAGGCTCCCTGAGGATGGGTTTGGGAAACAGAGAGAACACAGAATCAAGACCCGCAGGGCTCCACGCTTATCCACATCCTATGCCACCTAAGGTGTGAATCCTCCTCTAGCACCCTTCGTTGACTCTTCCCTGGTTTTTGCTTGCATGCTGCTGATGACAGGGGGCTCACTACTACTAAGGCAATGCCTCACATGTTGGAGGCCTTGGGGTGATTGTTACAGAGTCGCTCCTGTGGATGTAAGGTCAGGCTCTTGGGTACATACAGTGGTCACACCGAGGGCAGCACTGGGAGTGTCTCCATGTCAAGGGGGACAATCAGAGGTAACACCTCACACTAGGGAGGTCAGTACCCACCTGGCAGTGATCCAGAGCCCAGTATGCTGGGAAGAGGCAACAAAGGAATTCATCATCCCAGCTTAAGCCGGCTCTTTTGAGGCAGCAAGCTGGGACTCTGAGTTGTTGCAAAGACTGCTATTGAACCTCAAGTCAGGGGGATCTGGGGTCTGTGCTTCACCCAACACACTTAGGAGCCATCTTGATCTGTAGTTCTAGCCATTCATTCATTCATTCACTTACTCATTCATTAATGGCCATCAGTGCCTGAGGGCTTTGTCTGAAAGCAGGGCTGTGGCACTGTGGGCCAGGGAGGTGCCTCGGGATCAGAGTTGTTCCCTGGGTAATGAGGATAGCTCAGTCGCGGAGAGCTCTCTCCAGTCAGGTACTGTTCAGTTTACTTCCGTGTAAAGGGCGCAGCCTCTCCCGCCCATTGGGAGGGCCCTGGGGAGGGCAGTGAGAGTCTTCTTGGCAAACAGTAAGTGCTCAATAAGTGTGTGCAGCTCCTGCTCCACAACTAGGGGCACTTCCTACTATGGGACATTTTTTGTAGGCGGAGGGAACAAGCCTTGGAGATGTTAAGTAACTTGCGGTGGGTGGGGGGGGGGAGACACATTCACCAAATGGCTGAGTCAGGATTTGAACCTGGGTCCTTGGTCTAATCTCAGAGCCAGCTTGATTAACCCTTTAGGAACTGATGCGGAAAGAGCTTAGATCCAGAGTCAAAATGCCCACCTGGCTAGAGACCCAGGGCAACCCCTGATCTCACCCCCACCTGCTCTATTTACTTATCTCATGAAATGAAGCGTGTTATCAACCTTGCTTTTCTGTCTCCACCCACACAGCCATCAGATAAGATGAAGAGAGCCAAGCATTTTTCTCAGGAGGGTGCACGGTGGTGGGATTTGGGGGGGGGGGGACACATTACTGGCCCCCCGGGGCTTAAATGAGCCCAGAGTGGGTGGGGGCATTGTTTGTAGGAACCTGGTTCTTTTAGGCTGAGGGACCCCCAAACCACACCCTCTCTCTCCCTCCCCCACAGGATGTGCAGAGATAAAACTTCTGACAACTGTGCCCCCTACCATGTATCCAGGAGCCCCAGATAAGATCTTAGCCCCCTGACAGTCCAGTTTAGGGCAACATCGTGGAGAGCAGATTTTAGGGTGGAGGATGAAGAAGGTGGGTGTGTACGTGGAGGGGATGAGTGTCCTATGGAAGGGGAAGAAGGGTGGGTCTAGGCTGGAAATCAAAAGTCCCTAAAAAAAAAATAAAAGTCCCTGACCGTCATCTGTAAAATGGGATTAATCATGCCGCTTTCGTAGGTCGTTGTGAGAATCAAACGAGTTAATGCTCGAAGCTCCTTGAGTACACGGTGCCTGGCGCGGAGCGCGCTCTCAGCAGATGGTGACCATTGTTGTCACTGTGTTCCCTACACACTTGGGTATCTACCAGCCAAAGCAGTCCCTTCCATTTTAGACACTGGCCTAGGCCCCAGGGGATACCCCGAGGATATTTAAGACAGTGTGGTTTGCCAACCTATGGGGGTGTTGAGAGTCTTACGAAAGGGGCGCAGTCTTCAGAACTTGCCAAGAAAGTCTCCCTGGGCGGCGCGGGCCCTCGGCTTGGATTCTCCAGCGCCTTCTCCCGGGGCGTGAGTGCGCCCCCCACAGGCAGTCCCTAGGAAAGCCTGGGCCGGGGAGCCCCGGAGCCCAGTGGCCCCAACCCCTCTCCCCCTCCCCCCGGGCGGCCACCCTCGGGGGCGAGGCAGCCGGCGCGTGGGAGGGGACGGCGCGCCATTGGCTTGCGCGCGGGACCGAGAGGAGGGACCAGCGCGGGCCGCCAGACTCGGGTAAACCCCGGCCGCGCAGGACGCCGCGCGCAGTCCCGCCCGGCCCGGCCCTGCCCTGCCCCGCGCGGGCGGCGCGATGTGAGGCTCCCGAGGGCCCGAGCGTCCCCCGGCTCGCCAGCTCCGCGCAGCGCCGGCGCCAGCATGCGCTAGGAACGTAAGTTCTGTTCCCCGCCGCCGCCTCCGAGCCTCGCACGCTCCCCTCCCGCCGCCGGCCGGTGCCTGCGCAGCGCAGCCCAGCCCAGCCCGGCGGGGCTTCTGCCGCCCGCAGCGACCGCGGCGGACCCGGGGACCCCCTGCGCGCGAGCTGGACGCCCCGGGACCCCTTGGCCCCGGCGGATAATGCCGGGACTCCAGGGGTCCCTTCTCCGGCCCCCCCGAAGGCGCAGCCCCGCAGCCCCTCGGGCTACCTCCCTTGTCGCTCTCCACTCGCCGCCCTTCCCTCTGCCTCGGTTTCCCTCTCTTCCCCGGCTTTCTCCCTCCGCTGTCTCCTTTCTTTTGGACTGTTGATTTCCCCTCTGCCTCCCTCTCCGCTTCGGAGCAAGAGAGAAAGAGCCAACAGCAGTTTTCTGTCTCCCTGGGGTCTGACTGTTGTCCCCGCGCTCGGTTCTCTGTCCCCTCCCCCCCATCGCCATTGTTCCCCGGTCCGAGGAGTGCGCGGCACAAACTTGCGAGTGCCCCTCCTTCTGTCTTCGCCCCCGCAGGGCCGCGGAACGCGGTGGCTGAGTTCCCGCTGGCCGGACCTACTGGTTTGGCGGGCCGTGGGGGCGCCCGGCAGCCCGGAGCTCCCCGCCTGGGGTCCCCAGCTCTCAGGCCCGAGTCTCAGAAAGTGGGTGAGTGCCTGGAGCTCGGAGATAAAGGACACAGTGGAGGAAGAAGAAACCAGACTGGGAGAGACCCCGTCTCCAGGCTGGCGAGGGAGGGAGGAATCGGGGGGAGGGGGAGGAGGCAGAAACCGTAGCCGCGCCTAAGCCCCAGTTGTTGGGTGGGAGGGTCCGGGAAGCACAGGTGGAGGCGGACGCCCCCCAGTCTCCCCTAAGTCGCGCGCTCAGCGGGAAGGGGGCAGTGTGGGGCCATTGGCCTGGCTCTCGGTGGGCTGGGGGGTCCCTGCCAGCGGCATAATACTCGCACCTACCCCGGGGCGGGGGGGCGGGCGTCTATCGAGGAAGCGCCAGAACCCCGCGCGCATCTCGGGCGCGCCCGGCAGGGCCGGGCGCTGGCGTTGCGTCCCCTCGCTCCGCCCTCTCCGCCCCCACTCGGTGCCCGGCTCCCGCCGCCCCCTCGCGGCCCCAGGGGAGCGGGTTTCTTCTCTGGAGCAAGGTGGGCGGGGGCAGAAGCGGCAGGAGGCCAAGAACCCCGGGCTGAGGAGCCCAGCGCTGACGGCCAAGGCCCCCTTGGCTCTCCACCACCGCCTCGCGCTTCCTGGTTGATTTCCTTCAGACAAACTTTTCCTGGTGGGGCCGTCCTGCGGGGAGAAGGCTTCACGGCCGCAGGGATGCCCACCCCAACTGTGCGGCCTCTTGGACCTACACCTCTGGTGGCCGGTGTGTGTGTGGGGGAGCACGACCCTCTGCAGACCCTCTCTTCCTGCGAGCCAGAGAGCCCAGGGACACAGAGTGGGGTGGGGTGGGAGGCGCTGGTGGAGTGCCAGGAGGGGACACTGTCCATTCCTTAGCCGAGCCGAGCCCAAGCTCAGCCCAGGAGGAGGGAAAGTTTTTCTTGTTGGGTTATTAGGAAATAAGGCACTGTGTATTCACCAGGTCTCTGTTAGCCCGTCTATACAATGGGCCTTCTGCTCCCTGAGGTCCCTTCTGGGTCCATTAGCTGGGAGCAAGCTGCTTTCTCTTTTTCTGCCCTGGTGCTGTAGGTTTAATGAGTCCTTCCAAATTTGGGGTGGAGGGCTGAGGCCCAGCGAAAGGCCTTCACCCATGTCTGGCTGTCAACTCGTGTTGGGTCCCTGCCCCCAGGCTGCGGCTGTAGCTTCTCCAACTCTGTACTTTGCTGCCTCCCCTCCCCCCAAAATCTGATGATAGCCCCCACCTGCTCTAGAGAAAGCGCCTGCCCCTCAAGTAAGAGAGCAATGAAATTAGCAGTGACCCCTGATACACATAGTTCTAGACTCTTCTTTACTTTCACTGATTGAACAAGTTGTGGGCCCTATACCCAAGGTGATCTAGTGAACCAAGTGCCATACAGTTCTGGGCACTGGGAGACAGCTGAGAAGAAAACAAAAATTCTTTTCCTCATGGAGCTGACTTTTAAATGTAGAGGGACAAATAGTACAAAAATTATATAGTGTATTGGGAGGTGGCAGGGAGAAGAGTTGAGTGTCAGGAGTATTGAGGCCAGGGGTGGGGTTTCCATTTTATTTATTTATTTATTTTTAAAGATTGATTTATTTATTCGACAGAATGAGAGAGAGAGAGATCGCAAGTGGGCAGAGAGGCAGGCAGAGAGAAGGAGATGCAGGCTTCCTGCTGAGCAGAGAGCCCGATGATGTGGGGTGGGGGGGCCTGGATGCTGGGCTGGATGCGGGGCTAGATCCGGGGCTCGATCCCAGGACCCTGAGATCATGACCCGAGCTGAAGGCGGAGGCTTTAGCCCACTGAGCCACCCAGGTGCTCCAAGGGGTTTCCATTTTAAATAAGGAGGCCTTATTTGACCAAAGAGGTCATTTGTACCCTCCCCCCCCATCGCCATTGTTCCCAGTCCGAGGAGTATGTGGTTCTGTCTTTGCCCCTGCAGGGCCTCAGACTGTGGTGGCAGAGTTCCCGCTGGCCGGACCTACTGGTTGGGGAGGCCATGGAGGCACCCTGCACCATGGAGGTTATTGACTTATTTTGACCAAGGAGGCCTTCCTGAGGAGGTGACTCTTGATCCGAGACTTTGAAAGAGTGAACTGTAGGCATAGCTTGGGGAAATAACGATCCTGCAGAGAATGGCCTGTGCAAAGGCCCTGAGGCTGGGATGTGTCTGCCATATTTGAGAAACAGTAAGGAGCCACTGTGGTTCTCGTGGAGAAGGGGGGCGCAGAGCTAGGAGGCAGGGCTGACTGCAAAGGGGTGAAGCATGTCCCTTTCACAGATGAGGGACGTGATGCTCAGAGATCACGTGTAAGTCACCCCAGGACATGCAGCGGCAGGATGGGGTATCTGAAGTTCTGCCTCCTGGCCCATACTGTTTGCACTTCACCCTGCATCTCAGCTACTCACTGGCAACACGGATTTGCGTCCCTGACAGGGTCAGGCCTGTCAAGTGCCGGGAATGTGGAGGGGAGCCACCCAGGCTTAGTACGTCAAGAGGTTCTGCCACCCTGCCTCGTCTGCAGTCAGCCTCCTCCCTGGGTTCTCCCTGCCCATCTGTTATGAGCGCCTCGGGGCAGCGTCTTCCTCCTGACCCAGAGTGACCTTTGTTCCCTTCCCATTTCCTTCTTAAGGCCACACCTTATAAACACCCCATTCTGCATCCACATGTAGCCCCTAGAAGGGGACTGAAGCTGGTATGGTCAAGGGGGAAATTGAGGCAAAGAAGCTGAGTCTCCTAGCCTGAGAATAACAGCAGCAATGTTATCACTGAGCATTCGCTATAAAACAGGTGCCATTCTTGGTGTTTTTGTGCATCTTCTCATCAGTGGGTGGTAGGTGTCCTTATTACACCCATTTCACAGATGAGGAAACTGAGGCCCAAAGAGGTCGTGTCACTGGCCCAAGGCCAGACAGCTAATAAGTGGTAGAAACAGGATTTAAGCACAGGCTTTTTGAGTCCTGATCTACCCCTTTGACCTTGAGCCAGAGCCCCAAACCCTGGGGGAGATGGTCGGTCCTGGACTGTAGTTCTGGCCCATAGCATCCTGGGAAAAGTACAGGGACCTTTCTGCCTGCCTCCCCCAACCCACCCAGAAGATGAATCACCTCTTCGTTCTGGAAAAGTTGGCTTAAAATGCTGGAGAATCCCTATAAGGAAGTTCCCCTTCCTCCCTCTTGTCCTCCCCTTCCAGGATTTTGGAGAGAGGTC
>CM053613.1:12229928-12253099 GCA_028646535.1 Procyon lotor
TTTCATTAAATAATGACACAAATAAGTGGAAAGGTGAACAGTGCCAAGAGCTCCGAGGCAGAGATGCGTGTCCAGGTTTAGGGAAACATCTGCTGGGCTTTAGCAAAGGTCAGGGAGGGCCTTCCAGAGCTGAGATCCAAAGCACGACCAGGAGGCCCCCGGCAAAGGAAGGGGGGCAGCTGGACCCGCTTGGGGCTGCTGTGTTGAGAAGGGGCTACTCAGGTTGGAATTGTGATCCTTGGGGGGATCACTGACCAGCTGTGCACACATGATAAGCCTGTCTACTCAGAGCCTCGGTTTTTTGAAAAATCAGGATTATAATAAGAATCCCCACTTCGCAGGAGTGTCATAAAGCTCTCAGCACGGTGCCCAGCCCCTGGCAAAGGCTCCAACTCAGTACTTCAGCTCCTAGTAAGTGTGGACAATGAATAAATCAGTCCAGGAGAGCACTTATAAGAACATCCGGCAGCAGCACGGACTGACGGGCTGTGTGGAAAGGTCTGTGGTTCACTTGGCAATGGCCCCATCTCAGCGGCTTCTTAGGATCCTGTGGGGGCCCGGGCACACCTCCCATTGATTAATGATCAGATCTCTGAGGGCGCGTCTGGCATCAGCAGCCTTTAAGCCTCCGCAGGGGAATCCGATGTCCAGCCGGGACTGAAAGCCGCCGTCTGCAAGGGTGGTTTCACCAGCGGGGTGCAGCGGGGAAGGGTTCCTGGGGCACTTGGTGGTTGGGGTGCCCCTCGAGAATGGAGAAGATTTAGATACACAGAAAAGACCAGGAGGGGAATTCCAGGCTAGGGAAGAGGCAGAATGAAATCTTGGGAGATTGGGGTGGACCCTGGAGTCGGGGAAATGGGGGATAATGAAGGAGGCTGGAGGTTGGGAGAGGCCGATGGAGCGGGGTGATCGCACAGAGCAGTGGTCAGTTGTTGAAGAGCCTTGAGGGTTAAGAGGGGCCTTTGGTCTGGTTAGACTGGGACATTGATGCAGGTGGATGGTGTGGAAAAACCTCTCTTCTGCAGGGCTGCCTCTTTGAAAAGACCCAGGATGGCAAAAGGGTGTCATCTTATATGCCAATTCTTATTGACTGGAGTAGGTGTTTAGGGATTCTGTGTTGAGAAGGATTCAGAACCTGAATCTGAGTGTGGCAAGTGATTGACAATGGTAGCCAAGGCCAAAGGCGTGGGGGCTGGGATGGCCACATCTGTGCCAGGCACTTCCAGTCCTGGCTGGGGCTGGGGTTGGGGAGGGAGGCAGGGCTGCTGCAGGAGGGCAGCAAGGGTAGAAAGTAGGGATTGGTCTTTCCTTTCCTGCTGTGGCGGTTTCCCGGAAATTGCTTCAGGAAAGAGGACCTTCCCTACACCTCAGTGATTAAGAAGCCAGTCAGGAAAAAGAAGCTCAGTGTGTTTGGATAAAGTACAAGGCAGGAAAAAGTAGGTCAAGAAAAATGGATGGGTGGGCTTAGAGATTCTTAAGATCCCTTCAAGTTGCGATACTCAGCAGAGAAGTCCCCCAGAAGGCCTTTGATAGGTAGTGAGAGTCTTGTCACTGGAGGCATTCAAGGAATGAAAAGCTAGAAGACCGGTGAACCGGACAGCAGAGAGACTCACACCTAAAGAGCTGGCTGAAAGTTCCTCTTTGGGGTTCTTAGCACGGTGATTCTGTGATACGGCCCCGCTGATGGCAGGGTTGTAGGCACTGTAAAGTGACTCATTCCTGAAAGCATGAGCGAGGACTGTATCAAGCTGGGTCTGTGCTTCAGAGGCCCAGAGACCAGAAATAAGGACCCAGGGGGGAGAGCAGTGAGAGAAGAGAGCTCCTAGAGCACCCCCCCCCACCCCTCACCACCCCCCACCCCCCACCTAAGGTATGTTGGTGACACATTGGATTCATCCCCCCGCCCCCCATCCCAGGCAGACTACCCAGTGGTCCCTGAGTGCCTTCCTCTACACCAGCTCTTGCCTTGGAGCTTTCTGGGGCCCGGGCTGCTCTCCCAGGAGTCTCTGTCTTGGAGGAGAGACTTGAAGACATATGTTCTTGTCTGCCGTTCCAACAAACACATGCTAGGACCGCCAGCTCCACCCTGCCTGGTTGTGTTTGCAGGGCCGATGGGGGAATGGGAGGACAGGAAAGGCAGTGCTGTCTTCGGGCTCTGTTGGGGTCACGATGAGCTTTCAGGTCCTTTCTGCTAGGGATCTGGGGAGGCCAGGGCTAAAAGCCAAGCATTTCCCACTCAGTGCCATGTGCACACTCGGAAGTGCAAGCTCAGCTTCCAGTCTCGTGATGTCGCCCGCACTCTGTGCTTACTCCCAGGGATGGGAGAGAGCGGTGGATACAAAGCCACCTTCTAGACAAAACCAGGCTGCACACGAGCGTGCTAGCTTCCCACTCAGGTAGAGCGGACATTTTAAATACACATACGTTGGTGTAGACTATCTCTGGAAGGGTATTCAAGAAGCAAATATCTGTGCGGAATACTTCCTGGTGCGGATTGGGGCGGGGAGGGAGATGGGGTTTTCTTTGCTTAACTCGTCGACTCTTTTGAATTTGGTACCATCATGAGTTGACTCTTCAAAATTAAATATGTTGGGCACCGTGCTGCAGTCAGACTCCCCGGGTTCAAGTGTTAGTCTTGAGCACATGACTTAGCCTCTCTGTGCCTCAGTTTCCTCTTCTGTAAAAGCAAGGAGGTTGTCAGCACCCGGCCCAGGTTGAGAGAAGAGCTGGGCCCGTGTAGCCCGGTGATTGTCACGGTGCCCGGCACGCAGAACGCCCTCGATGTCTCTGAGCTGCTTGGATGACAGTTTCCGATGGGGAAACTGAGTCTCAGAAAGGTTAAGCAGCCTGGCCATCAGGAACCTGTTTTGCACGTGGGGATAAATGACATGCTGTGCCCTCGAGTGTTGGAGGGGGTGTGTGTGGTGGGACACACACACACACATACTTGGAAGGCAGCCAAGAGAACTGAGGACGCAGAGGAGTTAGGGAGTGGGAAGGAGGAAGCAAGCAGGAGGGGAGCCGAGCGGAGCCGCGTGAGGTCCAGGTCACTAGAGAGGAGCTGAGCCCAGGTAGAAGGACAAGAACATCTTTCTCTCCTCTGTGTCCATGTCCCTCCTCCCGAGGGAGGAGCAGGTGCTCCCCTTTGCACGTGCACAAGGCTCGTGTGCACAGATGCACACTCAGCCTTTGTAGGTGCCTCACCTGGGGTCCAAGAGCCCGTCACGATCTGGCACTGATTTTCCTGAAGCAAATTCAAGGACATCATCAACACACACACAGGGTGATGAAGCAGGGAAGGGACGCTCAGAGACCAACATCACCTTGTCAGCAGGGCCACCCTCTGGGAAATCTCAGCACCCTCTTGCAGCACCCCATCCTGATCTGTGGCCTATCATTGGGCTATCATCTGAGCTTCCGAGAATTTACCTATCGGTTTATTATCTGTCTCTCTCCTCCACAACGAACCTCTGTGAAGCTGTAGGTTTGTTTTGTTCTCTGGTTGCTCCCCAGCACCTGGATCTGGGCCTTGTACACAGCAGGTGCTCAAATAGGGACACTCACCATTTTGTGGGGGGGGGGGGCAATTACCACACGCTAAACATTTCCCTTGAGTGCTTTGTTTTATTAAGTTTCACAATTCCAGCCTGCCAGGTGGGCATTATTATTTTTTGCTTGTTTTTAAAGATTTTATTTATTTATTTGAGACAGAGAGAGAGAGAGGCGTGGGGAGCAACAGAGGCAGAGGCAAAAACAGGCTCCCTGCTGAGCAGGAAGCCCCATGTAGGGCTCGATCCCAAGACCCTGAGATCATGACCCAAGTGGAAGGCAGTCACTTAACTGACTGAGCCCCCAGGCACCCCCAGCTGGGCATTTTTATTCCCATTTTACAGAAGAGGAAACTGAGGGTTGAGAGTGATCCAGTAAGTGGCCAAGATTTGAGTGCAGTTCCCTGAGTGCATTTTCACGCGGCTCGGGAGCTGGGGCAGAAGAGTTCACGCCCCTGAGCGGGCCGGCTTCCCACACCCCACCCAACCTGGGCCCAGAAGCCTGTGACTAGCCACCCTCCAGCCCTGCTGGGGTGACTCGCTTCCCACAGGGGACCCCTTTTTCCTGGCAGCGGCCCCCTCCCTTGGCGGCTGGAGGCAGCAGCCCCGGGTCCCAGCGCCTTCCGCTCAAGTGGGAAAATGGGTCATAGAGGGAGAGGTAAGTAAAATGATCCATCGCCGTTTCTGACACATACGGGTCGTATGAGTCAGGATCCCAGAGGAAACACAGGGCACACACAAGGGTTTGACAGAAGAGAACTGAAGGGAAAGTGTATTTACAGAGGTGTGCGCTATCGGTTTCCTGGGGCTGCGGGAACAAAGTCTCACAAATGTGCGTGACTTTGAACACCACAAATTTACTCTCTGGTTCTGGAGGCGGGAAGTCCAGAACGCTGGTTCCCTCCGGAGGCCCCACGGGGCGGAGATCCATTCCTTGACCCATCCAGCATCTAGAAGCTGAGGGCTTTCCTTGGCTGCTGGCTAAACCATTCCAGCCTGTTTCCATCATCACTGAGCACCTTGAGCCTCCCGACTACTTCTCTTATGGGAAACCTAACGATTGCATTATTGGGCCCATCCAGAGAATCCAGAACCGTCCCCCATCCCAAGATCCTTAATTTAGTCACCTCTGCCAAGTCCCTTGTGTCATGTCGGGTAACATATTCATGGGGCCCAGGGATTGGGGTATAGACATCTTGGGGGGCATTACCCAGCCTACCACCTGGGGAAGGGGACAGAGGGTGGCCAGGAGTTAGCACTGGAGGAGTTATGATCACCCCTAGGCCTGAGATGTGGGGCAGAAACAAAAATTGACCTCTCTGCTCCTGCCAATGCCTCCTACTGGCTGAAGCCCGACCAGAGGCCAGAGGCGTGGAGCAGAGCAGGGGAGGGGCAGGGAGAAAGATCAGCAGCACAGAACTGAGGTCACTGTGTTAGCTGTGACTGTTGCTGCTTTTGAGGCCTGGCCTTCCGGAGAGGGTCCAGGATCCGGGGCTGCCTGCCTCTGTCCCTGGAAAAGCAGAGCCTTCCTACGCCATCCCCGCACAGTGGGACCAGAGTCTGTTCCCCCCAAACCATGCTGTCAGGATTTGGGGCAAAAAAGGCTGCGGGGGGGCGGGGAGGGGGGAAGGGAGGTGGGATGGGGTGGATTTCAAAGCCAAAGAGCCAGCTTGCTCTTCAAAGCCCTCTCTCCTCTCCGCAACAAAGGACGGGAGAGGAGGTGGGAAGACAAAGGCACTGGCCAGCAGGAGGCCGGCTGACAGCCCCCAGAAAGGTGAGGTGCAGGAGGAAGCAACTGGAGCTGCACAGAGTGTCTGATCTTCCAGAAAACCCCCTCCCCCACCATCACCACCGCTGGTCCTTAAACAGACGCCTCCAGCAAGCTGGAGGCTGAACAGTGAGAAGCGGGGAGCCCAGGACTGGCAATGTAGGAACTAGGATCTGATCTGTCACTGACTTACTATGTGACCTTGAGCATGATAGTCACCCCACCCCACCACAGCTTCCGCATCTATAAAATGGGGATAATGGGACCCAGACCCTAAGGTCAGGTTCTCTAGAAGCAGAGCCTGAGACAAGGATTCTGGCGCACATGTGATTTATTCGAGGGAACCTGGAGAGGAGGAAAGGACACGGAATAGGTGGGGCAGAAGCCCGGGGAGGCTGTGGGTGCAGTTGGAGCCCACAGAAAGGACCTCAGAGCTGTTCCCTCCGAGGACAAGCCAACAAAATGGTAGCTTTGGTACCCGTCTTGGGGGAGGCACGTGTCCCATTCTTTCCCTGCTCTAGCAGACTGAATAATGACCCCCCCAAAGATGTCCATATCTTCATCCCCAGAACCTGCAAATATGTTACCTTCTAGGTAAAAGGGGATTTTGCAGGTAAGGCTGTTGAGACGGGAGATCATTCTGGGTTATCCAAACGGGCCCCTGTTATCATAGGGTTCTTACAAGGGGGAGACAAGAAGGTCAGAGTCAGTAGCTGGGGTGGGGGGTGACAAGGGGAGCAAGAGGCTGGAGTGATGTGGGGAAGACGTGGGCAGCCGGGGAAAGCAGGTGCCTCTAGAAGCTGCAGCAGGAGATGGATTCTCCAAATGTGGCCGGAAGGAACTCAGCCCAACAGCACCTTGGCTTTCAACTTCCGACTTCCAGAACCGTAAAAGAATGCACTTGTGTGGTTTCAAGCCACTGAGAGAGCGGTATGTTGTTAAGAGCAACAATAGGAATCCAATACTCCGGGGCGCTGAGGCTGCTCAGTCGATTAAGCGTCTGCCTTCGGCTCAGGTCGTGATCTCAGCATCCTGGGATAGAGTCCGCATCAGGCTCCCTGCTCAGCGGGGAGTCTGCTTCTCCCTCTCTTTCTTCCTGCTGCTCCCCTGCTTGTGCTTGCTCTCGCCCTCGTGCCCCTGCCAAGTAAATAAATATTTTTTTTTAAAAAAAGGAAGCCAATGCACCCGCTGAAATGGGGAGGCCACCCAACCTCCTCCTGCTCAGTGAGCACTTTCTGTGTGTCACACAAGGGACCCTTGGATCCTCTCCCGGACTCTGAGTGCCCTGCCCCACCCCCAGCTTCTCGGAGGGGTGCTGAGACCTTGACAGCCCTCGGGCCTTGGGTACAAAGAGCCGGAAACCAGAGTGACCTGCAGCTAGTGACTGATGGCCTTGCCTTGAGTCCACCAACTAGAAGCCCCAATCCACATGAGAGTGCCCCCAGGCAGTGCCTCCAGCCGAGCTCTTCCCCTGCCCTCCCCTCCCCTCCCCCACTCTCTCTAGTTCCCCTGGGAGTATGTCTTTACTGGCACAGGAGCCCTAGTCTCAGGCTCTGCTTCTGGGGGGCAGGCCTGAGCAATCTTCTCTGTTTCCCACAATTAAGCCCCGAGGCGAGAGTAAGCAGATTCTCATTTGCAAAGAAAGGGAGAATCTGAGCAGCTCACGGTTAAGGGTTAAGCTAAAACCTGGATCGGGAAACGGGGGGGTGGTACTTTTAATCCCGGACTCGGTGTCCCACCTCCCAGACAATTCCCTGGGCTCCTCTCCAGCCCTCCGGGGATGATGGTCTGCATTTGTGGGGGGCAGGAAGCGGATGGATCAACGGGCTGGGATCTGTCCGAGATCATCATCCTGGATCCCCGCCCATCTCACACTTCCCGGCCCCAGCCCAAGTCCCCACAATGGCATAGTGGGTGGGGGGAGGCCTGGGGAACCTACTGGACGTCAAAGCCGTGGCCCCCTGAGGCCATCCGTCGTTGAAACTCACGCAGGTTTCATATAGCTTCTTGAGTCCAACCCTGGCAGATGACTAATCCCCTCTTCCCCCCTTCATTTTCCTCCTCTGTGAGACCAGGATAATAAGCCTGTGACCAGGATGGAAGAAATAACAGATGGGAACTTGGCTAGGACAGAGCTTGGCCCAGAGGGAGCTCGTTCCTGCTTAGTTAATCTCTCTGAGCCTCAGTTTCTTCATCTGTGAAATAGGAACAATCACTATTGTTCCTAAGGAGCACTATCCCTAGAGCTTCGGGGTGGGGGGCTGGTTCTGGAGTACGGACTCTGAGGCCTCAATCCTAAGCGACCTAGGACTAGTCACTGAACTGCTCTGTGGCCCCTGTTCCTCCTCTGGCCAGTTGGAACTGTGTGAGGGAATAGAGATGAAGGGCTGTGAACAGAGCCCTCCCCAAAATAAGTGCCATCCAGCTCCTATGGGAAGGGCTTGGCCAGCGCCTAGTGCATTGTAAGCATCCTTAAACAATGGTGGTTTTGTTCTTTTTTTTTTTTTTTCTTAAATATTTATTTATATGACAGAGAGAGAGAGAGATCACAAGTAGGCAGAGAGGCAGGCAGAGAGAGAGGGGGAGGCAGACTCCCTGCTGAGCAGAGAGCCCGATGTGGGGCTCGATCCCAGGACCCTGAGATCATGACCTGAGCTGAAGGCAGAGGCTTAACCCACTGAGCCACCCAGGCGCCCCTGGTGGTTTTGTTCTTGAAGTTCCCTGGCCCCCTAGCGAGGAAGGTCACCTCCGCAAGCCTCCCCAGCCCTCTGGCTTCAGCCTCCAAGGCACAGCCCCAGCGGGCTGGTTGCCGTGCTCAGGGGGTTGGATGGAGTTGACCCTGTAAAGAGCATGGGCCCTGTGCGTCCCCCGCCCCACCTTTGGGGGCCTGTTCAGGCCTCCAGCCCCCACCCCAAACACACTCCTTCCATCCTCTTCCCTCCCCACCTAAGGGCCCACCCTTCACCCACCTTGCTTCCCACCCGCACCAGCTAATTGGTGATGACTCACGACGGAGCCGGGCCGACGCTGCGTGGGTGATCTACCCTTCTCCGAGCCATTTACCTTCCCACAGCTCCCGAGACCATGGCATCTCGGAATGCTTGCCAACCCCTCGCACCCTTCTTCTCTCTGGAGAACATTCTGACATGGCAGCCCATTCCAGGTGGCCAGACGTTCCCCCAAGATGTCCCGAAAGGCCTCCCCTGCTCCCGTGACTCCGCGGGTTGGCGTTGGTGCATTCCTGCCTAAATGAGAAAAAAAGCAGCTTCCAGTATTCTGTCTGATGCTTCCTATAATGAGAACAGCAGCTGTGGGGGCTTTACCTTTCTTTTTCTGGACTGCAGGCTTCGTTTGCCTCCCTTCCCGACGCTCAGATGCCCAGGACAGACAGAGCAGCCTGGAGTGGGACCGACTGCCAAGAGCAGGGGACTCCTTCTACCCTCTGAGCAGCCAGCCTGGGCTTATCCTCCCTCCCATCAGGTAATCCAGAGGCCAGGCCAGAAGCCACTGCTGGCTTTGCGCGTGCCTAGGAACTCAGCCGGGCTCTGGGCTAACCAGTGCGGGGACGAGAGGCCGATCCACGGTCCCTTTTCAAAACTGCAGCTGGGAAGGTGAGGATGTGGGTCTGCACCCCAGCCTCCTCCTCTGTTCAATAAAACCAACCTAGAAAACAAACAGAGTGCACACCTCCAACCCCCTGCGTGGAGCTCGGTCGGCCAAGCCCCGGTAGAGTCCAAGTTGCCAGCACTTGCTGACAGTGTTGGCAAGTCCTGGGCTGGGCCTGGCCTTGGGGGCGAAGCTGCACCCCCCATCCCTGAGACCGTCACAGCCCCCGGTGGGGGTGGAGGGGCTCAAGGGCAGACCCGGCACCCAGGGTCCAGACACACAGTGAAGTTTTGCTGATGACGCCCAAGCCTACCGCTGAGGCAGCGCAGAGCCACCCACTTCCCCTCCAGGACCCCTCTGACCCGCCACATTTGCCAGCTCCTCGCGGGACACGCCGGGTCCAGCTTTCTTCTCCTCCTCCTGGAAACAGTCCCCGGACTCCCCAGCCGCAATGTCCTCTCTCCTAGATCCTGCCCCCCCAACACCCTGCACCCCACATCCTCCTTGCATCACTCTCTGTTACTTGAATGTCCCCGCTCGTACCATCACCACCATCCCTCCCACTCCCCAACCTGGAAACCCAGCTAGGTCCGTTCCCAAGGGGTCATCATTCCCCGGAAGACAGATTACCTAGTCTCGTTCCAAATTAAAAGCAGCTCAGCTTTATCAAGGGCTAAACCGATCCTGCAGGATTTTAGCTCAAACGAGAGGCTTCAAAGGCATTTCCTCCTAATGAGATTAAATGAGATAAGGTGTGCGGAGCCGGGTGGACTTTCAGACGCAGCCCGCAGACCACCACGGGGAATCTCGGCTCCCCTTTGATGTCAGGCACTTGAGAGGGAAAGTTGGCAGAGCTTTGCCACCTGCGCGATGCTCGGGTATGGAAGGGGAGCCAGGAATGGGGTGAGCAGCAATCTTCAGGCCCGGTGTATAAAGGGGGGTGTGTATGAGAGCATGTGTGCATGCAACTGAGAGGTGAGCTCTGAGAGGTGTGTTGTGGGGTCCCACCACATGCCACCGGATCTCCTCTCTCCTGTGGCGTCTCACTCAGCTGCTCTGTCTTGCCGCCTCCACCATGCTGGCCTCAGGAGGTCACTGTGGTCAACACAATCCCTTCTGGCTTGGCTTGAGCCCCTTACCCTGAGATCCCCCCACCTGAGCAGAGACTGGCTGTCATTTCCAAAATGATTCTGCTGGAAGAATAAGATAAACGCCCAGTTATATTTATGCTGGCTCTAGGGCCTATAGTGATTTCTTAAGGCCAGATTTCCTGTTCCATGAGTCTCCAAGGGAACAGCAAAGACATTTTTGAATCTCTGATTCGCCACTTAGGATAGCCACATGGACACGTCAAGTGGGCTTGTGGGCACACAGGGATTGTTCTGGACTCTCTCTGCTGCCTAAGGGCCAACTGTGGTCCCATCGAGCCAGGCGAAGGGGACTTCCATACCTCCTCTCTCCTACCCTGTTCAGGACTGTGCTGCGGGCTTCGCAATGTTAACTTACCCATTCCGAGTAATGTCTTCGTGAACACAGGGCCCAGAAAGGTCAAGTGCCTTGTCTAAGGTCACAGAGCTAGAAAAAACAGCTTCAGTTACGGAACATCCTCTGTGCTGGGTGAAAAGCCAATCCATATTGTATATGGGCTATAGCACTGGACCTTCCCAAAGGACAAGCTTAGATCCTAGGAGCCAATTGTATTGTCCTCCTTTTACGGATGAAGAAACAGATGCTTAAAGAGGAGAAGTGATTAGTCCACTGGGGATCCTCCTAACTTTCTGAGGGCTTTGCCCTGGTGACTATAGTAAATTTAAGGATTTTCAAGCGTTCATGATCCACTGGGGCAAGAAGCAGGGGGCTTTGGGGCCCAAGTCTGCCCGTGTCCCTGTCGGGCCGCGGCTCCTTCTCTTGGACTCAGCGGGGAGCAGGAACTTTGCATGCTGGGGTTAGCTGAGCCTGTGCCAAACCCCTCTCCCCTTCCTCCTCCACCAGCCCCCCTGAGTCCCGCTTTCCCCAGCAAAGGACTAACCCCAGCAGAGTTCCTGGCTCACCCCCTGGGACTCAGGGCCACGGACATTCGTTTTTCTAGCGCCCAGGGGGACCTCAATTGTCCTCTCCAGCAGGGTGGGCTGGTGGGGGCTTCAGAGGCCAGGACGGTCAGGTTTTAATCCTGTGTGACTTCAGTTGCCTTAACTCACCTCTCTGTGCCTGTTTCCCCTCTAAGATGCAACTGATGATAGTACTGTACCCGAAGAGATGACGTAAAGCTTTCTTTACCCTTCACCTCCTTTTCCTGTTCTCGTTTTTCCCGTTCAATGATCACTATTTATATAGCACTTACTCTGTGCCAGGCACGGTTGTAAGCACTTGGATTCCTCATTGAATCTTCGTAACAGTTTTGTGAGGGAGGAACTGTTACTCTCTTATTTGAGGACTCCGAGGCACAGAAAGGTTACGGAACTTGCCCAAGGTCACACAGCTTGAAAAAAGAAAAAAAACCCACCATTGAAATGTAAATGACATATAACATTATCTGACAAACAGCTTTTAAGAGGCAGAGGCAGAAATTAGACCCAGGCTGGCGGCCCCAGAATTCACGTTTTTAACTTCCTCCTCTACACCAAGATAACGTGTATAAAGCATTTTGAGTATAAAACGCAACGGAAAGGAAGTGCTTTATAAGCAGTCACTGGAGTTACTGTGCGAGTTCAAAGCCCGTTATCTTACTTCTGTGAGTCTCCATGTTTTTCGTCCCTACCGTGGGACCCGTGACACCATCCCTGACAGATTTCAATAGAATGATGGGTGTGAAGTGCCTGCTACAGATCCTAACACAGATCAAGTCACAGGCTTCTTCCTCTGGGGAAGGGACAGGTGGAGAGGGCTCAGGAGTGACTTTAGTTAGACACATTCATTGAGCCAGTGAGACCAAGTGGGGAAAAACCACCAGCCTAGGGGGTGGGGGGCCAGTGAAGCAAGAGTATAGGACCCCTGGGGGGTCCAGGCCGGGGGGGGGGGGGACGGGGGGGGGGGACCAGGAAGAAGACTTGTGAACACTTAGGGGGCCAGCTAATCTTCACAATAACACTGAGCAAATAAGAGTCTCAGGAGGAGATACGACAAGGCCAGACTTCAAGAAAGAGGTGACAGTGGGATTTGCATCCCAGAGAGGTGGGTGTTTTCCTTTCCCCGCCGGACTGGCCTTCTGCCTCTGACAGATGATGGGCCTCAGCTACAGGATACAAAGTCCTCCTTTGTTTCCTACAAGGGTCCAGCAGAAGGAAGGTGAGAGTCCCTCCTAAATGAGGGTCCTAAATAAGCAGGGGCTCCCGTGGGGCACGGGGCTGGGGAAAGTGGAGGAGCCTGGCTTAGGAGAGGGACAGATGGGACAGACAATGAGGAGCAGGGGTGGCTCGGTCCTGGGAGTGGGCAGGGTGCAGCCGGAGATGGGGGCGGGGATCCCCGTGGGGATCCAGAGAAGGACTTTCCCTGCCTCTTCCCACCCTCCCCCAGAAGACTTTCCCCAGGCACAGGTCTCAGAGCCACCTGCCCCGGGATCCATGGCTAGAGGGTGACAGGGGCTCTTTCCAGGGAGGCTGTCTGTTGTCCTCAGAGGCAGGAAAGCCACTTCCCGCGGGCCCGGCCATCCCTATGAAGAACCAGGCCAGGCCCAGCGGCCTCTGTCCTCACTTTAAACGGGAGGAGGGCTGCGACGGACTTGCCCGGAGCCATGATCCCAAGAGGGCAGATCCTTTTTTTTCTGGAGCGCTCCTTCACAGCTCCTCCATTTCCCGTCGTGACAATGACAGCCCAGCCCGAGGCCGGTGGCCCCACAGTGAGGTCACCGCAGTGAGGTCTGACCTCAGTGTTGCCATGGGGACGCTCCGGATGCCATCACCACCTGCAGAGCCGCACCTTTCTTCCAGAAGGAGTGGGAGGGGCAGCGACTGATGTAGACTGCAGGTCACCCTGCTCCTGGCCCACCAGGCTTGTTTCCCCCGAGACGTAAATGGTCACAGTGGGGCGGGCCAGGGACCGCTTGTGGGGCCTGCTGGCTCCGTTTTGTGTGTGTGTGTGTGTTTGGGGTCGGGGAGAGGGATTTATGAGCCCTCCCGGGGCGTTTTGTTTTCTTCTGTCCCTGCGCTGGGCTGGGATGCAGCTCCATTGTGCTCCTCAGGGACCCAGACTGCCATTCACAGCAACCTGGTCTCCATAGCAACCGGCTGTGACATCACAAGGAACCTACAGACCCTGCAGCTGGGGCAGAGGAAGTGCGAATGCATCCTGGGGGGGCGGGGAGCTCCAGCTTCCCCTCCCGAGGCCCCTCCTGTGATCAGGGAAGTGCGCATAGAAACACCAAGTGGGAGAGGGTCTCTCCTCGGAAATAGCAGGTTTTTCCGTGAGATGCAAACCAAGGCTTCTCTGGAGGCTTGCGTGGAGTCTACGTGAAGTCTCCCTCCCCCACTTCCTCCCTTCTCTCTCTCATCCCTGCACAATCACATCTCCATTTCCTCAACCGTAAAATGGGGATAATAGAAATCACTCTTCATTGAGCGATTATTATGTGCCAGGCGCTGCGGAGTTTCTCGTTTGCCTCGTGACAACCCAATAAAGTATTTTCCTTTTAGAACTCTTCCTTTTATAATTGGAGGAGAATGAAGCACCGCAAAAGGATTTGAACCCAGATAGTCTGGCTCGAACGCTTATTCACAGCCTCCCCGGCGCTCAGCAGCACCTCTATTTCCAGCTACGCTGTGGCAAACGGTTCCACGCAGGCTTCAACTCACTTTGCGCTGCCAGCATCTCGCCTCATGTGAGCACAAAGCCTTTTTCTTTTTTTTTTTTTTTGCCCTGGGGTTTGTGCAGTGCCCAACATGGACTGCTGGCAGGAGCGTGCTCAGCATGAGGACATGCTGAGGGGGCTGGTTAGCTTCCACTGGGCCAGCCTCCAGTGGTGGGGCACGGGAGCTGATGGATGGGTGCTTCTGTCAGTCTGTCATCTGGCTGACAAGCCTGAGGATCCTTCTCTCCATGTTGGGAAGGTCCTGGCAGCACTGAGCCCCAGTCACCCACAGCTGTGACCTGGAGATGCCCTGTGACACTGGCTTTTCTGCTTTCCTTTCCTCATTTGTGTCAGTCCCTTGTTTCTGCTCCCTGGGATCGCCTCCAAAATAAACTCCCTGCACACAGGTCCTTGCATCGGGTTCTGCTGGTGAGGGGACCTGGGGCCAGGCCAGTCGCTGTAAGCACCACCACAGGGCAGCATTCTGGACAGCATTCCAGGTCCACAGGGACCTGGACTCCCTGCTGAGATGCCTCTGGCAAGGGGGTGGGAGGTGGGGACAAGCTTGGGCCAACAAGCATCACATTTATTGGGACTGTCTCTCCCGGAGTGGGCTGGAATGAGGTGCAGGTGCAGAGTCAAGGATGGGGTTCTGGGAAAGTTCTAGCATCTGAAAGACATGGGGACAGCTGTAATGATAAGGATAGTGGGGTTGGCCGGCTTCTGTTAACTGCTTTGGCAGCCTTAAAGAAAGAATATATCACGCTCGGGCGCCTGGCTGGCTCAGTTGGTTAAGCATCTGCCTTCAGCTCAGGTCATGATCCCAGAGTCCCAGGATCGAGCTCCACATCAGGCTTTCTGCTCAGTGGGAAGCCTGCTTCTTCCTCTGCCTCTTACCCTGCTTGTGCTCTCCTGTGTGTTCCTGCTCTCGAATGAATAAATAAAATCTTTTTAAAAAGGAAATAGCATGCTCAGTCTGTCCAATGTCAACTCAGGGCAGGCCACAAAGACCCGAATCCAACGTCGCCCTGTTTAAAGACACTCCCTCCTTCTGCAGCCAAAGGGAACCCTGTGCTGAAAATCAGGCTTGGGATGGAGCTAGAGGGATGACAGGGGTGCAAAGGGGCCAAAGGCACAGCCCAAACAGACCTAAGCAAGGTCAGGGCCCTGCTGCGCCAAGTGTGGAACCCTGACACCTGAGCTGGGACAATTGGATGGATGACTCTGCGGACCCTCAGGGCCCGACTGAGGAGCCTCAGCCAAGGAGACACCAGGTCCACAGCTTGCCTCACGTCCAAGGAGCAGGGGACTCACTAAATCTTGAGCAGAAAGACAAGCTGGCCAAGCGGGGACTGCCTTCGGCCTCTGCTTGGCTGGCCCTGCGTTCTAATTGCGCTTGGGACCCAGGTAGAACGCTGCCCCATCCGTGCCTTCTGCTGGAACCCTACCGGGAAGCTCATGGATCCAGAACATACTCTCAGTGACTGAGCGGGGATTTCTGCTGGGCGCTGCTGCTCTTGTCTCTCTCCAAAGCACAGACCAGCGGGGAAGACAGACACGCGCAAACCAACCAACTCCCAGGCATGAGCACTTTCTGAGACTTCCCTAAATGCTGGGCTTTGCGCTGAGCTCTTCCGATACCAAGTATGATAAGATCCATCAAACATCCTGGTGAGGACTGCGGCACTCCCATGGCACAAAGGGAAATGGGGGGCAGGACTGAGGTTTGCACCTGGCCTTACCTTACTCTGAAGCAGGCGCTCTGCCCTCCTACTCGGCCTGTGTGGAGAGGGATAGCCTGAGCAGAAGACCCGCACGGACTGATGGGGAAATCCAGGAAAGCTTCCCAGACTGGTGCCAAGGCCGTTGGCACGACCAAAAAGCAGAATTAATGTCAACCATGATTAGGTCATTAGCAAGTACGGACTGAGAGGGCTCACATTTTTTGAAATGACTCAAGACAACTCAGATCAAAGCCAACAGGAACTTGAGCCACTGCCCATCCTTGGACAGTTAGGGAGCCCCAGGAGCTCCCCGGGTTCCAGAGCCCCAGCTCTGCCCCAGGACCCGGGGAGTCCCAACACTCCTAGCTCAGCTGTTCCTCTCTCAAAGCCGCCTTTCCGACGAAAGAGGCCTGGAGGATGGGGCTCCCCATTGAGATGTTTTCTGGCCTGGAGGCAGGTTGGGCTCCAGAGGTTTGCATCGGAGAAACCCCCTCAGGTTGGGTTCGGCAAAAAATAGGGACTCATTTATGAGGCCCCAGCGGTGTTTTCCAGACCGCTCAACCTAGGCTGGCAGGAAGGGCCAGGTCTGGGGAGACTATAGAGCTGAGGCTGGGAGTCACCAGGGCTGGCTCTCTTTCCTCATCTGGGCTCCTCTCTGCCAGCTGGCTTCATTCCGCTCTCTCTTTGCTAAGCAGGGCCTTCCCATTCTTCGGAGGCCGTGGCTGCCCGGACCAACTGGGTCCACCCTCCTGGCTCGAGCCCAGCCATGCAATAGACCAAATAGCTGCGCCCTCTCCCCCCCTTCCCAGAGCCAAATGTTTGGGACAGAGGATTTATTGGCCCAGATTGGGTCGTGTTTCCAACCTGAGGCTAATCCTCCATAGCTGGGTTGTGTTGAAGCCCTTAGGGGTGGGGAGGGAGGAGCTGTCACAGATAAATGGTCTTTGGCTTATCGGCTGCCCAGACTTCCCCAAAGCAGTCGTGCATCTACTCCCACCTTCTCTCCTCCCCACCCCTGCCTGATGCCTGCAAAGAACTTTCTCTTCCTTCTTTCCTTCCTTCCTTTCTTTTTTTCTAGATTTTATTATTTATTTGTCAGAGAGAGAGAGAGCACAAGCAGGGGGAGTGGAAGGCAGTGGGAGAAGTAGGCTCTTGCAGAGCAAGGAGCCTAATGTGGGGCTCAATCCCAGGACCTTGAGATCATGACCTGAGCCGAAGGCAGACACTCAACCAACTGAGCCACTCAGACATCCTGCAAAGAACTTTCTTAATGTTCCATTGACCCTCAGTGTCAAGCAATCTGTAAGTCATCAGCTAAAGCTCTATCCCAACAATAGAGTTAATAATATTTCCATCCTTACAGTTGTCATTATCTTCTACTACTTACTGAGGTTTCCCTATATTCCAGGCACTGGACCTTGCCCTTTACTCTTATTACTTCATTTAATCTTTACGACGACACTATGAAACAGATACCATTATTATCCTCACCTTACAGAATAAGAAACTGAGGCACAGAAAGGTGAGGCAACCTGCCAATGTCGCCCTGAAGTAGGAGCTGGTATGGAAGTGGTCTGCACTGATGTGCTCAACTCAGTGCTAGAGGCTGTGGGGACATGGAGCTGCGTGGCTTCTGGTTAGTTCTGGGGGCCTCCCCTCCTTCCCCCTACCCCCACAGAAATCTCAGGGCCAGGACTGATGACTAGAGGCTCTGGCATGGCTGAAAGGGATCACAAGAGAGGGAGTGCAGGTTCCCTGCAAGGTTGACTTAGGTCTCAGAGGAAAGTCAGATCTGGGCAGCAGAGGGGCAATTGGGAGAGAAGGTCAGGAAGGACGAGGAGATCACTGGACGGTGGCCCAGGATGGCTGTGGAGCAACATCACAGGCCAATGTTTGGGTGGGTGGGTTGGTGCCAGATGCCAGTGGGCTTTCCTTCCTGCTGCACCCCTGGAACTAGTGCTGTTAAGTGCACCTGGCTGCTCCTATCACTGGTTGAATTGAATTGACCCAAAATAGCAGGTAAAGGTGACCCAGAGCAGCAGGAAGGGGGTTTAAGCTGTGCCTGAATGAGACTAAGTCCTCCTATGTCTGTGCGTGTAATTGCTCTCTGGGTGGGTCCCCACAAAGTCAGTAGTGTTGACAAAAATCATCCTTCCTCACTTTCAGAGGAAGGAACCAAAGCACAGAGAGGTGGAGCAAGTTATCCCATGTCACACAGCAAGTGGAAGCTCATACTCAGTCCTCCTTATTGCAGAACCCAGATTCCCAGGAGAAAGGGGTTTGGCTCAAACCTGGGGACAGGCTTCCTGTGTCTAAAAGAAATCATGAAACACTAAAACGCTGGCCTTTAGAGGCAGAGGGAAGGATTTGGGATCCATGCAGAATTGTGCTAGAATCCTGGCCCTGTCACTTCTTAGGCAAGTCAGTCATCTCCACGAGGACAATGGCAGTGCCTCCAAGAGGCCTCCGGAGGACTGGAGGACTCCATGGATGTATGTGACCCTCATAGTGACTAAGCCCTCAGTAACTATGAATTGTTTATTACCATTGACGTTACCAAAGTTGCTTAACCTCTGGGTCTGTTTTTTCAACTGGGAAATGGGGCTGATGTTCAGGGGGATCCAACCAGGGTGGTTGGAAAGAAGAAATGAGACAACAGGCCCAAGTACCCTCCCGGTGGCTGGCTTAACACGTTCTTTCCTTCCTCCCTTGTGTCAAGTCTACGCTCACAGCATAAACGATGTGCCGGTCTAAGAAAAGCACCACTTGTGAACTTGAACACACAGGCGTGAGCTGAGGAAGCAGAAAGCACTCTCCTTCTTCCCCGGTGTGAGAGCCTCCAGGGGCTTCAGGGTAAAACAATTGTGTGCTGAGTGGGTGTACTTGGTGCCAGAGGGATCCTACTGGATTCTGCTACCAAGATTCCCCTCAGGGCCTGGAGATGCAGTTAAATGGGGCAGAGGCAGCCAGGACCAGCCATACATCTGGGCAGTTGTGGGCACATCTGCAAGGAGCTCCTTAAGGCTGGGTTAAGGAGTAGGGCAGAATGTTCTGGGTTGCAGGACAGCGACCACATTCCTCTCCTGAAGACTGAGCAATGGACTTGAACCCTTATTTCTTTTCCTTTTTAAACCAACCACCAATTAATGAGTACTAATTATGTTCCAGGCACTGTGCTGAATGGTTTATATCCGCCCCAGCCACTGTGCTCTGTGCAGCCTTGGGCAAATTACTTAACATCTCTGAGCTTCATTCGCCTCATCTGTGAAATGGCTTTAATAATGCGCCCACCTCAGAGGATTGTGACAAGGACTAAATGAGCTAATACAGAAGCGTTCTTGGCAAAGGCTAGCGATGAGTTCTGCTGTTAATTACATATGTTCGTCTACGTAATCTTCACAATGACCCTGAAAGTAGAAACGATTGTCCTTTTCCTCTTCCTCATCTCACGCCTGTTTGCGGGTGGGCAGGGGGCCGGTGCTTGGACAATGAAAGCTGAGAGGTTAAATTAGCGTCTCCTGAGTGCTGACCTGAGCACGTGCAAATCCCCATGGAAAACGTGGTAAGTCAGGTTCTTGGGCCCGAGTCTGCAGAGGACGGCTCCGTGAGTCCTGGATGGACCCGGGTGATTCAGAAGTGGGGAACTGGTTTGGGTGACTGGGCAAAGCTCCCCCAGGTGAGGGGCAGAGGCAGGGTGTGAATGTAGAGGGAGGACCCTAAACTAGCATTTTTTTATACAAAAGAACACTCCCCGCTCTCTTCTGCCCCCTAGGGCTGAGGTGGGGTGGTGTCCTCATCTCACCCCCTCTCCAAGGAGGAGGAGGAGGAGGAAGAGGAGGAGGAGGAGGAGGAGGGCTGGGGGGACTTTCTTGAGCAAGGTCCTCCTAGCAACCATTTCAGGCCACGCCCACCCATCAAGACCTCCTTTCCCAAAAGCCAGCTAGCGAGCCAAGATCGCACTTGGTAGATTCTGGAAGGTCTCAGCAACAGCCAGGGACGCAGGCCAGGCCCCGTTGGCCCCTCCAGACTTCCTCCCCAGGGCTTGTCTCCACCCTCGGGTGCCCCTGGGCATTCAGAGAGCCTCTGGCAAACTTTAGGAGCTGCCAAAGCATTTAAGTTCCTTTGATCATTTTATTAATAAATGTGTACTCATGCCAACAACATGGAAACTGCTGCCTGGGAACAGGAGTGGAAACACGCTCTGGGGAGTTTTCTGGCTGGATGGTGGCGACATGAGAAACAGACAGGGATCTATGGGGAGAAGGGAGCCAGGCGGCCGGCTGGCCCAATTTAGGGCATCTCGGGGCATTCAAAGACCTGTGGGGTTTGTGAAGACCTTTTTGGGAGAAGGAGACTTGAGAGGAACTGGTTGGGAAGGAGCCTGGTGCTCTGACCCTCCAGCCAGAGGACTTCGGAGCCCCTCGGGGCTGGGAGACTTGCCTGGCCCAGCCGGGGGGAGGAGCAGCCCACCTTCTCCCCCAGGGCCAGCTAGACCCTGGGTGTGCCGGGAGGGACAGGGTAGGCAGCAGTCAGATCCCACGGAGGATCTGAAACCCCAAAGCTACGGGAAGGGCAGGGAGACACCTGCCCCCAAGGGGTGACCAGACTGATGTCAGGCTCCATAGGAAGGCGTCTGAATCACACGTAGGAAGTGGGGGGGGGGGGCCTGGGGCCAGGCACCCAGCAGACCCTCACTATGCACAGCTCGCATTGTCAGCACCAGGATGTGGTCAAGAGAAATACTCAGAAATGATGTGCCAATAACGACAGGCCAGAAGAGTGGATCTTGGTGTACAAGAAGCTGGCAGGCGACGTCGTGGGGGGCAAGCTCCAGGCCTCCTGCGCTCAGCCCCCTGTGCGGGCACCAGAAGAGTCCTCTCCTCCAGCCGGGATGTGTGGTCCCTCCTATTACTGGCCAGCGAATAAATAATCAGAAAGTCTTGCCAGGATCTGCCGTTTACCCTTTAAGGGAATGAACTTCTGTTTCATTTGAGGAGTTAAAAAAAAAAAACCAAAAACCTCCCCAGACAAGAGCCTGGGCTGGGGAGAGTGTTTCTCCCAGTTTCCGTCCCCAAGTGAGCTAGACACATGGTGTGGATGGTGATGGGAACCTGAGGATTCCCCGGAGAGGCTCCATGGCTACCCCGCCCCCCGAAGCAGTCACCACCTGGACATGACCTCTGGCAGAAAGCCAGCACTGCACGTGGGACACTGAGAGCACCCAGGCCCTTGAAACAGCAAAACGTGGAAATACGTTTATTCAGTATACACTTGTCTCAATCTGTGTAGATTACTCAATACGATCATTCCTTCAGGATCATTCCTCAACACGATCTTGCATTAACGTTTTATGAATGTTATCAAACACACCAATATAAATTAAAAAGTAAATTAAATTAGAGTAAAAGAGCATTCGGAGTTGTTTTAGTAACGCTGAATGGTTTTCTCCCATGATTAGCTAAGATCTCCAAACAAAAAGCCATACTTATGGTTAGGCTCATTAGTTACAATGGTCGATATAAATTCTTCCAATTGTGCCCTCACTCCTGTGTGAGACTTGGGGACCACGTTCTTGTCCGACCCAACTGGGTCATCACTGTCTTTGCTTCGCCTGGGGCACCGATACCACGCCTTACTCTGTCTGCCGTCTGTTGGGGTTTTCTTAGTTTTCTTTTTTCCCCATTCATTTCCTGCTCTTTTTAAGTCCCTTGTCCATTTGGCGAAAACCCAGGTGAAGGATATTATAATCTATAAAGCTGCTGAACTCGACTCACATGAAGAGGAAAAATTCCTTAAAATGCTAACAGTCAGGACAAAGACCTGGAGGCAAGCCACTCTGTGTGCTCCCACTCCCACTGGTCCCTGGAGTAATATTTGACATAAAGGCCAAATATGGGCATCAGTATCCATCTATAAATATGGGTGAAGTTTAATTCTTAATGCTATTTTTAATATTAGAAATAACAATGTCTAATATTCCTTTCTCGTCGAAGAGCTGTCTTGTACACTTCTGACACGGCACTCTGGAGACTTCTGTGTCACGCTTCTCACTGTCCCCCTCTCTTCTTTTTTGTTTTTATTCTTTATTTTATTTTTTTAAGGATTTTATTTATTTATTTGACAGAGAGAGATCATAAGTAGGCAGAGAGGCAGGCAGAGAGAGAAGGGGAAGCAGGCTCCCTGCTAAGCAGAGAGCCCGATGAGGGGCTCAATCCCAGGACCCTGAGATCATGACCTGAGCTGAAGGCAGAGGCTTTAGCCCACTGAGCCAAGCAGGCGCCCCTTCTTTTTTGTTTTTAAAGGATTTTATGTATTTGAGAGAAAGAGAGCACGAGTGGGGGGAGGGGCGGAGGAAGGAAAAGCGGACTCCCCGCTGAGCAGGGAGCCTGACAAGGGGCTCGATATAGGGACTCTGGGATCATGACTTGAGCCTAAGGCAGACGCTTCCCAAACTGAGCCACCCAGGTGTCCCCATCTCTCTCTTTCTTCTTAACCAGTCTCTACTGCAAACTGTTGCCAGCATGAGTTTATGAAAATGTGGAAAATGTCCATGTGATTAAGCCACTGTCCCTCCTTGCTTCCTGTGGGTCTTGGAGGGAAAAGTGAAGCTTCTTACCAGGTCTGGCTGCTTCTGCTTCTCCCAGCTACCTGTCCGCCACCTCCCCCTCCTCTCCCCTGATTTGTCCCTTAGGGGGACCTCCTGAGCTCCTTGGTCCCCTCCTGCAGCACCTCCTCCCTGTGTGACATGCGGCTGCCTTCCTCTTACCCTTCAGGTCTCAGTTCTCACGTCACCCCTCAGAGAGGCCAGGGTTGGCCCCTCGTCTAAAGAGCAGCCCTTCCCCCGCCCCCCCACTATCCCCTGTCTCAGTGCCCCAACAAGCATCAGTCACATTTTGTCACGCTGTAAATCCGTTTGAGGTCTCTGCTGTTTCCTCCCCTCGATAAGCTTGAGGACTACCAGGGAGGACCCATGTCTGCTTCTTTCACTGCTGTGTGCCCCGAGCCGGGTACACAGTAGGTGCTCAATAAATGCACGAATATTGAAAAGAATGGGTCAGATCCGAAAGGAAGTACAGATGTTTTCTTGGACTGGACTTATCTCTTGGCCACAGCTGGAAGGTCTTGGACATGGGGAAGCAGCCCCCCACCTCCCAGGGCTCTGACCTCTCCAACCTCCCTCACACCGGGGAGGCCAGAGGTACCTGTCCGAGGTGCTCAGAGAAAGCCTGGAGTGGTTTTCCAGGTATGGAAGAGGCTGTGGAGAGGGAGGTGTCCACAGTCCTCCTTGAGGGCTGAGAACCTGGAGCACTGGGGAGGGGTAGCACTGTACCCAAAGACACACAGGAAGGTCAGGACGGAGAGCTCGGCCAGGAGCGCTGGTAAAGAGACAAACTGGGGTTCTCTTGGTCAAATGGATTGAGCTGCCCAGGGGGCTGTGTGGTTGTGGAGGGTGGAAGGGCTGTCACAGGGCTGGGACTCTGAGAGGGGCAGGGTGGAGGCCTGAGCTCACCCTTTCTGGGTATCGGAGTCTGGGCTCCTGTGATCCTCCCGGGGCCCCCCTGGGATGCTCTCACGACCAGGTCGAGGAGGCACAGACCCGACTGAGAGACTGGGCAGAGCTCACACAAGTAGTGAACAGTGGAGATGGGATCATGGGACGCTCATCCCCCCTCCCTCTCCCGCCCTCCCTCCCTCCCTCCTTCCCTTCCAACATTCTCTCCTCTCCCCTCTCCCAACACCTC
>CM053613.1:12253599-12272445 GCA_028646535.1 Procyon lotor
CCCAAGCCGGTAAGTCTCAGTCTGACTGTTCGTGCCCCTCAGCTGGTTTCTGGGGCTGGGCCTGTGGCCCTGTGTGAGCTACAAGGTGGTAAAGGAGCCCTGGCTTTGATCCTTGAGCCTGCAGGAGTAGATAGGCAAAATGTGGTGATCCCTGGGGTGGGGGGGTGGGGGGGGCTCTGGACCTTCCTTCTTCTGGGTCAGAACCTCCTAACGTCCCCATTATCCAGGGACAGGTAGCTCTGTTTGCAGAGCCTCCCAGGAGCCCCCTTGAGTCTTGGTTCTCTTGTCTGTAGAAGGGCAATAATAAGACCCGGTACATAGGCTCACTCATGCCCCAGGGAGGCTGGTGGGGAAAGAGCATGGAACGGTGAAGTATGGGCCATCGCGCTGGTGACAGAGCCGCCTCCCACGCTGCCTCTCGACCTGGGGGACCCCCGGCCAGCATCCATGCAGGAAGTCTCTGGGAGGGGTCATCACTGGCCACCCAGGGTTTTTTGGTTCCTGCGTGGTGGGCCATTCCCAAATGCTGGGAAGCAGGCGCAGCTTGGTGCTCCGGTCAGCCGTGTAATCTTGCCGGAGCTCAGCAGTCAGCGAAGACAAGGGTCCTCGTCAGCCCGGAAGACAGCTGGCCCGGAAGGACACACCTGGCCTGGCACCGTCTCCAGGTCCTCCTCCTGTCATCTCCTGCTGATAGCTTCTGGCTGATGCCTGAGGACTCACCAGGCCAGCGGCCTGGGCGGGGACAGACAGCTACCTCTGTGAACTCAGTCTTCAGACTGCCGTCTGCTCCATTCCACAGCTGGAAAAACAGAGGTGCAAGGAAGTGTGGTAAGCTTTGACGGAGGTGGCGCTGGCTCCAGGGCTGGGGACTCTAACCCTGCTCAGGAAGAGAGGTGTGCACACGTGAGCCACGCCCCAGTCAGCCCCGGGGGCTTCTGATTCTATGGGGCTGGGACGCCAGCACAGGCCCTGGGACGCTCGGAGCGCGGGGATCGACCGCGTTGGCAAGACTCCCAGGTGACTTGTGAGCACACTACAGTGTAAAAAGCTCTGCTCTAAGCCGCCCCAGGGACAAGGACCTGTGACTCACGGAGCCCTGATACCAGTGGGATGGAGATGGAAACAAGCAAATTAATCAACAGAATGAGAGAATTTCCCATGACAATGTGTTCTATGGAGGAACTAAAACAGGGCAATGGGAATTGGGTCATTTTAGGATGAGTGCCCCAGGAGGGCCGCCCTGGCCAGGTGACATTGGGGTTGAGACGGAAGGAAGAGGAGGAGGCAGCCCTCGAGTGATGGGAGATGGGCACTTGCAGCAGGGGCCCTCCCGTGTCGGGGGGCTGGGCTGGGTGCCGAGCAAGGACCCCTCCTGCGGGCCAGCAAGATGTGCCTGTTTAGGAAAGTCAGACGGAGTCATGGGGGGGCCGCAGGTGTTGGGGCCCGTGGGTCAGGCTCCGGAGACTCAGACGCGGCTGAGAGTTGGGCCCAGCCTCCAGGAGCCCACAGTCGGGCAGGCCGTGAGCCAAGGAATTATAGAACCAAGCAGAGGGGCCAAGTCCAGGAGGGGCAGAGATAAAGGGCTATGGAAGGAAAATGCTCCCTGAGCGATTCCCCACCCGTGCCAGGCGCGGTGCTGTGAGCTCTCCCACGCACGCACGGCTGCGAACGCACCGGCACCCAGGGATACACGCACGCCTCCAGGGGTGCACACTTACCCCCAGTCACGGAGCGCAGGGAGCTGCCCGTGCACGCCCCGTGCTTGGCTGCCGGTTAGGCTCGGAGCCTGTCCCCTGACTTCCCTACGCCTTTGTTCTCTCTCCAGGGACAGGGGACACCAAGAACACCAACCTTCGTAAAGCACTTCCCGCAATATTCGGCACGGGGGCGGGCAGTGCAAGCGTCCACTGCTGTCTTTGCTTCATCTTCGAGGGCTCTGATTTCCTCAGCTCGCTGGACCGGCATCCGCTTTTCGCAGATGGGGAAGCTGAGGCCCAGAGAGTCTCGGCAACTTGTCCAAGTGGGACGATTGAGACCTGTCTGTGTGACACAAGTTCAGAGGACGCAGAGTCACCTCCAGCAGGGCTGGGCTGAGGACGCTTGCCAGAGGAGGCACCCACGCCTGGGCACCCGGCAGGGGGAGGATTTGGTTATGGGAACATTAGAATGGGGGCGGGGGATCTGGTGGGAGGAGGACAAAGTTCCTGGAGGAGGGGACGGAGTGTGCAAACGCTCGGAGGGAGAGGGTTGGGGGAGAAAAGCACCATGAGGCCTTCAACACAAAGACTGCTAAGGGTGAGATGAGCCTGGACCAGCTCAAGGAGGGCCAAAGGGCAGGAACTTTAGAAAGGGTTCTGTAAGTGGAGGCATAGAAGCTTCTATCCCAGCCACCGTGTTCTGAGCCATTGTGGAGCCACGGGGAGTCTGCAGGCAAATGAGACCTCGTGCTCATTCCCACTTGGAAAGGCCTGGCTTTGGCCTCCCTCCATTCTCAGTTGGGCCTCAGGCCACAGGACCTCCGTTTCCTGGGCCAAGACTTCCGGGAAGGGAAGTGGAGCTCAGCCTCGGGGCAGACCTGAGGGCGGGCAGTGCCCTGAGAGTGGCAACGGCTGTGGGGTTCAAGGCTTTCAGCCTGGCTGCAGGGCTCCATGGAAGCTTTGCCAAACGCAAGGTTCTGCTCCCCAGGGAGCCATCAAAGGAAGCAGAGAGCTCTGTCTCCAGCCCTCAGCAGCTGGAATGCACTCTGCCAGGGAACTGACCCTTTCCGGAGGACAGCCAGCCCTCTGGGCCCAAGACCCATATTCATAGGCTGGAGAAAGGTTGGGGTGGTTCCCAGCCTCCAGGTGCAAAAAAAAAAAAAAAAAGGATTTGCATCTCAGCCTGGCTGCCTCTTTGCTGTGAGATCTTGTGCAAGTCACTTTCCCATCCTGGTCCTTGACTCCTCATCTGTGATGTCACATGTGGAAAGGATGGTACTTTATACTTTCTCTGTCCTGTGTTTCATTTACTTATAATCGAGTCTGTGTACTTATTAGCTTCCTGGCTTCCCACCAGACTGTGCAGGGCATGGAGACGAGAAATGCATGTCTTAAGTCCCCTGGTCCATGAGAGATGTTCGACACACGGTTATTGATCATCTGAGGGACCGCTGCGAAGATCCAGCCGGCTTTCTTGGCTCTTCCCTCACCACACGGCCCGGCCCCCGTTTCGGCACAGGAGAGAATGTTCCAGGTGGTCCCACGGACAAGAAAACACAGATCGGAATGATAAACATTGGAAAGGAAGGCAAAAATGGTAACAATTTGCTGATGATGTGATTTTCTACCTTGAAAAATCCAAACAACTCTGCTGGCGTGGGACCGAACTGGTTCGGGTAACAGAACCCGGTACAAGAACTGGGGGAAAGCGACTAACTTGCACATCGGGTCACCAGGCTTCATTTCCAGGTGTGGTTCAAAGAAGGATCTCACGCAGAATAGCCACAAAAGGCTGAAACACCTCTTCTTGGAATTTGCTCTATAAAAAGGGCTGCCAGGGCTACTGAGAGAAAACTGTGAATGCTCTCCTGCAGGGGGACGGAAAAGAGTATCTGAGGAAATAGAGACACATTTGTGTTTCTAGAAAGGAAGTCGAAATGTAAAGATGTCAACTCTCGCTGATACAATTAATAACATAGGGCCATTCCCCGGACCATGGCCGTGGGGACGTAAAGTTCGTTTAGAAGTCTGATGGCCTGAGAAGAGCTGAGAAAATTCTGGACCAGCATAACGATGGAACAGTGATGAAATGTACCCCACCTGACCCCAAAACGTGCTGAGAAGCAACAATAGTGAAAACAGAGTGGGTTTCGTGTGGGGAAACGAGGTTCAGTCTCACTGCCCCCCTTCCTAGCCGTGGGACCTTGGCTTATCTAGTTATCCTCACTAAGTTCATTACAGTAACCCAGGGCTAATAACAGCCCCAGAGGGCACGAGGGAATTCAATGAGCTGAAGCGTGACACTTAGCACGACGCCTAGAGTAAGCTCTCCACAGATCACATTGTTTTATTCACTAAAAACAATAATAAGTAAATCAATAATTGGCTTATGCGCCCAGGAAAGTCTGGTTGAATTTTCTGGTTACTGACTGCGGGGACCTTGATACAATTTCCCGGTTGGAGCCTGGGCCGGGCAAGGTCAGAGCAGGTGAGGGAGGTGGAACCATCTGAGTATTGAACTTGGACTCATTTCCCTTTGCCTTCAGCGCACCTTCCAGGTGGTTCTCTGGTTTTGTTGCGGTTGCTTTTCCTGCCTGCGGTTCGCAAGACCTTCCTCCCCGCCGTCTGGGCGGGCTGTACCTGCTGGAGTGGGGACCAGGAGGCCAAGGGCCACCCCCTCTTCCTCCTGCGGGGGCAGGGCCTCTGTCCTTGGTGGTTGAGCGCCCAGGGTGCTCCCTCTGCCCTGCAGGGCTGGGTTCAGAACGGACCAGGGAGCCCCTGTGCTCCCCTCCCCACCCACCCCAGCCTTGGGCGCACACTGGGCTCCCAGCTGGAGAGAGCAATGCTTTCCTAAACACACCCTGTATGTGATCAGGGCTGACCTTGGGTCAGTTTTCCTGGGATGAGGCTGAGAGCGCAGTGAAATCACAGCATCAGCCAGGTCCCCCGAGGGCTGTCATCAAAACTGCCCCCTCCGGTAAGAGAGAGGGTACGGCCTGGGAAATGGGTTGTCTTGGGCAGAAAGGGGACCGGGCCAGATGGGAGGTGGATGAAACGGGAAGAGCCCTGGATGGGGCGTCATGAGACCTGTGTTTGAATCACTCAGCCTCTTATGAGACGAGGTGACTGCAGGATGGGTGGGCGTCTCCTGCAGGCTATCCTCTCCTGCAGGGCGAGACCAGTGTCCTCTTTGTCTGTCTGTGGTCCCTGGGGCCCTCTAGAGGGACTGGTGCACCAGGAGCCCCGGTGCTACCCTTGAACTGGGAAGATGGGGACCAGCGCTACGCCAAGTGCAGCCTCCGTGACAGCTGACCTCTCAGGGGCGCGCTAAATGGTGCTCCCGGGGTCTCCCCCCCTCCAGCTGCCACTCAACCGTGGGCCCTTGGACGCCTAAGGCACGAGTTCACAGACATCCATGGAGACGGGACTCAGAGAGTGGCCAGGGTTAAGGGCCAATCAGTTAGGGCCTATGCTCCTCTGTGGCTTACCCAGGAGGCGGTGAGCTGTTATCACTCAGTTTGTGGCTAAGTGGGTTTGTTCCCTTCCAGGTAACCGGTTCCAACTCCCATTTTTCCCATCGCTGTGAGTGGCACCACCTCCCCCCACCCCGATTCCCCAGGCTGCAAACCTAGGAGGTTCCTTCCCTCCCCTCACCACCCACATCCAATCCACCAGCAAACTTGTCAGCTCTGCCACTAGGGATCCCAGTGTCACCCACTCGTCTCCATGTCATCCCTGACACAGCCCAAGCCGTCCGAGGGGGGCTGGGACACGGAGCTCCCGGGTGGGGGAGCGCCGCTGACTCAGGGCTCAGTGTTAGCAAGCTATTTTCCTGGGGCGAGAAGCTCCGTTTCCCATCATCCGTCTTATCTGTAATAAGGATAACATCTTTGGGGCGCCTGGGTGGCTCAGTCGTTAAGCGTCTGCCTTCGGCTCAGGTCATGATCCCAGGGTCCTGGGATCGAGCCCCACATCGGGCTCCTTTTCGGCAGGAAGCCTGCTTCTCCCACTACCATTCCCTCTGCTTGTGTTCCCTCTCTCGCTGTGTTTCTCGCTGTCAAATAAATAAAAAAAATCTTTAAAAAAAAAAAAAAAAAGGATAACATCTTTGTCTTGTTTCTCAATCAGTTCAGAACTCAGGTCGTAGAGGAGACCGTTCTCAGCACCCCCTAAAACAGCAATCCCAACACCTCATTTCAGCTATACAACATAAAGGTTATTATTATTATTATTTTTCCTGCTTCAATCGCCAAAATATAAGGCTCCAAACTGTGAAGTGACTTGCCCAAGGTCATGCAGAGTCAAGCCTAGAATCCAGATTTCACAGGATTTCACTATCAGAGTTTATTCCTCTTAGTTCAAGCTTTAAATTCCTATTAAAATTAAAATGGAAATTAAATTGTGCTTCTTTTACTTCATAGCTACAGTCATCAAGACGGGATGGGACCGGGGGGAGGAGATATATGGAGACACAGGGAAGAACCAGGTAGGGGTGGGGGGAGCGGGGTGTGGCCGGGGAGGGGGAACACGGGGGAGTTTCTTTGTCCACGTGGTAACATGTCATTGAACTATATACCTCCCGTCCAAATGAGCGTGTAAAAACTGGTGAAATCCAAGTAAGATCTGTTGTTTAGGTAACAGGATTATACCAGTGTTAATTTGCTAATTTTGAAAAACGGCCATGGGTCTGTAAGATGCTGACGTTGGGGGCTGGATGAAGGGTACGTGGGGACCCCGTATGAATTTTGCAACCACTTGCGAGTCTCCCTTTAGTTGAAACGAAAACGCAGAAAAAGAAAAATGCAGCTTCCACCCCGAGATAGGGATCGACTTTCGTCTTGGGCCCTCACGTGAATTTCAGCTCCTGTGCCAACTGCAATCAATCAGTAGGGCTTCTCCGGGTCACAATCCACAGAGTGAAGGATTCGGAAGCCTTAGCCGGGCCCAGGGAGAATGAGGGTGTTAATCGATTAGTGATGTCTGCCGTGGCCTCCAGATGGCAAAGGTCCCGCCAGCTAGGTGTGAAACAAAGCGCTGAGAACAGGAACACACTGACCTGATGGAGGGAGGGAGGGACGAAGGGAGAAGAGCCAGAGAGGGAGGAGGGTGCCCTGTCTGATCCCATCTAGATGAACTTTCGGAACAGGCAACGTGGGACTGCGGTTGCTTCTAGTAATGTCGGCTCGACTGGAAGGCGTCACGGGGGTGGCGAGGAAAGCTTGTTTATCTTGTGTATCTTGTTTGCAATGTTTATTAAGCCCGTGTGCAGGTTTATGAAAAGTTGCTGACCTGCATTCCAAGATCCGTGCATTTTATGACATCGAAATTATACCTCAACAATTAAAAAAAAAGGCGAGGGTTAGGGGAAGCGGCAAGGCCCTGAACGGAAGACCATGTGCATTAACACAGCATAACCCGGGGCTTCCAACACTCTTGGAAGGCTTCCTTCTGAGGCTTAGGGGGCGAGGGCCAGACTCTGAGAGAGGCCTGAATCTCATCGACCTCTGGGTGAGGAGTCCATCTGGGGTAACGTCCCAACCCTGCCACTAACCAGCTGGGTGCCTCCGGACCGGTTGTCGAAGCTTTCTTCCTCGGTGTTCTCAGCTGTCAAATGGGGATCATGCCAGTGCCCACCTCATGGGGGTACTTGCGAGAACTAAGTGAGTTAATCCAGTGACGAGTTTAGAGTCGTGTTGCTTGGTGCGCAGTATATACTCAATTAACCTTTTTCAAGAAGATTTTACTTATTCATTTAGAGAGAGAGAGAGAGAGAGAATGTGTGAGCAGGGGAGGGGCAGAGCGAGAGGGAGAGAGAGAATTTCAAGCGGATTTTCCACCGAGCGTGGAGCCCAGTGTGGGGTTCAATCCTGGGACCCTGAGATCACGACCCGAGCCGAAATCAAGAGTCGGACGCCCAACAGAACAAGCCACCCAGGTGCGCCTGTGCTCAGTAAACCTCAGCTGCTGTGGTGGCTGTGATCCTTTCTCTTATCCCCGAGTTCCACGGCTCGTGGCTGCTGTCCAGCCCCTTCAGCAGGGCGGACACAGACATTTCTACCAGCAGATCTGAAACTCGGGATATTTAAAAGCACCAAACCCTACAGGAAGAGGACAGGGAAATAAACCCCATGTGGCTCCCCCATGGTGGTCTGAACCTCCCAGAGCGAGCTCTGCCCGGGGCCCCATCTGTCCGTTGGGACCCCTGCACGCCCACTCCTGGACTCGGCATCCTAGCCCCGGCGTGATCTCTGGAAGGGTGATGCCTTCTCAGTGCTCACCACCTCCTAGCCATGTCGCTGGTTTGGACAAGATGAGAGACTCCAAGCCCCTGCCCTCGGCCCTCATCCCTTCCTCCCGGTTCTGGGTCCGAGGAGCCGTGACTTCGCCCTGGTCCCTGAACCCAGGAATGAGTCCAGCTATCAGGGGCAGTCCTGCCTCTTCCTTACTGTGGGGGTTTGGTCCCCCCATGGGGCACTGCAAAGCCGAGGCGGCACTGTTTCTTTCTGAGAATGAATCTGGGACGGCACTGAGGAGATCTGGCTGAACCAGGAGAGGAAACAAGCGGTTGGGGGCAAAATGGAGGTGATTTGGTGGCATTCACGAAGCTTTCCCCACACAGAGAGCGAAGGAAGCATGTGTTTGCGAACCCGTCTGGGCTGGACTCAGCCTGTGAGGTGCAGCAAGTTCAAGGCTGAGACGCTGAGGCAACAGTCCCCCCTTTCCCCCTCCTGCTGGGCTATCAGAGCAGAAGGGACACGGCAGGTGCAGCCTTCGGCACGAGGGCTTTCACAGGCTGCCGCAGAATGTGCAGCCTGGAATTCGCCAACCCCCTGGCAGCTTTCTGAGCACCAAGAGGCGGCTAAGGCATGGGGAGCTAGAAGGCTTGTGGAGGACGACCTGTCTGTCCTTCCTTCAATACGCCTGTCTGCCCATTCATTCATGCACCCGCCTAGCAATTTATTGTAGCCATCGCATGCCCGGCTCCCTGGGGTGCACAGGTCAGTATGTAATTGACCTTGAGGTGCTTCGGTTCTATTTTCAGACACAAGAAAATAGTACAGTATGATACAGGGAAGGCCAGAGGTGCTGGATACACATAGGAGGGACATCTAATCCTCATACTTGGGGACTCAGGGCAGGCTTCCAGGAGGAGGCAACATTTCACTGAACACCCGAAGGATGAAGGGAAGCCAGCCAGATGTGGTGGAGATAGCTAGTTGTCTCTCAAAATGTACACACACACACGCCCCCACACACACAAAGGGGCTGCATCCTCCAGCCCACCCTCCCCTCACTGGCGGGTTGGCCGCGAGAGCTCGATGGTGGGACATCGGCAGAAGGTGTGTCTCCTCCATCTTCTCCAGCTTCTCCTCCCCCATCTGGACGCAGATGCTGACGGGATGGCAGAGCCACAGACAGAAGGAGGCCGGATCCCCGAGTCTGCGGGGAGGACAGCCGCCCGCGCGGCGGGAGCACCTGCTCTGAACTGCCCTGAGAACAATAAATAAACCTCTGTTACCTGTAGCCCCGGGTATTCGGAGTTCATCTGTTCTAGCCACGGGTGCTCGTTAAAGGGAAATAAAGAATCCACCCGATGAAGAGAGAGGAAAGGGAGAAGAGCATTTCAGAGGGAGCCTCCAGCGAGAGGAGAGTGAGGGCGGGGGAGGGGGAGGGGCGTGGCGGCAGGGGGAGGGCAGGGGTAGACTGAGGCCCCGTCAGCCTTACCAAGCAGTTGGGACTGACTCCCAAGGAACTCGGGCTTAGCCAGGGCCAGACAGCCCCAGGGGTCCCTGTCTGTACCCTGGGGCTCAGAGAAGATGGGTAGCTTGCTGGAGGTCATCTGATCGGTGAAGGCAGAGCTGGACTCCAGCCCAGGTCTTGCTGCCTCCCTTCCCCTGAACATTCGTCCCTATGCTTCCAACACAATGTTCTGACAGACACACACAAACACTCATCTCCCAGGAACTCTATGGGAGTTGCCAGTGCAGAATCTTTTTCTCTAGTTTTCTGGTACCGATTCCAACATAGAGTCCTGTCTCCTGGCACCAGGGCTTGGCCAACACACAGAACTGTGTGTTGACGGGGGCCCTGCACCCCCACATTAACCAAATAAGTGTCCTGCCTTGTCTGGCCAGGCCCACGGTCTGGGGGAGCCCAAAGAAGCCCATCGCCCATGAGTGATGTGGGCCATGTCGATCAGCTCCCACCCTTAGTCTGATCCACAAACAGGACATGGGGACAGAGGTTGTTCAGACTTCCTTGCTCTTCTCTGAACCCCGTAGGCTGAGTGAGTGACTGGGCAGGATTTCAGACAACACTCAGCTCCCTGATCTGTACGTGCTCAGGAGAGCTAGAAGCAAGCAACCCTGTGCTCCCCTGGGCCCCCCTTAGTGGATGGGCCCTCATAAGCCCACTAGATAGTGCTATTTGATATGGGTAGGAAAGGCTAGGGGTTCGGCTCTTGGCTAGCCAAGATCTCCTATTTTTCTGCCACCCCTCCCCAATAGGTCTGTCCTTGTTTCAGAAACTGGAATGTTCTGGATCACCTTGGTCCAAGGCCTTCCTTGGTCTTATGAAGTTGTCTCTGGCACTCCCACAGAGAATGAGGGTGAGGGGCAGGGGCTGACCTTCTGGTACCCTGCCCACCTGTTTCCCTATCCTCTTTTCCTCTCTCATCATGCTTACCTCTCTCCATTAGGTAGCATTTGAAGACAGAATTTTACTACCAAAACAAGTTTGAAACCAAACACTCGTTCCAGTCCTCTCATTTTCTAGATGAAGACCTTGAAAGTCAAAAAGACGCAATACAATTTTTGAAAACACATGCATATAAGTTACAGCAAAAGATCTGCTTGCCTACTGTGTCTGTGTCATCATCCATCCAACTATCTGTCCATCCATCCATCCATCTACCCAGCTATCCAACCATCTCTCCATGTATCCACACATCCATCCACCCACCCATCTATCCATCCATCCACCCATCCACCCACCCATCCGTCTATCCATCCTTCCGTCCACCCGTCCATCCATCCATCCATCCATCCATCCATCCATCCAGTTAATAGGTACCAAAGGCTCAAGAGACTCTGGCCTTCTTGCCTTATAGCCTGTGTAATTCCTTCTAAAATTCTTGGTCTTCACAGCACCATAGAATACAAAGAACCTGGCTTCTGCATAGATTTGGGCTTAAGCTCTTTTTCTGACCCCTTCTAGTGATGAGCTTAATTTCAGCTTCCTCCAATGTAAGATGCAATCAGCATTTTCTACCTGCAAATCCTGCGGGGATTTAATAAAGCAGTGTGTGCACCCCCTGATGGAGAGCCTAGAACAGAGTAGGGCCTCAATGACCTACCTGCTTGATGTCTGAGAGTTCTCTGAGTGCTCTGTGCTCAGGGGAGAGCAGAGAGCCCCAGGTTCTCAGAAGTGCTCAGGGCCACCAGGGAAGGAAGTCTCTCTCTGCCGTTGTTATAAAAAGCCTGGTCCTTTCTCAGCCATGACCTAATTTTGGTCTGGCCAGAGTTGATGTCTTCCTTTTCCCCTCATTGTCTTAGAGACCTCAGGTGAACTTGGTCAGGACCGTTTCTGCAAGATGACACATTCTCGCAGCCGGGCATGTTGTGAGCATCGCCCCCATGCCTCACGTGATCTTGCCCACTATCCTGCCTGCACCTACCTCCCTGGTCACGCCATCAATTGTTACCTCCTGAGAGAGGCCATTCCTGACCCCCTCTCTCTCCCCTTGTTCTTATTTTTCATCCCACTGCTGGAAATTATATGCTATATCTATCATTCTCTTTATAGTCTGTCTTACCCCGGCAGGATATAAGCTCCCTTATTTTGTTCGTTGCTGCTTCCCCAGGCCCGTCACATCGTTGGCACTTCCAAAGATTTGTTGAACGAATGAACCGGTGACAAATTGAGAAATCCTAAATTCCCCTGCACTGAAATTCACCATATTCGCTGAAATCACCCACCCCTGCACCCCGAGTGTCTACGGGATGATAGGAGGCGAGGTCCTGGACAGAGCGTTAGAACATCTCCCAAAGGGGCAGGTGTAAAGTTAGAACTCACCTGGTTGTGTGCAAGGGGCTGTGTATGGATCCCACCTGCCCCCCAAGAGCAGGCCGGGGAGTGACTGCACACAGGAAGCTTGAGAGGCCAGGCTTGGAAGTCGCATCGTCCTGGGTTCAAATCCCGACTCTATCACTTTCTAGAAGTCAGCTGGTCACTCTCTCAATCTCAATTTCTTTTGTGAAATGGGGCTGATGATTCCTGCTTCATAAAGTTACTGATAACAAAGATACCCTTTATTGGTATTTGGGTGCCGCTGGTGAGTTGTAGGGCGTTAGTTAAGTGACAGAACTTCTTTGGTGTCTCGGTTTCTTCATTTGTAAGATTTGTGAAACTTCTCTGAGTTAATGCATGTAAGCCAGTTGGGTCTATGCCCGGCCCTGATGATGCTCGATAATTTTATTTTTTATGCTTACTCTTTAAAAATCAAAGTTTATTTCATGGACAGTGAAATAAATATATAGATTACTTAAATGTATGTTTCATTTCTCTTGGGTACCTAGTAAAACAATTGCTGATCAGAAAGTAAGTGTCTGTGTAACTTTAATTATTGTAACAAATTTTTATAAGAACTAATTACGATCCACTGCTATTTCTTGACTACTTTTTGGCCCAGCACAGGCTTTGCCTCCTGTTCCACGTGCCCTTGAGATAAAATGTATATTCTGCTGTCACTGAGAGAAGAGTGTTAATTTCCCGGCAATAATTACGGTTTTCCCTATTTCTCCCTCTGGTTCTGTCTGTTTCTGCAGCTCTGTCTCTAGGTGATACTCATTTAGGGTTATTCTGTCTTTTTGATAATTGGCCATTTCATGAAAAAGAAATGCCCCTGCTAATATTTCCTATATGCCATAGACGTGTCTTACATTCTACTTTGTCAGATATAAATACGGTCAGCTTTCTTCTGCTTCGTGTTTGTGCGGAGTATCATTCCTCTGCTTCTTACTTATACCTTATTGATCTTTCTATCTCAAATAGGTTTCTTGCAGACAGAATTCGGTGGGTCTTGCTTTTTCCATGCATTCTGACAACCTCTGCTTCTAATGAAGCACTGAGCCCATTTAATGTATACAATGTTTGGTAAGTTGAATTTAATTCTCTCATCTTACTGTTTGTCTCCTCTTTGTAATCATGTCATTTTGGGAGGTATCCATTTTATCTCTTCTATCGGACTTCAAGCTATAGGTTTTTGTTTTACTTCTTTTTAGGGGCATCTCCAGGGATTAAAACATACATCCTTAATTTTCATGGGCTACCTTGAGTCGATATCATGCACTTTCAAGTATAACGTAAGGTTTTAAAGCATTATACTGCCATTTTACCCTCTTTCAATGCCTTGTGCCCTTGTCAAACATTTCATTGCCACATATCATTACCCTACGACACGTAGTTATTATTTTTGCTTGTCACAGTCCGCTTTAATAGCTCCACCAAGGTTCACTTACACAGCATAAAATCCAGCCAGCTTAAGTGTCTGTTTCAACGGCTTTCAGGAAATCTACAGAGTTGTTCAGCCATCGCCACGAGAGAATTCTAGAAAATTTCCTTCACTTCAGAAAGATCCCACGTGTCTGTTTCAGTGACTCATCAGCGCCCCCCTTCCAGCCTAGGGAACCACTCACGAACTTTATGCGTCCATAGCTTTGTCTTTTCTGGATATTTCGCATATATGGAATCATTCATTGTGTGGTATGCCTCATCTGACCTCTTTCACTTAGGAACCTGTGTCTGAGGTCCATCCACGTGGTAGCTTGTGTCCAGAGTTTGTTGCTTTTTTTTTTAATTTTATTTATTTGACACAGAGAGAGAGAGAGATCACAAGTAGGCAGAGAGGCAGGCAGAGAGAGAGGGGGAAGCAGGCTCCCCGCTGAGCAGAGAGCCCCATGCGGGGCTCGATCCCAGGACCCTGAGATCATGACCTGAGCCGAAGGCAGAGGCCCCAACCCAGGCGCCCCCAGAGTTTGTTGCTTTTTATCGCTGAATCATAGTCCCGTGTCCGGGGATAGTACCGTTTTTGTTTATCCTTTCATCCGTTGACGGGCACCTGGGTTATTTCTACTTTGGACACATTTTGAACAGAGCTGCTGGGAACATTGCTGTAAACATCTTTGCGCCAACAACCGTTTCCCTTCCCTCTGGTACTATGTTAGGCATAGAATTGTGGTTTGTTGTAACTGGGATGGGGTGGGGTAATAGCCCCAAGTGGGTAGAGACCAGCGTGGCTTCGATTCCATGGGCAGCTCCCACAACCGAGAATCCTTGTGCCCAGATGGCGATCACGTCTGGCGTAGTAGCACTGGGGAGAGGGTCGGAAGAGCTCCTGTGTTCCTTATCTGCAGATTCCAATCTCAGAGCTCCAATTTCCTTCTGTCCTTTAAGATTTTCCCATTAAGTGGAGAGAGGAGGCACTGTCACCCCTATTGGCCAAATGGAGGACTTACAGACTCAGGAAAGCCCTGTGAGATCCCGTACTTGATGATCTTATGGTGTTCCTGCACCTGGGGACATGTAGCTGAGGCTCAAGGAAGCCTGTCCTCATTTGGGGCTGGAGCTCCCTCTCTGGCCTGGTTCACTCTAAGAAGCCTCTTCTCTTCCTTGGAGACCTAATCTAGGTGAGTCCTAGAACAGAGAGAAGGAAGAAATGGACACATTCTGCTAGGCTTCTGGGGTGGAGACAAGGGGCAGAGGGATGTCCTGGGAGAGGAAAGGGCAGTCAGGGAAAAGTGTTGAAGAAGCAGTTAAACACTCCCAGATCTTCTCCCAGGTTCCATGCTATGAGGTGACTGTCCCTCAGAGTCCCTCTTGGTGACTATAAGGCAGGAGTACTTGCCCTGGAGAGCCCCAAGCAAAGGGGAGGCTGGGACACCATCCTCAAAATAGGGGGTTAAGTGAATTTATCATCAGGAACATTAGCAGCCAGACTTCTATTCTCCAGATAGGGGAATGCAAGAGTCTTCTCTGGGGAGTCAGCAGATCAAGTGGAAAGAACTCTGGGTACCAACATCCAATATCCATCTCCCATCCACGCCCCACCACCCCAGATGCTCAACACTCCCAGCTACTGTGGTGTTGGCTCTTTATCAAGAGCAGACAACAAAGGATCATGAGACATTGCTAAAAGCCTCTAATGTGAACGCAGAGACCTAAACAGACACAAAGGCCAAAGGAACCGGAGTGGAAAAGATAGCATGCATGGAGAAAAACCATAAAAAAAAAAATCATAATTAAAACAAAACCCTCTAAATCCAAAGAGAGAGAGAACAGAATATAATGCATCCATGAGAAAAGAACATGAAGCCATAAAAAGGGAACACAGAGAACAAGAAGAGGTCTTGGGAGAAAAAAATATGATAGTAGAAATATGAAACTCAGCGGAAGATTTGGGATAGAACATTGAGGAAATTGCTCAAGGATATAGAGCAAAATAAATCGCTGAGAACGGGAGATGAAGGATAAGAAGATTAGCGAACTGGAGTCTTAATACTCAAATCATAGGCATTCTAGAAGATGAAAGAAAGTGGGGGGGAGGGGGTGATATCAATAAAATAGCTGAGGGAAATTTCCCAAATGTTGAAAGCCATGAATCTCAAGACCAAAAGTTCCCACAAGTGCTTAGCACGGTGCCTGAAGCCAGATTCCCATCAGGAGGAGTCAGTGGGAGATTTCAGGACATGTCAGCACGGAGAAGAGCCAATGAACTTCCGGAGACGTCAAAATGGAACCAGAGTGGCTTTCAACTTCTCAACACAGCTCTGGAAGCCAGAAGACAAGGAGCAAGCCTCCATGATTCTGAAAGAAAAGTAGCTCTAACCTAGAGTTCTGCACTAAAAAATATAGCCTTTGACATGTGAGGTCTCGAGAAATTTACCTCCCACCTCCTCGTTCTCTGGAAACTGCCAGAAGCCATGCCCACGGCACTGAGGAGTGATTGAGGAGCAAGAAGATGTGGAATCTGGGAAGCAGGAAATTCGGCTCAGGAGGCAGGTGAAGGGAGCCTCAGACTGGTGGGAGCAGGAGAGCCCAGAGGGCACCAAGTTTAGTTTGGAAATGCCAGAAGGTTCTGGAGAGATTGCTTTCAAGATGATGGAATTGAAAAAAAAAAAAAAAAAGATGATGGAATCGATAGAAAGTCAGGTGTGAATGACAGTACATGGAAAGTTTTGGACAATTGGTAAAGTGTTTGAGGTTTAAAGATTTTTTGGTCTAATTTATTTGGCAGAGAGAGAGAGCACAAGCGGAGGGAGCGGCAGGCAGAGGGAGAGGGAGAAGCAGGCTCGCCACTGAGCAAGGAGCCCGATGTGGGGCTCGATCTCAGGACCCTGGGATCATGACCCAAGCTGAAGGCAGATACTTAACCAACTGAGCCACCCAGGCATCCCAAAGTGTTTGAAGTTTAAAAAAAAAAAATTGGTCAGTTAAACATCTGACTCTTGCCTTTGGATCAGGTCATGATCTCAGGGTCACGAGATCAACCCCCATGTAGAACTCGGTGCTGGGCATGGAGCCTGCTTAAGATTCTCTGTCTCCCTCTCCTTCTGCTCCTCCTCCCCTTAAAAGCATATATATAAATTAGTGACCAGTGCACAGAAAACCAAGCAAATGAAGAAATCACAGCAGTTGTAGCACTGAGTATCAATCTTACCAAAATGATGGCCTGGCTATTTGAAGAGGATGGGAGGGGTGGAAGGAAGAGGGGCTGGGGTAGGGGAACAGAGACTCAAAACTGAGTCCCTTATAGCAGGGAAGCAAGAGGTAATGCCTAACACTGAAAAAGATGCACAGTCACACATGGCCGCCGAGCAGCCACAGGGAGCTTCGGGCACAGTGGTCCCCCGAAAGGCGTTGAAAGGGGCTGCTTCTGGAGAAGACGGCAACACGGTTTGTCTTAACTCACTTCCTGAACCCACAGACTCCCTCAACCGGGAGCCGGGTTGACTGGCACAAATTGGAACTGAAAACCAACATGGTTGGAAGATGTGTACACACTGGTGACATCTGAGTGAAGTCTGCCTCTCGGTGACTAATACTGTGCCAACAGCCTTTCCCCGATTTCGATCGCATCCCTTGGTTACTCTACGTATCATCCTCAGCAGAAATGGAGTGAAGGGGGTCTGGGAACTCAGCACTATCTTCATGCGTCTTAAACGATTTCTGGTGAAAAAGTACCAGAAACAACAATGGCAACAAACAATCCTTAGGACAGGCAACGATGTCGTCCCCGAAGCCATCCCCAGGAGAGGAAGGACCCTCAGGGACACCTCTACCTGGGTCTGGGTGGAGGACCTGGGGTCCCCGGCCTTCCTCTTAATCTCTAAGAGGAAGCAGGGCACTTGCAAATGGGAGACCCCGGGAGCCTGGGCCTCAGCCTCCAGGAGGGGCTCGCCTGGCCACTTGGAGAGGAGGCAGCAGGCAAGGACTGACGTGTTCTCTCTTCTCCAGCAGTTTTCAGGGGAGCCGTGGAGGAGAAAACAGAAATTAAACCATAAGCATGCCGCTGACACTGTCCTTTTAAAAGGAAATGAATGCCTGCCAGTCACTGCTGGGGACGATGAGCCATCATCATGCAGCCGGGCTGCAGCGTCTGGCAAGGGCGCCCCCCAGCCCCGTTCCACTGACATTCTCCCGGGAAGCTGCGGCTCCGTAGTTGGGGTAGTGGGGAAGCCAGGGAGGGGGCACCTCCAGGCCCAGAAGCCGAGGGGTGCCCACTGCCTCATCTCATCCTGTCCTCCCAACGCAGAGGAAGAAATATGGGAAGGAGGCAGAAAGAATTGGGTCTGGAATCAGACCCATCTGGGTTTCAATATTAGGGCAGTCTGACCCCAAATCTACTTCAGACTGTGGCCTGAGCAAGGCCTCCCCCTTCCTGAGACTCATTTTCCTCCAGAGGATGGCGGTTAGTGTGAAGATTGGAAATCAATGTACTGCCAGCCCCCAGCACCTTGACATTGACATGTGAAGAACGGGGGCCCAGGGCAGTGAAGCAATTTGCCCAAAATCATACAGTGTGGAAGGGGCCAGGCCGGGCTGGGAACATTGCCAGTGTGGGTTTAAAGTGGGACCCTGCCAGAAAACAAGCCCTTCCACGGGGATGCGGAATAAGGGGAGCCCTCTTACACTGCTGATGGGAATGCAAGCTGGTGCAGCCACTCTGGGAAAAAGTATGGAGGTTCCTCAAAAGCTAAAAATAGAGCTACCCTATGACCCAGCGATTGCACTACTAGGGATTTACCCCAAAGATAGAGATGTAGCGATCCGAAGGGGCACCTGCACCCCAATGTTTATAGCAGCAATGTCCACAATACTTGAACTATGGAAAGAGCCTAGATGTCCATCAACAGATGAATGGATGAAGATGTGTTATATACACATGATGGAATACTATGCAGCCATCAAAAATGAAATTTTGCCATTTGCCATGACATGGGTGGAACTAGAGGGTATTATGCAAAGCAAAATAAGTCAATCAGAGAAAGACAATTATCATTTGATCTCACTTATATGAGGAATTTAAGAAACAAAACAGAGGATCATAGAGGAAGGGAGGGAAAAATAAAACAAAACAAAATCAGAGAGAGAGACAAACCATAAAAGACTCTTAATCAGGAAACAAACAGGGTTGCTGGAGGGGAGGGAAGTAGGGGGATGTGGTAACGGGGTGAAGGGCGTTAAGGAGGGCAGGAGATGTGATGAGCGCTGGGTGATATATAAAACTGATGAATCACTGACTTCTACCTCCGAAACTAATAATAAACTACGTGTTAATTTATTGAATTTAAAGTAAATTAAAAAAAAAACAAGCCCTTCCAGCTTTTGCCGCAGTACCGTGGGGTGTGATGGGACATTCCGGGATCCTCACTGAGCCCAAACCACACGCCAGGCCGACGTGACGAGGAAGGTGAGAGCCGGCGACGCAGGGGTGGGTGAGGTTGCTGTTCCAGCAGGGGAGACAGCCCCCGGCATGAGCGCGAGAAAGGCCAGACGTGAGAAAGTCCCCTGAAGGGCCCTCACCGGCTAGTAGGGGGATCAGAGTGAACCCCTGGGTAGGAGGGGATTGGGGCTGGGGGAGGGGCGGGCG
>CM053613.1:12272545-12285807 GCA_028646535.1 Procyon lotor
TGTTTGTTTTTTTTTTTAAGATTTTATTTATTTGTGAGAGAGAGATCACAAGCAGGCAGAGAGGCAGGCAGAGAGTGGGGGTGGGGGGAAGCAGGCTCCCCACTGAGCAGAGAGCCCGACGCAGGGCTTGATCCCAGGACCCTGAGATCATGACCTGAACTGAAGGCAGAGGCTTAACCCACTGAGCCACCCAGGCGCCCCTAAAATGTGTGTGTTGACAGTAGGTGCTGGCGTTAGGAGGTGGGCCTTTGGGACCTCTCATGAGGTCATGAGAGCAGAGAGACCGTCAACTCGTGCCCTTGTAAAGAGGCTCCAGAAAGTCCTCCCCGGCCCGTCCACCAGCTGAGGGCACAGCGAGATGTGGGCAGTAGGCCACTGGGAAGGCAGCCCCCGCCAGAACCTGACCCCGACGGCGCCTGGTCTCGGACTCCCGGCCCCCAGCACGGCGGGCAAATACGTGTCTGTTGATAAGCCACCCGCGGGCGATGGTGTGTTACAACAGCCTGAACAGATGGAGAGCTACAGAGGCCATGACACTAAGCCCTCCTTCCCAGACCCCCGAGGGGACAGCAGGGCCCTGGGGGACAGTTTCTGAGATGCCGATGGATATCTGGCTCATGGGGTCCCTCCTTCCACTCTCTGATTTCTGGCCTAGTGAGGGGCACTGGACTAGGAGTGTGGCCTCCCTCCGGCTGCTCGCTCACTGTGTGACCCAAGGTGAGACCCTGCCCCTCTCTGAGCCCCAGTCTCCTCCTCTGAACCATTTGGAGGCTGCGCTTATTACCGAAGTCTAAGGAGTAGCCCTAGTTTTAACGTTTGGGCATCTTTCTGTCCTCAAGCCTTTGCAGAAACATTCGCTTACCGAGCAATCATGAGATGCTGGCTGCAGGTCTGGGTTGAGTTATAATGAAGAATGACACAGATACGGCTCCTAACCTCAGGGAGCTTACAGAGGGACTCAGAGATGAGTCTGATAATGACCGAAGGGTCATTTGGATATGTCTGTGTAGGAGGAAGGAAGGGGCACTTCCCTGTCGGTGGAGCTGATGAGATTGGGTCACTGTGGGCTACAGAAGGAGATCAAGTCAGCCCAAGGAGGGAAGCCTAGGAGATGGGTCAGTATGTACCCATAGGGGTCTGCACACAGGGCAGTGCCTGCCTCTCAGGCCCCTAAAACCAGGAGCAGGGGCTGGAGGAGGTGACCCTTTCTGCCATCCTCCTGCCCAGTGAGGTTCCAAGGAAGGGGGACAGAGACTTCTCATCACCGTTTCAGATACTGGGCACTAAGAAAACTGCTGAGTGCCCCGGTGCCTCAGTCTTTCTGAGACCTGCTTACCAAGTTGGTAAAGCAAGGTTGATGGAATGCACTGCACAGGCTGGTGGGAAAAATTAAGTGAGATAATACACCAGAATCACCGGGCACACAGTGTTAGTTCAGTAGCAGCAAAGCAGCAGGGCCTTTGCCACTGTTGCTGGATAAAGTCCAGGCTCCCTGCCACGGCCTGAGTGGTCCGTCTGGCTACTGTACTGCCTCTCCAATATACCAAACACGGCCCAACCCCAGGGCCTTTGCACTTGCTATTCTTCCTGCCTATGACGCTCCTCCTCTCTGTGTGTATCTGGGAAACTCCTACTCATTTTTCAAGCTTCAGCTAAAACAACACTTCATCACAGAAATATCCCCCGGGCGGGGTCAGTCCCTATTAGCCATTCTTGTAACATCCTGTTTGTCTCCTTCAAATCCCATGTTTATTCTTTCATTATGTGTTTAGTGTGCATCTGCCTCACAAGACTAGACATTATAAAAGAACAGGGACCCTCTTCTTTGTTCATAAGACATGTAGCATACCTGGTACATTGCAATCAATGGCTCTTAATAAACAGTTTGTAATTGAAGAATTTTATGAATGAATGAATGAACATCTATTTGTCGCCCCGCTTCATGTTTTCCCTGGGACAAGGGTTTTGGGTCGCCCTCAGGAACACTTTGGTTTTACCCAAGCAACCTCTACGGAGACGTTGGCACTCCTGACCTCCTCTCTGATCCCTGCGGGAACGTTCCTGTGAATTCAGGGACGTCACTCAACCCCTGTGGTTCGCGGGACCCCCAGCTGTAGAATAAGGAAGGAAGACCCCCTCCTCTTTTCCAAGGAGGCTGAGGGGAGGAGCAACAACTCACAGCCATCCAGCACTGAGGCTCCTGGAGGGGGTGGCTGGCTGCCAACTCCAGCATGGGGGTCCCACACTGGGACCGAGAGTCCTCTTGCCTAAAAACCAAAAGCCAAGGGAGTGTCTGCTGTTGGTCCCCATGGGCATCCTCAGTAGAAGGGGGGTGGGAGGTTTGGAGTAGGAAGCCCCGCAGGATCCTGGGCTCTGATGACCCAACAGGCTGAGACTCTAGGGAAGTCCTGGGAGACGATGAGTGCATTGTGCATGTAGAATAACCCTTACGGTCAAAGTGGGGTACTGGGACAGATTAAATTTGAAATTTTGCAGCACATCCCATTAAGAGGCAGAGTCAAATTCGCCACCTCTGGAATCAGGCAAATATGGCGGAAGTGACGTCTGACTTCCCAAGAGGCTGTGCAGCCTCCACCCTCGGGGTCCCACTGAGGGGAAGCCGGAGCTAGCCCATGGGAGGGGCCAAGTGGAGGGCAACTGAGGCACCCATCTGAAAGCCCCAGCCAATGGCCAGACACATGGGGAGGCCATCTGGCACCAGCCAGCCTCCAACCTACCTGTCGGCTGACCTTCCTTCTCATCTAAAATCCGTCCCACGGGGAACAGAGGGAGGGAGCCCTCCCAGCTGAACTTGCCCCGATTACCAAACCCTAAATCAGGAGTAATCAGTGGCTGTTGTTTTAAGCTCCTGACTTTGGGGGTGGTTTTTTTTCATAGCAAGAGATAACTGATATGCTTTTCTGTCTGTCTGTCTCCCGGACCAGAATTTTCTTACCCTTCCTATCTCCTGATCGCACAGCAGGACAAAGTATTAAAAGCAAGTAGCAGCCTCAGATAGAACAAACTAAAAATCCTACCCCTCCCATGTACTGGCTGTGTGACTGTAGGCAGGTTTCTTAATCTCTCTGAACTTCACTGTCTTCCATCAGTAAGACAGGGCTGGGCTACTAATTCACACCGAGGGTTCTTGTGGGTTATTGAGAGGTTGAAACGAGACAGTAGAAATACTCGGTGCCCGGCACATAGAGAGTGTTCAATACATTTCTTAAACTCCCAATAAATAGTTAGTAAACACTTCCAGGATATGGCCCTGAGCCTGGAATCCTGGGGCTGCATTAGCCAGACAGGGGCTCTGCCCTCCCAGAGCTTCTGTGCACTCAGAGGAAGAGAGAAGACATGTAAACAATGACACAGTGGCAGACGGCCAGTCATACAAGCTCCGGAGTGCGAGGTGACAGGAAGCCTCGGAGGTGTGACAGGGAGGGGCCCTGTGGGGGGATGTGACCTCCAAGTGGAGACCTGGACATGGAGAAGGAGCCAGCCCCCAGCAGTCAGGAGAAGAAATGTTCTAGCAAGAGGGCACAGCTCCTGCAAAGGCTTGAGGTGGGTGAGGCTCGGGGTCCCAGGGGCTCTGCAAGCTCGGGGAGGGGCCTGCGCCCGACCGGCTCCAACCTGAGCGGTGGTGCTGCTGACCTCGGCCCTGGGTTCGAGGCCTGAGCAGAGCTGATGTTCCATTTCTGCTGGACCTGTGGCCGATGAGGAAGGAGCTTAGGCGTAAGCTCTTCCCATTGCACTCCCTGTGGATAAGCAGAGAAGCTCCCAATGTCTCAGATCCTCTGGTCCCGGCTGGGGGGTGGCGGAGGGGCTGAGAACGCTTGTCGAGCCCCTGTGGGGAGAGTCATTTCCTTCCTGTTCCCCTGCCCCTTCCCTGAGCCCCAGCTGCTGGGGAGGCCACGTGGGTGTGTGGGCTGGTGCACACACGCATGCACAGACAGCCCACAGCGGCCCCGGTGGCCGGGAGCCAGGCCTTGTGGTCCCAGCCCACGTCAGAGCCCAGCCCCAGGATGCAGCTGGGCCCACCTGGCCCCGTAGGAGGAAGCATCTCCACCACCATGAGGCTGGGGAGCAGCCAGTCCCCGCCGCCGACAAAGGAGTGGGGCCAAGAAATGTTCCTCTGGAGCTCTACCCGGCAGCAAGTACTCGTGTGGCCCTTGGGGACTGAGACCTGTGACCACAGGCGACAGCTTAGGTCATGGGGCGCAGAGGGGGCACTGGGGGCTTGAGAGCCAGATTCCGTCCTCCAGGTGGACCCGTGTGTGTCCACGCATGTTTGCACGCACACACACACGCACACACACATGCACATGACCACACTTGGTGAAGACAGCTTCAGTCATCACGCCCTCTGTTATGACCAGGACAGGAGGAAACGCAGACACACAGACATGCGCGGGTAGCAGGATGTTCTCCCCTGTGAGGAGGCGACACATGATCATGCAGTTAGACTCGACAAGGGGGACACACGGGCACATCCCACAGACAGCGGACGCTCCCTACGGCAGACACCCAGAGCTCGGACACGCCACTGCCGGCCCTGCCCTCACTGCCCGCATCACGGGACCTGAGAAGAAAAGGACCTGCTCACCAGTGGGCCCCTCCCGGCCGCAGGGGCGGCAGACTAATTAAGCCTTCACGGGAGGCTGGCATTTTCCTGGCAGCCCTGCGGCAGCCGGCCCTGGTGGCCTTTGTAATGGGCCCCAGGGGGGCACTTGGCCCAGCCTCTCTCTCCCTCCTCCTTCGCTAGACCCTGGACCGACTCCCCACCTCACCGTCCAAAAGGATCCTTCTTAGGCTGATGGCCCAGTTGTGTGGGTGCCAGGATGGAACCCGTTCAGGAATTTGAGGCAGGGATCAACAGAGATTTCCAAGGAATTCCCAGCTCCCTGATTTGAGGACACTTGACTTACATTGGTCATGGACCAATGCCTCCTGCTGCTTTCCATGTAAGCCAAGGGCTAACCTCAGTCCCTCTAGCCAGAGGGAAACTCAGTTTCCCCTCCTTGATGTCCTTGGCTTGGGTCTTCAGCTGTTCCCTATACACATCGACCTCTGCCACTCTGACCTTCTTGCTCTTCTTCCAACACAGCAAACTCATGCCTGCCTCAGGGCCTTTGCACCTACTCTGTGCTTAGTCTGAAACATCCCCCACCCCACCCAGGTCTCTGCCCGGCAACCTCCTTCTCCCCTTCAGACCTCAGCTCACATATCACCTCCTCAAAGAGGCCCAGCCTGATGTACCTAGTTAAAATATCTCCTCTTCCATTTTCTAACTCAGTGGTTCTCAATCCTGACCACTTGATAGAAATGCCTGGGGAGATTAAAAAAAAAAAAAAATCATTCGCTGTTAGGCCCTGTATAAGCTGTTAAGTAAAAATCTCTGTGAGTTCCTGGGTACTGGTGTCTTTAAAAATTCCCCATGTTCTAATGTGCATTCGGGACAGAGAATTCTCGGCCCAGAGACTTTACGGTTTAGTAAGGAGAAAGGCTGAGTTTGCAGCCTCTCTTCCCTTCCTCGTTGCTGCTGTCATTGGGTGTCTGCTGTATACCATGCCCTCGCACCCTCGTGGGACGGTGCCTTTCTCCCCCTAACAGCTCTATGATGTGGGAACTATTTAATCACCCGCATCTTACGGGTAAGGAAACTGAGGCACAGAGTGAGAAAGTAACTTACCAAAGTCACGGAGCTGGAACGTGCCAGAAGCAAGAACGTCCGGCCAGAGGCAAGGTTCCAGAGCCCGGCTCTTCACCCTGACACTGTTATATTTAGCAGCCATTGTTCTGTTCAGTCCTCCAACCACTTGGTGACCTGGCAGCTTGCAGATGCGGAAACGATGGCTCAGAGAGGCAGGACATTGACCAAGGTCATGCAAGCCGTTGGCAGTGTGAGTCTGGAGTACGGGGTGCAGGCCCCAGGGTGGGGACCCCTTCACGAGCCCCCACAGCCTTGTTCCCCCGCCTCCCAGAAACCAGTCTCAGGGCGGCCAGGCGCACAGGAGGTTGGAACCAGCTGGGCTCAGCCCGCCTGCGGCCTGGGAATTCACTTAACAGTAAGACCGGACATGCACTTGGCGGCTGCTGTTCTAACTGTTTGACATACACTGATTTACGTGACCCTCAAAGAGACCCTCATTTTGCAGCAGAGGAAGCAGATGCGCAGAGAGTTAAGTGACTTGCCCAAGGTCCCGCGGCTGGCCGGCGTGGAGCTGAGACTGGAGCCAGGCAGGCTGCCCCCAGCATCTGGGCTCTCAACTCCTCCGCCACCCTCCGCTTTGGCTTCCTTGCCTGTGTAAGCTGCTAGCACTCACTTTTCTCCTCTGTGAAATGGGCCCAACAGTGCCTACTACCCTCGGGAGATCGGAGGATCAGACGAGAGCATGAAGGCGTGGCGACGCCCCAGCCCCCGGACCCGCACGGGCATACGACTGGAGAGGTCACTGCGTGGGTCACACAGAGCCACCCCTGCAGCGATGAGCCCTGAGTCTCGTCCACAATCAGGACTGAACTCGCCCAGGCCGTGGATGCAGACGGTGACGTCTGGGGGCCTCCAACCTGCTGTTCCTCCAGGGCGCGGTGGAACCTCGGCGGCCGCCACCTCCAGATGCCTGGAAACCCTCTGCATGCGTCACTGCCGACCGGCCGTGAATGCTCAGTTGCTGCCGGCAAGTGGCGGGGTTCTCTGGGGTGAGATTTAGAGCAGAGCAGGAAACAGTCGGCAGCGAGAGGCGTGATGGAGACGGAAGGAGAAGGGGCCGGGGGCCGGGGGGGCCGGGGGAAAGGAGGCCTCCAAAGAGGAAAGCTGTGTCCCCGGGTGAGCTTACAACCTGGGTTTTCCATTCCGGGCCTCATTTTTGATCAAGCCCCACAAGCACACCCTGAAAAGGCCAGCTACGTCTCCCATGAGGATGTGAAAATACGTCCCTGGAATGGGCAGTCCTGGGATGAAAGGCTTCTTTATGAGTCTCTGTGATGTTCTCCCTGCGCGTGTGAGATCACTGAAATCTGTGAGCATCTTCAAAGACGTCCTGTCTGGAGGGTGTGAAGGCAGCCGTTAGAAGGGTCCAGCAGTCTCTCCCACCTGGGACCCTCTTGCACCTTACGAGGTGTGTCGTTCATCATTCCAGCCCTGCAGAGATTTCTAAGGGCACCAAGGACCGCGTGCAGAGTGCCCCATTAGCTTCGTTGTACCCCCTCAGGATGTCATGGGACTTAGCAAACATGGGCACCGTGTCTCAAATGCGCCTCCTTCTCACCCGTGCTCCTGCCTTTCTACCCGCTGTTCGCCTAGCTGGGGGATGCTCTTTGTCCCGCCAGCCTGGCACCCGTCTCCTGCTCCCTTAAGACCCAGTTGAATTTTACTTCTTTTGTGAAACCTTCCCCCATCCCCCTTCCACCCTAAGCCCCACAAAGGCCCCGCTCTCCCAGCTCTGGAGTCTCCCCTAAGAGGCCTTGCTGGAGCACCTTCAATTCTCTTCTCTCATGTCTGCTTGTCAAGATCAACTCTGGGTCCGCCATAAAGCAGCATGTGCTCTGGAGAAGCGGTTCTCAAAGTGTGGTCCTTGCGGCCAGCAGTATCCGCCTTAGCGTCTCCTGGGACCTTGCTGGACATGCAGATTCCAGGCCTCACTCCGGACCTACCGAATCAGAAGCTCTGGAGGGGGGCCCGGCAGTCTTTCCACAAGCCCCGTAGGTGACTCACACGTGTGTCGGTTCGCGAACCACCTAGGGAGGGAGCTAAATGTCTGATGCAGAGCAAATAAAGTAGCAACCGCGGCAAACCATGGGAAGGGCTGTGTGTCAGTCCTCCATAGCAACAGGTGGGAATATACTCATATACCCATTATGCGGAGGAGAACACGGGGGCTCAGTCTCTCCTGGGGGATCCGATGTCACGCCAACGACGGCCGGCCACTCTGACGATACCTGCAGAGAGCACTCCCCTCATGATTTGGGGGTGGTTTTTTTTTTTTAAGATTTTATTTATTTGAAAAAAAAAGACGCTATTTGTTTGAGAGAGAGAGCACAAGCAAGGGGAGGGCAGGCAGACGGAGACGGAGAAGCAGGCTCCCCTCTGAGCAGGGAGCCCGACAGCACGGCTCGATCCCAGGACCCCGGGATCATGACCTGAGCCGAAGGCAGAGGCTTAACAGACTGAGCCACCCGGGCGTCGAGAGGGAGCGACCACACAGAAGTCAGGTTTTTCCTAAATTTTATATTTTCAAAGTATAACTTAAAAAAATTAAATGGTGCTTCTTAAAAAAAAAAAAAAGCAAATCCTAGCTTCCTCCTCCCCATCTCTCAGCCCATCATCTCTCCTCTCTCATTTGCACCACGTTTAATCTCTCAATTCATTCGTATTAGACGTGACCCCTTAACTTACGCTGGATAAGGACGTTTGCTCCCAGACACCCCCACCTCAGGAACCACTTCCACCCCTTAGAGACCTCCTTGCTGTCATAAGCGTTATGGATTTGCATACTTTTGACAATTTTCCTTCCAGTAGGTAGCAAAGCTTTTCGAGGAAGAGACCCGTTTCTCTAATTGCCTAGAGGTACTATAAGAACTGGTCCCTTTTCTCGTTCTGACATCACTGCCAATATAATTCATCTCCATTTTCAATTAAATCCATAGTCAGAATTTCATAATTGTGATCAAATAAATATTACTCATTGCTGAACCAAGTAGAGTACTGTGGTTACATTTCCATTCTTGGACTTTCCTGTTTTCCCTAGAGCTAATAACTGTTGTCTTGTTCCTTGGCTCCTGTGGTGCCCCCTTTAGTTAGTTTGCCCCCCTTATAGAATGCTCTAGAATTATCTTGAATTCCATTGTTCCATAGCATGTCCTCCTCAAAGATTCCCCAGTTTCTGAGCTCTTCTTTTGACTACGTGAGCCACCCCCGCATCTCCAATAAATTCATATTGTCAATGTAGATCCCATTTAGCTCTAAGTGGTTTAAATAAGAAAAACTTTTCTTTGCTTGTTTTTGGTTTTTCTCTAGAGACCAATCCAGGACAGGCATAGAAGATCCATGACCATCAAAGATCCAGGCTCTTTCTACTTTGTTGCTTCACTATCCTTACTACAGGGCTCCCAACTCATGGTTTAAGATGGCTGCTTGAGCTCCAACCATCGTGTCTGCCTTCCATTACAAAGAAGCCCTCTTTCACTCCATCTGAAGACATTTCCTGAAAGTTGCACATCCTATCTTTGTTTACACTCCAGTGTTTACAACTAGGTCACATGGCTACACGTAGTTAGGAGAGGAGAATGGGAAATGTGTTTTTTTTCTGAGGGGTTACATGCCCAGCAGAAAAACTGAAGCTCTGAGTTCAGGTAAGAGAAGGAAAACTGAGAGTAGGAGCAACTGTCAGGCTTGGCCATCCTTTTTCTTGCCTAAACACTTGAGCTGACATTCTAGCCCTCGTGCCCTCACAGAGAACACATGGCAGCCTCCTCCTGCCTCCCAGCACCTTCTCTCCTCTCCTTGCACTCTGGGCACCCCCACTCCTTGCCTCGGGGCCCTCCGACACACGGTGCTTGTGCTGGCGATGTCTCCCTGAGATCCCAACCCATCTCTGATGTAACAACTCCTACTCCCCACTCCGACCCCCGCCCCAGTTCTCAGATGAGGTGATAGTGAAAACCCCAACCAAGTCAGAACCCACTAGACCGACCCACAGCCTCCACATCCTGTCCTTTGCAGCGTCCATTGCAGCTGTAATTAGATACTAACTTGGGGGATTATGCTCACTTAGTGTCTCCCTTGCTGGACGGTAACTCCAGAGGCAGGATCACTTTTGCCCTTCAACCCCGACACATCAACACACAATCAACCTTCGTGGCATGAACTCTACCTAGTCCTGGAAAATCTTGCTCCCAAATCACATGTCCTCACGTCCCTATTCATCCCAAACCAACTAAAATCCCCCCTCTTCCAGGAAGCCTCCCTGTGCTCTCTCTGAGACAAGTAGCCCTCCCCCCAGACCTCTTAGTCACAGTCACTCTCTACCATGGGGCACTGACTTCAGGGAGGCTCCTTTTTGAAGCTGTGAGTCGCTAGGAGCCCATGAGGACCCATAAGTGATTCTTCTGGGTCTCGAGCACACATGCAAGGAAAACCTAGGAGACGCAGGACTCCGGATGTGGCCTCTGGCTTACCCGTGAAGTCCAACAACAGCCTCAGTTTCCCCCATCGGGCCTTTCGGGGCCCTTCCAGAGCTGACATCCTCTTCACTTTGCCACCCGATGCTGCAGCTCTGCTCAGCGGAGGCTGGCCTTGACCCCTCAGGCCTCTCTCCATGGGCTGTGCATTCAGGTTCCTGGGGTTCTGTTTTCCAGCTTGAGATCAAAGGAATGGAAGTGTGGGATGCTAGGCTCACAGGCAAAACAAAACAAAACAAACCTACCAGAGCTGAGGAACTTTTATTAACTTCCCAGCCGGTTCCAGAGTTCCCCATAGGAGGAAATATAACACTGTTTGGAAAAAAATATTTTGACAAGTGCTGGGGAGGAAGATAAGAACTCAACCAGGGGTCAAAGCCTCAGAGCACCAAAGGACACAGCTCAGGGAGGAGGGAGACTTCCCAGCGCCCGGGGCATCCAGACCACAGCGGCAAGAAGCCACAGAGAGGAGAATCGTAACGAATATTTGTTGATACCCTGGTCTGCCAGAACGACGTAAGGAATGGGCCCACTCTGTGTTCTGCCTTCTGCAGCAAGCAAGGCGCTTGATTACCAAGCAGAACAGAAAGAATAGAAAGAGGGAGAAAGGATTCAAAGGGATTAAAGGTAAAGAGCAGATGGATGAGAACAGAAAAGCAGAGAACAAGAGAAACATCTGGGGCCGGCTGAGGCTGAGCAGACAGCCTGTTGGAAGGTGCATTAGCTGTGGAGAAGGCATGTGGGGCTTCTGGAAAGGGGAGACCGGAAGCAACAGCGGCTCGGACAAGACGGGAATCTCATGACGTAGCTGAGCGTCATGGTGGTTCTTCTGTGTGAGTCTCTTACGCCCTCAGCACACGATGCATGAAGGTTTACTGGCCATCTCGACCTTGCAGCCACAAGGAGGGGAGGGGAGGGCTGTCCCTTCCCTGCGGGGACACCCACTAGAAGGTGCATATGTCACCTCAGCTCACAGCTCGCCCAGCGCCTGCCCCACCATCACCCCTATCTCGACGGGGGCTAGGCGATATGGCTAACTTCCAAGCAGCCACGGGCCCAGCCGAATATTCTGTGACTACGGGAGCAGAGGTCATGCTCCTAGAGGAAGCCTCGGATCTCTGCCGCACATGGAGATTAGGGGGCAAATAGGATGGAGAGGAAGGCTGGGGAATCCGGCCCAGAAAACTGGTAGGAGCCCACCGTAGACACAGCCCCGGTCGCAGCCAAGGGACAGGCTGGCTGGGGCCTGTCCCCACTGCTGTCACCGGGAAGGACTGTCCATCTGTGCCTGCATCATTGCATCAGAATCCAGAGAGGAGGGGTTCCACTGGTAGAGGCACAGTCACGAGCCTGGGTGTCAATGGCCCTGGGCTTTTGTGGAAGGAAAGGGCCACCTGGTCTACCCACACCACGGGACGGAGAATTCCTCCCTGTAGGAGATGGGAGCTGGATGCCTGGAAGCCTGCCTCTCCGCAAAAAAGCTAAAAAAAAAAAAAAAAAAGTCCACCACCCTTGTAAGGCCAGTTCTTCATTCTCAGAGCCACTGTTTGAGTTGGGCACCGTGACCGCGCCGGGCTTCAGGAATCAGGGCTAAACTTTGCCAGCCGCCGCTACCGAACTTTCTCTGGGCGACACGTTACTCAAAGTACTTACAACTACAGACCCTTTTAATTTGTCTTGGCCCCAAAACAAACACCCAGGACAGGCACCTTAGTCCCCCCCATCTTATAGAGACACCGGGAAGCGGGGGAGGTGCCCCCGGCTGGGAAGCTAGTCAGGAGCAGCAAAGCTGGGCTTGGAACCCGGGCAGTCCGGCTCCAGACCCACATTGTGCGCACGTAGTCAGCAGCAGAGAGGCAGCGGGAAGGGTGTGGGGCTGTGTGCTCCACGATAAGGCTCACTCCACACCTTCCCCCTCCCCAGATTTTCCAAACAATTTTCAGCAGAAGATACTGGATTCATGGGTATTTCGTAAATGCGTGTTGTTGCTGCCATTCTCCAAACTGAGCCAATTTCATGGCAGGGTGAGCAAGGGACGTTTCAGAGGGGGCCCTTCCAGGAAGTGGGGGCCTGGAGGAAGAGCATCCCAGCCCCCCACTGGGAATTAGCGACCCTCTAGGAGAAGCTCTGGAACTTCACCAGGCCTCGGAACAAAGGGCAGCAAGCCAGCCTCATTCAGGTCTCGGAGGCAGGATGGCCAACGGCTGCCCGCTCAGCTCCCCAGACCCGAAAGCAGCAAGCAAGGGGTTCAGCTTCCTGCCAGAGCCACGCACAGCCCCTGCTGCCTGGGAACTGGGTTCACAAATTGGAATTTCACAGAACCCAATCCTGACCCCGCGTTCCAACAGGGATGCTCCGAGCAGGCGACAGCCACCAAGTGGTAAGCCGAGAAAAGGGGAAAACAGCCCCGCCAATCCATCAGGGGGCTCTCTGTCCCCGGATTCAGCGGAACCCTCCCCGGACTTACCCTAGGCTGCTGGGGCCTGGGCCTCACGGGCACCCAGGTGACCTCTGAGTCACTTGACTGAATCACCGCATACACAATACCCTTTATCGTGTCCCCAGGGGTAAGGGGGTCCTACTCTTCTACCGCAGTAGGAGGAGATCCAAGCCCTCAAAACTCACAGGCCAACCAAATTTAGTTATTATTCATATATGTTACTCATGATCCTTCTCATTATTGTCATTCAGCCGTCCTTTCTTAGTATTTCCAGTACCGTGACCTGTATTAGGCATTTGCTGCCTTTGACCCTCCCCCACTGCGTGAGGCGGGGGACCCCATACCCACCCCGCCGACGGGGACATGGAAGATGGGACGGATGAGCTGCTGGTCACTCGGTTCACAAAAGGGAGAACCTCTTCTGTGCCGGCTGGAGAGCGCCTCCAACGGGAGGAAGTGATGGGTTGTTCTTCTGGGACATTTCCAAGGTGACCTGGAGAAATAGGTCCTCATGGGGAGGGTGAGTGGGCTGACCGGCCGAGCCGGGTCTCCTTGGGGGGCCCCTTACTTTGGTCCCCAGAAGATACCTTGGAGGGTTCTCCCTGGGTCCCAGAACCCCAGGATAAGTTGAGACTGATTT
>CM053613.1:12286307-12303330 GCA_028646535.1 Procyon lotor
GGTGCCTGGGTGGCTCAGTCGTTAAGCGGCTGCCTTCGGCCCAGGTCAGATCCCAGGGGCCTGGGATCGAGCCCCGCATCGGGCTCTCTGCTCTGCAGGAAGCCTGCTTCTCCCTCTACCATTCCCTCTGCTTGTGTTCCCTCTCTCACTGTGTTTCTCTCGGTCAAATAAATAAAATCTTTAAAGAAAAAAAAAAAAAAAAAAAAAAAAGACTAACTTTTCTGTGTGACCTCACGTGCCCTAGCTTAAGCAACCAACTTCCACTCTCTTATTGAACCCCAAGCCCAGTGAGGCAGGCACAGAACTGTCCTCGTTTGCTCCTGATTCATTAACCAGTATTTACTGTGCTCCTACCATGTTCTAGGTACTGTGAAGAACACAGCAATCCTTGCTCTCATGAAGCTTACAATCTAGAGCGGAAATAGGAATACAAATCATAAGTAAGTATGACAGGAAGATCAAGGGGAAGGGGCTGGTGAGTGGAGGGGTGTGGTGGGGCTTGCAAAGGAAAACCTGGTGCTCGGGAAAGGCATCAGGAGAAGGTCAGATCTGAGCCCAGACTTGAAGGAGCCCTGTGCATACCTGAGCCAAGTGCTCAGGACAGAGGAAACAGCCACTGCAAAGGCCTTAGGGTGGGGTGTGCTCCGCCTAAGTGTTTGAGGAGCAGCATGGGATTGGTGGGACAATTGTAGGGTGGGCAAAGGGGGCAGTGACAAAGGAGCCATGCCCAGGACCCTCTGGCTGGGCTTCTCTGGCAGAGTCAGGGACCAGGTTGGGTTCTATGGTTCAGAGAGGGACCTGGGCTTATACCTTGAGCGAGATGGAATTTCTGGGGGCTAGTATTTGGAGCAGAGAAGTGACACGCAGGGATCACTCCAGCAGGGGAAGCGGGAGGAAGCGAGGAGTGGTCCCATTAGGGACACAGCCTGGAGGTAGAACCGACGGGAAGTGCTGAAGGGCTGGAGGGAACACCAGAGGAAGGAAAAGGACGTTGTCAGGGGTCATCACTCCAGGTCTTGGGGCCAATGATGGGAAGGGGACGTTCTCATTTTCCGAGGTGGGGAAGTATGGAGATTAGATGACTATCAGCGGCGGGGCAGAGATCCGGTGAGAAGCTGGGTAGGAGACTGGGGATCAGGGCACGAGGCTGGGTGCGGTGTTTGCCACGGTACATACAGTATTTGTATTTGCAACCCCCAAGGAGGTGGGTGGGGACAGAAAAGATGAAGACAGGGCCCTCGGGGGTAGAGGCGAGTAGGGGGTGAGGAGAGCCACAGCCAGGAGGCAGGAAGGGAAGCCAGGAGCATGGAGACCCCACAAAGAGGGAGCAGCCAGTTTTAGCGATGGGAGGCCATCTGGACGCTGATGGGAGCAGCTGTGGCAGAGTCGTGGGGACAAAACCTGGTGGCGGTGGGCTCAGGACAGACCTGGGAGAGTGGCAAGGGGGTCGGCTTCGCTCTGAGCGGCAGCCCAGAAAACAGATGTGCAGGCGCAGGGGATGTGGCCCGGGCTTTCGTGGTCGGTTGTTTTAAGGGGGAAGAAACTTGACCGTATTTATAGGCTGTTGAGGACGACCCGGGAACGAGGGAAACACTGACGATGAGGACGGAAGGGGGAAGAGTTTCTGGAGCAGTGTGTTTAGTGGATGAGAGGGGCTGGACTCTGAGGCTCGACTCAGGGGTTGGCCTTAAATAGGCTGCACAGAGAGAAACTAAGGCCCAGGGCCGTGAGGGAACTTGCCCAAGGACCCGCAGGGGCGGGGCAGTCCGATGCCGGGCCGGTTCTGTCATCACCAGATGTCCTCGACTTCCCTGCTCGGAGTTGGACCCCGAGGCTAAGGGAACATGTCAGGGAGGGCCCGCAGGGCTCCCCACGCCCAGGGCAGGGCGGGGCTCCGAGGCAGCGGCCGGGGCCCCAGCCCCCTGTCTGCTCAGTAGGCTCCCTCCGCCAGCCTCGCGGGGCCAGAGGAATCCTGAAATTCCAGGGCTGGTGGGGCCCCAAGAGTCCCCAGAATGCACGGAGAAAATGGCCAACGCTGTTGGATTGAGTCTATCCAACGAAACTAAAACCGGGCATTTGAACTGGTGTGCCCCAGCCCGGACCAGTCATTGTGGGACACAGACGTGGGGGTGCGCTGCTGTCACTCCCTGCCACCCCCACCCCCAGGCTCCTGCTTGAAGGAAGGGGGCCCTGGTTCCCAGCCTCGGGTTGGGAGGAAGGCCCAGCAAGGGCGCAGACACAGTCGGTGACACGTAGGCCGGACTGCTCAGCCCCCAGCCGCAAGGGAGGCTCTGTCTGTGCATCTCAGGCTGTGCTTGTGGGGCTGTGACGTGGGTAGAGCGTGCCTCCCATGCAGGTTCCTGGCTGAGGTTCCTCGCCTTGGTGCTGTCCACAGACGCATACGGGCGTGTGCGGCACGGGTTGGCCAGGTGCTATGGGACTCCTGAGGGGGACAAGCAGCCATATTCTGTGGCCTGCGGGAGCCAATCGTTATTTTTCTCCCTGCTGGGTCTGCAGTTAGCTCGGGTTCAATAAGTCGCTACTCGGTTTGGTCACGTGTGGCTCCTGGCTGGGCGTTGGGTTCAGGCCAGATCCATTGGTTTTTTGCTTTTCCTTGGCCTAGTACTGCTGGGGGCACGATCTTCGGAGAACAGATGGCCGAAACGCAGGAGGCCAAGCCGGATTATATAAGCACCGTCCCTTCCCATTGGCCTGAGCGAGTCACGGGGCCAGGCCCACACTCCCGGGTCCGGAAAGGATGTTTCCCCCATGGAGAGGCTGCGGCTAAGTCCCATGGCAAAAGGTGTGGATATAGGATTCTTTTCTTATTATTATATCATTACAATATATTTTATGTTATATTAATATGACATTTTATTATATCGTTATAATTATTTTTAAATTTTAATTCCAGTGTAATTTACAGGGCATGATAGTAGTTTCTGGTGTACAAGATCGTGACGCAACAAATCTAGACAGTGCCCAGGGCTCATCCTGGTAAGTGTGCTTGCTCTCAAGTCCCCAACGGGGTAAGATGTGGGTGTGGAATTCTGTAACGGACAGGGAGGGTGCTGGAGGGCCAAGACATTCCTCCAGTCTTCCACAGTGGGGAGTGGTATGCTCACATGTATGGGCAGGAGGTGACAGCAGCTTCCTAACCCCGTCATCGTTCTCGGTGACAGTGAGTGTGGTTGTCCTCCCGCCACCTTGGGGTAGCTCTCTGAAACTGCCAGCCCTTCCCCAGCCCCAGGTCTCACTGGGCTTGGGGACAGAGTGATCATTTTCATTTTCATTTTTAGAATTTTTCGAAGGAAGGAAGAAACCTTCTGGATGGTCCTTGAGGCTGTAGAATCCTATCGGTATTGAGCATGCTGCCCCTGGTAAGCCTGAGCCCCTCCGACAGGCCAAGGGTGACTTGGAGCCTGTCACCCTCCTCTGCCTGCCCTGCCCTCCAGCGTGCCCAGCCCCGAGCCGGGTTCAGCCCAGGCAACTGCCAGTCTAGAAGGCAGACAGGCAGCGCCATCCCGAAGGAGTCCTTCTGCGAAGCTGGTCTTTGGGCCCAGAGGATCAGCTGGCGGCCTTCCTTCCTCTCCAGGGTTTTCATAGGCAGCTCCCTGGCACAGGCCCTGAGTATTTCATCTCCTTGTCCCACAGTATTGCTGCCTTGCAGATCCTTGGGGAAAGTCGAAACATCACCTTGCCCTTGGGAGTTCAGCCAAGAGTTTCTGGATTGGCACTTCTCTTCTCCTGCCCTGTGGTCCCATGGATGGGCTTCTCCTCGGTGCTGGGATGAGAGCTGGTGGGCAGGAGGGTCAGCTCCCAGCATACTCCTTGTCTCCGAGTGCTTGTTCCTCAGACTGGAGGGGAACTGGGGTTGAGAAAGCTCTCTCGCCGCAGGGACAGCCTGGTTCCCATGACGGGAACTAAGATAAGGTAGGCGGCATATAATGGAATATTAGCCAGCCTCAAAACGGAAGGAAACGCTGGCAGGGGCTACAACACAGATGAACCTCGAGGGCTTTAAGCTAAGTGAGAGAAGCCAGGCGCAAAGGGATGAACCCGTAATGACTGCAGTCACGGGAAGTGACCTAGAGCAGTCAGATTCACAAAGGCAGAAGGGACCATGGCGGTTGCCAGGGGCTGGAGGAGGAGGGGACGGGAGTTAGTATTTAATGGGTACTGAATTGAAATTTTACATGATGAAAAGAGCTCTGGAGATGGACGGGGGTGACGGCTGCCCGGCGCCGAGTACACTCGTCACCCAACCGTACGCCTGAAAATGGTTCAGATGCTAGAATTCACGATGGGTGTAATTTACCGCAGTAATGCTACCCAACAGGAGGCAAAACCCGGAGGAGTTACTTGCCCAGGGATACACAGCCACTGGGAAGTGAAGCCTCAGTGAGAGTCCACGCTGGGCGAATGCAGTGTTGACACTCTTTTCCCCTGGACTTTTCCCGTGAGCCGCTGCCGTGAGAGCGGGAGAAGGACCCTGCAGGCACACCAGCCAGTGGCCGGGACAGCAGTAGCCGGCCTGAGATGGAGCTCTGAGGGCCCAGCCCCGCCTCTCCCCTCGAACATGGAGCAGGTCACAGCGAAACCCTGTGGGACAGAGATTGTAAGGCGAGCAACCTCAAGGGGCAGGTGTGAAGATGAGATGAGCTCATGCTCCCAGCACGGTGCTGGGCCGCTGGGCAGAGTTAAATATATACACAAATGATGCAGAATCAGTGCCACCAGGTGGGCCCGGGAGAGGAATTCTCTCTGTCCGCTGTGGGCGTGACCACAATGTCTTAGGATGCTCCTCAAAGCAGGTGTCGTTCGTGTGAAGGGTAGAGAAGGGTTTCAACAGGAGGTCTTGAGGTAGGGCTGGCATTCCTGGTGGAGGTGACAGCTGGAGTAACCGTCAGCAGGGGAGGGTGTCTGACCCCTTCTGAGAACTGCAGCTAGGCTCCTGTGGCCAGAGTGGAAGACGGCGGGTAATCAGTGGGTTCTTTGATTTGCAAATCACAGAAACTCAGCTCAAAGGGAATGTTTTGCTCATGTTATCAGAAGACTGTGGGACATGAGCTTCATGCATGGCTGGATCCAGGATTCCCTCTTCCTTATTCCGTCTCCTTGTCCTGCTTCCCTGGCATTGGCTTCCTTCTGAGATTAATGAATAGCTCAGGGCTTCCTTGCCTCCTGCTTCAACCTTAGTTGGGGAAGAACATTTTTTCTCAGGAATCCCAATCGAAGTCCCAGGGCTGACCCCGATTGACCCAGCTTCCATGGCAAGCCATCCCTGGATGAGCTCAGGACTACTGTCTGAACTGGGGCTTGGACCCACCCCTAGATCATGCACGTGGGAAGGTGTCAGCCCTGCCTGGACAACACAGCCGAGCGTGGGGGGATGAGCAGTTCCTCAAACGAAAGCCAGGATGATGTTTCTAGAAGGAGGGATATGAATGTTAATCTGGCAAAAACATCAGACAATGCTCTATAGGTAGCAAGAGATAAGGCTGCAGAGAGAAGCCCTCCTCTCATTCATACACCCCTCACTGTTCCTGCCTCCTCCTCCTGCTCCAACAAGATGTACTCATTCGCGCCTCGTTGGTTCCTCTCCGCACATGTTCCCAACCTCCCTGGATGCTGGGCGTAATCTCGTCCCCATGAGAGATGCCAGCAACACCTTCTGGAAACACAGCGTCTGCCAGCTGCCGCCCCCCACCCTCGCCGCGGCTACATAATTGGAGTCAATGGGGACCGGTGGCGGGGGGTGCGCAGGTCTCGGGCCGACCCCTTTCTCCAGTTCCCTGCGCCTCCCCCTCCTGCCTCTGAGACCCTTGGCCGTCTGGGGGAGGGGGGTTGTAGCACGCGACACTTTGGCCCAAACCCACCGTAATCAGGTTTTTGAGCACAATCCCAGCAGGCTCTCGCCGGCTCGGCTGATATGCCAGTGCCAAATATAGAACAGGCCTAGCCAACCCTACCCTTAATTCTGCAATTTGCTGGAAATCAGATGATAACACGAGTCTGGGGAGACATAATTTGTGATAACCCAGCCCGGCCCCTGCTGGGTTTGGTCCAAGATGACATCAATGGAGAGAAGCGTGCCCGTGGCTTCAGCCCCCTTCTCAGCATCACGTTCCCTTTTTAGCCTTCATTCCTGGTCCCAGTGGCCATCTGCCGCTGCCGCGGCTCTCCCCTCCCCCACCAAGTCCCTGAAAAACTCACTGGGGCCTGGAGGAAACGGGCCATTTACTCATTCATTCACCCTACAGATCATTGTTGAGCTGGTACTGGGTGTGCAGACCCTGGGAGGTACTGGGGACAGGGACAGGATGTTGTGGACAGGCCCCAGGCGCCCAGACTGCGGTCTAGAGGGCGGAGGAGAGGCCGGTGTCACCCTCAGGAGGATCTGAGGCTCCAGAGACAAGCCTCCCAGGGTAGCAGAGTGGGGAGAGGGGTGTCAGGCACTACTTGGGGGGCTGAGGGGGTAGGGCCTCCAGGAGGAGGAGAGAGCTGCCCTAAGTGAGCTGCTGGATGTGCGGAGCTCTTGCGAGACTTCTAGCCCCTTGACCACGGCCACAGGCTCCTGTCCCGTCCGGAGGCTGAGGGCCAGGGTCGGAAATGGTCATGTCTCTCCACGGAAGTGTGAGCACGTGGCTGCTTCAGACCTTCCTTCTCTGCCTCCGCCCCCCCCCCTACCGACTTCCTGGAATAGTTTCTGTTCATCACCACGGCGGCACAGATGGTGACGGCGCCCGCTAACTTGGGGATGGGGGCCAATCGCTGGGGTGCAGCAGCGAGCCAAAGCTACCCTGCAGACAGAGAAGGAGGCATTTCACATGTAAATGTTGAATGGGATCTGCCTGTCACGGAAGGCAAGGGCCACGGGTGGTGAGAAATAGCAGGGGAGCCAGCTGACGCCTGGTGGGGGGTGGGGAGGGGGAAGGGAGCCCCCGCAGGAGGGCTGGGGGACGGCGGGGAAGGGGAAGAGGGTGGCTGCGAGAGGAACCACACTTGGGGCCAGGGCACCCCAAGGGCAACGGGGGTCGGACAATAAGGGGCGAGCGGGCTGCTGGGTGGGGCTGGGAGGTGGGTGGGGCTAGCCGTGGGCCCTTGAACTTTATGGGGAGCAAGGAGGCGGCTCCCGGGCCCCAGGATCTGAGGTCGCGCTGTCAACCCGGCTCCAGGCCTGCAGGCGCCGAACCCCGTTACACTTGAGTTTCAGATTAACGATGAATCATTTTTTTAGTATAAGTACGTCTTAGCTTCTCTAAGAAAAAAAAAGAAGAAGAAGATTTGCTGCTTATCTGGGATGTAACTGGCATCCTGCTCTATTTTCTGTTTCTTTGCTACACCCAGCAAGCATTGGTGGGAGGTGGGGGCCATTCCTGTGCCTCCTCGGGGCTGATGAACCGGCGACTAAGACGGCTTGCCTGCTGCCACCCTTGCCTTCAGCCCTGCCCGCCTTCATCCTGCTCCCCGGGCTTCCCACCGAGGGAACCACAGGGAGGAGGCGGGACAGACAAAGAGCCTCCTGAAGTCACAGTCAGGAGCAGAGGGACAGTTGGGACCTGCTAGTTTTAGGGCCCAGATAGATCCCCTGGGCGCCGCCTCTGAGCCTTTGCCCGGGTTGTTCCTTCCGCCTGGCCCTCCGTCGTCAGTGCACCTGCTTGTCCCTGCTGCCAGACTGTGCTGACGGTCAGCTGCTAAGCTCCTATTGTGCCGGACGCCTCATGTGTGACTGTCCCCGTCACCTGCGGGGTGGGCTCCTTTCTCGTCCTCGTACAGAGGAGAGAGCCGAGGCACAAGGAGGCTGGGGACGAGGTTGCAGACTCCCGGCCGGCCGCAGGACTGCCTCGCCCTCCTCTCTCCCGGAGGGTCCGGGGCGGGGCTAAGCTCATTTCTCCGGCCACACAGACCCACACTCCCCCTCCTCACCTTTTGCTTTCCAATTATAAACCCGCTTCCTGCTCTAACCAGCAGGAAGCCAGGTTTCCTGTTTCCTTTCAAAACGTCCAGCTTGATTTTTTGTTGACTCCTGGTTCCTGAGGCTGGTCTGGCAGGACCCATAAAGAATTCTTGATTTAAAAAACAAATATAGTAAGTCTGCTGTCTCTTGGGCTTTGGGGTTTTTATCATCTTGAGCCGTTCAGGCTACTTGTCCTGTGACTTGCGCACCCATATGGGTCCCCGTCCTCCCTCCCCAGCCCGTGAGAGGGTCTCTGGCCTTTGCTGATCGGCCGTCCGAGCCCATGCCAACCGCCGCCTGGAGCTGGGCATCTCAGAGTCTCTTGGGTTAATCAGGCTGACTGGTTTTAATCAGTTCCCTGCTGCCAACAAGACACCAGGGAGCCAAGTGACGGGGGTGGGGGGGGCAGGGGAGAAAGTCTGATTCGGGGGGCATGGCCTCGCTGTGTGTGAGCTGCTGAACACTTACCCACCCTGGGCCTGTCTCCCCATTCATGTAAATGAGAGGGGGACAATGTGATTCAGTGATAATAGAGGCATTCATTCCCGAGGTTTTTCCGAACACCTTCTATGTGTGCTAGAAAATGTTTTCAGTCCTGGGAGACACCCATGAACAAAAGGGACAAGGCTCTGCCGTCATAGGCTTATACTCTTTGGGGAGAGACAGAGGCTGTGGCCCGGCACTGCCCACGGGAAAACCACTAACGCGGGTGTCTATCTAAACGTAAAGGAAGTAAAATGAAATCAAGTTGAAAATTCAGCTCCGGGGCGCCTGGGTGGCCCAGTCAGTTGAGCATTTGACGCCAAGTTTCGGCTCAGATCATGATCTCGGGGTCGTGAAATCAAGCCCCACGTCGGGCTCCGTGATCAGCGGGGAGTCTGCTGGAGGTTCTCTCTCCCTCTGCCCCTCTCCCCGCTCGTGCTCTGTCTCTCAAATAAATGAATAAATCTAAAAACAAGAAAGAAAGAAAATCCATCTCCCCCGTTACGACGGCCCCATCTCAAGAGCACAAGCCCCCCTGCACACCGAGGCCCCCCCTGTCGAGGGCTCATGCCCACCGTCACAGGGTTCTGCCAGGCGGTGCTGCTGGGGACTGGCGAGGCCCGTGCCCTCCGAGGGAGTGAGACAGCTGGAGCGGACCGAGCCGTGCTTTTGGAGAGACGGTAGTCAGGGAAGGAAATATTTGAGCTCAGGTCTGGCCTTGGTAGGGAGTGCTCCCTAGGTAAATCTGAGGGATGACTCTTCCCGGCAGAGGGAACAGCCAATGCAAAGGCCCTTGGCTAAGAGGTTGGCCCATTGAAGGAGAAAGGAGGCCAGTGCCACTAGAGTACATTAATCTGGAGAAGAGGGACAGGAAGGGAGACCTGTCAGGGGTCTGGGGCCGAATCATTTGGGGCCCTGCTGGCCACAGGAAGGACTTGGGAGTGATGGGAAATCATTAGCAGGCTTCCAGCTGAGGAGTTCCATGGTCTGCTTCACCTGTCAACAGGAGCATCCCGGCTGCTGTGTGGGGTGAGAGGTCGGGGAGAGGGGGAGCCAGCGGCCCGCTGGAGGCTGATAATCCCAATAATTATCACCAGACACTAGCCATGGGGGTGGTAGGATTCTGGAAATGCTTTGAAGTACAGCATCAGCCTTGGCGATAGGTGAGAAGAGCAGCATCATGGAGAACCCCGAGCTTTCTGCGCGGAGGGGGGGTCATTTGGGCAGGAGAGGGTGCTGGAGGGCAGCCCGCGAGGGAGCCAGAGTTCCATATAGGCCACATCAAGTTCAAGACATGCACAAGACATCCAAGTGGAGGTGTCAGTGCGCTGTAGTCTGGTTCAGTCTGAGCACCAGAGCTGGACCAACACCGGTGGCACAATCAGTCTGTAGATGGTACCGGTGACCCGGAGAGTGTCACAGAGCACTTTGGGCTTAATGGCAATTACCGTCATCGTTTCTTGAGCCCTGCTTCACGTCAGGCACACAGTTACCTCCCTCATCCTGTTCGGTCCTTGACCTGGCTCCAAGATGTGATCCTGATCACTTTCATTTGACAACTGCGGGAAAGAAAGCTCAGAGAGGTTAAGTATCTTCTTCAAGTTCACACAGGATTTGATCTGAATCTGTCTGGTTTCAAAGCCTCGGTGGCCCGAGGAAAGCAGTCATGTGTTCTGAATTCTGACCTGAATGGGCTGCCCCTTTCGCTTGGGTTTGAATGTTGAGGACCTCGGACGCCGGGCCACAGAGCCCAAATCCATGCAGAGGCAAAAAGGTTCCCAGCCAAGGACCAGGGCTGCCTGGCCGACTGCCCTGGGTTCTGTTTCCTCCAGAGACCTCATCCTCATGGACTTTCAGGCCCTTGACACCCTCTCGGGGTCTGCCCACTGGCCAGGGGCCCAGGCAGGTAGCGAAGGCTGGGAGCTGCTGTCATCCCCTCCAGAAGCAAGCAGGGGGAGCACTGAGCTTCCAGGCTCCCTGCTGCCCCAGGAGGCAGACAGCCCTGCCCCGGGACAGTCAGACGTCTTCACTTCCTCCCTAGGCGCCCAGGAGTGGTGACAACTTCCCACATTGCCCCTTCCCGTCCTGGGCTCCCAGCCTTGTGAGACCCCAGAGCAGAAAGGCCCACGGGGATCCTCCGGAACAATGCACTCACTCCTCATGGATGGGAAGACTGAGGCCAGAGAGCTGTGTCCGGAGTCTGGGTCTCCTGCCACGATCTCATGTCCATCTTCTGAGATGTCCATCTTCTGATCTCAGGGGACTGGAAAGCTTTCTTTTCCTTCCCAGGGCCCCGAAACGACACGGGGGGGTTCTCCGGGTGCTCCCTGGGCCTGTGGCAAGAGCACCCCCCACCGAACACAGCAGAAACGGGTGCCTGCCGTCCGCGCTTGACCCAGCCCGCCCACCCGAATTTGGGAGCCACCAACTGCGGGCTGGCCTCCCCACGTCTGATCCTTCAGGCCGTGCGTCCTCCATGAGAAGTCCGCTGACTCCTTCTAAGCACACGCTATCGCGACCCGCCTCAGGCTCCTGGAAGGGGACAGCTGTGGGCAGGCACCGCCTCCGATCTTCCGGCCCTGATCCCAGCCACGGCTCTGCCATCCAGCTCCACGCCAACTTGCCTGCCGTTCCCGTAGGGGTTGACCTGCTTCACCACTTTGCCTTGAGCCTGCCCGTGCCCCCCTATGCCCCTGGCAGGGCCTTCTCGGGCACAAACCCCCGCACAGGCTGGAGGGGCAGGAGGAACGGTGCCCCTTAGGGCGAGCTCGGCCAGTGCGGAGTGCAGCAGGAGCACACCGGCCTCCGCTTCCTTCCCGGGCTGCGTGCTCTGGGCGGTCCCTTGGAACGAAGCAAGTCGGCTTGCCACCCCCGCCCCCCAGCCGAGCCCCATCCTGGCACACGCTCCTGCTCTCCGGGTCACACCCGCCCACTAAGTGCTCACACCGCCTCCGATGCCCCGCCCCGGGACAGTCAGACGTCTGTCACAGACTTTGCTTTCTGGAGACCCCAAGCTCAGCTGTGCCCTGTCACCGACTCACGTCCAGCCTTGGAGTGTCACTCCCTACAAGGACAGAGGTGACACACGGAGCAAGACGGACTGCCCTCCCTGGGGCCCTAATCACCCGTGCACGCTGGTACTGGGAAGGTACCTCCCTCTGGGAGGCCTCCCCTCCTCGCCTTAGGGATGGGCTAACTGTGAGAGGAAATCAGACCCACAGGGCATAGCGTGCCACTCTTTCTGGGAGTGCAGAGATCTCCCCCGTGTCCTTTTCTTCCACTTGTTCTCTCTCATCCTATATTAGATGGGCTCCTCTCAACTCCCACCCCCTGCAAACTCTAGATCTCCTCAATCTCTTAGTGATGACCTAAAGTCTTGTTGCCTCTTGCCCGGTGTTTGCTGCGGCCACGCTCCACGACAGTGTGGCTGCTGGGGCCCTGCCACCTGTCACGTGAGCAACTTCGGGCAAGTCACAACCGGTCTGTGCCTCATTTACGACATGGGGACAATACCTCCCCCACAGACTTGTTGGGAAGTAATGTTAACATGCAAAGTGTTACGGGCCACATGGGGCTCACAGCTGGTACGAGGTAAGTGTGGCCGCTGTAATGATCATGTTTTATTATCACCGTAACCCTGGGGTCTAAGCACCGGCATCCAGCTCTTCAGATGGAAAGTGAGGCTCCAGAGGCTGACTTGCCCAGGGTCACACAGCTGGTCGCAGAGGGAGCTGGTCCTCGAACACTGTGTGTTCTCGCCCAGAGCCTTTGGTACCGACGGACTAGTTTTCTGGTACTCGGGGACTGAGTTGCCGCTTTAAACTTTCTTCCATCTTGGGGTGCCTGGGGGGCTCAGTCAGTTAAGCGTCTGCCTTTGGCTCAAGTCATGATCCTGGGATCCTGGGATCAAGCCCCATGTCAGGCTCCCTGCTCAGCGGGGAGTTTGCTTCTCCCTCTGCCTCTGCCCCTCCCTCTGCTCATGCCCCCCCCCCGCTCTAATAAATAAATAAAATCTTTAAAAAAAAAAACAACTCTCTCCCATCTTGAGGGGAGGATTGCGCCCTAGAAGAGCTCCCTGTGTGTGGATGGGCTTTGATTATTTGACAGAGAAGACTACCCAGGGGGAATGAAGGGCTTCTGGGGGCCCTTGGGAGGAAGACCAGTGCCCTTTCCCCAGACCACACCCCTTCCCTCTGAATCCACTTGCCCATTCTCCCCAGCATCAGCTGTGGCCGGGCGGTGACCATGCAGGCTGCTGGGATCAGGGATGGGATTTGTACCTAACAGTGTTTCCAAAGCTGTAGCCCAAGGAAAACTCACGTCCTCAGGGACCTGTTGGGGCTGAACAGAGCATAGAGAGCCCCGTGGCTAAAAGTGCCTAGAAAATGTACATGGTGCCCCCAACACAGGCTTTTCTCCCCAGGGACTTCTGAGACCTTTAATGAAGCGACCGGGGCTGTGACTCCGCAGAACTCAGGGGAGCACGCACGATTCCCAAACAGACTTCTGCAGGGAACCCTCTCCCCTGGGACAGTCTTCCAGATTTGCAGGACTTGCTTTGGGCACAGCTGCCGCAGTGTTAGGCACACTCCACCCTCTTCCAGACGGACAGATTCCCTCAGCCAGATGGGGGTTCCCTGAGCGGGCTGCTCCTGCCTGGGAAGTCTGTTGCCAGCTCTGGGGAGAAAGAGTGAGTCACCCATCTCTGGGCTTTGGGCGCCAACTCTGGGGCACAGGGAAGATGGTGCTCGGGGGGAGGGCCCGAGCAGCCCCTCTGGCCACACCCCTGTGGCCTAGAAAGGGAACCCCACCTCTAACGGCCGATCCAATAGTGGTTCGGGTCCTGCCCCGATGCACCTGTGACCGTGGTCGGGGGGGTTAGTAAAATCGAAATTCTTCCGGTTCACAGCCCTGGTGCTGTGAAATTTATCAGTTGGTAAACAATTTGAATATCCTCCCTGGTGATCAGTACCCATCCGGTGCTCTAGCGTCAGAGGATGTGAGCAGAGGGAGAGCATCGAACCCCGTGCTAGGGGACACGGAGCTCAGACCCGCGTCTCTGACCTTTCAACCTCTTCCTCTGCCGCTTCCTAGCTGCGTACCCCAAGGGAGGTGCTTCTCGCTTCACATCCCAGGATTCTGATCCGCCACCTGGGTGTTCTGAGTGTAAGGGAGACGGGTGGCCTGCACAGGGCCTGGGTCCCAAAGAATGTCACTTGCTTCTTGCTTCTTCATGGTGCCTAGGGAAGCAGGTGCTGGGAAAGACACTCCTCCTTAGTGTCCCTCGCCCAGAACAACCTCCTCATTAAGGGAGCTGTTCCACATCCCCATCTAATTACCCTCCAACTGCCTGCTCCCTACTGGGCCCCGCCTGCTTGCTGCCTCCTGCCTGGCCGGGAGACCCAGTCTAATTGGAAGGCACTCAGCCAGGCAGGACCTCACTCCTGCTGGGGACAGCAGTCTGGGTGGGAGGCCGGCCCTCCCCGGCTCCTGCAGGCCGCCTCCAGCTGAGGGGTGGGGAGAGCATCGGCAAGGCTTGTCCTGAGTTACACGCCCAGGAGGGCAGGATGGGCAAAGATGTCAGCTGAGCTCATGCTGTTGGTGGCCCTGGAGAGGTTTATTTTTCCGGAAAAGCAATCTCGAGGAGTGGTTGAGGGTACACACTTGGACCCCAACAGACCTGGTTTGGGTCCTTGCTCTCTGCTTACCAGGCTGTGACTTTAAAAGCCTCCTCTTGGGGTGCATGGGTGGCTCAGTGGGTTGAGTGTCTGCCTTGGGCTCAGGTCGTGATCCCAGGGTTCTGGGATCGAGCCCTGCATCCGGCCCTCTGCTCGGCAGGGAGGCTGCTTCTCCCTCTTCCTCTTGCTGCCGCTCTCCTTGCTCGTATTCTCTCCTTCTCTCTCTCTCTCTCTCTCTCTCTCTGTCAAATGAATAAATAAAATATTTAATAAATAAATAATAAAAGCCTCTTCTTATCCTTTGTCTTCCCATCTGAAGAATGGGAATTCTATTGGGAGGAAAGGAGAAAGGGCCATAAAGTCCACTTGATTCTGGCAAGGACTGGCCCCCAGGCTCTTTGGTCACCCTCACTTCTGTGACACTTTGCCTAGACATTTTCTAGGCACTTTTAGCCACGGGGCTCTCTATGCTCCCACCCCCTCTTCCGTGCACGCCTCTGCCACAGGAGTGAGAAAGCTACACACTCCACCGCCCAGACTCTCCCATAGATAGGGATGTATCTGACAATCTGGACGGGCGAGTTGGGGCGAGCAGTAGTGAGAAGAGGATTGGCCTTTTAAGGAATGCTTTGAATTCCCAGTAAAGAGCTCAAACTCCACTAGTTCACGGATCAGCTTCTACTCTCTTCCTTCTTTAAATGTGGATATGAGTTCTAGAGCTGCAGCAGCCACTTTGTGACCAGGAGACCTCAAACATAAGGATGAAAACCAATAAGCTAAGCATGTCCAAGAAGACCAGTTGGAATTCTGGGTTCCTGGCATTATTGAGGCCTGCACTACCACTTCAATCACCCTACCCACCCACTCCTACCCCTATTTGCTTAGGGGCTACATTCAGGCCAGTGGTTCTCAAAGTGTGGTACCTACTCAAACAGCATCATTAGGATCACAAAGGAATTTGTCGAAAAAGCACATTCTTGCCTTTCCCGCCCCCCACCACCACCGAGATCTGCTGTCAAAAACTCTGGGCGATCTGGGTTTTTAACAGACCATTTGAGTGACTCTGATATTTAAGAACCACTGGCCAAGAGCCTTGTTAATTCAGAACCTGTTTACTCGCCTCTGAGTGCAAGTCTCCTGGGTGCCAGATCTCTGAGCTTTGGCTCAAAGCTTTTCCTCTGCCTGGAATGCCCAGTTTCCTCCGTCTCTGCCAGTCTTTTTTTTTAAGTGAATTAATTTTAATCATAGAAACCCAGAATGGCAGAAAATTCAGCTGTTGCAGTTTGGCAAGGTACATGACTAGTTTTGGGATTAGGTCTCAACCGTCTCAGAGGGCTGGAGAAAAGCAGAAAGCTATAAAATTGCTCCATTAAAAAAAAAAAATGTCCGGTTCCAGCTGGAAAACCCTGAATTGGTATTTCTCTCTCTCTCTCTCTCTCTCTCTCTCTCTCTCTCCCTCTCTACATTAGACCAGAAAGAGTGATCGGCGAGCTCCAGTATCCTGACCTTCAGCGATCATGAACCCTGAGGTCCCACTCCTGCTGGGGCCACAGTGGGAGCCTGGAAAGTGTCCACTGTGGTCGCCGGCCTGCGGGGGCAGGTGTTTTCGTTAGACTCTGCTGCATGGCAGACCTCACTAGATCTTGGTAGCTTAGACGGACGATTTGTTTTTCCCCAGGTTCTGTAATTGACAGGGTAACACTGCTGGCTGTGTCTGTGGTCAGTGGAAGGCCAGTTGGGGCCTGGGCCCCGCCAGGATGGCGATGATGCCGCTTCCTCCTCTCTCCATGTGGTCTTTCGGCCCAGACTTCTTCAAGACCTGGTGGGCCCGGGGCACAGGCCCCAGGAGGGCCAAGACAGAAACCCAAAGGCCTGAGCCCCCTATGCCTGGACTTGCGGTAGATTCCGTTGGTGGTGGCAAGTCCCAAGGTCAGTTAGTTGCAGGAGGGTGGATTCCCAGTCTCCATCCCCGCTGGGAGGCAGCGCCCTCATGCAGAGGGGTGGGTACCCTGGCCTGGGAGGGATTTGCAGCCTCTAAAGGATATGCCCACATCTGTCTTCCGGCCACAAATGATTCACTTTCCTTCCTCTGCAGGTTCAGTGCGGCCTGCTCCCGAGACCCTCAAGGTTTCCTCCGAGGGCAGCATCAGGTTTAGCATCTGGAGTCTTGTGGTCCAGCTCGGGTCCGGATGTGGCTGGTGCTCCTCTTCACCCCGGGCAACGGATCTACCCTCACACACCAGGTATGCAACGGTGACACAAGATAGACTATTCTGTTTTGGAAAGGGAGGGACAGTAGACTCATGGCGATCGCTGGTCCGTAAGAATTCTGCAGTCCAGCCAGGTGCTCGTGACTGAGTCCTTCTGCTCTGGGGACAGAAAGCACTCCTTGATTAGGGCCTGGTTCAGCCCCTGGGGGTGGCGCCGAGTCCCTTTGGCTGTTGGCTCCAACCCTGGGCTCTGCTGTCTGAGAGAGTCTCCCTTTGCAGAAGAACTATTTGCACTGAATAGCTTTCTTGGCCTGCTTCCCGTGTGTAAAATTCACAGGGCTTTTTTCGTTTAGAACTGTTTCAGTTCCTTTTAGTCCGGACTAGGGGGTACTCTGGCTAATATGATTCTCTCAGATGTTATGGGTTTCTTATGAATCATACCCGGGGATCCTCAATGCCCCAGAAGCCACTTCCTTGTTTTTGAGATAGAGCTCTACCTTGGGTGTGCCACAATTCAGCACCCGTGAGAGTCTTAGAAATGCTTTCCTACAGCTGAGAAGGCTACAGAGCACTGCCTTAGACCCTCCTGAGGTCTTAATAAAGGTTTCTTACGAGGACGCCTGGGTGGCTCAGTCAGCTAAGCGTCCAACTCTTGATTTCGGCTCAGGTCATGATCTCCAGGAGGCGGGATA
>CM053613.1:12303830-12323631 GCA_028646535.1 Procyon lotor
GCCTTTAGAATAACTCCTGCTCTCGAGGGACACACCGCGAGGAAGCTCTGTGGCGGGCGGCCTCGCCTTGGCTTAGTGCCTTCGCCCCGAGACCCACGTGACCAAACCCGCACCTGGGGGCCACTGCGATGACGTCAGTCATGATGCCAGTCACGCATCAGTCAGGCAAGCCCCCTTTGTGTCCTGTGACTTCCTAGTTTGGCTGTAATTCTGCCCCCGGCCTGGTAAGTCAGGCATCGGGACCCCCATTTACAGTGGGGGGGGATGGAGGGTCTCCACGGCTAACCTGCCCCAAGGCCATGGGTCTGTCCACGGCCACGCCTCTTTAGCACAGCCTTTGAGGTGAGAGTTCACTCTGCCTGAGGGCTCAGGCTGGGGGGTTCTGGATTGGGGGTCTTTGAGGGGGCCTCTCAGTCAAGGAGCTGATGGGCCGCCCCAGGAAGGGGCCGCGGGGGTGGATGATGGGGGCTCTGGACCCTCTAGCCCCCCGGGCCTCCTTGCTAGCCCTCGCTCCTTGCGTCCCCTTCTCTCTGACCTCCCGGCCTACCTGGAGGCTCCTTCCCTCACTGCCTCCTCTCCTGGCCCTGCCCTGTCCCACACCCTGTTTCCAGCTATTTTGCACCAGTGTGATAAGACAACAATGGGTCTCCCTGCAGCCCTTCCCTGGCCCTGCTGGGGTCACAGGGCCTTAACCCCGGGGAGCCTAGACCCCAGGAAGGAATGAGTTCAGATGCTGGCAACCTGCCAGAGGCTTCAAGAGGCGATGTGATGAGCAAAATGGCTTAGGGCTCAGTTCTTCCTAGAGGTCAGGTTCACCAAACAGCACCCTATTCCCTGCACACACACCCCAGCTCCTCTCAGGATGTCTGCTTACGGCTAGTTAACCTGCTCCCAGTGTCAGCTCTGCCGCTTACCCTGAGTAGGTCTCTCAGGCCTTAATTTCTTCTTCTGTAGAATGGGGTGACAACACAGCCATTCTCATAAGGTCGTGGTGGGGGTTGCCAAGAATTCCTGGCCTGGGAGTACTTGTTCCTGCCTCCAGCCCTGGGACAGATGCTCTCGGGGGCAGTGCCTACCAGATGGGGGGGACGGGGGGCGGGGCACTGTCCCTCCAGTAAAGAGTCTTATTGGAAAAGGAAGTGGTTCTTGTTTATGATGCTCAGCAGTGACTCCCCCCTGCATCACCGGGAGGCTGAGCAGCTGGTGGGTGTGCAGGGCCCCAGGCCCCCTTCCTCTCCCCCATTCCTCCCCCTCCCAGGTTTCTAAGTCAGCCCTCAGGGCACAGTCTCCACGCCTGGCTGATGGTTTCTATGGAAACTAGGCTTCCTGGGAAGGCTGCAGGGGAGTGGGGAGAGGTCCTTTAGGACCTCCACGGGAACTGTGCCCCCGCCCCACTTGACCTCCCGCTAGGGCAAGGCCTTGGCAGCCACCCCATATGCGATGCCATCAATTTCTGTCCTGTACGGAGCCCGCAGCAGGTGCTGGGCCCCTTGACTGCCCCTGTTCAGCGCCTCCTCGCAACCCCGTTAGCTAAAAAAGAGTACCGTGGTTTCACCAAGGCTGGGATGGAAGTTCAGAGTGGTTAGGAAACTTTCTTGAGGTCACAGACAAGAGAAGGAGTTGAGGTTTGAGCCCAAGTTTGCTTAATCATTAAGTATATGCCCCCTCCATTCTCTCCCGACACCTGCACCCCTGGTAAGCCTCGGTGTTCCTGGCCTCTGTCTAGTCATGACCCCCTCTGTCTTGCTGCCACTGGGAGCTCTGTGGGGATGTTCTTCCTGGCCTCAGATGTCCCAGCACTTGATGGGAGGGGTGGGCAGGGGCGGATGTGGGGGCGGGGCGGTGCTGTAGGGAGTCAGACCTTGGCCAGTGGTGGGGTGGCTGAGGGGGGCTCTCCACCCTTTCCCCAACTCAAGACTTGGTGGCAAATATTTGGTGAGCTCCTCACATGCCAGGAAGTGTCCCATGCTCCGTGAGCAAGATCTACACAAAGCCCAGCCCTGGGGCGCTGGCCTTCTAGAAATGGCCACAGCTTTCTGCGGAGGGGGACATCACAATGTCTCACCACACTGTCTGCCCCCGTCCTGACTCCCACCATTTCCTGGGCACCCCACGGTCCAGACCCTTTGCCAAGAGCATCTGTACCTACTCTGCTATGTCTTCAGCACCCCAGACTCACGGGTCCGAGGCCACGGGCCAGGAGAAGAGGTCAGATTTGAAGCCAGCCCCGCCTGGCTGCAAAGTCCCTTTCCTGCCCTCGCCTGCCACCAGCTCCTATGTGGCCCTCTCCGGGCCTCAGCTTTCTACCTCGTCCGGCGTGTGTTTGGAGCCAAGCCTCCCCTTGCGCCCTGCCCCGTCTGAGTGTGACCCCGGGTGCTCTGAGGGAGTCCCACTGCTCCCCGTGGCCTGGCGGTCACTCACTGGCCTGTGCTGACCGAACCCTCCCCCCGTACCCCCCTTGCCAGCCGTGTGCAGAGATCCAGCGGGAAGATTCTCGGGCCAGGCAGCAGCCCTGCCTTCAGATCATGGGGTCTCCGGCAGCCAGGTGTCCAGGACGGGACTAGGGGTATGGGCTGGCAGTGGGCCACGGCTGTCCACAGTGGGACCCCACGGCAGTGCAGGGGAGGGAGGGAGGGAGAGGCTATGTCCTGGGAGGCCCCTGAAGAACAAGGATGGTCAAGAGGGGGAGCAGAGCACAAGGAGGACCTTCCTGGCTGGGCAGTGGTTTAGAACTGGGAAGAGCCATGAAAAAGAGCAGGGACTTTCTGGCTTTCTTGGGAATTGAGGTCGCAGAATAAAGTAGAGGGCCGTGAACTTGGGCTCAAGGGGGCTGAAGGCTACATTGCCCCAGCTCCTTGCTTGGCAGGTTCTCCACCACCTGCCCTGGCCTCGGGCAGCCCGGCATGGGGTGGGGGCCCTCTGGAGAGGGCAGCCCTATCAGGCAGGCTTTTTCCATTGTGCACGGCTGGCTGAATGGCTGAATGAAGAAAGAGAAGTAGGAGTGTGGGCTGGCGGGGCCGCCCGGGGTGTTCCCTCTCCTTAGCCTCCAGCACTTGCACAGAGTGAGTGTTCTCATTAACCCCATTTCACAGGGGCAGACACCGAGGCTGGGGAGAGCTGCAGGGAGCAGCCTGCAGCCCTGTGGCTGGTAAGAGGGCAGACCCGGGACCCGAATGTGCCCCTGGTTGAGCCGTGGTGCAGAGTGGAGCGAGGGAGGTGCCCTCTGTTAGGTTAGGCTGAAAAACACCTGTGGACTGGGAAGGGGAAGAAAGTTCCAGGGCAGATCTGAGGAGGCCGTGTATGTGGGTTGCCTTGAGGGGGCGCCTGGCGGGTGCATAGAGGGGTACTGCAGCGGCCCACCCACACTTCCCAGGCGGGGCCCCGTGCTTTGGGTGAGGAAGGGACAGTTCTCAGTGCCGAGACAGGTGCTGGGGATCGTACTCTCTTCCGGGGCCCCAGGGCCCTTCGGGGGTATGAGCTCCTTGCTGGGGGCTGGGCTCTGGGGGAGGCCACAGTGGATCCCACCAGCCCCAGTTCCTGATGGCGGTGCCTGTGGATAAAGCCTGTCCCCCCCTAAGAGTCATGCTGGGGTCATGATGGAACCCAGGACACTACAGTCCTCATGCTACACCCCGTCCCTGGAGGCCGGCACTGCCACCCCCCAGAGCCCTTGCTTTTGCAGGTTGAGGCTGGTGGTGCAGAAGGAAGTATTGTGTGTGTGTTGGTGGGGAGGGCTCTTCGGGCAGAGGAAGGCAGCTGACGCCCTGAGCGGGGGGCCCCTGAGACAGCTTAGGGTCTGGCGGGCTTGGCCCCAGTGCCACCTTACGCCACGGGACGGAGATCTATGTGTAACTGTCAAACTCTGGAAACAACCCGGTTGTCCTAGTGAGTGGATAAACCAATGGGTCCATCAACCCTCACGGAATATTACGCTGCCTTAAAGAGGGCCGGGCAGGGGAAGGCACCCAGCAGCCCTGATGAGTTTCAGAGGTGTTTTAGCGTTAGGTGGAATGCAAGAAGCCGGCCTCAAGTGGTTTTAGTCTGTATGAGTCTATTTATAGAATGTGTTTGAAAAAACAAAACCAAAGCTAGAGGGACGGCCCACAGATCAGTGGCTGCAGGGGGCGAAGGGGGAGGGGAGAGGTGGGGAGGGCCAAGGCAGGTGTCCCCATTCGCGGTTGGTCGTTCTCTGCATCTCTACGTGGGCTAAAAGTCGTGTAACTGCAAACAACAAAAAATGTCGATTCTACAGTAAGTAAATGGAAAAAAATGAAAGGCCAGAGGGGAGACCGGAAGAGGAAGGAGGGCGAGGGCCGGGCTCCCCCGTGCTTCCTTGGCTGAGGGCGGCAAACCCCGGCGCCTCCCAGCTGTGGCTGGTCAGCTCTTGTGGGCCATCTGGAACCCATCCACTGGGCGGCGGGAGGGACGCCGGGCTGATTGTCGCCTGCCTCTGGAGTCACTAGAAGTCGTGGCAAGTGCTGAGGTGTGGGGACAGTGCCCACCCCCCCAACCCGGGGGAGCAGTGTGGTTAAACCCCCACCCCCATCAAATGGCCTCGGGCATTGGAACTGTCTTCCTTGCCACCACCAGCCGCCTCTGTGCCCCCGGGGGTATGTGGGGAGGGGACCACATAAGACCCCTATCTCACAGATGAGGAGCTGAGGCCCCGGGGGCTGGACATCACTCACCGGAGACCCCCATGACTGACCTGCGTGGTCAATTTCAAACTGGAGCTGCTTTGCTACTTCCTGGCCTTCCCCAAGTCTCCTGCAGTTCGATTCTGTGCCCTGAGCTTTATTTGTTGGGGTGCTTTATTTTGTGTTAAGACATTGGGAGGCTAGAAAAGCAGAGGAGACCTGGGGCCATCCCTGCCTCTGGAAGCCCTGATCAGGGGCTTGGCTGGGGGCCGTGCACCCCTAAGGTGGCAGGGGGACTGGGCCCGAGGTCCAGCAGGCCCAGCAGAGGGGTGTGCGATCTCTGAGCCTCATCTGTAAGCGAGGGTAGTGTTCGGCCTTGCTGGAGGGTGGCCGTGGGCTTCTATAGAATGGGATGCCGGGCCTGTGGGGTGGGGGGACACTGGAGTGACTCAGCCCCGTCTCTGTTGGACTTTGTTGAGCGCGGTTTCCTCATCTGTGGAATGGGCGTAAATAGTCCCCATCAACTGCCGGAGATGGGGGGTGGGTGCTGTGATTAGAGGAGCCCAGGGCCACCCCTGGGCCAGCTTTTGGAAGCCTCTGCCTCACTGGGGTCAACACTTTTGTCTCCTTTGCGTAGGTTTTGTGCTGACTGAAGGCGAGGACCAGCAGTCAACTCATCTCTGTGTCTCGCAGCCCAGCGCCAGGCACACAGTAGGTGCTCAAGTCCCAGCCCGAGGCGGAGCCGGGGGGTGGCTGGGGAGTGGGGGCTCTGGGGGGTCGTGAGCAGACACGGGGTGGCGAAGTGGGTGGGTGCCCCTGGCAGGAAGGGGCCTAGAGCTTCTGCCAGCTCACCTGGCCATCCTTCCTTTGGCTCCGCTGGGTCCTGGGGCCACCCCCCTCCCCTTCATTCAGTCCTGGCAGGTTTGAAGGCGGCTGTCTGCGAGACAGGGAGGGGGGGCTTGTTGGACAGAGAGATTATCTGGGCAAAAGTTCAGTGTGGCGCCTGGACCCCAGGACTTGGGGAGATCTGTCCTTTTCCGTCCTGGACCCCTGTTTGCCCCCACCTCCCGGGAACCTTTGGATGTGGTCTTCCCTGGGGCCTGAATGCCTTTCTGGGGCTCACACGCTCCTCCAGGACCATCTGTAGGGCTCCGTCCAGCCTGATTACCTGGGCTGTGCAGTGTCCTTGGAGGCCAGATGGGCTCACACAGCTGGAAGAGCTTTAGGGACATCCTCGCCCACCCATTTCATAGATGAGAAAGCTGAGGCCAAGAAGGGGAGAGACTTGCCCCTTTCATCAAACAGCCAGGTGGTTAGGGAGCCAAGGACTACACCTGCCCCTCCCCCCACCCCCCAGAGTTCCTGTCAGAGTTCCAGCTGCTGCCCCAGGCTGACAGGGCCATCTCAGCAGGCCCGGGGGGTCAGGTCTGGCTGCCCCTGAGGTCTGGAAGCTGGGCAGGACCCGTGGCTGAGGCTGGTGTCTCCCCTCGGCCCCTCCGTAGACAACAAGCTCTAGGACAAGATGGCGGCCAAGCAGCCCCCTCCTCTCATGAAGAAGCACAGCCAGACAGACCTCGTGAGCCGCCTGAAGACCCGCAAGATCCTCGGCGTGGGCGGGGAGGATGACGACGGGGAGGTGCACCGCTCCAAGGTGGGCCTGGGGTCCTGAAGCCAGCCTCACCCCGGGGTCCGCTTCTGAACACCCATCCGGGGAGGCAGGCCCGGACTGCCATTCAAGAGAAGAGTAGCCACCTTCTGTGGAGCTGCGGGAGCCCCGGGACTTGGCTCATTTTTTTTTTTTCCCTAAGAACTTCATGGAGATGTAAGAGGAATAATAACAAAAATGAAGACAGATCGTTAGAATGAATTTCGTGCTTATTGTGTGCGCGTTACTGCACCAATTGCTTTATAAGTACGATTTAATCTGGCTGGTCCTGGGAGGTAGTTAGGAACCTGTTTTGTCAATAGGGAAACCGGGGTGTAGAGAGGTCAAGGACGTGCGGAGGCCATGCTAGGCAGTGGGGCACAGCCAGGTTTTAAGCCCGTGTCCAGCCGATCCCCGAGCTTCTATTCTTACCCACCGTATTTGCAGCTCCCCGTCAGCTCTGGTGTCAAGAAGAGGCAGAGGGGGGTGGCCTCAGTGTGACCTTCCCAGCCTGGGTGACCCTTTGGCTAAGCAGAAGTACCCAGGTGGGTCCCTGGGCATGCCAGGGGGCTCAGGGAAGGGATCGAGTGGGCTGGGTGTGCCCCTGACCCCGTCTTTGTCCACAGATCAGCCAGGTCCTTGGCAATGAAATCAAGTTTACTGTACGGGAGCCTCTGGGACTGAGGTGAGCGTCGAGGGTGTGTTCGGGGGGGTGCCTGGTTGTGGGGAGGGGCGCTGCGTCCCTGTGTCCCCGCGCCCGTGGCTCCATCCCATCTCGTTCCCGCCCCCTAAAACCAGCCGTCCCTGGACATTGTGGCTGGAGAGGGGAGGGTCCCTGGGGCCTGGAGGTGGCAGCAAAGGGGCCTGGCTGTGACCTTTCTCTCCACGCGTCCCCAGGGTTTGGCAGTTTGCTTCCGCCGTGCTGTTCTCTGGCATTGCCATCATGGTGAGCCCCCCATGTTCCTGACTCCTTGCCCCTGGGGGACAAGGCTTCCGTCCTTCCGTCCTGGCGCGGGGATGTGGGGGACAGTCAAGGCTCTGACACTGGACTGCCCCGAGCGCTTCAGCCTGGCTTCCCGGGGTGGGGGGTGGGGGGGGCAGAAGATGTCCAGGGGATGTTTCAACAGAGACCCCCTCCAACTTTACCCTGAACTTCCCACCCATGTCCACAGGCCCTTGCCTTCCCTGACCAGCTCTATGATGCGGTCTTTGATGGAGCCCAGGTGACCAGCAAGACCCCCATCCGTCTGTATGGCGGGGCTCTCCTCAGTGAGTATTGACGGGCAGTGGGGGAGCCCCACAGAGACTGAGAGGAGCATGGGGAAGCCTTTCTTTGTGCGGAGGCTCCCCTTCCCAGCCCCCGCCTACCCCCTTCAGCAGAGGAGTCTGTCTCCGCTGGGCGTGTGCTGCCATCTTGTGGTCACTTCTGGAATGTCCCCAGTGGACTAGGGCTGTGTCTTTGCCGTCATCTGGGCAGAGGCTTGCTGAGGGCTTATTGTGTAGTGCACCCCCTGGTCATCCGGGTGCAAAGATGAATGAGACCCAGTCCCTACCCTCTAGGACCTCGCCGTCTAGTGGAGGAGGCAAAATCAACACAGTCCAAAACCCCTCCACCCTTGGGCCTCTCGCGTGAACCATCCCACTTCCTCTGATTTGAGTCACACACGGTGCCTGGTAGAAAGCTGAATTTCAGCTTTTAAGGCGTCGCCCAGGTAGCGCGCCTCCTCTTCTCCGAAACATCCTGTGGCTCCCTTTTGCCTGCAGAATAAAGGGCCAGCCCCACCGCTTGGCTTTTGGGGTGGTCTGTGGCGTGGATCCAGCCTACCTTCCCAAACCTGCCTCTCTCAGATCCCACAGTGGTCCCTGGACTCCAGCCCCATCTCATGATGCCCAGCCCCCCATTTCAGAAGGCCTTCATGCCTCTGCAGTCTCCCCAACCTTGTGCTGATGGCACTAACCCCCATCCCTCAAGGGTCTGCCCGGGTATGGGGGGTGGGGGCGGGGCCTGGCGGCAACTAGGGTGCCTTCAAGCCCTGCACGCAGGCAGTGGGAGACCTCAGGTTAGGGGGTTAAGCCAGATGATGGATGAGATTTAATTTGGGGAGTGCGAGTGGCGGTGGGGGATGTGGAAGTCTGAGATCCTGCCCCGGCCTTGAGGAGGTGGGTGGGTCAGGCTACCTGCCCCCAGCCTGCTCTTTGCCCTTGACCGCAGGCATCTCCCTGATCATGTGGAACGCTCTTTACACGGCCGAGAAGGTTATCATCCGATGGACTCTGCTCACCGAGGCCTGTTACTTTGGGGTCCAGTTCTTGGGTGAGTCCCGAGGTGGGCAGTGAAACGGGGAGACTGCTGGGGTGGGGGATGCGGGCAGGGCCGCTTGGCCCGTGCCTCTCCAGCTCCCGCCACTTGACTCCCAGGAACGCATGGAAATCTGTCTGGGGGGGAGGGGCTCACGTGGCCGTGTGTGTATGTGTACACATCTGTGCTCACGTCTGTGTCATGCCTGTACCTTTTTGGACACACACACACACATACACACACATGCGCACGCGTGCACGCATGTCCACAGCCTCCCACATGCACGTGCCCCTGCAGCTTCCTATAATCCTTTGCTCCCTTGTGTACCCCACGCGCGGGTGTGATAACACCCAGTGTGGCCCAGGAGCTCCCTCTCGCCCCAGTACCCGCCCCCTGGGGGGACATTGGACCATGTGTCCGTGAGGCCCTGCAGCTGGCAGGAGACCCCAGCTCGGCAGGTCACCCTGTGTTGGGGGGCATGAGGCACACCCCTCCTCTGATCTCTGTCCCCTCCCGGTCTTTCTCTCACAGTGGTCACCGCCACCCTAGCTGAGACGGGTCTTGTGTCCTTGGGGATCCTGCTGCTCCTGGCCAGCCGTCTCCTTTTTGTCGTCATCAGCGTTTACTACTATTACCAAGTTGGCCGAAAACCCAAGAAAGTCTAGCCCCTCGCTGGGCTAGGGGCCCCCACCGTGGGGCAGGGAGGCCCTGGGGCCTCGGTTTCCCTCTGGCTCCTGGAAGGCAGGAAGGACCCTGCCCCGCACTGGGCCTGCCCCAGGCAAGCGGGGCTGCTCACCTTCCTTTCCTCCTGGGCACCCCCAAATGCTGTGATCTCCTGGACTTTCAGGTTTGGGGGCCACAGGGCCTCGGCACCTCTGCCCTTCGCCCCACACAGCAACGCCTCCCTTTCTTGGCTCTCTCGGCCTCCGGCTCCCATAGATAGTGACCGAAGAGCTCGAGTCATGGGGTGTTGGGCTAAGGCGAGGCTCCTGCCGCTTCTGCCAGGAGGCCCTTCTTTTGTTTGAGAGGGGCGCCCTGCTTCCCTGTCCTCCCTGCACCCACCCACTCTAGTGCCCGCGCAGCTGAACGTGGCTTCCGTGTAGGCCCGGAAGAGCTGATTACTTGAGCCTGCGCCCATCCTCGGCGCAGCCCTCCCCACCCGAGGGAGCTGCCGTCCACCCCCTTGGCCCTTCCCACACATCCCCGCCCTTCCCACCACCCCACTGCGGGGCTGGCAGGCGGGGACGGCTGAGGTGGGCCACCCGCAGCCAGGGCCCTTGCCCCGCCCCAGCCCGGCCACCACGGGCTCTGCGCTGGGGCCCTCCTCTGGGCTGCTGGAGGCTCTCCCGATGCTCGCCGGAGCCCCCTTCTCCCAGAGGCCCCCAGCGGCCTCCCCCGCAGGCCGGCCCGGGCGGTGGGCATAGGGGACCCCGAGGAGACTCCCTTGAGTGATGGGGTTTGGAGAGGAGGGAGAGAGAGAAGCAGCAGCGACATTTCCTGGTTCCTTGTTGTGTCCTTCAGGGCCTGAGGTCCGCTTGCTCAGCCCCCTCACCTACCCTCGCCCTCGCCCTCTCCCCGGGGTGCTGCCCCTGAGCCCCAGCGAGCTGAGACTGGGTGTCCTTCGACTCAGCAGGCCACGCTCATGTTCCCCACCCCCTTCTGAGTGCCCCAGAAGAGGCTGACAAGCAGCTCCCTCAGAGCTGATGATCCCCCCGTCCCACCCCCGCCCCCCCAGACTGCGTGCCCCCCTTGTCTGTCACTCCCCCTGCGCCCCTTTCCTCTGGGACGCAAGCACGCACACGGGGCGTGGTGGCCCTCACGTTCTGGGGAAGGGGTGGACGAAGGCAGCCCGGGCCCCACGCTTGCTTCTCATCTTGGAATCCAGCATGTTGGGTGGGGTGAGGCAGGTGGTGGGCAGGGGATGGTCCAGCTCTGGCTGCCGCCAGCTGCACCTCTGCCTGGGAACCCGTCCCCGCCCGCTCTGGGCCCATTTGTCCCCGCAGCCACACAGCTGGTCCCCGGCAGAGCCGCGAGATTGCTGGGGGTCCACAGCTGAGGATCGAGGCCTCGTGGGTTGGGCAGCCACGGCCGGGCCGCAGGTGACAGGCTGAGCAGAAAGGAGAGGCCTGGCTCTTCTCTGATCTCTGTCTCCTGCCGCTGCTGTGTGGGCCTCTCTCCAGAATCTGGCTGCCTGCTCACAAGCCCTGGCCAGGCAGGGCGCCCACTGCCCCTGGCCATACTCCTGTCCTCCGCCTGACCCCGGCCTTTTAAGGCCTGGCTCATCCTCTGACGGGGGTGGAGGATTTGTCCTTGTCCCCGGTGGGCGTGGAGGCCCCCTGGCGGTGGCCAGCGGGGAAGTAGAAAGTTCAGGCTTAGCCGTGGGGCTCCGGGGGCTGTGCTAGGCTCACCCTCCAACTGGGGTGGCCTGGGGCAGGCGGGAGGGCCAAGGAGGGCCAAGCTCAGTGGTCAGGAGGGCCTGCTGGGCTGGCTTGGTCAGGACATTCCTGTGGGCTTAGACCTCAGAGCTGGGCCTGGAGGGAGGGAGCCTGGCAAACAGCCGTGTGGTCTGGGGACACGGGCCGGGGGTGGGGGGTACATTAAGGCAAGGAGCCGTTGCTGGGGATGGCAGCGACAATGGGAAGGGGGACCCAGACATCTGAGGAAGACCCAGGGCAGGCCCACTCTCCATCCTGAAGGTTTGGGGAGACCCTCCCCCTATCCCGCGCCCACCGCTCTCTACCCTTGTCCCTGGAGCCCAGCACCTTGCGGCCAAGCTCCCGCCTCTGCCTCCCTCTCCCCGCCACCCCCCCGCCCCAAGCAAGACCACCTCCCTTCACAGTCACTATTTATTCTTTGTTCGTTCCTTCTTTTTGTAAGAAACAGTCACAACAACCAGTGCAAAACTCTGAGTGCGGGCGTCCTGTTTTATATTACAAAAACTCCTCCTGATACAGAATATAAAAAGGGGGGATCACAGGAAATAAACATGATAAATTAGCGAGGAACATTTACAGTTTTCAAAATAGACTTTCGACCTAGGACCCGCAAGGGAAGGGGAGAGGGCTTCTGGGAGATGGGGTGCTGGGGCCGTGGCCGGTGTGGGGTCTCCGGTCTGGCCCCGATGGGCATGGGAGGGTGAGAGGGACAAGAGAGCCTCCGAGTTCCTCAGGTGGCTTCCCTTTTCCAAGACGCAGGAGCCCTGGAGCAGGAAGCTGGCTTTCAGACCTCCGTGTGCGGGTGTGGCCGGCAGTGGGGGCTCTGCTCCCGCCTCAGCCCCCGGGCCAGCGGAGGGGTGCCACCGCCACCGGCACCTGACCTCTCTGACGGGTGTGCACCCTGTACCTGAGCCGTGAGCCAGCCCAGCTGGACCCAGCTAGACCGCAGTGCCTGGGGAAGTGGCAAGGCAGCTGGGGGCTGGGCTCTGTCCTTCACACCTCGGAAGGGCCAGGGTCGCAGGCAGCCTCACAGATGGCCCCTGCCTGGGTCATGGCCTGAGCCTGCCCGCTCTTCCTTTCCAGCCCCGGTGTGGGCAGCAGTGGACTCGGGGCTCCTTGGCACCTTTCTGGAAAGCCCCGGGGGTGAGGCTCACCATCCGCCCTTGAACCCGCCTCAACCAGATGTTCCTCTGGGAGCTCGCTGCCTCCCACTGACCTTCAGGGGAGGGGGAGGGAGAGTGGCGGGGGGGCGGGGAGAAGGGACTAGACTGGAGGAGGGAGTGGGGTGCATGCCAGAGGGCAGCCCCTTCTTACCTTGAAGGCCCCAGATTCTCCTGGCCGGGAGGGGACCGGAGGGGACCCAGAAGCCTGGGCTGGCCCTGGACTAGAGCCACATGGCTGCCCCATGAGTCCCGCCAAACCCCCTGTTGTTATTTTTGCCAAGCTCAGACCAGCTCTTTGCCTCTGCCAGGAAGCTGCAGCTGAGCATGTGGGCGGGAGGACCTAGAGGGGGCAAGTCCAAGGCCCCGCTCGGGCTGGGCTGGGCTGGGTTACCAGCTAGCTGCAGGGCCCTCTGGGGCCGTGGATGCCCAGTTGCTGGGGCGTTCACGGCGTCACGTCCAGAGTTACACGGACAATATGGAAAGCCCCGGCTTGGAGACCAGGAGCGGGGCCTGGGAGAGGGGGTGGGGGGCCGCAGCAGAAGGATGGGGTGGGGAAGGGGAGAGGCAGGGAGGAGGTTAAACCTGATCTTTACAGCAGGCACAGAGCTCAGGGCTGCATCTCTAGAGGGGGCCGGTGGCAGAGCCAAGAAGCACGGGGCTCCGGGCACACCTCCGACTCTCCCAGGGGCTGGCGGGCTGGGAGGCCTGAAGCGGACACAGGGCCTGGGATTCAGAATGGGCTCTCCCGCCAGACCCCGAAGAGGGACTGTGGGTGAGGACATTGGGCACCGTGCTGTCCCTCCCACTGCCAGGTCTGTGGCAGCCATCACTAATTAAACCTTAATCTGGCCGACACCACCGATCGGGATGACGCTGTTGTTCCCTCCTCCCCCCACCCTGGCCAAACCTCCGATCCTCTGAACAGGCCTGGCAGGCACTCCTGGTTCACTGGGGTGGAGGCATCTTGCGATACAGTTGCCAACACTGCTCTAGAAGGCGAGACCTGTGTATGACGGACTGGTCTGGGTGCTGTGTGGGTGTGAGTCTAGGGGAAAGAGTCTCCCTGCCTCAGCCTGGAAGAAACACTCAGAAGTGCGCTCGGGCCCATGAAGGGACAAGAAGCCATGTGGCAGTAGAAATGAGGTGTCTTGGAGCTCTTTCGCCTGGAGAAATTGGGGATCAGGGGAGGCAATGTGTGGCCTTAACACTTTGGGAAGGAGAGAGAGCAAGTGGGATGCCACGGCTGGAACCAGAGGAAAACAGAGAACTCTTGGGTGCACTGAGCTGATGCTAAGAAATCAAAGCAGTCCAAAGACAGAAGTCTGTCTTGGGAGGTAGTAAGCTCCCCATCCTTGGAGGTATGCAAGAAGAGGGTGGCGAAGTCTTGGCAGAGATCTCGTGGAAGACATCCAAGCCTCAGTTCTGGGAGGGGGGAGGAGAACCGGATGATCTTGGGGGTTCCTTCCAGCCCTGGGAGCCACAGAGATGTTGGGGAACAGGGAAGGGTTTGGGCTCATGGGAAGAGGTGGGCAGTGTAGAAAAGTGACTGTAGTGTGTGTGTGTGTGTGTGTGTGTGTGTGTGTGTCCCCGTCCCTGGGGACTTAGAAAGAAGTATGGGGAGAAGGAAGCAGGGAGGACAGTCCAGAATTTTCATAGCTATGGAGCTGGGAAGTTCTTGACCGGCTTGCTTTCTCTCTCCTGGGGAAGCCAGGATGCTGAGGCCAGGGAGGGGTGTGAATGGCAGATCTGTTGGGACCTACAGAGCCCTGGAAGGAGCGACAGGCAGCCTAGGGACAACTGGGTTCTTGTTCAGACTTGACATGCATATGCTGTGTGACTGTGAATGAAAAATGGCCCCTCTCTGGGCTCTCCAGATTATTTGATCCAACAGATGAGGGAAGCAAGGACCTCGCCAGCTAGGCCACCGTTGGATCCAGTGTCTGCAGCCCACTCTTGTCCCCAGCCTGAGGCCGAGACAACTCCACCAGAGGATCAGAGGTTGAAAGTAGGTTCTGAGTTCTTAAGGACACGGTGACCCAGTCTTCTTGCGCGCCCCCCCACCCCAGGGTTTTGTCAACCTCTGAGAGCTGGCTTTGCCTTTTGTTGGCTAAATCCACACTTTTTTGGCACCTGGAGCTGAGGAGAAGGCCCAGGCCTGGGGCTGCCAGAGGCTGGTGGGACCGAGAGGGGAACCTGGCCCTAGGGTTCCTTTGGTCTCTAGTGCAGACTGCTCCCTGGGGTTCGTGCCCTGGGCCCCTGTAGAGAGCCCACGGCACCCACCCGGATACCAGGTGGGGTCCAACAATCCATAGTTTTGTCTTCACTTTTTGTTAAAAAAATAGCTATTTTCCTCTGCCCCTTCTCCTGCCCAACTCATCGAGATCTCACCTCCTCCCCTGGGGCCAAGGGGGCAGGGGTGTGGGGGAGGGGAGGGCATGGGGGGCTGGGCAGCGGCGGTGGGTGAGGCTTCAGGCTCCAGGCCACGCCCTCTACTGGATGCCCCGGAAGAGACACATGGCAAAGATCATGGCGAAAAGCTGCAGAGAAAGTAGAAGTTGTCTTGTCAGCCTGGGACCCCAGCCTGGCATGGGGCTGTCCCCCCCCCCACAAGGGGAGGTAATCGTCGGCCCAGCAAGGGGGCTCACCTATGGCTGGGCACACTCCTGCAGGATGGCTTCCCCTTTCACCAGCCACTGGCCTCCTTTGTGTAGCAGAGTCATGGGAAGAAGGAGGCTTGGGACCTGGGTTCAAATCTAGCTGCCCTATTTGCCAGCAGCAACCTTGGGCCCAACGTGTCCCTTCTCTGGGCCTGAGTGTGTCCTAAGAGCTTCCTGTGCGCCCAGCCCAGTTCTAAGTGCTTTCTCTGAAACCTTCGACAGAGCAGGAGCCAAGGCACAGAGAGGTCATGCAACCTGCCTAAGGTCGCAAAGCCGCAAGTGGGCGAGCTGGGGGTTGGGTCTAGGCACTCTGACCCTGCAGCCTAGGCTCAGAAGTCCTGTGCTCTCCCCTTTCTAGCTCACAGGACGGGGGTAAGATGTGGCCCTTGCCAGAGTTGAGAGCACTATGACCCAACATCTCACTAGGACCCTGAGGGGGAGGGTGGGGGGAGGGCAGGCAGAGACCCAGATTCAGGGATGCCCCTCAGACCAGAATGATTGAGGTGCCACAGGCAGGGGTCTTGTAAGCAGTGCAAGGGACAGTCCCCAGACCACAGGCTCAGGGTCCGATCTGTGGTGGAGGGAAGCTGGGTGGGCGAGGTGAGGCTGGGACAGGAATACAGTGGAAGTCCCTTTTTGGGAGCAGAGTCCTGCCTCCCATTGTGGTGCAGCTGGGCTTGCGGGTTGGGGATGAGGACAGCAGATCAAGAATACAGACGTTGGGGGCACATGGGTGGCTCAGAAGGTTAAAGCCTCTGCCTTCGGCTCAGGTCGTGATCTCAGGGTCCTAGGATCAAGCCCCACATTAGGCTCTCTGCTCAGCAGGGAGCCTGCTTCCCCCTCTCTCTCTGCCTGCCTCTCTGCTTGTGATCTCTCTCTCTCTGTCAAATAAATAAATAAACTTAAAAAACAAAGCATACAGACGTTGTCTAACAAGCGCCTAGGACAACCCGGCCTGGCATGGAGTCCCCACTCTCTGCCATCCTTACGATGCCCAGCAGCAAGTGCAGCCTGGAAGCAGGGTACTAGCACCATTTTGCAGAGAGTCCTCTATAGCTCAGAGGCCCCGTCTGGGGACAGGCAGAGCTGGGAGTCATCCCTGAGAAGCCCGTGTCCCTCCTGCGCGGGACACACGCCTGTGATTCCCGCAGTCCCAGATTTATCTGTTTCTGCCCCATGAGAGACCCGTTTCACCTGGAACGGTGCTGGCATACAGTAGGTGCTCAATTCATGCTTGCTGAATGAATGAATAAATGACCCCTCCCTCTTTTCCATCCCCAGTATTCCCCACAAAACTGCTGCTCGTGGGGCTGGGGGACACCCTGAGAAGCTGAGCTAAGCGACGTTTCTGGTGCCAGGCATTCAGGACCCCCTCCCCCTCCCCGGGCCGAAGGAGGGACAGGGAGGCTAGAGCTTGGGCGGCCAGACTTCAGACTTCGTTTCCCCCACCTGCCCAGGTCGGGCTGAGGCCCGAGAGTGGTCTTTCCCGGAGACTGTCAGTCCCAGTTCGGGAGGATTGAGAAGGGAGGGGCAGCTCCGCCCCTCGGCGGAAGCGCCACCTGGTGGCAGCAGCCGGACTCTGCAGCTGCCTTGGTTTGGAGCGGGCTCTGGGACACCGGGTGGCGAAGGGGGTCCATGAAGACCGCCCTTGTGAGGTCGACAAGGCCCCACAGGCCCTGAGCCTCCCACAGAGAAAGGGCCTGATCTGGACGCGCAAGCCGCAGCCCCTCCCACAAGGCAGCGGTGTTGATCCTCTATCAAGAGTTCATTCTGGACCTTGGGGGAGGCTTAGCCAGAGAGGATCAGGGACCGGGGGCAGTGGGAGGGAGACTGGAGGGTGGCTCTCAGGGCCACTCACTGCCGGAGCCTTGCTCAGATGAGCCCAGAGACCAGCAGTGACTCAGGCAACAGACCCACCAGGGCTTACCACCCCACAGTCCCCGCAGCGGGGGACCCATTTGGTCCTGGATTTAGGATGCGGAGATGGAGGTAGGCTGGGTGGTGCAAGCCATGGGGGATCTCCCTGAGACCGCGTGGGCGCCTTGCTTCTGGGGAGCTGGAGAAGTGGTGGGGGGCTTTTACTTACCTCGATGGCCAGCACCCCTATGGCGAGGGCTCCTGCCAGGTAGACGTAGGTTTCAAAAGTGTTGAGGATCACTGTGTAACAGCCCTGGGAGGGAAGGACCAGAGGTGAGGCCATACTGGAGACAGTCTGGGGTCAGGGGTCAGGGGTCAGCATCAGGACAAGGTATGAAGCCTGGGAACGGGCCTGGGGCTCCAAAGGGCAGCAGCAGGCTTACCCTTTCAAACCCCCGTTGGCACCATTGGGTGGGCCTTCCCCAAGGTCCAGAGCCCAGCCCTCCAGACCCCTCTAAATGGATGAATTCCTGTGCTATTACCGATCTCTCAAGCAGTGCTGGGGATACACACGCTGAGACAGATGCATATAGACCCACACAGAGAGCGGGAGTGGCCCTGCTTGAGGTCCTTGCCTTCAGCCAGTCTTGCCCTGCTCACTGTGCTCCTGCCCTGCCGGCCTTCCTCTGTTGGTTCCTGAGCACTCCATGCTCCTTCCCACCCCAGGGCCTTTGCACATGCTGCTCTCGCTCTCTGGCTGGAATGCTTTTCCCATGCCAGGAGGATGAGGATGTAGCACTTCATGTGGACAGTCACAGCAGCCCCCACACTCACAACCTGCCAGGGATCGTGTGGGGAGCACTGGGGATAAAGGAGAGAAATGTGGTGCTGTGAGGAGAGAGGGCTTAAGATCACCCAGACAGATGGGGAATATGGATGGTTTCCTATTGGGGGGTCACCCTTCGGGCCTGGAGTAAAGCTCTAGCAAGGTCATCATCTACTGGGAGGCCCCCTGATTCGTTTCCAGCAGGAGAACACAGCCCGGATGACCATCTTGACCCAGGGAAGGCCAAGAAGAGCTAGAGAAACTGCTTTGGTGGGTTTGACTCTGAGTATTCAGCATGGGTCACCTTCTTGAGGGATTTCCTCATTTCTGCTCATTGGAGTTCAATGGCAAACAGGGGTGGACTGACTCAACATCCACAGATGAGTGCCTTCTGCTTCGGCCCTTGGTGGGCACGTAACCAAGTCCTGGCCATCCAGATCTACACCGATGTCCACTGGGGCTTTCTGGGAAAGACGGTGGTGCCACACTTTCCCTTCTCTCTGTCTTAAACATGGGTGGGATGTCTGGAGCCATGGCAGCCGTTTTGCCACAAAGGAAAGGCTACAGAGATCATAGAGGCCAGGCTTAGACTGACAGGGCAAAGCTAATGATGCAATGGGAGAAGCCATCGCCTTCCAGAATTCTTGCTGTGAGTGGAACACAGAGGGCATTTGCATAAGCCCCTTGAGTTGGGCTTTGGGGTCCTTGCATTCAGACGTTTTATTCACTGATCCAAGACTGTGACGGAGATGCCAGGGAGAAAAGGATCCCAGAAAAGGATCTCATGAGGAACAGGGGCACCACAAAGAACTCAGGCAGCTGCACAGAGACCTTCCAGAGGAGCTCGGATTCCAAAGTCATGCCCAGGAGAGGGAAGGAGTTGTCATCATCAAGGATGAGCCCCGAAATGGGAAGCTAATAAGGGTGAAACTCTATAGGAATAGGACCAATGAGAAGCCTTCCCGAGCAATCCACAGGTGGCCTTAGGACATAGGCTTGGCTCTGGGCACTGGGAATCCCAAACAGCAGTGTTTTGGACAAGCTAGAAGTTAATTTGCCTTTAGTAGGAGATCCCCAGCTGAGGTGGCCCATGTGTTTGTGTGTTTCGTGGCGCCATCCGTGACCCAGGCTCCTCTTGTAAAGTCCTAACATCCCAGGGGGTCGTCCTCCGTGGCCAGGCCCCCACCAGGGAAGTAGGAAGTGCAGCTCTTCCCTGGTGGCGACGACACCTTTCCAAGGAGGACAGCCAGCCGGCTTTGCGACAGTATGAGGAAGCGGAGGTCCAGAAAGGGTGTCGTGGTCCAGGCCTGCCGGACCTCAAAGCCTGAGCCCTCCCCGCCACCCCTCCGTGTCCTGCAGCCTCTCCGGGAGGCTGAGACCCAAGCCCCTTGGTGGCCCTCCCTGCCCTGAGCTCACAGTGGCCTGATCCCAGGGCCCCCGAATGTCGTCGCCTGACACCCCATGTGCAGGAGAGGGGGTGCTGAGTTCCAAGCTGAGGCTGGAAAGACCTCATCCGAGGGCCAGGGGGCCGCAGCAAGCAGCCCCCCTCCATGGGGCTCTCCTCCCCTGTGGACCCATCCCAGTTCCTTCTAGCTCGACATCTGGTTTTCTTTTCTTTACAGTAATCATGACCGTGTGGAATTATTACTTCTGGTTTGCTCCTTGGTTAGCATGAGCTTCTTTTAACTAGATCTCAGGCCCCTTGTCTTCTGCCTCCTGCTGTGTCCCCTGCATCTGGAAGTGTCCCAGCAGAGCCGCATGAGGAGCCTAATCAAGGGGCATGGGGGATGCCCTGTTCATCCCCTGTTCTCCCCCCTACTCCCCCTGCCTGGTCGCTCACCCGAGGGGCCAGGGGCCCAGGGAGGGTTGCTGCTCAGTGGGAAGGAGGAATCAAGTACAAGGGCACCACCATCTGTCTCACAGCCGGCCGGGGGGGGAGGGGGAGGCGGCAAAGCAGGGGTGGTGTGTCCCCCACCCCAGAGACCGCATTTGCAAGAAGGGGAAAGGCTTTCTTTCCGGGACCAAGATAAAGTCCTCGAGTGGCAAGAGAAGCAAAGAGTCTGGTAGTTTCTCTGACCTTGGAGGGGAACCTTGCTCCCTGGGGGTCAGAGAGGGCTTCTAGACGGCATGGAAGGTGAGCTTCCCCCAAAATAAGAGCTAAGGAGGGGCCCCCTCTATGTAATTTGGGTTTGGGCTCCCGACCGGCATTCTCAGAAGCTCCGGGAGAGCCTTGCCAAGGGGAGCGGGGCCTGGTACCTGCTTGTTCAGGAACGGGTCCCTTC
>CM053613.1:12323731-12342833 GCA_028646535.1 Procyon lotor
GTCTTCAGGCCCGTTGACACCACAGCAACCAAACTAGGAGGACAGCGAAGAGAAGAGTTGGGGGGTGGGTGGGAGCTGGGCTCAGGGGGCGGAGGTGGCCAGATGGCCTCCCCTGAGGCCCCCATAAGGCAAGGAGCGGACTCAAGACTTGGCTAGGGGCTGGCTCTGTCTGAGGCTCCTGTGTGACCCTGGGAAAGTCACTCAACCTCTCTGAGCCTCAAGTACCCTCCTGGGTAAAATGGGGGCGGTGGTGACAATTAATGACAGCCCAGAACACTGTGTGGATGGCGATTCTCAGGCCTAGCCTGGGCTTGGTGGGCCAGCCCTGATCAGTTAGTGATGTCTGGCTCAGGCCCGTGCACCAAGCGGGCTCTGGAGGCTAGATGTTCCCTGCACCTGGCATCATGGCTTCGAATGCTCACGGCGTCCCTGGGGGCGTCACTCACCGTGATCATGACAGAGTTCCAGGTGGCAGAGAAGACATCTGTGTCGTTGTTGCCCTGGTAGTGCTTGGTGAGCTCCTTGGTGAAGAACTCGCGGGTGAGCTACAGGGAGAGGCAGAGGGCAGGCTAAGATCCCCCCGCCACCCCCACCCTGCCAGCAGCTTGGGGCACTCCGCCCTGGCCTGGTCTCTCCAGCTAGCTGCTTCTGGAGGGGAGGCAAGGCCTCAGGGCCCCAGGGCCGGACATTCTCCCAAGCCACTACCTTGGGGTGGCCCCTGAGTCCCCACTCCAGGGCATGTGGCCTCCCTTCACCGGATTGCCAGCTGGAAAAGGAAGTCTACGCACACACCCCTCGGCAAGCCCGGAAGCTCTCTCTGCCCAGCACCTCTTCTCAGAAGCAGGGTTTACCCAGGATGAGGGCTTGCCCCTGGCCCCACTCCCTCCCCCACCTCCCTCAGAGCCACGGGGGTGCCCCAGGTCTCTGGCCCTAAAGATGTCAGGATGAGGGGCAGGGGGTCTGCAAATCTGGTTTCCAAAGGTTGTCCTTGGAAGGTGCCCCTGCCCTCAGGCCTCACCACCGTCCTTCCCACTGCAGTGAAAGGACGGAGCCCCACTCGGTGCCCAGCTGGAGGGCTCCATTCCCGGCCCACGGAGTGGCTGCCTCTTCCCCTCTGTCCACGACTTGTCTTCCTGCTCCCCCGGACCAGCTCATGTCTCTGGACCCCTCACCCCTCTCTTCCCTCCCCATCCTGTTTCCAGCCCCCCCAACCCCCCGTAGCTGTCACGCCCAGCTCCTGTAGACTCAGGGGACAGGGCTGGTGCCCTGGGTGGTTGGAGCACCTGGAAAAAAGCTGGTCAGAGCAATTTGCCCAAGTTGGATACTGGCCAGGGCCTCAACTGAGAGGGCCATGCTCTGTCCTGCATGTCACATACCCCAGGGCCTGAGGACAGCCTCGCCCACTATCCTCTGCCTAGCAAAGGACTATTGCCAGGCACAGTGTGGAATGGAAGATTCCAGAATCAGGTGTGGGGTTGTATTGGGGGCTTTGGAAGAGCAGAGACTCTTAAGGACCCTCTGATTCTGCCTTCTGGAAAAACCCTTGCAGGAAGAGGGTCGCTGGGGTAGTGGGTCACAATTTGGGCCAGAATTGCTGGCTGAGAGGCTGCTGACTTTGTGAGACTCTGTCTGGGGGGGTCGGGGGGCTGGGGCCCCGGGCACGTACGTTTTCCCTGAAGATGAAGGCCAGGATGGCCGCTGAGAGCTCCGCCAAGAAGATGATGAGGATGAACAGGAAGAACTGTGAAGAGAAGAGGCAGGCTCGTGAGTCCCAAGGGTGGCGACAAGGGGACAGGCGACTGCTCACTGATGCCCCCATCCATCTGTCACTCAATGGACCCAATGTATCAATTTTATGAGACGAAGGACTCTCACTGCCCTACCTCAGACATTTTTTCATAAGCAGCCTACCAACAAATCATCTTCAGAATCAGCAAGGCTATAATACAGATAGGAAACAGTAAACAAACAAATATACCTCCTGGCAAATGGCACCCCTTCCAGGATGCCCCTTGTGCAGTGTTCAGCCTGAACAACGGCACCTGGCAGCCCTGCAAGGTGACTGATGTTGATGGTGTGGGTCCTCTCCACATGGACCACATGGACATCTGGAGTTCCTTGGGGACCCCGGACTGGCTTCCCCTACCCCACCCACCCCAGCGCCACCTCTCCCCGCCTGACCGCCTCTCCTTCCCGTGAGCAGTGGGGAATTGACGTTGATCTTCCGGTACAATAAAGGAGCAAATGGGAGGGGAGGTGATGGGTCTATCAACATGAGGAAACCCAGGCGCCAGAGTCTGAAATCTAACGAGACCTCTCTCTGCTCTACTCACTACATTTCTTGACGTTCCCCAAATTTTCCATGATGCCTTCTGTTTGAGGGCCACCCTCCCTCTGCCAGAAAGGCTCCTCCCTTCCTCGCCCACCAGCTCCTCATTTTCCAGACCAGGCTCAGCCCAGCCCCTCGCCTGGTGAGAAGCCACATTGCAGTGCCCCCCAGAGACGCCTGCCCAGCAACTGCTGCATGCCCCCCTCCGCCCCCCGCTCCCCCAGATCACGAACAGAAGCATTCCCCATGCCCACCAGCAAAGGTGTCGGTACACGGCTGGCAGATGGATGGATGAATCCCTGACTGAGCCACACACCCTAACGACCTTGTTCTCTGCCACATCGCAGACCCCTGGCAGCACGGGCCCTGCTTTGGCTGAAGGCCGTGGGCAGAAAGAACAGGAGATGACTTTGCCTTCGTTACTCAGCGTTGCAGGTGCCCTTGGCATTTCCAGTAACCATCCTGGAGTTGTCAGCCCACCTGGAGGCCACCAGAGAAGGACCAGATCCCCGCTGCCCACGGAGACTGGTTCCTGCACGCCCTCCCGGCCCCCGCAGCTGGCTGCCCTGAGATGGGCCCGGGCTGGACGGAGGTGAGGGTACTGTCCTTGGCGTCAGGACAACTCAGCCTCCTTGCCTCCCTTCGTGGGGCTTGGGATAATCACGAAAAACCCCTTTGGGCCTCAGTTTCCTTGTCAGTAAAATGGGGATGCTCACATCCGCTCCTGGGATCATCATGGGCGATCCTGAAATAAGGGGTGTGCAAGTTTCTGTCTGTCGTCAGAGAGGCTGAGCAAAGCTTGTCGCTGAGGCTCCTCCAAGTGGAGGAGGACTGTGGAAGCCAGCTCCCGCCTAAGCCCTGGAGGGCCTGGCTCTCAGGCATTTGCTCAGAGCTGGCTTCCCCTCGGACACCCCCCGTTGCTCTTGGCGACGCCCCTGGGTGTCCCTCCCTTGGATCGCATCTCTTCCAGTCGGAAGAAGGTTTCTGTCCTTCATCTTCATCCCGGGAAGACCCCAGTCTTGTTCCCTCCCCGACTTTGCAGCTCTAACAGCGGCCGCCCCGCGCAGGCCCTGGGGTTTCTCTGAACTGCTTGGGCTGCGGACGGAAAGCCTTGGGATGGATTTCGAGCTGGTCTCTCCAGGGTGCGGGCAGGAAACATCCCCCAGACCTGTCAATGGCTTCATTTGTTTTTAAACGTCCAACCCCAATGGTCATCTTCGGCGCAGGCTCGCCGGTCAAGCTGCCTCCCACAAGAGCTCTGGGTCATACACGCTTGCTCGGCCCTAAGAAACCGATGCCCATCCCATGGCCTCTTTCTCTTTAGCCCCTGCGTCCACAGTGGAGGAAACAAGCCAGAGAAGGGACTGACTATTCCAAAGCTGGGCAGCCCCACGATAACAGAGCAAAACCCTGGATTGCTCTTAATCCAGCAATCTCTTCTGCCTCTTCTCTCTCTGCTGGATCAAAGCACAGTTCAGGACTGGCCCGAGGTCCTCTTCTGAGCCCTGGGGGTCTGCTTCCCCAGGCTTGCTAGGGGCTGGAGGCAGAGCTCCCTGCCCAGAGGGGAGGGTCCGAGAGGGCCTCCTGTGTCCCGGACAGGCCGCCTGCCCCCCCACCTTGACTCCTACAGTCACGGTCCATTCTGCCAACCCTGTCACCCCCATTTCCACAACAGTCTCTGCAGCCTCTCATCCCCTGTGACATCCCTCCTGGCCCTTCCATGTGGCCGGTGATGGATGGGCGCCCGGCCTGTTTCACACGGCCGCCACGGGACCTCCTCCCTGCTCTCTGCCCTCTTGGTGGAGTCGCTGGCAGTTCCCAGGCTCGCGAAGAGTGGCCCTGGAAATGGTTTCCATCCTCAGCAAGGCGGCTGAGCCGGCTCTGGCTACGGATCACAGCTGAGATGGTTATAAAGTACGGATGAGACCGAGCTCAGGCCGCGTGCACGCCTCACACTCAGTGCTCCGGGAGCGTGGGGCCCTCCCGGACGGTGCGGCTAGGGAGCTTTGCACGAAGCTGAGCACTGGTGGCAGCCAAGTCCTGAGATAGTAACGCCGGCCAGCCTTACTGAGAGCTCACCACCGAGGCGCCAAGGACCGCCCATGGCTCCCTTCCTGGGATGCTCTGGGCAGCCTGGTGAAGCCGCTGTGGTTACCATCGACCTCTCCAGTTACCTGGGAACCCGGGACCTGGAGGGGGTGGTACATACACCCATAAGAGCCTCCAGGTCTTAAGACTTTCCGATTGCCTGTCGGGTCTCCTGGACCAACCTAATGCTTTTCGTTTCATGTTTGTCAAGTGCTTGCCTGTGTTGGGAACAGAGCTGAACAAGATGCACATTTTCTCCTTGAGCTGAGATCACAACACTATGGCTGGGAAAGCGGTAGCACCATCTCCATTTTATATAGGAGGAACCTAGGTTCAGAGAGGTTAAGTAACTGCCCTCAGGTCACACAGCCAGGAAGTAGCAGAGCAGAGATTAGAACCTAGGCTTTTCTCACTCCAAAGCACATGCTCTTACCGTGCCTCTAAGACCACCTCTCCTCTGTCCCTTTATTCCAGGGCTACTCATTGAGCACCTACTGTGTACAGGGTGCTATGCTAGGTCCCGGCCAACTCATATACACAAGGCAGATGTGGTCCCCACCCGCATGCAGTTTACGTTGAGCTGAGGTTCATGATTCCTGAGATGAAATTCAAGAATGAGGCCAGTAACTCACTGAAGGAGAAAGGAGGGTTCTCCAGAGGGAGGGGGCCTGCAGATCTCCACTGCCATTGCCATTGCCATTGTCCCCTCCTGGAGTAGGATTTCCCCAAGCCCTAGATGCCACTTCCTCCCACTGGCCTTCTCCAGCAGGAAATGACTTTCTCTTCCTTACCAGGGTCACTGCTGGTTATTTGGAGAGGCTCCCCCTGGACTGGCCACAGGGCTTGTCCTGACGCCTCAGGCCTCCCCAGTCTTCCCCTCATGGGGCGGGGCCTTTCCAAGGGGTTTTGAGTTAATCTCGCCTCATCGCATTTGCCTAAGGACACATTTGCCAGTAATTCCCAAACCTCAAATGTTCACTATTTTGCTTTGGATGGAAAAATTAACAAAGGGACAGAAACTGCGATTTTGCCTCCTCGAAAACATTTCCAGATTTTTCTAGCCCATCTGCCTAGGGGCACATCTACTTTCGATTCTCATTTCTAATAAATGTTTACCGAATTTACATCCTTTATGTGCCATTCGGCTCATTTATCTCTTCTAAGTACACGTATCTCGTTTTGCTGTTCTCCTTTCCAACTTAGCATGCCTTTGTCATCAAAATATAAAACATTTTTTTGAATCTTTAAATAAATAGATTAAAAACATTCTGCGAAAGGCTCCTAGGCAAGCCACCGTGGGAAAGGGATGCCACAAAATACCCATTATAGGCTGAGATTGTCCTATTGTAAAATTGATTGACAGGAGCGTTTGGAAACTGTACCTTTAGAAAAATTGATCATCAGGTGGTACGGTCATTAGGCTGAGGGGGATGGGGCCCTGGGGTTTCAGCCTCAGAGTGGGGTGGGGGAAGAGTGTTCTGTTACCCGCCCCCCAGGCCGCCCTACTGGCCAAGGTGGCCAAAGTCACTCCCTCTTGGTCCTGTTCATGACAAGTCCTCCCTTCCTTCCTGAAGGTTGAGGACTCGGGCTGCCAGGCTTCTCGAGGGTCCCTGGCGGCCACCAGCGGTGAGACTCGGTGCCCCTCTTCAGCTGGGACCACCGCACGGCTAGTCCAACTCAGAAGAGAAAAGTGGTTCTTTTTTTTTGAGGTCATGAATCTTTCTGAAAACCTTCCAGAAGTTGTGGCATCTCTCCCCAGAAACATACATGTTTGCACAACACCCACGCAAACACAGACGTATAGGCACGCGCGCGCACACACACGGCCCTAATGTAATATTTTGCACATAATTCTAGTGAATTTCAGACATGTGAGTCCGTTTTAGGTCTGAGACACAGGGGACCTGGGTCCAAGAGTCCCCTTCCTGTGACTCGCACCGAGATCTCAGGCTAATAGGCGCTGGGCTTCAGAGACGGGAGGAGAGGGGAGGGATGGGAGGAGAGGGACAAGGGGGAAGGGAGAGGACACAGGGTGAGTAGGGAGAGAGGGGCAGAGACTAGGAGAGCTCAGGAGGGGGATAAGGAGAGGCAGCAGGAATAGAAAGCAAGAGATAAGAGGCAGAGGGACAGAGGTAAAAAAAGATCAAGAAAAGAAAAAGATGAATGTAGGTAGGTCTCCTAGATCTCGAGACTAACAGAAAAGGGAGGAAGGAGAAGGTGGCCGAAGAGATTGGTGGAAGGGGCTGCTTTAAGGTTTGAAGGGTTGGGCCCTGGCCACAGCCCCGACTCAGCTCTCCCTCTGGGGCCTGGAGCGAACCTAAGCTGGTCCCTAGGTCTCAGGCTTCTCCACAGGGATCGATGTGCCCATCCAGTGGCAGGCTCAGAGGCTGCCCGTTTGTGGGGAGGACTTTTGAGGCCCCCAGACTGCTCCCAGCACAGCGCTCAGGCCTGGCCTCCTGTCTTGGCTTCAGGGATGAGACCCGGGGAGTGGGGGCGCTGAGGCAAAGGGGGAAGAAGAGGGGTTGGCATGACTTGGGACCCACATCCCAGCTCCTCTTAAAGTCCCCATGGGCTCCCAGGCCTACGAGGGCCCTGGCTGGCACTTTAGAGGACCTTCCGCCAGGGGGCGCCCGCAGGTTTCTTTGTTTCTCTGCAAATGCGAAGTTCGCAGTGTTCAGGCCACCCGAAAGCCAAAAGGGACCCAGGCTCCAGAGTCACACATTTCACAGCTGATTTCACTTCCTGTCTGGGATGTGGGGAATCTCACTGTGACACGAACGGGGGGCCGCACAGTCTGTTCTAATCTGTAGGGGAGTGGGGAGGGGGCATGGTGCCAGATCTCCACCTCCCAAAGCCGCAGGAGCAGACAGACACGTTGTAAGAAAGTCCTCCTGCTGACCAGCCCCCAAGTCCCGGATCGCCTAACTCCTGACCCCTCCACCCACTCATGTGCAAGGAGCTCGTGCACGTTGCCTGCCCACACACACTTCCCTGAGCACGGCTGTCTTCACCTGGCCCTGTAGTGGGACTGGGCTCCAACTAGAAGCTCCCCAAGCCCTGGGCGGCCTATGGGTGGGAGACCCAACCACCAAGGCCAGGAAAGTAGGCAGAGGCCCAAAGGACCCAGCCCACGGGTGTACGGAAGGCCAGAGAAGCAGAGCACCCACCGGTGGCCTCGTTCAGCGCCAGCCTACAGCTAAGCTGCCCCTTGTTTAGCAAGCGAAGACATTAAAGCTCAGGGAAGCTAAGAAACCAGACCGAAGTCCCATCATTAGGGGACAGAGCAGGGCGCACACTGAAACCCAGGCCTGCCTGCCACCTGCTCATCCCCCGGGCCTCCCCTGTGCCTGTCTACCAGGGATACTCCCCGAGGACTGCCTAGCCAGAGTGTGACCGCTGAGTTCCCCGCAGGGTAGACACAGCCCCTCCCCCACCCCGGGGCACCCATGGGGGCGTGGGGGCGGGACTACTCACGAACAGCAGCAGACACTTGTTCTCGCGGACGGCCCCGCAGCAGCCCAGGAAGCCCAGCAGGAAAAGCAGGCCACCCATGGCCAGGAGGATGTAGGCGCCAGTGATAAGCAGGGGGTTGGCGGCCACGATCTCCCGGAAGCCGGTGGGGTCCACCATGACCCAGATGCCGATGCCCAGCAGGCAGGCCCCGCCCAGCTGCTCCCAGGGCCGGTCAGGAGAGGGGGGAGAGGAAACAGGCAGATGGGGGTGAGGCATTCCACATGCACACCGTTCCCCACGTGAGGCCCTATGGTGGAGCCGGGGAGCCCCAGAGAACCGGGTTTTTTTTTCCCCCCAGAGAAACCCCATTTGCTGCACAAACCGGTGTCCCAGCAATGCCTTTCACTGTTTTGCATTTTCTGGGTTACCCAGATTTTAAGGGCATCCTCTAAACCCAGCCTCTAATCCACAGCCCACCGTGGGCTGCTGGGGACCATGGGCTCCTGGGGAGTTTATTTGCCACTTCTAGAGTCTCCTTAAATGTCAGAGCTGCAGGATAATGAGGTCCCTAATCCATGCCTCTGATTCCACACTGGGCCTCAGAGGAAGCCAGTGACTTGCCCAAGGTCACACAGCAAGTTCACGGCAGGTTCAGGGCTGAATCCCGGGCTTCTCCGACCCTCACCAAGTCCACGGCACACACTCTGAGGCCTGTACTGTGCTAGGGGCTGGGAAACGTGGACACAAGCCGTCGGCTTTGCCCTCGACAGGAGCTCTCATCAGCGTGGGCTCACCACGCTCAAACCGGCTCCTCCAAAACCTTCTTGTTTATGTCCTCATGTCCGCGGCCCATCTCTCCATGCCTTATTCATCTTTGGAGAGAGGCAGCTTAGTCCAGAAAAAGGGCGGTGCCGCTTGTCAGCTGTGTGACCTTGGGTAAGTGGTTTAACCTCTCTGGACTTTAGCTTCTTCATCCGTAAAAGAAGATACAAATTCCTCCCTTCCTAAGGTGACACCAAGGAAGAAAGGACAGAGTGGATAGGAATGTGCTTTGTAAGTTTCAGTAAATATCTGTTCCGCTTTCCTTGGGGACAGACAAGGACTAGAAGCAGATGTGTTACAAGAGAACAGTATGGCCTCATCAGGTTTCGAATGGGGTGAAGTGTCTTAAATCCCTGTGTGGTGGGAGGACCAGAGGTCCCCCAGAGGCGCACACCGGCAGTGCCAAGTTGAGGCTAAGAGCAAATTGGCGGGCTCTGGGGGGCTCAGAGGGGTCTGCAAGCCGGTGGGCAGAACTGCAGGGCTTGGCGCTCAGAGCAGGAGACAGTATTTTTAGGTACAGGGTCTGGGGCAGGGGAGCAAAGGAGGGGCTGGAAGGACCCAGCATTGGGCAGAGAGAAAGGGAAGGCTAATGGGGACTGCTGATGAGATTCCCCACGGTCGCCCTGTGCTGGGCGCCGGCTTTCTCCTCTGTCCCTTACAAATGCTCCAATAAAAGCTGCTTCCCTCCTCATTGCTCTTAAGGTTCTGGGATTCAACAATTGTGTGCTGAGGGCTGCTTCAAGGACACAGACTGAGCTGCCCAAGGGGACACAGCCCCATCTCTGGTGGGGACCTTCGGGCTTGCCCAGGGCCATCCAGCTTGGAAGTTGGCTCCGTAATTCACATCTGGAGGGCTCCCTGCGCTTTGGGATTATGGGCAAGGGAGGGACCCCGCAAGAGTTGCCTGAATGCATTAAAAAATAGAAGGAAGAGAGAGAAGAGAGACAGACAGAGTCAGTCTTGACCAGAAAGGGACGTCCCTTTCCCAGTGACCCTGCCCCGGAGGGCATCAGTGGACTTGTACTCGCCCACGTCTTGGCGGCACTAAGGTCAAAGGCTGAGGTGGGGTCGGGAGAGCTGGGGGGTGGCTTAAGACTCCAGGACTGTGGCTCTGCTCCTGGGAGAGGCCAGGGGCCCGAGCAGAGCCTGGGGGGTGGGGGGCTGCTGCCGGCAGGTGGGCGGGCTGCAGGGCGCTGGGCTGGCCACCTGAGCACTCAGGGTCTCCGGGCTTTCTAGTACCGAATCCATAGGCTGGATGCGGGTGGAGCTAAGCTAGAGAGTGCTGGCACATTCCAGGCACTTCCTAAACTATACTTGCTTTATTTTCAAAAAAACCTGTCGAGGTAGGTAATGAAGGGAGGAAGATACTGAGGTTCAGAGAGGTGCAATGTGTTTCTGATCACACAGCTGGTAAGACGCAGAGCCGAGGTTTCAGATTACATCAGGCAGTTACAGCAGCTCTGAGGCCCACAACTGCCCTGGGGCTCAGGGTTGAGGGGGGCCGTCTCGGCTGCCCTCTTCTCCATCCCCTCCTTCTTCCTGACTCTCCACCAGGGGTCTGATTCCAAGACAGGAGCCAGGACGAAGGCCCCTACCCTTTTGTTAGAGGGCCCGGACCGTCCCAGGGTCTGTACAAAATATCTCTCCCGTGCCCGTGGGCTCTTCGGAGTGGGGTGGGTGTCACTGGGGGCCTCTCGTCGGGGAAATTCTGGCTGGCCAGATAGATTTGCTTCTGGCACTGGCCCCTGTCCTGCCCCGGGGACTCAGCCCAGTGTGACTCTTTCTAAGCCACGGTCTGTTCTGCCCACCCGCCAGAGGCCTCGGGAGATCCCGGGCACGTCCCAGCAACACTTACAAATATGAAGAAATTGAAAACAAACATCAGGTATTTCATGCAGCTCAGACAGTCGCCTTCCATGATGTTCTACCTGCAAAAGAGCAAGCGCCTCAGTTTCCCTGCTGGGGGACCCCACCCGGAAAGAGCTCTTGCCCCTCCCCCACGGAGGTTCCCCGAGGTCAGCCCTGCCCCTGCAGCTGGTGTTTCCTCTCTCGGAGGTAGCTCTTCACCTCGTGGGGCCAGAGCTAGGAGTGAGAAGGCGGGGAAGCCAACCCGCCTGGGTTCAAGCCCAGTTCTGCCATTCACGTGCTGTGTGGCCTTGGGCAGATCCCTCCACCCCTCTGAATCTTGCTCTTTCCAACCTGAAGGAGGAGATTAAAAATGGAAGCTTCCTCCCAGCCGAGTCGTGAGGATTCTTGGAAATAATGCGGTGGCAAGCTTAGAAGGACATCCAGCAGTTGCCAAGCGCCGAGCGGGGCTGCCCCGAGACCGAGCCTGATGGCAGAGGCGAGCCTTCCATTTGGCAGAGGAGCCCCTCAGGCTCAGAGCCTCTAGGAACTTGCCGAGGTCACGCAGCAGGATCAGAATCCGGCCTCGCAAACTTCCTGCGGCCCCCTCCAGCCTCCAGCCCGTAGGGGTGTCACAGGGGACCTCGGGGCTATTTCATGGGGCCAGTGGAGGGGTGTCACAGGGGAAAAAGGGGGTTGGGCACCTACCTAGAGGCCCAAGCCCTCTTTCTGAGGCCAAACCCTCCTCATGCCCTGATTACCTCCATCCTGAGATCTACGGCGTCCCACCTCCCTAAGGAGCCTTCCCCATCTCTACCTAAAAGTCTGCCCCTGATAGCGAGGCACTGCATGCGACTCCGTTCAGCCAACGTTTACTGTGCACCGAGTGTGTGCCAGGCACTGGGGCTTGAAACCAACAAGATGTGGCCCCGCTGCATCCCCGGGGGAAGCAGGCAGCGTCTGCTCTCAGTCAGACTTGAAGCCTATGGTCACGTCCATCCTCAGCAGTCCATATTGCCATACTTTCTCTATGACGGCCCTGGGGAGCAACGGGGGTCCGAGGTCCATGGGACAGGTGAGGAAACTAGGCTCACGATGAAAATAGCTGGGCCAACTTCCCCCAGCTGGTAAGGGGCATGGCTGCCACTGAGCCCGGCCCGAGTCCCTGTCCAGGGGACCCCGGAAGGTGGTCTGCACTTCCAGGATAGGACGTGGTGCAAAGGGTTCTGGGAGTATGTGTTGGACGGGGTCGGATGTGGGGAAGACGGTGCTTCGTTTCTTTCCACGGTTTCCCATCCTCGCTCCGGAGAGGGCTGGGCTCAGGGTGCCTTCCCTACAAAGGAAACCTGACAAGTCCTGTCTTTGGTGGTTGCCGCCAGGCTTGCTGGGATTTATCTTCATCATCGTCGTCTCCATTTGGGAGCCCCGCTCTGTGTGCTAATACCATGCCGAGTGCTTCCCACCTATGATCTCATTTAAGTCTTGTAACAGCCAATGGGGCATGGGCACCGGTTACGGCAAACTCTCACATCAGTCCGGCAAGGGGCATGTGACTATCGGAGAGATTACGGCCACAGAGTGTGCAGGAGGCAATGCTAACATCTAACACCGCCGCCCATGCACAGTGCCCGGGACATGGTGGACACTTAGCAAATCTGCCTCCTACCCCCCCAGACCATAACCCGATGCCCTCCCCAGCAAGGAAGGCCTCACAGTCTAAGGAACAAAGGGGCCGGAGCTACGCTCGTCTCCCGCACTCCTAGCTCATTGCACTTGGTGAGGATAGGACCAGTCCCAAGTGGCACTTTGGTTGAGGCTAGAGGGTTTTAAAAAGTGCATTTGAATCCATGCAGAGAAAAGCACAGGCAGAGCCCAGAGCTGGGGAAGGGAGTGTGGGAAAGGCTGATGCCTCTCGTCTCCTCTGCTTGTGGTTTCTGCTGGTGTGCCAAGCATTGACCTTGGCTGGGGAGTGGCCACAGCACTACTGGGGCACCTGGGAGCTCATGGGGAAGGTGCTGGGTCAGGCCGGCAAGGGCCCTGGGGCCTGATGGCTTCCCTCCTTACATGGCCCGGCTCCTGCCGGCTGCTCTGCCCGGCTGATTGTGCCTGATTAAAGCCAGAGCCGAGCAGGGGACACTGAGGCAGGGCCCAGAGCATCTGAATCAGATGCGCTTTCTTATTTTATTGGGTGGCAGAACCCAACGCATCAGGCCACACAGTGATGAACCCAAGGCCGATCCAAGAGCAAATCAGAGAGTGACCTTGAACTGAGGGCTCCAGGCTCGAAGCCTCTGTCCTTCCGAAGGCACCCGGCCCAAGGGCTTTTCTTAGATCGGGTGAGAGGAGAAGGGGAACACAGGGTTCCTGGGGTCACCTGGCTGGTCGCCACCCCTGGGAATGACATTGAGCATTTAGTAGGTGTAGGGCCCCATTGTCGGCATTAAACATGTATGAACTCACAACAACCTACGAGATAAGCACAGTCATCATCCCCATTTTCTAGAGAAGGAAACTGAGGCAGGGAGAGGCTAGGCGACTTGCCCAAGGCTGCAGCTGGTGAGTGGAGAGGTTGAGGTTTGAACCCAGGTGTCTAGTTTGGAAGAACAAAGGATAGTGTGTGTGTGTGTGTGTGTGTGTGTGTGTGTGTGTGTGTGTATGTGACTCTTCTTTCTTTCCCTGAGCTGGGGTCCGAGTTTATGAAATGCCGTCTGCCTCCAAAGCTAGAATCTGGTGACACCGCCCACTCCGTCCCGGGGAACTTTGAAGCGCCCCAGCCTCAGTCGCGCTCCGGGCCTCCTCCTCTCTCACCCGGATGTGGCCTCGGCCCAGGCCTGATCTCCCTACCTCCAGCCATTTCCCCCTCCAGCCAGCGCCCCCAGAGGGGCCTTTCGGCAAGGCACTTCCAGCCGCGTCGTGTCCCTGCTAACCGCCTAGCCTCTCCAGGAGACCGGCCACCCCCTACCTGTGCACGGCGAGGGCCTCCAAGACTCCCACAGCCTGCTTGTTTCCTTCTCTGCCCCGTTGCCAACATCAAAGGACAGTCCCTCGAGCTCACTTAGTGCCTCCACTCCTGCTGATCCCTTCTGCTGGGACTGTCTTTCTACCTCCTCCCTTCCCGCCTAATCCCTGTTCATCCCTCAAAGCATCACCTCCCGCCCCGACACCCCCATCCTGTCCTTGCCTTTCAGGAGCTCTCCCCCCCTCCCGCCTCTGCTGATCTCCACCGCTGCCCGCCCCCCACACTGTGTAGCATTACGTCACCGGCCCGGAGGCGTGGGATGGCAGCTGTGCCCTCCTCCTGGGACATAGCAGGGATTGGTACGTGGTCTGGATTGCACAAAACCCTGCCACACAGCGAACGTTAATTAAATAGCCTGGGCAGGAAGCCTGGTGTGAGGCTAAAGGCTTTGCGGGCATCTCATCTTTGTGTCCTCCTCCCCCCACCCAGCAGTTAGAAAGAGGGGGGTATATGAGGATCCACACAAGCAGGGGGGCTCCCACCTTCCTCCTTTCCTCTCTCTGCTGTGCCCTCTCCAGAGTGAGCACCGTCCCCACGTGACTCTTCTGATGCCCCATTCGCCTGTCTTTCTCTCCAGATCCCTGATAGGCAGGATCAGGAGGACCTGGCCCTTCCTTTGTCCTAGGACCCATCCTCCCGGTGGGCAGGGGGAGGGCTGGAGATTCGGTGGGGACCCCCAGGTCTGGCCGGCCAGCTGTTGAGCCAGCCTGTCTTCTGATGGGTCCGCGCCAGGGCGCACCCGTTCTTGACAATCTCGACCCTCATCCTTCACCGTGGGTCATCTCTGTCTCCTCCATCTGCTGACAGCCAGCCAGGGCTCTTGGCCTCTGGAGCAGCTCCCCAGGAGGCCGTCTCCAGGCCCGCCCACCAGCTGTGCCCCTCCTCCGCCTCCAGCCTTCTAGAAACAAAACATCACCTGAATCTAAACATCACGGCTCTGAGCACAGGCTCTGGAGTCGAACACACCTGTGCTCCAGTCCCGGTTCTTCATCTTTCTACCGCCCTGTCTGCTAAAATGACCCAACCTCTGGGAGCCTCAGTTTCCTCGTCCGCAAGAATGGACATTGGGGGCCCACATTGTGGCAGGTGGTGAGAAGTCAGCGCCTGCACTGGCCTGGAGTGGGGCGGACAGCTCTTCCCACGGCCGCACCGACGTGGCAGGTGTATGGGCCTCGCTGGGCCACAGCTCAGGACCCCAGGACGGTGCCTTGAACCTGAGGCGCTGCATACTGACCCCCTCTCTCTTTGGTACCAGGCTGACCCAACTCCACACGTCTGCTGAGACTCGGCGCTCTCTGGAAACAGGGAAGAGGACAGGAAGGAATATTTATTCAGCACTGACTCCTTGCTAGCCATGTGCCAGCTCTACGAAGTGCCTGCCCAGACTCTTTCAATGACCCCACAAAGTGGGAAGCACTGTCCATTACACGGATGAGAATACCCAGGCTCAGGGAAGCGAAGCAACCTGCCCAACATCCCGGGGCTCACAAGCACGCCGCTCAGCCCGCTCCCGATCCTGTGCTCTACCCGGTCCGGGGGCAGCTTCAGGTAGAGAGAAGGGCAGAAGGAGCACTGGACTGGGAGTCCAGAGCCCGAGTCTCCTGCCCTGCGAGTCACTTCCTCTCTCTGGCCTCAGCATCTCCCTCTGCAAAATGATGGAGCAGTTTCACGATTTGTTGGTCCTCCCATCAGGCTTGAACTTGAACTGGATGGGCCTTTGGAGGGCAGAAGGGACGGCCCGACTAAGACGCTGGAAGTCTGCAGGGGGGTGGCCAGGCTCTAGCGGGCCCCCTCCTAGGCCCACCGAGGCAAAGCTGCTCCCCACGGCAGGGTCTGGCTTCAGTTGGCTCTGGCTTTGCAGCAGTTAAGGGGCATAACAAATATGGCAGCTCATAAACGGGCTACTGTATTTATTACATACTGCATTCGTTAGGGATCACATCTAATGGGTAGCTCGCAGCGCGCTGTGCTCCCAGACAAATGCAGTAAAAGGAGCCTGTCTCCTGGGAAGAAGAGCCTCGGACAACCTCAAGGGTGAGCAGGTAGGAAACGAGATGACGGGAGCCAGAGGGCCTAGGGAGATCCAGAGGCCCAGTTCCCACTCCAGGGAGAGGGGTGTGAGCGGAGAGAGGGGGGTTGAGGCCTGACCAAGGATCGAATCCCAGCCCCGCCAGGCTTATAGCTGGTGGCCGGGGGCAAGTTCCTAAATTGTAGACATCTGAGTTTCTTTGTCTTTAGAATTAGTGTAAAAATAACGCTTTCCACACAATGCACGGAAAATGCACACGAGCCACAGCCAGTAAGGGCGGGGAAGATCTTAAATTCTTACCAGGGGCCAAGGAACGTGCACAATCTCAATCTTACTAAAGTTCCAGGGTAGAGGTAACGTCATCTTCCCTTCAGGCGAGGGAAATGAGGCTCAGAGAGGTGCCATCACGCGTCCAAGGTCACACAGCATGGAAGTGCCTGAGCCAGGATTTGAACCCACGTCTGTCTTCATCATCATTTTCGGTAAGTGCTAATTCCCTCGCCCCATTCACCCATCCTCCTCCACCATTCGGGCCTGTCTTCACACCTCCAAGGCCACCTCATTTCTCCCTGTCCAGGGCAATCAGCCTTCTGGGCCATTAGCCACCGCCAGGCTGAAGTCACAAGACCAACGCCTGCCAGGTGTTTCTGAGTGTGGGACACACCTCCTTAGCCAACCGGCCAGACAAGAAGGACAGACCAGGGGCCCCCGATCCCTGCCTGGATCCGGCGGAGAGCTCCGCTCACCCAGAGAGCCTTTTGGAAGTTAAGCGAATCACAGCCCAATTCCCTACTTTACCTCAAAGGAGGGTGGGGACAGAGAAAGCCTCCGGAAGGTGGGCTGAGAAGAATCTTGAAACTAAGAGGTCCAAGGGCTTAACTGTTTCTCAGAAATGATGTTCAGAGACACTTATGAAGGAGCAATGGCAGTCTCTCTGCTGAAGGGAAAAGATACACCCTCCCTAGGGCCCAGGGCGAAAGGCCCACTGGGGTTTCCGCGAATCCCCAGGAGTGGACAGGGACCTGGAAGGGAGCCTGGCCCTTCCACTTTCCAGCCTCATGACCCTGGACAAACACACAGTTTTCTCTGGGCCTTTGCTTTCACATCTGTGAAAGGGGGCCAGGAATGCTGACGTCCCCAGGAAATCGTGTGGACCGAACACTAAGTGGGCACAGATGCAGGGCTCCTCATGCCACGCCTGGCACACAGCGGCTCCGTCCCTTCCTCACTCCCCGTGTCCCCCCATGAGGCGGCTCCTCTCCCCTACTCTCCCAGACACCGATACGCTGCCCGACTTCCCCTCGTCAGGAGAGGGGAGGACTTTGACACGGAGGATTTCTGAGTAGGGGGAGTGGTTCTCAAACTGGGTTCCCTGAGGCCAGCAATCTCCTAAAGCTATTGTCAGGATTGCAAATAGAAATCATCCACTCCGCACCGGCTGCCTCAAGGAGCAAGTATCTTGGGTTTGGGGGGCAATTACACCACCCGGGGTGGGGACCCTATTTCTCGGGTTGTTCAGAAGTTCCGACCCCCAGCTACATATGACTTTGCCATACAAAAATGCAAGAGAAACTCGAATGTATTCCTAGGAAATGACTCAGTAAAGGCAGCACCATTTGATAGAGAAAATTCTTTTAAATCTTGGGGCCCAGAGGGATGAAATGCAGGAGTTGACGTTGTAGGCAAACTCGGCTTCGTATGAGTTCAACTCCCCACGTGCCGGGGGCGGGCCAGGAGCTGTGTCCCAGCCACCCTTCCCCGCAGGGGTGCTGCCCCAGGGTGAGCATGGGGAGGGCGTGGGGGGCTTGCTACCCTGGATCTCACGGTCTCAAGGCTCCTGTCACGGTATCCCCTCTCCTGGCCAAGTGACGGCTCTGGGCTCACAGAGGGGTATTTCATCGTGCATCGTGACCCCCAGACGCAAGCGACCATTTCACGTATAATGACACCAGGTGGCTCAGAGCTTTAAGGGGATTTAAATGAAGCTTTTCATTTCTGTAACAGAAGTTCTTGGTCATGAGCCGGCGGTAGGGCAGCTCTGACCGGCCGGATGCCCTCACTTTGGAAGCGAGAAAACAGGCTGAGAAATGGAAAATAGTGCGGCCAAGTCAGCAGACTAGTTAGTGATGGATGGGAGCCGAGTGCTCTGGTTTACGAAGGCCAGGTCAGAGCCCTGGGAATACGCTCCAGCCTCAGTCCTGTGCCCATTTATGTCGGTAGCATGTGTGTCCCTCTGTTAGAACACACGCTCTGTGAAGGCGGGGACTTCACTGCCTGATTCCCAATGTCCCGACAGTGCCTGGCACACAGTGGGTCCTCAGTTTAGACGTCTGAGTGGGTGACTAGTGGGAAAAGAGAAACAGAGAGAGGGCAGCACAGATCTTGCAAATTAGAGAAACAAAAACTGGTCAGGATGAGAGGGAAAGACGGAGAAAGACAGACGGCCGGAAGTGAGCTGAGACAGACGGACTGAGAAAGGACTGAGGACGAGGCAGGGCAGTGTCAGGGGACAGGGCCGTGGTATACAAGGAGAGAGGGGGTGCCAAGGCTGACTTGTCACCTGGGCAGGGCTTCAGGCGTCAGCAGGACCGAATCTCCCGGTTGGCAGGGGCTCTCGTATATTCTTTTATTGGCCCAGCTTGTCCTAGAAGGGGAAAACACTCAATTACTATAGGAAGTCAGTAAGGAGCAGCCACATTCTAGAAGCTGTTTATGAAAACCTGCCCTAAAGAGGCACACAGGGCAAGTGCCTTGCTAATCTGGGTCCATTAGCGCTAATGAAAAGCTCTCGGCGTCTGGGCCCACTCCAGCTGGGGAGGCCTGCGCAGGGTGCCTGCCCTCAGCCCAGAGAGGGAAGCACAGCTTTAAGACACTTCCAGCATCTGCCACAGACTTGGTCTGTGCTGACACATCGAGTGCGGCCGAGGCACTGAGGACGCAGCAGGCATGGTGACCCACACACCTGGACGACACCTGGATGTCACCGGGGCGCCTGCGGGGAGGCTCCAGCACAGAGCGCCAGCAGGGACGCGTTCCTCAAACTCCTGCCCCAGAAATCCTGGCTCCCAGGGGAGAAAAGCGGATGCCGGAAAGGAAAGCGCTGTTGCTTCGCCTCACAGAAGGACTTGCCAGAAGGCTCCTATCGGGAGCCAGATCCCAGCAGTGGAAATGAGGGCTGGCTCTCAGTCGTCGAAAGAGGCCCAGATGGAGGCTCGTGTTTGGCCACACCCGCGGGGAATCCTGGAAAAGTGAGGCCATGCAGCTTGGGCGGCTGGGCATTCTCACGGGGGGGAGGGGCAAAGGGGAGACTTGGGGGTCTTGGGGGCCCGTTGAGACCCCTTCCCGTTCATGTCAGTGGAGGGGTGGTGGACAAAAGACTCCTCTCCATCCATGCCTGCACCTGCTCAGATGACACGTCCTGAGCACCTACTGTGTGCTGGGTGCCGTGTTAGGAAATGAGAACGCATACGAGCCCCCATGGTTGGTGGCGTTCGGGACCGGAGACGGCCGTACGCTC
>CM053613.1:12343333-12364612 GCA_028646535.1 Procyon lotor
GCCCTCTCCCCCCACAGCTCCTGGGGATGCTCCTGTCCATCTGCTTGTGCCGGCACGTCCACTCTGAAGACTACAGCAAGGTCCCCAAGTACTGAGGCAGCTGCTGTCCCCCACCTCCCTGCCGGTCCTCTCGCCTCCGGGCTCTTCGGGGTCTCCAGGCTCTGCTCTGGGCTCGCCGCCCACCTCACTCTCCCGTGCCTGTCCTGTGCTGGCGGGAGAGCTGGGGCTTTCTGGGGCCTGGACCCATCTCCTTCCCTTTCTGACTCCAGACTTGAGCCCTAGCGGCTCCGTGGTTCCTTCGCTTCTTGCCCGCCGGGATTCTCGCAGCCTCCTGGAGAGAAGGCTCCCGCGGCCCCCTTGCACAGGTGCCCTGGGTCTCGGTCCGCCTGGGGAGTTGTGCACGGGATGGGGAAAAGTGTATTCAACATTGGGGGTGGGGGTGGGGGTTGGAGAAGGCACCCTGGGCTGCCCACTGCGTGGGTAAACTTTTTTTCACTATAATGCTTTTTTCTTTGGTTTTCACATTTTCCTTGAAGATAGAGGGGGAGGGTGGGCTTTACCTGACATTATTCAGAGCAGCAGCCCTTCCCCAGGCCAGCTCAGATGGACCGAGGATGAGGCTCTGAGTCGAGCCAAAGAGGGGGCCCTCTGGGCTGGGGGATCTGGACTGGCTCTGGGCTACTTAGGGAATGAGGAAGATGAACCCTGGGGGCCTGACACAGAGCTGGGCCTGCATTCGCTGGGGTCCCGAGCTGTCCAGGGAAGGGGGGAGGATGCTTTGTCCTGGGAGAAGCTAGGCGGGCAGTCCTTTGCCCCGGAGGGGATGGGTGGGTGAGACTGTGCCTTGTAAGGGAGTGGGAAAGGGCTCTGTGCACAGTTCTATAAAACATGTCCGAGATTTGACAAGTAATATTAAAGAGGATTTGTACCCATCCAGCTTGCCATGTGGAGATGCTGCTTTTGGGGCCGGAGGACCAACTGGGAGGAGGTGGTCTACCCTGAAGTGGGGCTGGAAGGGCAGTCCCCGTGCCTCCTCTGTCCCAGGAAGGGACCCAAACACCCTGAGGTGTTTCCGCAGGGCCCACCAGGTGGCGCTGCTGCCCCAGCCTTGGAGCCTGGCAGAGCCCAAAGTTATTCTGTGCCTGCTGGGGGCAGTGGGTCTCACTCCAATGGGAGCGCTGGTGGAAGTGCAGATTCGGGCCTCTGGGATTCTGATACAGCAGATCTGGGTTGGGGACAAAGAATCTGCTTTTTTGGCAGCCCCTCCAAGTGATTCCTGAATCATGTTGTTTCTAGATCTTCCAGTCCCAACGAGATGTAGCTACGCTCCCCCAAGAGAGACGGGAGGGGGCGCAAGCCAGACAGCCTTGTCTTCAGTGAGGAGGTGGGGGCGCGCCTTAGGGACAGTGCAACAATCGATCTGAACCTAATTAACTTCTTGCTAGAGACTTTCTGTGGCTGACACCGGCCTGTGGGGGGCACAGGGACAGCCCCAGCGGCCGAAGAACCCTTAAGCTACACGGAGCCTGTTCTCTGCAGTCAGAGGCTCTCCCAGGAGCTCTCAGTCTGCACAGAGGGCTGAGGGCTTGGAGTGAAGCCATCCCAGCTTATTTTCTTTATAACCTGCCTCATTCCGCAGGCAAGTACATATAATAAGACATGAACCATAACAGGGAAAATATAAGCTTATGAGGAAGTGGAGGTACCGGTGAAATAAGGCCAGTTGAGTTGCCCAGCCTGGTGATGGCAAATCCATGCTGATCACATGCTTTGTTCACCACTGCCGTACTAGCTGCAGACATCACTAGTTGATCACTATTCTCAGTTCCTTAGCCCAGACCCTGACCACACTCCAAAGCTGATATTACTTATTGCAGCCTTGGGATCCTTCCCAGTTCAGTACTGTCCATCAATCCAGTTGGCCTGTGACACGAAAGCAGTTGCCATCTTTGAGCTCTAGTTGTTCAGTTGAATCAGAGGTAGTTTTGCCTCTGAGCTTCCTGGTGGCCAAAGCAAAAAGGGAAACTTTGTCAGTTCTGTAGCTCTCATTTCCCAGGGCTTCCTTAGTTTAGCTACTAGGAAGAATATGGCTGGTTGGAATCTAGAATTCAGGACCACCCTCAAACACACAAGCTTTGATACCCCTTCATGACGGGAGCAGAAAGCATAAACAAGCCCACCGTGCCTGACCTTGTGCTGGTTACAGACAGCCAGGACAGAAGCTGTGCGTCTGCCAACGAGGAACCAGGAAGACCCAGCGAATGCCTGCAAAGCAATTGGGTGGCAATTTTACATAGTAATTGGGGCCTAAATAGCATTTGTTCTGTTCTAGTCCCCTGACGTATGTCAGCCGACTGGCTCCCTGTAATCCTGGGAGGCCCAAGTTCATTATCCCTGACTTACAGATGAGGACAATGAAGAACACGTGGTTAAGTAATTTCCTCCACATCTGCTATTGCCTAGGGAGTCAGGAGCTGTCCCGCATTCACTGTCTGCCTCCTCTGTCCCAGGAAGGGACCCACACACCACCCTTGCACCGATGATGGCCTCCTAGGGGGAGAAAGGCCGAGTTAGAGACAAGCCTTGGTCCCTGGCTGTGGGCCAGGCTCCCCAGTCAGATAAGGAGACTCTGGGGCTTCAGCTGGATGGGGAGCTGTGTGAGGTGGGGACACAGTCCGATTCAGCTCATGGTCCCTCGGGGCACACGTGACCGTCCCCCATCAGCAGGTCTCAGGGAGGGCTTCCCTGAGAAGGACTCAGGCTGTGATGGGGCAGGAGAGTGTAGGACACTGGATGGTGGGGTTTTCCTGCCCCTCCGTGATGCCCGCTGTGGGGCACTCCAGGCATGAGACCTGGGGAGAAGTGGGCAGTGGGGGGCTTGTGTGTTCCAAACAGTGGTCTCTGCCACGGGGTCTCTGGGGGTCCCAGCAGGCCCCCTGTGTTGGGGACAGGACCCAGGGAGGGGACCAAAAATCACAAACACAGAGAAACTGGGGGCCCCGTGTGTGTCTCCCCTCCTTACTCCCTCTGGGCCTGGGCGGTGGGGAGAAAGGGATGCCGGGATGGCCCAGGAAGCCGAGAGCTCCACCCAAAGAGCTGCAGCGGATGTCAGCTGACCAAGATGCCCAGGGGTTTGGGCCTGAGGCTGGGAGTCTTCAAGAAGGCCGGGGGTGGGGGGGCAGTAGGCAGGAGGCAAGGGGCACCACTGTCGCAGGCCACCTATGGGCCCCCAAACTAAATGGGACCAACTGCGGGGAGTCAGCTGCAGATCCTCTCGGGTGGGCAGAATGGAAAAGGTGGAAGATTCTACCTGGCCTATCGTCAAGGGTCCTGTCATCTTAGTGGGGGCCCTTGCACCGCCCCCTCAGGGAGGGCACCGGGAGCTTCTCGGGTCGGCTCTTCGGAACAGCAGGGAGTCCAGGGACCTGGGTTGGATCTAGCTGTACCTCGGTCTTCCCGTGTGACCCTGGGCCGCAGACAGAAGGGATGAACTCAAAACTGTGTTTGCAAACTGCTTTAAAGAAGGCTGAGAAAATGTCAGAAGTTATTAAGAAGATGGGCTGAACCCCCAGCCAGCTTCCTCCTGAGGCTTGTCCCCGCGCCTCGCAGCTGGAAAGTGCCAGAGCCGGCCTGGGAATGCACGGATCTGACCGTGGGCTTCCTTCTGCCTCCGCGGCCTCCCAGGCTTCCTGGGACCACCCCCAGGCTGGGCTGTGTTGTCAGACCCAGACCCGGGCCTGACTTCTGTGACCTCTGGTCATTGCGAGCACTGAGCCCACCAGACCCCTCACTGGGGAGGCCCAGTTTCCATGGCCTTCCTTTCCACCCCCGCCACAGCCAGGTCTGTGAGATTCCACAGGGAGGGAGCAGAGTCCGGCTTCTCCAGTTCCCGAGTGGGCCCCTCCAGTCCTCTGTCCCCACCCCACCTGGGGCTTCCGTCCTTCTTCCCCCCCCCCCATGGGCTGCTGGACCAGCTGAGGGGCTGTGAGGCCTTCTGTGGGGGTGGGGGGTACCCCCAGGCTGTCACCTCTGCAGTGAAGCTCCCGGCCAAGTGACATGCGGCTCAGATGATGGCCACAGGGGCCCCGCGATGGCCTGGTTGATGGGACAGAGGGCGGGAGGGTGCGAGGGTGCCCCTGGGTAGAGCCCACCCACGGCTCCCTCGGACCAGGCGGGAAGCATGGGGGCGGAGTACCAGCTTACTCTCTGGGTCCTTTGGGGAGTCGATGGCAGTGTCCAGGAAGGGGCTCTGTCCGGCACGGACACTGATTATGGGCGTGGAAGCCAGACTGGAGCCGGAATAAGGTCCTTCTGTGTGAATTGGTAGGAGGTGTAGGGGAGCCTGGGGGGTGGCCTGGGGAGGACAGAAATATTCCGATATTTTCGTAACTGCAATGGCTATATAGGCCAGTACCACCGAAGGTCAGCCCAGTGTGTGACGCACACACACGTGTGCACACAAACACACATGCACACACACGCAGGCCCTGCCACCCCCTGAGGGCTCAGTCCATTCCTAGCTGCGAAGGAACCCGGATCTTCTCGTCCAACTAAAGCTGTGGCCAGCATTGGGCAGGCAGGAAAGGTCAAATGTCTGCCAGCCTGGAATGTTCCAGACCTGCCCTGGCAGACCCCCGTCCTGCCTGTTTCCTGGCAGAGCCTCCTCCAGGCCCCTCCCTGGGGTCTTCCAAGTGAGTGGGTTTCCCAGGCAGAGGAGCCGTGAGCTGAAGGTGGCTAAGGTCCCTAGTGACACTCCAGCCCGCAGGCCAGGACTACCACCGCTTCCTCCCCAACTCGCCACACTGCCTTCCGTCAGATGTCTGGCTGCTCTCTGGAGTTTCTGGAACCTGTGGACTAAGCTTCATTTGCTCGCCATCCGCTCATTCATTCAGTCAGTCATGTGTTCGTTCATTCGAACTCATTCATTCGTTCATTCATTCATTCATTTGTCCATTTGTTCATTCGTTCATTCATTCATTCAATGAAAATACTTAAATGGGCACCTCCTCTGTGCCAGGCACCGTTCTAGGCTCCTGAGAACACAGCAGTGAAGAAAGGCAGATCCCTGACCGTATGGCACCTGTATTCTGGTGACTAGAAGGGATCTCGCACACCTACACCCCCAGACGTGTGCACACATGACGCCCACACATGCCGCCACCATCACGGCCTCCAGCTTGGTCCGGGCCGACTGCTGCCGAGGGACCCCTGGGGCCCATCCAGAGCCTCTGACGTCCTGTGGAAGGAAGTAGCATAATGAACAGCAAGTGGACAAACAGGAAAGGGTGCGGAAGCTCTCACACTCAGCCCCCTTCCCCTCCGGCCGCACTCCTGCAGTAATCAGCCCTTCCCCCCCATCACCCCCTTCCCCACGGAAACAAATCTGGCAGCTCATGCTCTCGGGCGAGCAACCTCTCGGACTCCTCCGTGACACGGAGGCTGTCATGCCAGACTCCTGGTGTTGCCGTGGGAATCGTACGAGGTAACACACACAGTGAGCTGCTTCCTGGGGCAGCCTCTTCCCGTGACGGCTCGGGGCTTTGGCGGGGGGACCCTGAATCCCTCGGTGCTGGCCCTCCCTGGACAGGAACATGCGAATCGAGAACATCGGTGCCTCCAAGGCAGAAACTGCCTTGGTCCAAGAGGCTGGCCTGGGGCCGGAAGCAATCTGTGCCCAGCCGGGGGTGGGGGAGGTGAGGGCACCTCCTTGCTCCTGGGGAAGGTGCGGCGGGTAGAAGGTGGGAGGGGCCGGTCGAGGCCATCTGAGCAGGGGGTGCCCACCCCCATCCCCAGCTGCCCCCTCTGAAGTCATTTCCCCTGCACGCCCCTGCCTTCTGGGCTGGGGTGATGTCAGTCCCAGAAGCAAGTCCCTCCCTCCCCCCTCCAGTGTCACCTCAGATGCCTCAACTAGGTCCTCTGGGAGCAGGATTGGGCTTCCTGCAGGATGCCAGGGATGTGGAGCTTGGCAGAAACAGCGGAAAACGCAGAGGGGCTGCAGGGGAGGGAAGGTTGGAAGGTGGGGTCTAGAGGGGCCCCAGCAGCCTCTTGGAGGAGGGTGAGGGGCGGAGGGTGCCAGTGGCAGCTGACAGAAGTGAAGGGGTCTAGCCTCTGTCCCTGCATCGCACAGCTTGGGGTTTCCAGGGAGACAGCCACCCTGTGTTTCCAGTAGCCTGTCCTCTTGGTGCTGATTTACAGAAGACTCAGGGCCTGGGGACTGGGAGGCATCCTGTGTTTGCTGGGACGGGAGGAGAGACTGGCCCCCTTCCCCAGAGGGGCCCAGCTCCAAGCCTAAGGGAGCCCAGGAGGAGGTGGGAGGGATGCCGGAGTGAGCCGGATGCTGTGAACAGGACCCCAGCCAGAGGAGGAGCTGGGAGCAGGAGGCAGGCCAGCTCTGCGGGGTGAGGCGTGCCTGGGGCAGCAGACAGAGCTGTGGGCAGGGCAGCGGAGGAGAGAGGGCGGGAAGCCAGCAGGCACCAGCCGGTGCCTCTCTCTGGACACTGTCCCCTTCCTAGTCAGCAACATCATCGTCCTCTCAGCAGCCATCATGCACATAGTGCTAACTTTTAGCCTTTCCCCCCAGCAGAAGCTGGAGAAGAAGTTGGCAGGAGACATGATTGCTACCCGCCCCCCCCCCAGCTGGGTGTGGAAACCGAGGCTTGAAAAAGCTATATTGTGTGCTGCAGGCGGCCCCTCTGCCCCAGGTGAGGAGGAGGAGTGGATCACACTGTCTTCTAAGTAAGCGACTCCCCTGGAGTTGGCAGTGAACAACTGGCACGACCGTACCTGACGACCGCTCAGGGGAGACGCCGGGATTGGCCCCTGGAGCCGGTGCCTCCTCCACCGGGGAGGCCACTGGGAATAAAGACCACTGGTTCTAAAGGGAGCTGGGGAGCTGGGCCCCTATTTGAAGAGGCTCGACTCAATGACATCGGACATTTCATCCATCAATCTGCGCAGTAACTGTTGGGTGCCCACTGAATGCCAGGCTCTGTGGGGGCAATCTGGGCTCAGCCAGGTGAGCGAAGTCCCTGGTGTCACAGAGCCGGCCGGCTAGAGGGGCGACACAGGCAAGACCCACAGACTTAAACCGGAAGATGTACCCTGTGTCAAAGACAGACGCTCAAGACTGTCCCTACCCACCAGTCAAAGCACAGGAGATGACAGAGGAAGCCTGTCTCCAGTCTGGCCATTGTCACCCGCTGTCCTCGGTGCGGGGGGTACCGTGGGGGCTGCCCCTCCACCAGGAGGCTGGCCAGCCCGGGGTTCAAGAGGAGGCACAGGAACTGATGGAAAGGTGGATGCGAATGTCAAGGCCTCTCGTGGATTCCACGTGGGCAGAAAACCCTTTTCCAGGCGGCTGAGGGACACTGTCTAGAGCTTGTGACGGTCTAAAGACTGCCTCGTCGGCGTACTTTAATGATTGACTTAGTGGATGCCTGGGGTGGCCCTGTTGGGAGCGTGTCTGGCTGTGTCATGTGCGTTTCCCTCCTCTGAGGACCAAAGGGGCGCGGTGATGATGACCCCGTGACTTCATGTGTGGCACGTGTGTGGCCGGCCCCGTTTGGACCCAGGTCTCCATCTCCGGAGGCTCAAAGAGTTCGCAGGTGGCAACCTGCCTCTGACTGAGGGTGGGAAGTCAAGTGGCGAAGCCATCGAGAGAGCGACAGGCTCTGCTGCTGGTGTCACAGGGCAGAGAGGGCCGCTGAGGTGGGATCACTGCCCTGGGCACCCACAGGTGGTGCCTGTCCCACGTGTCCCCCGTGGTCGCTTGCTCGGTCGCTGGCAGAAATGGTCACTCTGTTCCCCTCCTCATGTCGATGCCCTCGGCTATGTCGAGGTGGCCTTGTGGCTTGCCGTGACCAGTAGGATGTGGGGAAGGGACAGTGGGCCAGTCCTCAGCCCAAGCCGCAAGAGGTTTCACATGTTTCCACTCTCTCTGTCTCAAAATTCTGCCACTGCCCGTGAGGAAGCTCAAGTGAGTCTGCTGGAGGATGAGAGGCAAGTGGCCTCTGTCTCCTCACAGCCCCAGCTGGCGGCCAGCCCCCCCTTAGACACAGTGCCACCCAGCTCACCCACGGTCAGCCACAGATACGAGAGGAGGACCCAAGGACCACCTTGCTGAGCCCAACCTACATTTTTGACACGCAGAATCATGAGCTAAACAGATGGTGGTTGTATGGGGGGCCCCCGCATTTGGGGCTAGCTGTCACACAGCAGTAGCTAGCTGACACAGTGTCAGCCTTAGGGAATGATGGTGACAGTGACAGCCATCATCTGCCAGGCCCAGTTCCGAGCTCTCGGCAGAGATCCCCTCACTTAATCCTCCCAGTGGCTCTGAGACTTGGTACTTGGAGCCTCACTTTATGGACGAGAAAACGGAGGGCAAGAAAAGACTATCCTCATCTCCAGCTACCTGAGCAGTCAGGGGCAGAGACGAGATTGAAGCCCAAGTCTGTCTTCATGGGCTCAGCTCTGAGTCACCTTCGCGGACGAGCCTCAATGTCAGCGCGAGCCAGCAGCACGGAGAGGATGTAATGTATTCTGCACACAGGGGCTGACGTCACTGAGAATGTTCTCAGCCTTCCGTTCCCCAAGAGTTATGTGACATCCCGCCCTGCTCTTGTCTCGCCCCGAGCCAGTGGCTCTGATTCCGGTGTGCTTTTAGACGGAGAGACAAAAGCACAGATGCGGGCATCATTTATCTCTTTTTTCATTCAACCTCCTATTTAATCAGCAAATATTTCTCGAGCGCCTGGCATGAGCCTCTTTCCATAATGTTCTTTCTCTCATGACATTTCCTGGGCCCCTGTCGTGTGCCAGGCCCTCACTCAGCACAGGTAACCCTGCCGGGGACGCCAGGGTCGTGGGGATCACCCCAAGCCCCCTCCACTTCACAGGTGGGAAAGCTGAGCTTCCAGAGAAGTGCCGTGTGCACCTGAGGGCACCTAACCACTACGTGACCAGGACAGGATCCCACTCTGGGTGTGGCTGCCTTTGGCAGGCCCTCTGCTTTCTCCGTCACCACAGCTGTGGCTTTTTATAAAGGGATTTCGAAACTTCCACTGGGATCCACGTGTGGCAGATAGGAGGCTGCAGGACCTGGAGGGGAAAGGGTGCTGGGGTGTCGGGAAAATGTTCCCTGATTCCGAGAGCCGGCCAGGGGAATGCTGTGGGTGCGGCAGGCCCAGGAAGAGGGGGCGTGCACCGGGGAACCACAGGCTCTGTCCCACTCCCCCTGGGTCTAGCGGACAAGTCACCGCCACCCTTGGTCCCCGCCCGCCGGCCCCGCCCCTCCGCTTTGCTGCTGGACTTCAGCCATCTGTCCGCACCAGACGCCGGGCACAGTGCCCTGCCCCTCCTGGCTGACCTGATTTCAAATGGGGAGTTCAGGCACAGTCTGGGCTGGAAGGAGGGCGATCCCTGGGGAAGGAACTTAGTTTCTCAGAGCCCAGCCGCTGCAGAGGCTGCCTCGTCCAAGCTGGCAGCCGGCCCCACCCAGGTGTCCTGGTCGATCAGAATCTAGCTGCAAGGAGCCTTCTTGTGGCCCAGGAGCTGCAGCAGGTGTGTCTGTGGAAGCAGGAGGAATACAGAGGTGAGAGGCTAGGAGGCCCGAGGGTCTTCGGGCAGTAGGGGGAATCTTACCACCTGAGGAGGTTCCGAGCTGTTAAGGAGCTCCCCAGGGTCACACAGCTGGTAAGTGGGTGGCCACAGCCTGTTTGAATCCCGCCCAGGGGCTCAGCTGCACAGCTGCTGGCCTCCCTGCTCAGAGAGCTCACGGTGACAGGTGCCTGGACGCCCTGCCCGGTGCCCCAGCTGCCGGCGGGTCCTGATGTCCTGGAGCAGGTTGCCAGCCTGTGTGCCAGGCTCCCTTCATGCCCCGAACTCCTCCGCTGTGCTGTCCCGCTCGGAAATGAGTCTCCCCCTGATCTCCGGGCTAACCCCACTTCTTCCCCTGCCATCAGCCTTCCAGGAACTTGCCTGTCACATCCCATAATGATATGGAGGCCTCGGCTGAGCCCTCCCGAGAAAGCGTGCCTCCTTGCTGCCCCAGCTTGAGCACAATGCCTGGCCCAGAAAGGGCACTTAAGATGTATTTGTTGAATGAATGAATGAATGGATGGATGGATGAATGAATGGTTAGGTGGATGGATGAATATAATGGACCTTGTTCTCAGTGCCTGAATGAAATCAAGTGATGGAGAAAAGATTTCAGGCAACAGAGCTTAGAGTGGTGGCCCACAGTTACCTGATTTAGCCACCACTTGAACCTTAATTTAGAAATCTGGATTCGGGGGCCCCACCCCTGGACTGTGAGGGGCTCCGGGAGGCTATGTCTCATATACACAGGCAGTTTGAGAAATGTTGGCTTAGAACAAAGCTCAGAGAGGAAATCCGCAGAAGAGGGGGGCAGATACACCGTTAACCTGGCCCGGAGGCTTGGGGCCAGGGTTGTCCTGCTGTCTGAGAGGATGGGTGAGGGAGAGGAGCATGGAGGGCTTCCTGGAGGAGGTGGCCAATGTTGAGGACTGGGAATGAAGATGCAAAGGTCAGGGGTGTCCAGCTCCCTCCCCACAATGACCCCATCTAGAAGATAGAAGAACGTGTCAGTAGCCCCCATCCCCGTGTGGCCCAAGTCTGGGGTCCTGTGAATTGGGATGCCCCAGGGGAACATCCAAGTGTGATGTCCCGTCTGCCCTGTTTGAAGGGGAAGTGGGTCAGGGACGGCACTTTCTAAGGGAAGCTCAGTCAGGAAAAAGCTTCAGGCCTGTGACTAGACCGATGGGCTGTGAAATCAGGAGGTTCCACGGGCTCTGGAAGGGCTGGGGGGAGGGTGCAAGTGGGTCATGGTCGGTATCGTGGCCCATCTAGAGCTATACAGCAGGCACTAACACGAGAAGTTGGTGACGGCGCTGGGACCATATCCCGGACACAGGGAGGGTGAAGAGAACGCCTGTGTTGGGAAGGCAATGGAAGGGACATTTTTTAAAAAGATTTTATTTATTTATTTGAGAGAGACCGAGTATGCACAAGTGGGGAGAGGGGCAGAGGCAGGTGGAGAAGCAGACTCCTCACTGAGCAGGGAGCCTGACATGGGGCTGAACTCAACCCCGGGACCCTGGGATCATGACTTGAGCCGAAGGCAGACACTTAACTGACTGAGCCACATACACACTCCACGGGAGGGGCATTTTATCATGTTGGCCGTGAACTTGGGCCTCCTCGAGTCCAGCCCCTGGAAAGCCATTGTACACCAAGGTCTCTGTCCAGGTCTGAGTCTGCACGTGTGTGTGTGTGCATGTGTGCGTGTGTGTGTGTGCATGCATGTGTATGTGTGTGCGTGCGTGTGTGTGTGTGTGTGTGTGTGTTTCCCCAGGTGCACTGTAGGGCTCCTGACGTGTGTAGGGCTCTTGTTGATTCTTCACCGCTATATCCCGGGTGCCGACCGCAGTGGCTGCACGTGCTCGGTGAGTGAGTGACCCAGCATGTCCCCAGACATGTCATCAGCACAGTCCAGAGTCAGACGGAAGTCCGGGCTGTAGGACTCACTCAAGCCTTCTGAGCGCTCCAGGACAGGCCCTGCTCGGATCTTTAGAGTTCGGGTGTTTGGAGAAACAGACAGGACGCTCGTGCGGGAACCACAGAGCCTTCCTTGACGGCCCAGGGTTTCATGGGAATGAGCAGCATCTGCCAGGCACTGGAGGGCAGAGAAGGCAGGGGGCACAGGCTGAGGCCTAGGACTGTGAGATGATCCTCTGGGAACTGGGGCCCGGAGGGCACAGGTGGGGAGACTTCTCTTTAAAAAGTCACTCCGGTTGCTTCGAGGAGAAGGGGCTGGAGGGGCTTGAGTTGGGGCAGAGAGACCGCTGTTGGAGTGAGGGGTGCCTCGAACTGGACCAGTTGCTGCTGGGGAGATGAGCGGGGTGACTGGCCTGCTGCTCTGCTGGGGACCAAGGGATTCCCCGGAGCTCGGGGCTGTCGGCGTGGAAACCTGGGAAGTCCCTGGCGAGTCCGATGGGGTGGGCCCCCCGAGGGCAGGGGGGTAGACTGGGATCAGCGGGGGTTCGAGAAAGCTCCCAGGTTCATGGGCAGTTGAGGAAAGCCCCATCTCCTGGGCTTGGAGACCCGGAGCCTGGAGGCGGGGAGCGACCAGGGGCAGACAACGGGTCACAAGGGAAGGCCCGCACACCCATGTGAGGGAGTAAGGGGGGGCTAGAGCGGAGGAGAGATCTTATCAAAAGGATTTCTTTGGAGGGAGATGTGAAGGCATTCAGATTTCTGCCCTGTGAAGGGGGAGGGGAGGGTGTCGCGCCCCTCCCTTGGGCTTGGTCAGAAGCGTCCCAGCGGGTGGGGTACGTGGTGGCCTGGACAGAGCTGGTTCCCACCGGGAAAGGGGCCACTATGTGCTAGGGATGAGCGGGAGGAGAGCTCATCAGAGTATAGGACCCATGTGCTTCCTGCGGACCAGATGTGGGCCTGGTCCTGCCAAAGGCATCCAAGCAGGACACAGAACTCATCATCATCACCATCACCATCACCATCATGGTTCTGTGCTCTAGCAAATTTGGGGGACAATCAACAGAGAGTCTGTGGACTTGGAAAGCCAGAAAAATTGGGGGGCCGCCCTGTGGAGGAGGCCAATGGCCCACGTGTGGAAGGCACAGGCAAATGTTCCCCAGGGGGGGAAGGGGCCTGAGGACACTCGAGTCAGTCCTACCCTCTGCAGGGCCCTGTGAGCAAAACCACCTCACAACACGCCAGGGAAATAAACCTGCGCCTCCCCGTCTCCCTCTCTAAGCAGCCCGGCAGCCTCTGAGATGGCAAAGAGCAGGACAGGACAAGAAAGAGGGACAGAGGAACAAAGATGTGTGCAGGGTGAAGGAAGGCCAAGGCCCCTTCAGGGCTCGCTGCCTGTGGAGGACAGCTGGGGCAGAATGACAGACTTTAAACTAAGTTCAAGGCTGTGTGACTATTACCTGGGACCAGATGCTTTTTATTGGTTCATCTGACTCTGTGTGTGCAACTTAAAGGGACTGAAGGGTTTTGTCACCTCACAGAGGTCAGAAAACTTGTGGCACTACCTGGGCCTTCATCCAGGGACAGAGGAAGGACTTACTCCCAAGAACAAATCCTAAAGAGCCAGTGACTCCATCCCCCTGGTACCTGGCCACCCGGGGATGCTAATTTCCTCCCTTCCTTTTCGCCTGACCCTACATGTTCGGAAGCGGGCTGCCAGACACCTAAGTTCTCGTGGAAGCGGACAGAGATCTGACCCGTCGCTGCCGGCCTCTCTGGCCGTCAGTCACTCAATCGGCTAGCCCGTCCACCAGGAGAAGACGAGCAGGCCATCAGATAGTTGATCCCCATCAGGGGACGGCTGGACACCAGCCTGGCTGGTCAGAAGCATAGACCAACTGATAAGCGCTCCGCATTCGATCTGATGTGGACACCACTTTTCAGAGTCCCCACCCAGGACTCTGAGAATGTCTCTCCTCTCCCCGAGGCCCCCCTGCCCAGGAGGCCCAGTCTCGGATGCTCCTGGCATGGTGCCCACCCCCAATCGGCAGCTTGGCAGCCTCCTAGCTGCTGGCTCCAGCCCTCCCCCTCCTCCTTTCTCTCCTTCCCAAGGTGGGAGCTTCGGGCTCTGCCAAAGCATTACTAAGTGTGGGGGTGACATCATCCTCCTGTTCCCACCCCATCTCTGGCCCTGCTTACCCTTCACCCTTGGCTGCCCCTGAGAATATGACACATCCTGGGTGGGGGAGGAGGCCGTCCCCTGGGACAGACCCCTGAAAGTCCTCAGCCCCAGGCTCAACACACTGAGACTGCCCTCTCTCCCTCCAGCTGAGGCTGTTCTTTCTTGCTGGAGCGGTCTTGGTCCCAGAGACCACGCTGGACAGATCCAAATGCATACTCAGAATCTTCCAGCTGGGTGGCCCTGGACGAGAGCCTTTATCTCTTTGGGCTTCATCTCTAAAGCAAAGACGATAATTAGCCCTGCCCAAGAGCAGAGAGGCAAACGCGTGCTCGAGACTTAAATGAGATCCGGTCCATCAGGGTTCCACCCCAGGGAAAGGAACTTCAGTCTATCTTGATTGCCTGTAGGATATTCATTCTGAAGGCGCAGCCGGCACACACCACCACTACCAAAAATCAAATAACAGTAGTAAGGGTATGTGTAGAGTAAATTTGGGAAACAATGTGAAAACCCTCCCTTCCAACCCTACCTCAGCTTTTCTCAATGAGCACAAAGTTTTATTGGCGTTCTTATTATAAAAATGTATGATGACTATGAAAAGCCACAATGGAGGCAAATGTTAAGCTAAAGAATGAAGGTCCTCAGCCTACTCAAACATATGAATGAGTAACAAGAGCCCATACATACATAAATACTTTCGGAAATTAGTCAAACATAACCGCTAGAAATGAAAAATGTCATCCTTGAAATTGCAGAATTCAAGGCATGAGCCAAATAGATTATGTAAAGCTGAAGACAGAATTAGTAATATGCAAGATAGAGCTGTACAAGTTTATTCTGAGTGCAGCTCCAAGAGAAGAAGAGTTGAATATAAAGGAGAAGTGAAGAGACATGGAGGATGGAGTGCAAAAGTCTAACGTGTAATTAGAATACTAGACAGAAAGGGTAGACTATAGGGAAGAGGCAATATTTGAAGAGATCATAGCTGAAAACTTTCAAGAGGCTGTTGAAAGACAGCAAACCTTACATCCAGAAAACCTAGTGATTCCTGAGCACCAAAAGTTAAAAGAAACCCACAGCCACACACATTAAAGTAAATCAGCAAAGTTGCAGGACAGAGAAAGAGGGAGATATTAGGAAAGCAGCCAGAGAGACAAAACATTGCCTCTATTGGAATGGCATTTAAGCCGATGGGGCTGACTTCTCGACAGCAACAATTTAACCCAGAAGATAGCAGAATGGTATTTCTAGCATATTTGAAATTTATATTGCTGAAATAAAATAGTCATTTACCTAGAATTCTCCATCTAAGGAATCTAGCTTTCAAGAACAAAGGTGTAATAAAATTGAGAGGGTTCACCACCAACAAACTTTCAGAGAACCTCCTAAAATCAAAATCAAGACCCTCCTAAAATCAAGGATGTCTGCTCTCACCACTTCCATCCAATGCTGTCTTGGAGGCTCTTGCCAGAACATTAGGCAAGAAAAAGAAACTCAAGGCATCCAGATCGGAAAGGAAGCAGTAAAACTATTTTGCAGATGACATATCTTGTATATAAAAAATCCTAAAGAATCAACTCAAAAACTATTACAACTAACAGACAGATTCAGCAAGGTTGCAGGATACACGATCTATGCACAAAAATGCATTGTATTTCTGCATTTCAGCAATGAATAGCCCCAAAACGGATGTAAGAAAATAATTCCATTTGCAATAGCATAAAAAATAAAATAAAATGCCTAGGAATACACTGAACAAAAGACAGGCAAAAGCTGGACTCCGAAGAATGACAAAATACTGCTGAAATAAAGTAAGGACGACTGAAATAAGTGGGAAGATCTCTATTGTCCATGGATGGAAGCCCCAGTATCGTTAGGATGGCAATGTGCCCCAAATTGATTTACAAATTCAATGCAACCTCCAGCAAAAGCCCAGCTGGTTGTTTTATAAAAATTGACAAATTGATCCTAAAATTCATATGGAAATTCAAGGAACCTAAAGTCACTAAAACAAATTTGAAAAAGAACAAAGTTAGGGGGCTCACACTTCCTGATTTTAAAACTTACTTCAGGGGCGCCTGGGTAGCTCCGTTGGTTAAGCGGCTGCCTTCACATGGCTCAGGTCATGATCCCAGGTCCTGAGATCGAGTCCCACATTGGGCTCCCAGCTCAGCGGGGATTCTGCTTCTCCTTCTCACTCTCCCTCCATGAGTGTTCTTTCTCAAATAAATAAATTTTTTTAAAATCTTTAAAAAAGACTTACTTCAAAGCTATAACAATGAAGACAGTATGGTATCGGTATAAGGCCAGACCTATAGACCAATGGAACGAATTGAGAGTCCGGAAATGAACCAGTGCATTTACAGACAACAGTGCCAACACAACTCAATGGAGAATGAATAGTCTTTTCAACAAATGGTGTTGAACAACTGGATATCCACATGCAAAAGAATGAAGGTGGACTGTTTCCTTAATACCATACATGAAAATTAACTTAAATAGATCATAAAACTATATGGAGGAACTGAAATGGTAAAACTCTTCGAAGAAAACATTGGTGTAAATCTTGGTGACTGTGGGCAAGGCAGAACCTTCTTTGATATAATAGCAATAAGCACAAGCAGCCAAAAGAAAAATAGATCGATTAGACTTCATCAAAATTTAAAACTTTCATGCTCAATAGGACACCATCAAGAAAGTGAAAAGGCGAATACAGAATGGGACAAAATATTTGCAAATCATACACTGAATAAAGAACTAGTGTCCAGAATATGTAAAGATCTCTTACAACTCCATGTTAAAAAGACATGGAACCCAGTTGAAAAACAGGACTTAAATAGACATTTCTCCAGAAAATATATACAAATGGCCAATGAGTACCTAGAAACATAGGTACATGCTCAACATAATTAACCATCAAGGAAATGCAAATCAAAACTGTTCAATGAATAAAAATTTCACACACATTCAGATGGCTATAATAAAATCTTTTAAAAAGAAGAAAGAAAATGGGGCGCCTGGGTGGCTCAGTTGTTAAGTGTCTGCCTTCGGCTCAGGTCATGATCCCAGGGTCCTAGGATAGATTCCTGCATCGGGCTCCCTGCTTGGTGGGAAGCCTGCTTCTTCCTCTCCTGCTTCCCCTGCTTGTGTTCCCTCTCTCCCTGTCTCTCACTGTCAAATAAATAAATAAAATCTTAAAAAAAAAAGAAAAGAAGAAAGAAAGTCTCAAATATTGGTGAAACTGTAGAAATTAGAACTCTCATTCATTGCTGATGAGAATGAAAAATGGTGCAGCCATTTTGGAAAACAGTTTGGCAGTTTCTCAAAATATTATATGTGGAGTTATGTGGAGTTACCACATGACCCAGCAATTCCACTCCTAGATATATACCCCAGAGAAATGAAAACATATATCCATACAAAAAATCACACATAAGTGTTTATAGCAGCATTAGTCATAATAGTTAAAACTGGAAAAACTCAAATGTGCTTTGGCTAATAGATAGATAAATAAAATGCAGTATATTCATGCAATGGAATGTTATTTGGTAATAAGAAGCAATGAAGTACTAATACGTGCTACAACACAATGACCCTTGAAACCATTATGCTAAGTGGAAGATGCCAATCACAAAAAGCCTACATATAATATGATTCCACTTATGTGAAATGTTCAGAATGGGCAGATCTATAGAGACAGAAAAGATATTAGTGGTTGTGTATGGCTGGGGGACTTCAGGGGAAATGTGGATGGACTGCTAATGGTTACAAGGTTTCTTATTGAGGTGATAAAAATGTTCAAAAATTGATTGTGGTGAGGATCGCACAACTCTATGAATATACTAAAAACCATTGAAATGTATGCTTTAAATGGATGAATTATATGGTACAAATTACAGCTTAATAAAGCAGATTTCTTTTTAATATACTCTAAGCAGAAAGGAAAATATCTGAGTGGGAAACCTGAGATGTGCAAAAGAATATTGAGCAAAGATGGTAAATATGTGGCTAAATTCAAAACACAATGACTGGATCACACAAAGCTAATACTGTTAAATTTTGGGGAGCCTAATATAACAAGGTAGAACTTACTTGGCTATGTTATGCTGAATTAGAATGTGAAAATATTAAGTGGAACAACCCCCAAAATTAAGAAAACTGCTTAACTAGTAGAGAGAAATGGAACTCAATACACATGGAAATCTGAACCTCATCTTATCAGTGGACATCTAAGCAGATCATGCAGCAACTGACCCATGGGTAGAGTTTCATGGAGAAGACAAAGCTCCCCATAAGATAGACTGTTAAATGCAAGATATAGGGACATTGGCAGGTAACCTTACTTTTTGTTCCTATTGGGTTTTTTTCTCCCATTAATATATTTTTCAGCGAGGATCAAATCCATTTAATCCATTTAAGGGAAGAAAGGAAGGAAGGAAAGAAGGAAGGAAAAAAATAAGAAAGAGAAAGAAAAGGAAAGAGAAAAGAAAAAAAAGGAAGGGAAGAATGGAAGAAAAGAAAGGGAAGAAAAGAAAAGAAAAGAAAAGAGAAAAGAAAAGAAAAACAGAAAAGAGGTACAAATAGCACAATACAATGGTGGGATAAACTCAAATATATCAATAATCACAATCAATATAAATGGATTAAATATTCTCGTTAAAAGACAAAGTTTTCAGACTAAATTCAAAATTAAATTATAGCTCTAAGCCAATTATTTTTCAACTGAGTCTACCTTTGCTTGTATGTTTGTTTTTTAAAATAACAGCTCTATTCATAGAACACACAATTCACCAATTTAAAATGTACAGTTCAATGGTTTTTAGTATATTCACAGAGTGTGCAATCTTCAATTTTAGAACACCTGCATCACTCCAAAATGATACCCCATGCACACTAGTAGGTACTCCCCATTTCCCTCAAAATTTTTCAGCCCTAGGCAATCATTACTTTCTGATTTTTGTCTCTATAGATTTCCCTATTCTGGACATTTCACTTGAATGCAATCACATACCATGTGGTATTTTGTGACTGGCTTATCCCACTTAGCATAATCTCTCCTAGGTTTGCCCATGTTGTAGTATGTCTCAGTACTCTATTCCTTTTTATTGCCAAATAATATCCCACTGAACAAATATACATTTTATCTATCCATTCATCAGCCAAAGAACATTTAGGTTGTTTCTACTTTTTGGCTATCATGAATAATTCTGCTATGAACATTCATATGCAAGTTTTTGTGTGATCATGTTTTATTTTTCATATGTTTTATGTGGACATATGTTTTCTAGGACTAGAATTGTCGGGTCATATGAAGAACTGACTGATTTTTTTCAAAGTGGCTGCAACATTTTCCATTCTCATTAGCAACATATGAGGATTCCAATTTCTCCACACTCTCTCTAAGACTTGTTATCATCTGACTTTTTAATTTAACCATTAAATTGATAATGTATCATGGCCAAGTGCAGATTTATTACAGGAATGTAAGGTTAGCTTAACATTCAAAATCAATCAAAATAATTCCCCATATTGTCAAACTAAAAAAGAAAAGCCATTTGATTATCTGAATGGAGTCGATAAAAGCAGTTGTCAAATCCAACATCCAATCTTTATATAAAAAATTCTCAGGAATAGATTAGACTAGACTAGAATAGAAATTCCTTAACATAAAGGGTAACTATTAAAATAAAACCCTACAACTGACATCACGTTTAATGATCATAAAACTGAGTATTTTTCCTCTAAGATTAGGAACAAGTCAAAAGATGTTCACTGTCACCATTTCAATTCAACATTTTACTAGAGGTTCTGGCTGGTGCATTTAGGCAAGAAAAAGAAATAGAAGACATCCTCATTTGAAAGAAAGAAGTAAAACTGTCTTTAGTTTGCAGATGACATTACAATCTATGCAACAAATCTCAGGAATCTACAAAAACACTGTTGTAGCTAGATGAATAAAGAAAAGTGGCAGGATATGAGATCAATATACAATAATCAATTGTATGTCTAGATTCCAGTCAGAATAGGCAACTGAAACAAAAAATACCATTTACAATCATTTACAATGATTGTTTTATATGAACAATCATATAAAAAAATGAAATCCTTAGGGATAAATCTGAGAAAAACTGTGAAAAACCTGTACACCAAAAAATATTGCTAAGAAACATTAAGGAAGATCTAAATAAATGGAGAGATATATTGTGTCTATGGATTGGAAGGCTCAATATTGTTGAGATGTCAGTTTTCCCCATATCGATCTGTAGATTCAACTCAATCCCAATCAAACTCCTGCCAAGATGTTTTTGTAGAGATGAACAAACTGATTCTAGCATTCGCTTGGACATACAAACAAACTAGAATAGCCAAAACAATTTTGAAAAAGAACAAAGTTGAAGGACTCACACTACTTCACTTCAAGGCTTAGTTTATAGCTTTGGTGATCAAAACGGTGTGATATTAGCATCAGAATAAGCGAAGAGATCAATGGAACAAATAGTCTCTAATTAGACCCACATATACATCATTTATTGCTTTTGAACAAAGGTACAAAGGTAATTCAGTGGAGAAGGGAGAGTTGCTGAGAGTTTACCTGAGCTACAACATGGTATTGCTGCCTCCGCGCTGATTTTGTTTGAACTGCAGGGACCTTAAACTGACACTACCCCAGCACCTCTCCGCCCCAGTGCAAGTATGTGCCCGAGATAATAGCCAACAGAGTCACATGCAGATGTCAGCTCCTGATATGACTTTTGCAACTGCCCTTGTGATCATCAGTCTCTCTTGCTTCCCAAGTCCTTTCCCTTGTGTGCCCCTAGATGAGCTAAGACCCCCGTGGAGCTCACCAAAATCCCACTCTTGTGGTTTGAATCGACCATCCCATCTTAACCAAGGGAACTCCAAAGCACTCTACCCACTTACCCTAAGAAAAGCAAATGCCCCAGGTTTTGCCTTTACTTCTGTGTCTGCACTCTGCTTTGACCTCCCAGTGTGGGCCCTTGGGGCACGCTCTGTACCACCTCCAGGACTGTGAATAATAAATTGTCTCTATTTCATTCTGTTCTGTGGTTTGTTGATCAATCTTGACTCACCGTCTGACACTCTGTGCTCCACTTAAATGTTAATTTAACAAAGTTGTAACAATATTCTTGTCCACACATGGTGCTGGAGAAACTGAATGTCCATATTTTAAAAAATTAACTTTGATCCATACCGCACACCATATATATAAATTCTCTCAAAATGGATAGCAGACCTAAATGTAAAATATATAGAATTATACAATTTCTGGAAGAATACAAGAGAAGACATAGGTGACTTGGGCCATTAAAGAAAAAACTGGAAAAAGTGGATATCAAAAAATTAAGAATTTTTGTTCTTTAAAAGACATTGTTAAGAAAATGAAAAGACAATTCACAAGCAGGAAGAAAATGTTTGTTAATTACATGTCTGAGAAAGCACTTCTATCCAGAATACAGAAATAATTCTTAAAACTCAACAAAGATTAGAAATGGACAAACAACTTGAACAGATACTTCCCCAAGGAAAATACACTATATAGATGTCAAGAGCACATGCAAATA
>CM053613.1:12365112-12381671 GCA_028646535.1 Procyon lotor
GCCCTTACGGAGCTTACATTTTTAGTGGGAGAGAGGTGATATTACAAATAAACAAACACATATAATATGTCAGATTGCAGTTATTGCTATGAAAAGAAAATGAAATAAGGGCTAAAACATGAAAGGAGAGACTATTTCAGATGGGATGACCCAAGGAGACCCAAGGAGGCAGTGCCATTTGGGCAGATATCAGAGTAAAATGAGGGCGTGAGCCAACAAGATGGAAGGAGGGAGAGCTCTCCAGGAAGCCGTACAGCAAGTGCAAAGGCCCTGTGGTAGGAGCATGCAAGTTGTTCAGATAAGTACAAGAAGGCCCGTGGGGCAGGAGTGAAGTCGGAAGAGGTGGCCAGAAGCTCATGCAGGGGCTGTTGGCCATGGTAGGGACTCTGGGCGTATTCTGAGTGTGGTGGGAGCTCTGGGGGTTTTGGCTGGGGAGTGACACACTCATCCTCACATTTGAAAAGGGTTACTCCGTGTGCTACCTTCTGATGGGAAAAATCATGGGAGGGCTGAGGGAGTAATCTGGGCAGGACCTGAGCCAGGGAGAGGAGATTGGGGAGGGAGGAATGGATGGGGGATTCTTGGCATCAGAAGAATGGTGATGGAGCTTTTTGCCTTGGGTGTTTGAGGGGGCAGGCACTGGGACATTGCACTTACACAACATTTTTATATTGTTACCTCCATCGAGCCATTCTGCTGTCTAGGAACCATCACGGGCATGGACTCTCACATTGTACCCTGACTCTACCTCCTGTGGTTTTCACACAACTGAAAAGGTCTTAGACTCACCCCAGCATGAGGTCAGACTAGATGGGAGAAATACCCTTCTAAGGATGGAGAAGGGAAAGGTTGGAATTGTGCTCCTCACATCCCCAGACTCCTTCCCATGTCAGGGCCACTGCTTCTAGAAGGTGGGTCCCTCTCCCCCCCACCAGCACCTTCACCCAGAGCTTCACCCTGCCATCCTTCCCAGATTCACATGTTGAAGCTCTAACGTTACCCCGGTGTGACTGTATACAGAGTCGGGGCTTTTAGGAGGTAATTTGGGTTAGATGAGGTTAGGAGGATGAGGTCCTAATCCGATAAGGTGGGTGGCCTTATACGGGGGGAAGGGACTGAGCTATCTCTCTGCCCCGTGCCGCCCCCCCCACCAGGTGCACATGGGGCCTTGTGCGGACTCAGGGAGAAGGCAGGTGTCTGCAAGCCAGGAAGAGAGCTCTCACCAGGAACTGCATGGCCAGCACCTTGATCTTGGACTCCTCAGCCTCAGGGACTGTGAGAAATAGATGGCCGCTGTTTAAGCCCTCCGTCTGTGGGGTTTTGTTAGGGCAGCCCAAGCAGGCTGAGACAAGGGATCTCCTAAATCTTGATAACGTACCTCTCCCCAGCAATAAAAACGCTGGGCGTTGCCTCTCGCCCGTGTGATGTATAGCGACTTAGAAATGTCATACATACACCCCATACTCTACCAACAGTCCGTATATTAAACATATGGAAAATGTCAGTTTCTCATTTTTAAGACGGAGAAACAAAAATAAATTAAGTTTTGCTCACCTCCTCCTGGACCCCATTGGAATTCTCTTCACCCCACTTCACTTGGAGAGATTATATCAGAACTCAGCTGCTGTTCTTCAGGAAAGCCTTTTCTGACCTACAACTCATCCATCCATCCATCCATCCATCCATCCGTCCGTCCATCCATCCATCCATCCATCCACTCACTGAACAAATATTCATCCAGGACCTATTAGGAACAGAGTCAGTACAGGGACACATCAAACACTCAGGGCTCCGCTCTTGGTAAGCATCCCAGTAAGGCAGTCTCCTCTGTAATGGGCTGTAATTAAGTGTTTAATTACCTGTTTACAAGACAAGACATCCACCTCCCCCAGCGGAGGACAGAGGCCGTGACTGTCCTCTCTCGCTGTCACCTCTTCGAGGCTTGGCATGGAGTGAGCCTTCTATCAACAGCGGATGGGTGAACCATGAATGAACCACCAGGAGAAAAGTGAATGAGGGAGCTCACTCTCCCTTTTTGCTCCCTTTCCTCGGGTCAGTCCTGCCCTGAAAACTCGCTGGAGTAGCTCGGGGGCAGGCGGGCCAGCCAGCAGAGCGGGAGCGGGGAGGGGAGAGAGATTTGCGAGCAGGGGGCCAGGTTAGCCATGGTTCTATTACACCCCATTAAGCATATGGTCATGATTATAATAAGCACATGAGTTATGGCGAGTGACATATGTTTCTTAAAAAGAAAAAAAAAAGGGAGCGAGGAGGAAGAGAGTAAGAAACACGGGAAGCCCCAGAAGCTGCCTGGCTGGCTGGGCAGGGGAATGGCCAGGAGGGCGCCTGCTTGGCCCTGGGGTTTAACCCCTTCGCATCCTGGGTGTGGCGCGCGGGGGAAGAGGGACTCCTCCAAAGGGGATCTTGCCACTTGACTAGAGCCCCCAGAGGACGGGGATGTGGTCAGCTCAGCTGGGTGGCCCCAAGGTCTGGGGCAGCGCCTGGCCTGGAGCAGACATTTGGTGTGGGTGCATGTGGAGGGAGAGACAGAGGATTGACAAAGGAGGGGAGGAGGGTGGAAAGAAAGGAGAGGAGGAAGGAAGGGAAGAGGAGGGGAGGGAGGAGAAGGGAGTGTCTCAGCTTTCTTTCATTCCTTCAGCAACAAAGCTCCGTGCTGTACGGGGCACGGGGTAGCTGGGGAGCCCAGGGCCGGGGTCCTCCCCGGGGGTCACCAGGTACATCCTGTGTGGCCCTGGGTGAATCCCTTTCCTTCTCTTCGTCTCATTGGGTCTAAAGAGGAGGTTGCTCATGTCTCTCCTGGCTCTGACCTCATGGGGGCTGCAAACCCCTGGGAGGGAGGAGCAAAGTCCCAGCTTTCAGAAGGGGCTTAGCTGGGCAGGTCCTAAAAGATCACCTTCTCACCTTCTTTCTCACCCATTTTTTAGGAACAGCGGCCCGGGTGTCTGTGCTGCTTGACAATGAACTTGTCAGTTTTCTTCCACCTCCCTTTCCTACCCTCCCCTTGCCCCAAGGTCAAAGCGGATTATAACCAGAGAACCACAGACCCAAGCATCTTTGAGCCCATCTTCTGGGCCAGAGGAGAATTCCACATATGGGCAGTAGTAGAGGACAAAGACTCCTGTTCTGGAAAGCTCCACCTCACCCTGTCATCTGGGCTCTGGGAATAGCCCTCGGTGGCTGTTGATGGAGTGGGTGGGCCTGGGGACCTCGATCACCCCAAACATGGGCTGTCAGGAAGTGTCAAGCCCCATCTCTGAAAATGTGCCCACAAGCCAGCTCTCCCCTGCAGAACTGCTCCTAGACTCACCCCAACGGTTTCGCACCTCTTGCCAGATTGAGGGTAGGGGGCGGGGGGCGGTCTGCTCAAAATGTCGCAGCAGCAGGCGGCAGAACCAGGCTGGGACCCAGGCCCGCCTGACTCCAAAGCCCGTATAAGCATCCGCCCCAAGGTCTCTACCTCTTCGGGGGAGAGACTGGCTTCTCCTCCGCCAGTGGGGCGGTGGGCAAATCAGGCCACCTCCATGACACTCGACGTCCCCACCTGCAGAAGGGGACCACCCTCAGAGGACAGCTGGAGGGGTAATCCCAGCGACACCAGGCACGGAGCAGGGGCGGCAGAGTGGGGCTTTGACCAAATTAGAGTTTCCCGGCCTTTTCCCCAAGGAAGGCTGCTTTTACTATCCTGTGTTTTGAAAGATCTTATCTCTTGAACAAACTTTGTTTTAAAGCAATAATTAATTTATTTCCCCCTCCTTATCCCTCCAACATGCCTGTGGTCATCCTCTGAGATGACCGCCAAGTCCACACTGGGCTGTCGGAATTCCAACCACCTCCAAGACAGGACGCTCTCTGTTCAGCCAGGAGTCCCGAGAGGAGGGGACTGTAAGGGCCTCGGATCTGTGGGGCACCCCTCCGAGGACCCCGGGCTGAAAGCTCCTGAGATGTGATGATGATAACAAACACAGTCACAGGCCACGGTGGGGCTCACCTTCTGGGCCTCACATGGTTCCAGGAAGTTACCACGGGTTCCATTACTTGTCCTCAGTCTACTCGGGAGGAACCCAAACTCAGAGACATCAGTAGCCCCCAAGGTCAGGAGCTGGGATGGGGAGAGGCAGGGCTCAAGCCCTGTCTGATTCCAGAAGGAGCCCTCTGAACCCCTTCCCATGCCTAAGTCTGGGATCCTGTGGTTGGGGTGGGGGCAGGGAGGCACCCTGAGTCTTGCCTGGAGGACCTCCCAGCGCTTCCTGCTCTGTGCCTCAGTTTCCCCTGGTATACAGCACAGACGCTAATGCTTCAAAAGTTTGTAAAGCTGCCAAGAGCGAGAGGCCAGAATGCCCAGCCAGTGTGGCTTGCGGCTAACAAGAAGGGCCCCAGGGCTGCAGGCCTTTTCTGTGCCTTGCCAGGTGGGGGCGAGAAAGGAAGCCGGGGGAGGAGCACATTCTGGGGGCCTGTCCTGAGAACCGGGGCCGCCCCGCAGAGTGATGGCCGCAAGGGGACAGACCCGAAGATAAATAAGAACAGTCCGCGTGAGCCGGGGCTCATCTTAACACTAAGCAGAGGGCCCCGGCTGGACTTGAAAGCCTCCAGGGGAGATGGATGGGCTGCTGCCGAGGCGGGGGCGGCCGGGCGTGGGGAATGAGTGATGGGGTGTCGGGGCGCTCAGTCCCCGCCAGCCCGAGATGCCGGCCGCTGTCCGGCCTCCGGGACATGTGCGGGGGCCTGCCCCTCCGGCTGCCGCCGGCCGGGATTTATGGCTTCGTTAAGGCCCGGAGAGGGGCTGCGGCCAGGCCTGTGGTGGGAGGGTTTGATGTCAGCCCGGCTGCCCCTGCTGGATTTCCGCCCAGCGCGGTGGAGGGGAAACTGGGCCGGGCCCCGCGGGGCCCTGGTGACTTGGGTCACGGAGGGAGGGGGCGAGGCCCGGCCGCCTTACGTCAGCTGGCCCTGGAAGGCTTCAGGGTGGAGAGGCCTGGGGGCCTCCAGGTGACTCCCCCCGTCGCCCCCTGCGCAGCTGACGTCCGCCTCCGTGCATCCCCGGGCTCCTTGCCTTGACAGGCACCTCTGCTCCCTGTTGAAGTCCCTCCCAGCCTCGCAGCCTTGGCCTGCGAGTCGCCTGCTCTTGGAAGGTCTCCTTGGACACCCCGGCTCCAGCTGGGAAGGCTTGGGGCTTCCTTCTCAGGGCTGTGCCCCCGTAGTCCCCACCAACCCCTTCCACAATCACTGGGTCTTTGTCCCTAAATGACCATGAGCTTGGGGGCTGGGACCCCATTTTTCTTCACCTGAACACCTCCAGGATGTGCTCAGTGACACTAACCAAAGTACCATTTCTTTTTTTTTTTTTTTTCCAAAGTACCATTTCTTGAGCTCTCCCTGGGCGCCCGCGGCAGTGCTCAGTGTTGGGCAGGCGCGGAGACTGAGGCTCAGTCCAAAACACCAGTGCTGACTAAGCTAAGCACCCGCCTACCTGCGGGGTGATGGGCAAACAGGGAAGGCGGTTTCTCTTTTCCTCTGAGTGCGCCACCCAATGGCCACTGTTCGCATCTGCATGATAGTCCGACTTGGCCTGTCTTCTCCCACTCGTCCCCACGTCCCCATAGCAGTCCTGCGAGGTCAGCCTATGATGCTCACCCACTTTACAGACTGAAAAAATTGAGATTCAGAGAAGGGACACCTCCTGCCAGGGTCACGGCCAGAGGCTGGCTGAGCCAGGGCTGCTGGACATTTCTCTCCCGCCCCACACTCAGGAGGGCCAACCTCGGGGTGTGCAGGGACTCCGCAGGTGGACTCTCGGTCCTTCCACTGGGGGATCAGAGCAGCCTTCCAAAGTCCAGGCCTTCGCTAACACACCCCCACTCTGGGATGGATGGTTCTCTTCGGCAGAATAAAACCTTTGGCCGACAGCCAGCCTGTTCTCTCCTGAGTCCGGGACGCTCCTAAGTGGCCCTGACTTCCTGCCCACCTTCAGCCCTCTGTGCTGGGGAGGGAGGCACTGCCAATATTCCACTGTCCAGGCCTGCGGCTCCAGAGTGAGCACAGCCAGTAGAAAGCAGCCTTCTCCCACCACCTCGGCCTCCCTGGTGGGGGCTCTGCTTCAAGCGGGGGCGTGGGTGACAGTCCATCCAGGCCGTCGCGGGGGAGTGAAGCCAGGAAGGCAGGTTCTGTCTCCAATCTTCCCTCTTCGCCTTCCACATGCCCCACGGCCTCGCCGCTCGCTGGCTCTCACGTTTGACAAGTTGGGACTCTCAGCACCTGTCCCAGAGGATTAGTCGGGATCCCATCCACTCAGCTCCTTAGGAGGGAAGGGAGGCTCGGAGGAGGAAACGGACAAGCCTGCAACCTCTTCGGGGCGGGAGCGCCGTCAGAAGTTGGGTCCGCCTCCATCATCCGTTTGTCCACCTGTTCACTCGTTCGCCCACTGTGTGCCAGGTCTGTTGGTGGTGGACCTACTGTGTGAGGCCCTGTTCTGAGCATCAAGATACCGTCGTGAACAAGACAGTACCTACAGAGCCACCATCCGGCAGGACATGAGAGAATAATTAACTCCTGCTGGGATAAATCACTTCCCCTCACAGCTCTGCTCCAATGTCACCTCTGCAGAGAGACTTTCCCGGACCCCCATGTCTAAAATCCCACCCTGTCAATCACCGTCCCATTTCTTGATTACTCAACAGCGGTGTGGTATTTGGTGCTCTGTATTTCTTTATTTGTTATTTTCCCATGCTCAATCTTCACCACCTGGCAGATAGTAAATGCTCAATAAATACCTTCAAATGAGCGATGAATGGATGAATGTGCGAAGGCAAGGGAACGGCAGCCTGTGCAGAGGCCAGGATGCCCAAGAGCACTGAGAGGGCTGCAAATCCCGGCGGCTGTCGCCCAGCACTACCTCTCCGGTCCCATGTAAACCTGGGCCCTGGCACTGAGGATTTTAAAGAAGTGGGTCTTGGTTGGCTTCAACTTAGGAATGACGGGGTGAGAAGTCGAAAGCACTGAGTGTTGGTCCCTTCCCAGTCTCTCCCTGGAACACATCGGCCGCCCCTCAGCCTCAGTGTCCCCAGCTGCTCGAGGCGGAGGCGTCAGCCAGCTTCTCTCCAAGGCTGAGGCTCCTCCCCCAGCCCATTCCCAGCCAAGCCCCCTGTTCCCTGAGGCTTTAACTTCCCGTCAGAGACCTCGGGGCCATGCACAGCCAGGCCTTCACCTCCTGCACGAATATTTGCACCTTCCCCCAGCCCAGATGTCCTGGAGTCTTGCCTCTTTGGCTCTCTCTGGGCCTGCTCGGGGCCTGCTCTCTGTCCCTGCCGGCTCCTAGCCAGAAAGCCATTGGCTGCTCACGATGCCCCTCATGCCTGGCGGGGCGGGGGGGCTGCTCTGCCCTGAGAAGCCCCCCAGGGTCCCCCTGGGCCCCACTTTCCCTAACTCCCATCTACCTTCTGCAGAGGAAGTCATGTCCATCCTTCGGTAATTAATTTGAGGGGTTTGACTCACAGTGTGGGTTGGGGGTTCCTTAGTCTAAAGGGTCCTATTTGCCCTGTACCTCCTACCCTGGGGAGACATGCCCCAGGAAAGTACACACACACACACACACACACACACACACACACACACGCAGCCTCAGGAGGGCTGCAAAAGCTTTCCCCTGAGATAGAGGCCTTGTTCCAGAAACTCAGGACAGTGGGAAGGGGTGGCCGAGGGGCAAGCTCTGGCAGCGGGCCCAGAACTGTGGTTTCTGACTCTGGCTGCCTGGGGGTTGGAGGGGAGCTGGGGAAGGGGGAGGAGGAATGAAGAGAAAGCGCTGAGTGTGCACTTGAGCCGTGATGTGGAACATCTCACAGGGCAGACACTGGGGCCAGGTGACCCGGCTCCTCCCAGTCTAGGGACCCCAGGGAAGTCACTGTCCTTCTCTAAGCCGCTTCTCACCTCTGCAAAATGTGAGGCCATGCAAAGAGCAAGCAGACTCAGGTCGCAGTCCCAGCCCAGGCCCTGAGGACCATGTGGCTATAGAAGGCTGTCCCTTACCTTGCAGAACCGCCATGAGGACAAGAACTGCTCTGGGGCCTTTCTTCACACACTCTGCCCTTCGCAGCAGTGACCACGATCTGTAGCTATGTATGTACTTATGGGATGAGTGGATGAATGCCCTTCCTCCCCACTGGGTTATAAGCTTCTCGGAGGCAGGGACCTGAGTGTGGCACACAGTAGGAGGTCAGGAAGCCAGAATAGGTATTTCAATGGAGGGAATTTAACACAGGGCACTCGTTTGGAAGATGCTGGAAAAACCTGAGCAGGATGGTGAGGCATCTGGAGACGAGCAGCAGCGGCAGGAGACCGCCATGTCCTGGGGACCCAGGGGGCCAGAGAAAAGTGACGACAGCAGAGCCTGGGAGCCAGGATCCGGGGGGTGGGGGTAGACACTGGAAATACAGCTGTGCAGGGATTGCCCATAAGAGCTGGAGCTTGGAGAGAGGGCCTGTCCCCAGGACCTGGAACCATAGAAGTGAGTTCTTGAAGCCACTGCCCAGAATGCCATGAGAGCAGGGGGTTGGGGGTAGAAGTACCGTGGCTCCTGCCCCCTGGTTCCCAACCTGTTCTTTCCATTGGCCCAGGCTAACAGGAAGCCAATGGCAAGGGAGCCTGGGAGATGTAGTTCGGCAGCTTCTCAGCCCTGAGACACAGAGCAGGACAGAGTTCATCCAGATCTCAGGATGAACAGACAAACCGCAGGCCCGCGCCCCAACCCCTTTATCCTCTCACCAATGCTTACGTAGTGTTTACGAGGCATGGGGCCCTGTTCTACGCTATGCAGAGATGAATGAGCTCCTTTCAGGAGCATCTGTGTAAAGAAGGAACAGGGGCACACAGTAAGTGCGGACGGTCCTTGTTGGCAGTGCTCCTGTCCCACGGGCCCTGAAGGGCACTGTCCTGCTGCGATTCTGGGATTTTTCTGACTCCAAGACCTCCACCCCTGCCCTGGCCTTCTTGGGCCCAGTGAGCCGGCACCCAGGCCCCAGCCTCCCCCCGCTGAGAGCAGAGGAGGAAGGACAGAGCATGGAGGCCCTGGGGCCCCAGCCCCCGCGGAGTCCCCCCCATTTCTGCCCTGGGCTCCACGGGGAGTCAGCGCGCTCTTTCTGCGCCTGTCAGTCAAACCCAGCCTCTTGGAAGTTCAAGCGTGGCCAAAAGGAAGCAGATTTCAAAACACACCTCTGCTTGCCCCCTCTCCCTCCCCCGCTCCTCATGGCTGCTGATCCGGGCTCCCCGGGGGGCTCCCTTGCCCCCGGCCTGTCCCAGGCAGAGCCCAACCCTTACAGATCTGGGGCAGAGGCCCACGGCGGGCTGAGGGGAGGGGCGGGCTGAGGCTTGGGTCCCACGCCTGGCTGGGGGCTGTTCCTAGGGGGCAGGTCAGAAAACTGAGCCAGGTCAGCTGCCCCTTCTTTAGTGAGGAGGGACCTTGCAGATAGCAGGGCAGAGGGGCCTGACTGCTGAGCACCAAGGAGGCCAAGGGCCTTGTTGGTTTTATTGCTCTATCCCTGTACCCGCGCAAGCCTTGGCTTCTAGAAGATTCTCCATACGTTTCTGTTGAATAAATGAATGAATGCGTAAATCCCCTAAGGAATTTACTTCTTCCAACTAAGAAGTTGGCCCCACATTGACATTGAAGGTAAAAGGGGGGTGTTGGGCTGGAGCAGCCTCCCAACTGTCCGCCAAGAACCAGAGCCTTTGTCTCAGCAGGGAATGTTGGGTCAGAGCGCTCGGGACGCCATCTTGACTCTGCGGCCTTCTCACTGTGTGACGTTGGGCACAACGTGACGCTTCAGCTTTCCGCACCCATAAAATGGGGAGAGACCTAGACTTCCCTCCTCCAGAGCATGCTGTGAGGCCCCAACTGAATGAGGTCCTGCTAATAAATTCTAACACAGCCCCTGGGGTGCAGTTAAAGGCTTCACAGATATCAGTGACCTTTGGACGTCACAGAATGAGCCAGAATGTCTTCCTGTGGGCTTGTAAATAGCGTTAAAAGCATGGCCAAGGGCTCTAGCAAATAGCTATTGTTTCTTGTAATTTCTTGGCAAAAGCCGATAGAAATGAAACAGTGCCCAGTTGGGGAGGCCAGCTCTAGAGTGAGCGCCTTGACGGTGGGAGTCTGCCCTGCCGGGGGCTGGTGGGTCGGGCTCTTGCTCGTCTTCTCGCCCCCGGCCCACCCTCCCCGCTCAAAGCCCAGCCTGGAAAGCAGGGAGCCACGGCCGCCTGCTTTACTGCCCGGTTGTTTTCCATTTGCAAAGCCTCTCTCCGGAACGTGCTTGGAAATTTTAAAGAAGTGAGTTAATATATTGATGATGTCTTTATTGTCCGGACACTTCCTGAATTAGACATAAAAGGCTCTGCTGCATTCAGTAAAATGACATGGGGGGAAATGGTCCCCGCCCTCAGAATCAAAGCCCTCTTTTTGTGGCTAGCTGGAGGGGTTGGGGGGGTGGGTGAAACCTTCTGAAGTTCAGAGCTTTGCCTGAAGATTCCTCTGACAACTCAGGAGCAGGTTGGGCATGGCTGTTCGGCTTCATCCCCAGGGCAAGGAAGAAATCCCTGCTCTCCCAGGAGCAAAGAGCCGGGCCCGTGGGTGCCCAAGAAGTACGCTCACTTCTGGCCCTTTCCTGGCCTTGGCGGCCCCCCCACTGAAGAATCCCCCTTCCCTTCCCCAGGCTCCACCAAACTGCTTCCTCATCTCCGTGGCCCCAAGGCCCACCCTACCCCCACCTGATTGATCTTTTGAGTCTGAAGTCTGTCTAGGATTCATTAGAAGAGGCAGACGGCAATGTGATCTGGAAAGACAAGGTCTTGGGGGCTCACATAGACCCAGACTTGAGTCTCCTTGGCCTCTTAGCCATGTGTGGCCTCGAGCAAGTATCTTCACCTCTCTGTTTCCATTTTTTTGACAGTGATGCAAACAGCCGGCACAGGGCCTGGTCTGTTCTGTTGTTACTTATGCGCTTCCCAAAGATCTTGTTATCACTAGGGAAGAAACAAGTTGGGGGAGAAGGAGCCTACGGGATATCGGCAATGCCAAGAGCCAGGCAGCAGAGGTTTCCTCCAAGGAGAAACAAAGGAGGGGAGGACCATTTTAACAAACACCTGCTACGCAACTTTATCCTACAGACCCAGAGAGGTTAAGTTACTTGCCCGGGGTCACACAGCTAACAGGAGATTCAGATGCAGACCCGGTCAGTCAGACCTCGGTTCATGCTTAGTGTATTCCACCCTTGGGAAGGGCCCCCCAGAAGCCCCCCTGGGAAGGAGTCTTGAAAGGCAGATTGTGGCCATCCATGGATCCATGAGTGGGCTGCAGAGGAAGCCCCTCGGGGCAGAATCCTGCCGTAAGGGAGGGTGGGGAGGGAGAGCAGGGTCAGGGCAGAGGCCCCCCGCAGCCACCCCTCCTCTGGCAGCCCTCAATGCCTGGGGTGAGGGATTCTGCTCCCACCTGCACCAGGCAGGCTCTGAGCGGTGCCATTTTTCCCAGAGGGAAACCCCCATGTCCTGGGAATAGCTTGTTGATTCAGACGCCCAAGTGGGGTCTGTTTCCCAGGGTCCCAGTGTCTCCAATTCCAGTTCTCACGTCCTGGTGATGGAGTTGCCTGTTCATTCGGACCCCAGTCACTCTGAGTCTCTGCAGTCTGCCTTCCCGGCTGCTGTCTGGGTCCCAGTTAGGCCACGCGCATGGGGGTCCAAGACCCAGAAACAGGGAGCTGGGGAGAACCACATTCATTGGCCAATCTCCTCTTCATGGGAAGGAGCCCCAGTCCTCCCTGGTCTGCACAATCCTTAGGGAGCCACAGGGTCGGGCTGAGGAGGGGACACTTTGGCCAAAGTTGCCCCTTAGCCAAGGACAAGAGGGGCTTCCGGTCCCAGCACTCCACCCCACTCTCATTCCTGCACCCTGGGAAGGAGCAAAGATACCAGTCCCTTTGCTAGGAGTCTACCCAACTGCCGTATTCCTTGAGTGAATGGCAGCCCCATTCTGTACCTTGTTTCCCCCAAGTGAAAAAAATAGGAGGGATGATACCCTTCCTCATGCAGTCCCCACTTTGGGATGGTGAGACCTTCTCTACCTTCATCATTCTCATCGTCCCCTAAAATAGGATGACATCCTGCTTCCTCTTCCCTCTGGCAAACCAGCTCTGTGGTCCATGAAATCTCTAGCTAATCTAAGAAGACATTCTGCCTTCCTGTGCTCACCTGTCCTCCCTGAGGCCTCCCTCCCCGGGTCTGCCGAGAAGGTCGCACCAGTCTCATAGCGATGCCGGCCCTGGGGTCACACCTTGACTCTACGGCACCCAAGCCAGCGCCCCAAAGCAGAGTGTCTCATGTTCCCTGTGCGTGTGTGACAGTGATGGCCACCCCTGGGCTCAAGGGGATGTTTGCTGTATGACCTGAGCTACCACGGTCTCAGTCACCCTCTGACCCACCTGCCCAAGGGTCAAGAGACCAGCCTTTGGTTTTGGACCAGTCACTAAGTTGCCATGACCTGGGGTAGGCAACCCCACGTCTTGGTGCCTTGATTTCCCCATCGGAGCATCCCTCCTCGCCTCCGCCCACCTCTCCCATTGTCCCAGACTCTCAGAGGCGCCAGCGTGGAGGGTTTCAGGGACCACCGCCTGGGGAGGAGCTCAGTGGCCCGGCCTGGGGGCCCAGAGGAGGCCACAGAGGTGGGAAGCGGGGCGCCCCTCCCCAGCGCCGGCCCCCCGGCACAGCTGCAGTCCCATCTGGAGCAGCCGGGCCCCACCCGCACACATGGTCCGACGGCCAGACCTCCAGCACGCCCCCCACCCACCCGCACCCCCGCCGCCTGGCTGCCTTTCCCGCCACCCCCGGATTCGTGCCCATAATCTGTATATTTAGCAGTTCACCGCATTGGAGGCCAAACCATAAATCCTTCTCAGGCGGGGCCCTGGGAAAGAGCGCCCGAGCTTCCACAGAGCACTAAGGCCTGGCTTCTGAGACCCTGCTCCCTGGGTCTCCAGGTGGGCGGAGGAGGGGAGGGAGTCAGCTGTGTCCTCAGGTGTCCCTTTGCCTCCAGAGGCTGAGCCAGGCAGCTGAGAAACTAGGATAATCCAGACAGTGGGAGGACTGAAAGGGAAACATTCCGCTCTCAGGCACCGAGTGACATAGACTGGGCCGTATCTTTCTGTCCTTCTGCAGGCAGTAAACTGAGGCCCCGGTTCAGTCTTGAGTCATTCCGGGCCAACTCAGCAACCATGCCAGGATGACCTGGTAGGTCTCAATGACCTTGCATGCCAAGGCAAGTACGTTTCTAATTCTCGAATCTGGAAGCAGCTAGGAACTAAGAGCAGAACACAGAGTAGGGGACCCCTCCCCCCACATTTGGTCCCCATTGCCAGCTCTGCCCCCAACCAGTTGTGTGGTCACGGCAATGGATTTGACCCCTTTGAGACTGTTTCTGCTACCCTTTTGCTTCTGGGCTCTCTCTAGCCTCCTGATTGAGCCTCCTAGCCTCTCACCTCCCCAACCCAAACCCAAAGAGATGGGACCTTTTAGTATCACCGATTCTCCTCAAAAAAAAAAAAGGAAACAATACTCTCAGAAAGTTGTTACCAAGAAATGTGCATAGCAGCCATCTCAGGGTCCCTAACCCACCCTTGAACCTGAGCCCTGCCCTAAAATGCCAGCTATGAGCAATTTCTGAGCTCTGTCTCTGGTCCCGATGGTAACGTACACACTCTCTGGGGACTTTCTCACTTAGTCCTGACATCAGCCCCTTGGAGAGGCAGGAAGCTGATGAAGGTGATGAGGACGGTTTTGCAGAGAGGGGACTCCAAGCAGAGCTGTCCGTTAAGGGTCCGAGCCTCCACGCTCTCCCAGTGGACCCCACGGCCGTGGGTATCCTTGGCTAGCATGAACCTCCACTTCCAGCTCTTTGCTGTTCCCTGCCACCCCGTCAGCCTCAATGGCCCGACTTCCTCCAACCCAAAAGGCAGGCTGTCCCACCACCTGACCCACCTTCCACCTCCGTGGTTCCTGGGGCAGCTAGTCGCAGAGATTTACACCAACAGGTGACCTCCACCATCTGACCTGCTGCTGGAGGCTTGGTCTCTCCCCCCGGCAGCCCTGGGGGCTCCTCAGAGCAGGATTGGGGGTTCCAGGCCTTCTGCTCTCTGTTCCATTCATGCCTCTAACAAGGATTTGTCGAACTCCTGCCTCATGCCTGGCATCATTCTGCTGATGGAAATAAAACCTTTGAAAAACAATGTCTTCTGTCTTATCACCTTCGTCACAGGCTGCTCCTGGGCCTCCCTTAAGTGTCCACTGAGCGATGGAACCGAGAATTTATAAGAGAATTTACAAGAGTGGGGTGCCTGGGTGGCTCGGTCATTAAGCGTCTGCCTTCGGCTCAGGTCATGATCCCAGGGGCCTGGGATCGAGCCCTGCATCGGGCTCTCTGCTCAGCAGGGAGCCTGCTTCTCCCACTACCATTCCTTCTGCTTGTGTTCTCTCGCTGTGTTTCTCACTGTCAAATAAATAAAATCTTTAAAAAAAAAAAAGAGAATTTACAAGAGAAATTTACAAGAGAAAAGCCATGTCTGGAATCAGAAAACCAGGGTGGAAGCACTTAACTTGCTTGGGGCAAGACCTTGAACAAGTCTCTTGGCCTTGGGGCCTCAGTTTCCCCATCTGTCAAGTGGGAGACGGGGACTCTAGCAGCCCCTTGAATGAGTTGTTCTTGCTCCATCATCTCAAATTGTGCCGTGCTCACTTACCACTTATAACTCTATTAATTGAATATTATGCTTTGAATAAAGGTACTTTTTCCAATTAGATGAATTTATTTTAAAAGGAAATTTTAAATCACTTCCACACATGAAAAAGCTCAGTAGCATTTGCCATGAGAAATAAAAGGTACCCAGAAAAATAAATACAATGAAGACAAAAAAATGTTATTAGCGTCCTTGGAAATTATTTCCTGTCAAATGCTACAGTCCCAATGTTCTGTTCTCTGCTTTATTCATTCACTCAACAAATATTCCTGGAGCTCCTTCCCTGTGCCAGGCACCATTCTGATGCTGGAGATAAAGCACTTAGAAGACAAAGACAAAAGTCCCTGCTTTTGGGAACTCAAGTGCTGGGCAATGGTCAAACACATGCTGTGGAGGAATGCAAACAGAGGAGGGGTGACTTCCTTATCCAGGAGGGGCAGAGAAGGTCCTGATGTGAATTGGAGCAATGCTCGGAAGGAAACAAGGGCTCAAGCCATGAGGGTACCTAAGAAAAGACTATTCAGGTGAGAGAAGACAGCACGTGCCAAGGTCCTGAGGCCGGTGCTGGTGTGTCTGGAGAATCAGGAGGATTCTCTCCGTGTGGAGTGAGTTGCAGGGGAAGAGTGGGAGCTGAGATCAGAGGGTAACAAGGGGGGTGCTGGTAGCAGGGAAAGGTAGGAGGATCCAAGAGGGGCTAAGGGGGCTGGTGACGCACCACACAGAGACCGTCTCCCCAGCTTGATGAGAAGGAGAGAAAGGAGAAAAGGAATGACTCTCTGGGCCCATGGCTCATTGATGGGAACTGCTGGGTCTTTCCAGCCATCTCAAGTCACCCTGTGGAACTCCTGGGATGGCCCACCTGTGGGGACGCATCCCCACTTCCCGGTGAGCTCACCTTGGGGCAATTTGAGTTCTTTCCTGCTCTCGAGGTTCATGATTCCTCATGCTTCTAAGCTGCGCACAAAGCTGTTCAGGGGATGAGTTGAAATCTACAGACCCCCCAGGAGCCTCACTTTCACCTCATATTTATATGTCTGCCCTTCGTAGCTCCTACTTTCCTGGAGAGTCAGCTTCCAGACTGCCTAATTCCAAGACAAGTACCCAGAAACCCTCTGTGCCAGAGACCCCATGAGCACAGGGAAGGGGGATGGCCCCTGATCAGGGAGGTCCATCCACGTTCTTCCTCAGTTAATCCTTATAGCAACCCCGTTACTCCCCCATTTTACAGAGGAGGAAACTGAGGCATAGGGAGTCAAGACACGACCACCTGCTAGGAAGTCATGAAACATTTGGCCACCCAGGCTGGACCAGTGGGACCCCTAAAGCTTGTCCTTTTCCTACGTCCTGCACGTCTTGCCCTGACAACAACACTGGTAGCGAACCACAGAGGATCCTGGTTGAGAAGAGAAGATTGAGATTGTGGGGTAAGGGGTTTCTGAGACCAGGTGGCACCAGACCCGTGCTCAGCCGGAGAAGTCAGAGAAAGCAAAGTCTGGAGCTCCCCCTCGGGCAGCCATCAGAGTAGGGAGACAGCGCCCAAAGCCCTCTTTCCAGAAGGATCCATACTGGGGGTGGGGAGACGGCTGTCGAGGGCGGGCACGGGGTGAGGCAAGTGAGCACTCAGGGCACAGAGTGGAAGGAGCACTCCCTGGAGAGTGGGTGCCCACACACACGGAGACAGGTGTCTCCTTACACTTCGCTCCCTGGTGTCTGCCTTGCCTCAGCCCAGTCCTGCCCTTGACCTGGGACCTTGTCCCCCAGCTTCCCCCGGGGCCGAAA
>CM053613.1:12388881-12421847 GCA_028646535.1 Procyon lotor
CACCCCGCCCCCCTCCCCTGTCTCTCTCCCGCTTCTCTGGATTGGCTGCACTGAGCAGTGTGGACACCAGGGGGCAATACACGCTCATTTCGGAGGGAAGGGTGTGGCGGCATTTTGTTGTTTTTTTCTCCCTCCACTTCTGTAGGTGACAGCAATGACTTGGAGACAACTAGCAAGTCCTTGTTTCAGCGCTAAGGTAGCTAAATGCTGTGTGTGCACCTTACCTGGAGGGAAACGGAGGGGGAGAGGTGGAGGGGTGTGCCTCGGGTCTCAGGGCTAGGAAGTTAGCAGAGCGGGGGACTGGAGCCTCTGCCATCTCTCCCAGGGGGGCCTGTGCTAATCCTGCAGCTGTCCTCGGAAGGGTGGTGGAGAGAAGGGGAAAACAGAAGGGGGTGTCCTCGTCTTCCTCAAAGGTCTCTGCGCTGCCGCTATTCAGAAAGCTCTCAGTGTGAGCACCAGTTCAACCAGCATCTGTCCCGCCGGGGATTACCAACCCAGGGGCCTGCAGAGCTCACAGAAACGAGAGAAGCCGGTTGGGTGGGCAACAGGGAGTGGTGGAGACTGCGGTCAGCTCCAGGATGTAGATTATAAATGAAGGGGCCAGCCACCCTCAGGCCCAGCCAGTTTTTGCCCTGGCAGAAGGCATTCCAGGGTATTTGGATTTTCTTATTTTTCAACAGAAGCCATCAATCTACATGTTATGTGAAATTTCCCAATTTTTGAAACGCTGGTGACAAATTCAAAGCTTTTTCAGCTCATCACTCTGAGCCTTGATATTCGCAACTGTACCATGGGGAGGATGTCTACTGGCTTCTTGGGCCCAGGAGCATTCTCTTTAGCCTCAGCCTGACTCAGACAGGGATCTCACACGGGGTTCGCACAGCTCTACCCAGTGGCAGGTGTAAAATGGCAGTTCCCCTTCCTGAAGCATCTCCCCATCCACCTTAGGGACTTGTAAGTATCTGGAGACACTGAACTTAAGGATTGCCCTGAGGAACATTCTCTGTTTCTGCTCCAGCAGCTCTTCCCTGGGCACGAGTGAGCCGTGATAGCTAGACTCCAGTGTGAGCTACTGGCTTGCGGGGAAAATAATAATGAGAGAGGCTTAGCATTCTTTATTTTTATTTTTGTACGTATTTAATGTTTTAAAAAATTTTGTCTCATATGTTTAAATTTTGTTTCTGTGTATGTTTCAAGATATACAAAACGGCCAGTAAAATCGTAATATGTCTCAGTAATAAACACATAAACTAACAGGTGTTGGGGGTGGGCTCCGGACTGTCTGGGGTGCCCTGCCCCCTGCCAAAGGGTTGAGCTGATGCCTGAAAGGGGGGAAAAACAGGTATCCAGGGAATTGTGGATGGGGAGACATCACTGAAGCATTTCCAACGGTTTAAAAAAAAGGAAAAAAGTTTTATAACATGTGCGGTGCTTCACAAATGCTAGCCATCAAATTAGTTAAATATATTGGAAGTCATTTTTTGCATGTCTGGCGCAATGTAACAGTCCAGGTACAATGTAACAATGTACCTGAATAATGAAGGTTGCAGTTCCGTTTTCCCTTGCAATTGACGTTGTAAGTGTACTGCGTACCTGTTTATGGGTCAGCTTCCCCACTGTGCCAAAAACCCCTGAGACCGGGGCTAGGAGGAGGCATTAACCTTCAGACCCTGAGTTGTAGTAGGGGGCTGGGGCAGGGGAATCACAGCAAGGGTCTAACTGCTTTTTGTGCAATGACGGAATTGGGAAGGAGTCCGGGGGTCAGTCTCTCCCGTGGGAAGACAGGCCCTCCCCAGCTACAAACCAGCTATTAGGAGCTTAGAGTTCAGATCCTCCTGGAGTCCTTTGGAGAATCTGGTAAAGGTCCGTGGTCCTGCTGAGCACCTTCAAATGAGCTCAGGTTTCAGAAACTGCTGTTAACCACTTCTGAGGACAGAGATTGGAGCAAGACTTGTGTCAAGCCAGGGCTACAGCCCAGACTACAGCCCAGCATTCCGGGGACCTGGGACGGCATCCCTTCTGCTTCTTAGGCAGGAAGCAGGGTCCCTTCAAGGCCTTAGAGGGAGGTTTGTTTTGGTTTTGGTTTTGTTTATTTGTTTTGTTTTGTTTTTAACCCATTGTGAGCCTTTAGGGATGGCCTCCGTGGCTCAGTGTTGGGGGCTCAGAATCTGGGTATCTGGGTTCTGCCCTTCTCCCCTGGGGCTCAGTTTCTGCAACAGCAAACTGGCTTGGTGACCAGCTGTCATTTCTCTTTCCTCCATCACCGACTAGTTGTATGACCTTGGGCAAGTTACTTACCTTCCCAGGGTCTCTATTTCCACATCTTGGAAATGGGCCTCAGATCTCTTCAGTGATCATCTGTAAGCTCATAGAGGCCATTGTTAAGAGAATCAAATGAATGGTATTTACATGTGCGGCTTTAGAGAGACAGTGTAGACAGTGAGGGGAGAGGTCTTAACTCTATTCTGAGGACTCTCGGAAGAAGGAAGTCCTAAGTAACCCAAGTTCCCCAGCCTCATTGTCCACCAGCCTGCTTATTCATTTGTGCGCGGGCGCTTATGCAAACAACCTCATATACCTTCCTCTTTAAGTCGGCTTAATTCAGACACTCAGTCCCCACCACGGGAACTTCTCCACTTATTCTGAGGACCCACTTGGTGCAGACTGTGTTTTCCGTATCTTCTCTTCTGCAATCCCTTCTAGAACTTTGTCACCCCATCCTCAAGAGAAGGAGACTATGTCTCCTCCCCTCAAACCCTGTGGGGCTTTGTGATGGCCCGCACTAGTAGAATACAAAGAAAGTGATGCTACTGGTTTCGGATGCGAGGTCCTAAGATGCCATGTGCTTCTCCCTTGTCCTCTGTTTGCTCTTGAAACCCAGCAGTCTTGCAGTGAGGAAGCCCCAGCAGCCTGCGGAGAAGCCTCATGGAGAGGAAGTGAGGTCTTCGTCTGCAGCTCTGACTGAGTTCTCAGCTAACATCTAGCACCAACTGGCTAGCCATGTGAGTGCGCCATCTTGTGAAGGATCCTGGACCTCCAACTGAACCCGCGGATGTTGCATAGAACAGAGATAACCCTTCCCCGACGAAGCCACCCCAAATTGCAGATTTATGAGCTACCTGAGTGATTGGGTGGTTTGCTACATAGCAATAGGAAACAGATACACCACTCTCCCTTCTTCCCTCCTCCCAGAGTTGTGTCAAAGTCTTAGGGCCTTACCTAGGCCTAGGTACCTAGCTACCAACAAGACTCTGACACCTGTGTTCTTGACCACAAGGACCTTCAGGTCTCCTGCTCTGCAGTTCCTGTGGGGGTGGGGGAATCATCTGAGAGGCTGGGAAGCCCACAGCCACATCATAACCCCCCCTTTTTTTTAAGAGAGAGAGCACACGAGGGGGAGAGAGGGAGGGCAGGGGAAGAGGGAGAGAGAGAATCTCAAACAGGTTCCACGTTCAGCACGGAGCCCGACGTGGGGCTCGATGTCATGACCTCAAGATCATGACCTGAGCCAAAATGAAAAGTTGGACACTCGACTGACTGAGCCATGCGGAGCCCTTAGCCTTTTAAGGTCTTGCCACATCACCATCTCCCCTACTTTCCAAGCTGTCCATTTGATACCTTCTCTCAAGTCTTTCCAGAGTAGTTCTTCCTGTTCCTTTTCCCAGCTCCCAAAATCCAGGCTTCACTTCTGGAATGGCTCGAAGGGTTTCCCAAAAGAAGGAAGTCGTCTCTCTCACTAGAGGCTGCCCGGCAAAATGCCCAGGGTAAATCATGACAAAGCCTGGCTCCGGCTGGAAAAGAGGAAAACACTGGGGGGAGTCAAGCCAATCTGATATTTTAGTAAATACTTCAGACACACATCTCCTTAATGACTTAAGCTTCCAATATGTAGCAGGCAGTGTGCTAGGCACTGGGGAGACAGGGACAAATATTGGGGCCACTCATAGACCCAGGCAAGAGGGCCACCTGTGTCCACCCAGAACCCACACCCCACTGCCTTCCACAGTCATGCTTCAGATAGCCGAAACCCTAGAAATTTCTGCGTAAATGGTCCTCGTAAGCGAATTCCCCAGATGCATCGTTCCCAGAGTGAGGGGGAATTCCTAGAGGGGTGAGTGAGGGGCAGCTATAGATAAGAAGTGTGGACAGAGTTTCGGCACATGGGCTGGGGTGTTTATGTGCCCGAGTCCCAGGCCACTTGTACGCACAGGACAGACATGGGGCTGGGAAGAGAGTCTGAGTGGATGGGCTGAGGGTTGAAGGGCCAAGGCTAACCCACCCCACACTGCCATGTTCCTACAGAGAATTCTAAAGAGTCCAAGAATTCTAAATTCGAACTTGGCCCTCTTGGTCATGATAGAGAATATTTCTTAAACATTTTATTTTACAGTCTCTTAAATGTTTAGATGTAAGCCGTGGGGGCCTCAGTTTTCATATCAATGTGTTAGGGGAGTTCTGTGGCATAGGACCACTACACCCTGAGTTCCTCTAGAAAGACCGTCTTCTATGGGGCTGTAGAGGGTGCTAGGGGAATAGGGCAGAGATTCTAGAATCTGCCTGCGGATGGCCCCTCCATGTCGCCACAGCTGCCACTATCTCTAATCTGGAGTGACAGACCAGAAGGGGTAGCAGATGGGACTCATGTGATTGAAAGTCTGCCTGGTGGGAAGGAGGGACCGATGTGATCCAGCTGTTTCGCCAACTGCCAATCGCAGTCACACACCCCCAGCTTGAGGGGAGGGGCACGGAACGGGGTAGAAGAGGAGGGTATTTTTATGCCCATGTTGCATAAATGGCTAGGAAGCCAGTCCAAGATGGAATAGCACAGTGGTTCTGAAAGCGGCCGCTGGACCTGCAGATCAACATCTTCTGGGAGCTTAAGCTGCTGGGCCGTTTGCAGGAAAGACGGCGTCCCTCTGTGGGAAGGACAACAGAGGGGACCCCGCTGGGCTTAAAGATCCCCCCAGCCCCACTCCCCCGACTTGTTGTGGAGATTCTATAAAGGAGACTTTTTACTGGAAAGAGAACATTTATTGAGCATGCACAGTGTGCAAGAGTGGACGAACATTTCCTGAACATTATCACACTTAATCCTCAACAGCCACCCTCAAGATTGGTATTTATTATTATTATTCCCCTTGTACAGGTTTCTCCCAGAGAAGTTCAGTACCTGGCCTTGCCTTGGGTCACAAGGCTCCCAGGATGCTCGTCTTCATGATTCTCAGACCACCCTACCTTCTTCACCATTATGCCCAACAGCGTTTCTCAAACTTGCTTGTGATTGAGAATCACCTGGAGACCTTGTTGAAACAAATTGCTAGGCTCCTACCCCAAGAGTTTCTCATTCAGTCCGTCTGGGATGGGGCCCCAAAACACACATTCCTAACACGTCCCAGATGCTGTTGAGGACGCTGCAGGTCCGAGGCACCATGCTTTGGGAACCATGGTGCTGGGCCGGGATCCAGCTGCCCGCCCTACTCCACCCAGGCACAAGGGGCATAATCACACCCTCCCCACAATGGCGTCCTTGTGAGATGCCAATGAGATAATGGGAGTTAGAGAGCTTTGTCAGCTGCAAGGTGAATGGTTCTGGTCATAAGGAGGAAACCTGCCTGGGGCTGGTCTCTGGGTCTGGGAGTGCGGAGGGCTGGGACACAGGCCCGGGCACCCCCGCCGTCTGGAGATCTTTGCAGTCCATCTTAATTCTGAGTCACTACTTAAGGAGAAAACCAGCTTCTGGGGCTCAGGCCAGCAGCCCCTCCTGCTACCTGCCTGTCAGCCCACGCCTCCTCCTTCACCGCAGGCAGCCTGCTGAGCACAGCCCCAATGGCTGGCCGGCCCGGCCGGGTGGCCTGGGCCACTTTTCAGGAGCCAGTTCAGGCAAGCCGGGGCAGCATCGGGCTTGTGATTCAGTACTTGGGGCTGGATCCGGCTCTCCTCTAGCGTGAGACTCAAGAGTCCACGACTTCCCTTCTCCGAGCCTCAGGCCGTTCACCGATAAAATGGGCGCAACAAGAGTACCATCGCATAGAGTTGTGGGAATTTAAGGGCCAGTCCTTTTAACACGGCTTGGCGTAGAGCCTGGCCCCGGGCGAGGGTCCAATCAGTGGTTGTTAGTTAGTATTTTCAAAAAGCGCCGGGGCCCAGGCCGCCTGCTGATAAGGGCTCCGACTTGGAACGCAAACCGCTCCCACGCCGTCCCCGGTCGCACCCGGATACACCCGCCCTGGAATGCCAGCTTGGGGGCCGAGGCCTGCCCGCCCCGGGTTGGGGTTGGCAGGGCAGAACAGGATTAGGGAGGCACTGAGGCAGGGAAGGGCGAGCCTGGGGCGGAGGTTCGCCCAAGGCGGCTGGGACAGCCCGGGAGGAAAACGTGACCCCGGCGGGAGGTGGCGGGAGGGTTCTGGAGGGGAGGCTGGGACGGACGAGGAGGGCCCAGAAGGGGCGGGAGCGTTAGGCAGAGCAGGGAGTGGGGCTTCCCCCCCACCAGCAGGGCTCGAGCGCGCGGCCTGGGAGCGAGGCTTCAGCTGTGCAGGGCCGGGTGGCAGGAGGGGCCGGAGTACAGATCTGAGGAGGCGGGGCGAGGAGGAGGGCCCGGGGGCGGGGCTGGTGGGGTGAATTAGGTAGGCCACAGTGGGCGGGGCGGGGCAAGGGGCGCCCCTCCCTCCCGAGGCCGGGTGGGCGGAGCTGGATCGGGCCCCGAGCCAGCAACATTCCCGCAGGGCAGGGGGCGTGTCCAGGGCGTGTCCTCCAGGGGGCGGGACCTGCCCCAGCCCCTGCGTTCCCCGACGGCCGCCGGGAGTACTGCCGAGTGACTGAAGCCAGAGCTGCGCAGTCAGACACAGACGGGCGCGAGCGGGCGACGCTGGGCTTGCAGCGCCGAGCAGAAAGCAAAGCCAGAAGGTGAGAGGGGCGGGGGGGGGAGACCAGCCAGACAAACGGTAGCAAAGTTAGTTTTCGTGTCCAATTCCAGAGCCCGCCTGGGCAGCTTTCTCGGAGCAAGTGACAGAAGCAGCTGGTGGGTGAAAAGGAGCCTAAGTCCCCGAGTCCTGACCCAGTTCTTCGGCTGTGTCGTCTACCAGCTGTGTGGCCCTGGGCTTCTTGGGTTCCATAAACGGAGTAGGTTGAACCAGGTGAACTCTGTGCTCCCGGAGCCCTTTCTCACAAAAACCCCGGAAGGTGGGGCTGGCAGGTGAGAGCGAACCGCAGTTCAGCCACTGCGCGGATTCACAGCGCGCTGCTGGCTCTCCCTGCCCGGTGGCACTGGGCCAAGGCAACTCTCCCCGAGCGTTAGGCGAAGGACTTTACAGTTCACACTAGTTCCTCGGATGGGGCTTGAACCCTCAAGCCCTGGAGAAGCAGCCTAAAGCAGGGAAATGTCAGGCTCCCCTTCCCTCCAATACTGAGATCCCAGTAAGACTTCAGACGACATCCTCAGCAGGGGCTTTTGTCCCCTTCCTGGGGCATTTCCAGGTGAGCTGGCCTGGGAGGCCCTGGTTGGAAGCCAGGGGACAAATCCTTATGGGGGGAAGAGGTGGGGAAAGCCCCGCCAAACTTTGGGTCCAGAGTCAAGCCCAGGGGCTCTTGCACGCTCAGGGTTAGTTCATTGGGCTGGAGGTTTCTGTTCCTGGTGCTCGTGGGTGCTCTGTGCCAGGGCCGTAGGAGCTGGACAGCGACGTTCAGTGAGCACAATCTGAGGCTCTGGGACCAAATTGATTAGGACTGCGCTCCCCTCCAAGCTTCAGTTTCCTCATCTGTAAAATGGGAGTCCTGGCGGAACCCGAGGGCAGTGGGGAGGACTAAACAGAGTAATTCATATACTGTGTTTAGCAAGGCGCCAGGCTCCCAGTGAGCCCTCACCATATGGCAGCTGCCCTGATGCAGGTGGGCAGGTGATGGGCTGGCTTCCTGCCTGGGAATGAGCCTGGTTCTGGAGGGCTGGCTGTAGCCCCTCCTGACCTTGTGAGTGCCAGAAATTGCCACCTGCGTCACTTTGTCCATTTCACATTCGGAGAGTGTGTCATCTGGACCGAAGCGTGGCTGAGTTTTCTGTACTAGTGCTTGAGGCTAGTGGTTGACCAGTTAGAATGTTTAGTGAGCACCTATTATATATTACATGGAGCTAGGGGCTACAGAGACGACCTAGACAGACCTGGGCTCTGTTCTCGTTTGGGGTTGCTGACAGTGAGGGCTCCCCCACCCCCACTGTGCCCCTGTTGGGGAAGATAACACACGCCCAGGGCTTGGCGTCAGGTGAGATTTCGTGGGTCTGTACTGCCCTGGTGTCAGGAGCCCAGCTCCTTCACTGAATGCTTGGCTTGGGGTGAAGGTGAGGGTCCATGCGGGCACTTGTGAACCTGTCCAGTCAAGACTGGGGGTGCTGCATGTCGGTTTCCTGAATGTCTTGGGGAGATGAACCCTGGAACACTCTGGAACCAGCTAGAAAGCAGTACGGGACGAGTGTGACTGAAGGCTGCACTATAGGGAGGAGACAGCGTTTGTGCCTCTGGGAGGGGAGGGTGCTTAGAAGCAGTGAGACACTGGAGAAACCAGGGCAGAGGGTGAGGGGCTTCCTGGAGTTGGTGACACTTGAGCAAGGCTTTCTGCCTGGGCTCCCGAGTCCTGGTTGGGTTTAGATCCACGTGGGGCCCCAGACTCCCCTGTCCAAGCATGTGAACAGCCGAAGATTAGAGTGTGGTGTTGTGGGGAGGAAGAGGGTCAGTAGGTGGGGCCCGTGGGGGGTGGGGGTGGGGGAGGAGTAGCTGGTCGTTTCCCAGAGTACTTAGTGAGCAGATACTGGAAGTCTTCCCCACCAGCCCTCCAGCCCACATGACGCATGACAGAGGATGACACACTGCCCCTTCCTCAGTTGCTCACTGTCTGAGAAGGGGTACCAGTGACCCTGATGGGAGAGCAATGAAAAAAGTATTAGGGAGGAGGTAGAATTGGGGGTGGGTCTTAAGATTTGGGAAGGTTTCCTCCGCTGCAACGAAAGTCTGGGGCAGAGGAAAACACCTAGGCAAAAGCAGGAGGTCACAGTGTTCAGGGACTTTTTAAGAAACTGCTAGTTTGATCAGTCTGGCGGAAGAACTGGGATCCAGCAGGAGTGTGGAGGGCGGCATGGTAGGTTGGAGCAACTCGCGGAGGGCCTTCAACGCCAAGGTGAGACGTTTGGATCTGATTTGCAGAAAGTGAGAGCCACTGAAGGTTGTCGAGCTGGCGAGTGACGTATCCAGAGGGGCACTTTAGGAAAGCAGTCTGCCAGATGTGCTGGGGTGAGGGAGCCAGCGGTCAAGGGAGAAGGATCCCCGGGCTGTGGTGATGGGGAAGGAGGGGCCTGCGGGGATGTCTGCTGCTGCTGGGAGTGAAGGAAGAGGCGCCAGCAGAGGGGGGAGAGGGGAGCCAGGGTGACTCGGGGAGAAGGGGCAGGATCCCCATGTGTGCCCTGTTTTTCTTTCTATTCCCCGGCCTGGCCTCGACCCCGGTGCCTAGCAAGGGCTCAGAAATGCTGGGGAGCGTGAGGCATGCTACCGAGTGATAGGGAGGAAGCCGCCCAGGAGGCCCCGCGCTTGCCCACGAAGGGGGGGCATCTGGGCAAGTGGTGGGAGCCTGCACCAGGCAGCAGCGGGTTTGAGAGCAGGGCGGATGGGGAGAAGTGCCTGGGGCTCTCCCCCTCTTGGCTACAGCCCAGCGAGGGCTGGGGTGAAAGGTTAGCTGGTGGGGACACAAATTTCCCACATGTGTGGAGGGATGGATTTTGGTTGAGTCTTCTCAAGTTTCTGCAATGTGGGGCAGTCCCGTCTGTCTCTGTCTCTCTCTCTCTCTCTCTCTCTCTCCTCTCTCTCTCTCTCTTTCTCAGCTTCAGACTTTTGAGCCACTGCCTAGAAGCTCTTCCTCCCCCTCACTCCTCTCCAGCCTGAGGACACAACCCTGTTCCACCTGAAGACCAGCGAGCCCCCTCCTGGCCCGAGGCCCAGCAGACCCAAGCCTCGAACATTCCCCTGAGTTTGGAGCATCTGGGGGGCCAGCTGGCACCCCTTGGTTCGGGCTTGGCCCTGAACCTTTACTCCAGACCGTTATAACCACTTTTTCCACCCCAGGGGAAGCTCACAGGGGGCGGTTATGATTTAATCAAGAGCATCAAACAGTCAGGAGTTGCCTGAGTGAGAGGGAGGGAGGCAAGCGCCTGGGCCCGTCTGCGGGGCAGGATGGGGCCAGGGCTGGGCGGGCGGCCTGTTTCATCTCAGCAGGAACTGCCCTGCCCACCGGCTTTCCCTCCTCTACGCCTGGACCCGAGGAACCAGGAGGGAAGCCCAGAGGTAAACACCATGAGTGCTGTGTTGCTTCCCTCCTTCCTCGCCCCCTCCTGATGCTGCCCGAGAGGAGGCCAACCGTAGGCTCAGGGCCCCTGTCATAGGCCCGGTGGATGTCTGGGGGTTGGCTGCTTCCTGACTCACCCCTGGGGTTCCCCCTACACGTTGGTTTTCCTGTCAGCAGCTGATTCACTCTGTGCTGACACGGAGAAGCAGCTGAGTGGGAGAGGAGGCCTTGGGTTCCGGTTCTTGGAATTAGTTCCGGCTCCCTTGTTTACAGGCTGTGTGACCTCGGGTAAGTTCCTTCTCCTCTCTGGGCTTCCCTTCTCTGTGGTGCTTCGTTCCTCAGCTTTTAGGAAGTTCTGCGGCCTGGAATCTGTTGTTTGTAAAGTAGAGCCCACATGAGCACATGTGCGCATACACACGTGTCGGGGGAACTGGGCGACTCCTCTCACACAGGCAATGATTGAGGCCACCTCCTTACCCTTGCTTACCGCACCGGAAGCTGCCTTCCCTACCTTCTGCCTGGCTGCAGGATCTGGGAGATGGTAGAGCATGGCTCTGCTCTTCTCAGCTCTGTGACCCCCTCTGAGCCTCAGTTTCTGAATCTGTAAATTGGGTGACGGGAACAACCTCATAGGATGACATGAGGATAGAACAAAAAAGTACCCTCCCTGGGGCGTGTTCCTCCCCCCAGTGCGACCCCAGGCTTTCTGAGGATAAGGAGGTCTGAGCGCAGACGGCAACTTTTCCCCAAACCCTTCCTTTCCCTCCCCCCTCCTCTACACTAAGTCCTTTCCTCTTTTTCCGCTGCTCTTCCGTGGCATATGGAGTGACTCCGTGAACCCTCGCAGGCAGGGACTGCCCTGTCCATCTCTGTATCCTTGACTCCTGGCACAAGGCCTGGCACACAGCAGGCTCTCAGGAAATGATGGTTGAATGAATAAGTAAGTGATTCTCCTCGGGGTGGCCCAGCGGGACCCAGCTCGGTGCCAGATCCTTGGCGACTCCTTGGCACAGGTGGAGCTGGGAAGCCAGGTCTGGATGCCCAGGACTTGCCCTTCAGGCCTGCCCATCCTGCTCCTGGAACCTGGGACCAGGGAGGCGAGAGTGATTTGGCCCAGGAATGCTTCGGTCAGGGCTTCAGCTTCCCCTGTGAGGCCTGGCCTTTCCCCCGCTGAGAGGGGAACAGCCCGACTTCCTCTAGCTCCAGCCTGGTGAAGGGGCCACCTTGGCCCTTAGTGAACCCTGACTCGGTTGGAGTTATTGGGGCAAGGTGCTACTATCCTGCGAGGCACAGGCTCAAGGCTGGGGGAGCGGGAAGGTGCCCTTTGGGAGGCCCATTCCTGACAGTCTCTTTGCAGGCCACTCTGCGAGGCCCCTCGCTGTCCCCTCTGGCTTCTTTCCCCACAGTGGGGGCTTCTGACCCTTCTTCGGGCCCCGTGCCTGACTTTCTTTGTTGTGCTGAGGGGGGATCTGGGATAGAAGTGGTTGTTTCTGGCTTCTAGAGCCCATGTGGGTAAGTGAAGAAAGTGCTGGAGTCGGTTAGGAAGTCTGGGTTCACATCCTGGCTCTGCTGTGAGGTTGTAGAGTGACTTTGTCCAGGGAGGTGAGCCTCTGGGTCGATATTCTCCTTCAGGCAGTCAGTGCTCCAGAAGCCTGCCTGGGGTCCCACTGGGGTTGGCCCAAGTTGGGAAGGAACCACAAGCAATGTCCCAAACCTAACTGCCTAAGGATGATTCCTGCCCCTGCTACTTGCCTCCTGGGTGAGACCTTGGGCAAGTGTTTTAGCCCCTCTCTGCATCCATTTCGGCATTTACATGGGGATCATTCTAGTATTTACCTCATAGGGTTGTTGAGAATGACATGAATTAATATATATGAAGCACTTATGACGTGTGCTTGGCACATGGTGACTGCTGCATACATACATATTTCAGCTGGTTTGGGGAGTGTTATTATTATAAAGAGGAAGCAGGATTTCAATCTTTGAGGGGGCAGGAAAGCTTGGTGAATAGCCTGCGTGTGGGGATCGGGAGACCCCAGCCCATCCTTTACTTGCCATGTGACCTTGGACAAGTCACAACCTTTCTTGGGCTGCAAAACTAGAAACTGTTACCCTTCATTTGCTGCAACTGGCTTTTATAAGTGAGGCACAAGTGACGTCACAGCGGGCAGTCGAGGGGATTTATTCAGAAAGAAGACTCAGGGTGCCCAGCCGTTCCCTTGCTCAGAGACAGACAGGCCCGGTAGGTGGGCGGGTCCTGGTTCCCCCATGGAGGCACCACAGACACAGACTGGCAGAGTTTCCCCCACCCCACAACTGTATTTGAGGCTGAAAAGTAGATGCATAAGTACATTTAAATACACAGCAATGGGATTATACAGATCAGATTACAGACCTTTATTTTTTTTACTTTTCCCAATTTCCTGAATCTTTTGCAATGATTCCATATGGAGTATATTCCACATGCTCAAGAAAGAAGGAACGCACATATACAGTAAAGTTATGGAGAAACTTACTATACATATTTAAACAAATGTTATTATTTGAACTTGGGATCACATCTGGTTTTTGTTGTTGATCAACCATATTTTTTCCCAAAGGGGTTGGGTGTTGGTTTGACGTATCAATTTGCCAAGTCTTTTGTCTAAAGACGGAGGGAGTGTCCGTGGAAGGAGTGGCTGTGTCCACTGGCCTCGGTGCCTGGGAGACAAGAGTGTCATCCAACTTCCATCCCCAACCCGGGGGATACACCTGAGCGCTGCCTGTTTAGAAAGCTTTTCAACAGTCCTTGAAACCAGAGGGCTTAATTTCCTCATGTATAGACTAGGGATGATAATAATGTCTAATTCAGGGCCGTGCTGTGAGGATTAAAGGATCTTAACACATGGCGAGGTTTTAGAGACAACCTTTCTTCTGAATTTGGAACCAAATGGAAACAGATGACAGAGATGGGGCGCGGACAGGAAGCGTCAATACTGAGAAGGCTGGCCCGAGAACATGGCTTGAGATCCGGGGCCCAGAGCGCTCCCCAACCGTCTGCCCTCGAACTGGCAGAGTTACGTGTCCGGTCACAGGCAGCGCTGGACGGGCGCCAGCCTTCCCGCAGGACCAGGTGGTAGGAGCGGAGGGCACCCCAGATGGAAGGCTGCATGCAGGCAGCGTGGCTCTGGGGGAGGCGGGGCCGCGCAGAGCATGCCCAGTGCGTCTTCGAGATGAGCCAATCACAGAAGCCTCTGTTGGGGTCCCGGAAGTAAAGGAGGAGGAGGAGCTAGACCAGAGGTGTTCTCTTGATAGAGGTCCCTCCTTAGGGAAACAAGTGGAGAGGGTAATACGTGTTCCACTGAGATGTAGAAGGCACTTTGAATGACGCCCGGTAAGCAGTAAGCACTCAATAAATGTTAATTTGTCATTGCTGATAATAATGGTAACAATGAATAATTCTACTACAGTTGGAAAATCACTTTCGCACTCACTGGTTTATTAGAATGTTGTTGCAATGGGACCCAGTGAGATGCCCTGGTGTGTAGAGGAAATGGAAGGTCAGTGGGGGTGCGGGAGGATTGGCTTGTCTGACGTCCTGCGTGAGCGAGTGGGTCGGTGGTTAGTCCTTGGGTCCCTGTGGGTCACATTGACAGCTCGCCTCCCTGACCTTTCCCGCCCACACAGTGGGGGAGTAACCGAAGCGGGGAGGATGTGTGGGTCTACTTGAGCTGAACATTTAAGGGCTCTCCGCGATGCCCTCTGATCCCCTCCGTCTCTGCCCACGCCCTCTCCTGGCAGGGTGAGCTGCAGACTCCTCTTTTGCCAAGAGAATGTAGAACATGCTTTTCAGACGGTGCCTATCAGAAATCCCTCGGGGACACGCTGCAAGTAGGGGACCCAGGTATGAGCCAGCTCTTCCTCCCACCATCTGCTCACCTTTGGGCAAGTTTCTCAACCGCTCAGAACCTTGGTTTCCTTATCCGTGAAGTAGAGGATGATAGTGGCACCTCTCCCGTGACTTGCCTGCGGGAGGATAAAATGAGGTAATGGGTGTGGGTGAAATGCTTAGCAGGGGGCCCAGCGCAGAATGCATTCTAAGTAAAAGCCAGAGAAGAAGTGAAGGCTGCCCCAGCCACTCCTGTGGAGAAATGATAGCGTCCTCCTCCCCAGAGGCGGAGGTCTCCGATGGGGAGTGAAGGAGATTTCCAGGGCTGTTTGGGGTTCTGGGGGTCAAGAGGGCCTTAGGTTTCAGTGGGCTTAGTCCTTGATGTCGACCCCAGCTTTGACTTGGGTGTTCCTGTCTTAGACTGGAAGTTAAGGGCTTGTGTTTACACTAACAAGATTGTGGTCTTGTGAGTAGCTCTACAGTTCATTAAGTCACTCTACACTGTACCTGCCCCAGTCTGCGGGGCAGCATCCAGCCTTTGCTTGCATACCTCAAGGCTTGGAGAACTCACTATCTTTCAACTCTGCACAGATTTGACTCTTAAAAAAAATACGCTATAGAATTTGAGCAAACCTCTCCTCCCTTAGCTTCCGCTTATGGTCCTGATCGTGCGCACTGGGAGGACATCCTCATGGGATGTGGACATTCCCTGGGAGAGACCAAGCCCCCCTTGTAGCCGAGGCCGCCCCAGGCCAGTGGTTCTGAGATAAGAAGGCTCTCTCAACTGTTTAAAAACATCATCTCCATCTGAACCAAATGGGCGCACACACAACACACATACACACACAGGGTTGGGATTATACCACACGAACCACTTCCTGTGCCGCCACGGTGGGTTAACATTGTAGTGGGAGGATCGTTCCATGTTATTCAATATTCTTCCTCAGCACGTTTCCCAGCCCTGTAGTATCGCACTGTCTGGATCCACCATGACCCAGTTTCGCATTCTCCTGCTGTCGCACATTGCGGCCATTTTGAATTTTTCATTAGCTCCCACACTGCTAGAGTGACTGCCTTGTCCATACATGAATCTTGCGCTCACATCTAATACTCTCCACGGAGTAGATTCCTAGAAGTGCCTTTCTAGTCAGCTAGTTTTTAAACTCATGGTCTGAGGGACCAGTTCTCAGGGAAAAGTCCTATTCCCCCGAACCCACCAGAATGTACCCCTAAACTTAGCTCTAGCCCCACTAGAGAGAGAGAGGGCACTGTGTCCCTAGGAGCTAGGTAGTGAGCGCATAGAAGGATGGGGGCCGGTGCTTGGGGTATGTGTGTATGGGGGCGGGTAAGAGACAGAAGGAAAGTCAGACAGATATGGGGAGCTATTTCTCTTCAGCTAGAGTCTGGGTCTGACTTTTGACTCTCCTCCCGTCTCCCTTCCAGGAGCCTGTGGAGTCATTAACTAATGATGAGATCTCTTTACTATTTAATGACCCTTCTCCATGGTGACTCCTTCCTTCTCAGCAGGCTTCTGGGAGCCAGGGAATGAGAAGATGAGTCCGTGGGAGGAAGTCGGTCTGGAGTAGGAGGTGGGTCATAGAGGGGGGCAGTACTCCCAAGCTCTGGCATATGGCAGAGTCTGCTGGAGGGTTTGTTAACGCTCAGATCATACTCCTAAGGCTTCTGACTCCATCAGTCTGGGGCGCAGCCCAGAAGGTGCACGGCTAATAGGTTTCTAGGGGATGCTGTTGCTGGTCTGGGAACTACAATTAGGGAACCAATACAGTCGTGGAATGGGGCACAGGAGGCTCTGTGGTGAATCTCAGCTCCCGGTAGGAACCCTTTGGTCCTCTTTCGTAAAGGCTTATGTGAGGCCTGAACTCACCTTGCCCCGCCTCCATCACCTTTTCCAGGATGTGCTATTATAAATTTATGTGCAAGAGGATAAGATGCTTAGCACCACCCCCATTTTACAGAAGGGAAAACTGAGGCTCTGACAGGCAATCCAATATGTCCAAGGTAGCCCTGCAAGCCGTCAGGAGCACTGCTACAGAAACCCCAGAAACCTCTCCGTGCTCCCCCTCAACAACCGCCCCCCACCCGGAACAATATCACATACTCTGGGCTTCCGTCATGCGGGTCTGGTGTGGGGGCAGAGGTGCCTTCCATGAACAGTGTGCCGGCCCCAGGGGGACCCCGAGTGAGGGGGCTGGGAAGGCAGGTTTCCCCCCACTGTCTCAGGCCAGGGTCTTGCTCTACTCTTTATTCCCACCCCCACCCCCTGCCCACTAGCCATTCAGTATCGTGCCCTTCTTCTGAGATCTAGTGTTTTCCAGCCTGTTTATGTTCCCAGTTATTGTTCGGGGAATATTTCCAGGAAGGCACGGAAACATGTGCCTAAGTCTGGCTGTCGCAGAGGACAGAGGGCAGAGGAGAGAGCCCTCATCTGTCCGGCAGCTAAGACGTGCCAGGCCCTGCCCTGGGCGATTTGCAACCACGACATCAGTCACCAGGCAGTCCCCATTTTACAGATGAGGACGTGGAGGTTGCACCACGTTGCTGTAGCAACTTGCCCAAAGTCACAGCTGAAGGGCTCAGAGCCGGGCTTCCGTTCCCAGACTCCCTGGTCTAGAGTGGCAGCAGGTCCTGGACCGAAGGAGCTAGGATAGGGGGTGGGAGGGCTGCAGCCCATCAAAGAGGGTCAGCCAGAGGGGGACAGAGGGTCATGGCTGCCCTGGGCCTCGCGGTCTGGCCGGGGGAGGGCCCTGGCCCAGCCATCGGGTGACCCGGGTCCAACAGCACTGTGCTGGAACCTGGCTGTGTGACCTTGGGGAAGTCATTCCCCTCCTCGGGCTGTTGGGAGTTCTCATTTCTGCTAATGATACCTTATGCTTTATAGCTTTTAGCCGTGGACACTTTCTCACGTACTTTCCCCTGCAGGCCTCCCCACACCTTGTGAAGTAGGCGGCAAGGGGTTATTTCTGAGCCCATTTCACAGATAATGACAGGCTGTGGGTGACATGCCCAGGATCTGACAGCTAAGGAGGTGCTGGAGCCAGGACCGGAACCTCTCTTGCCTTTATTCCACGTCCTGAGCCTGGCCCATCACCCCAAGCTGCCTCCTTAGCGAGAAAGGAGAACTCCAGCCTCCCCTCCATTTTCAGTCCCAGGGGGTCCCAGGGCTCTTAGTTGAGCTGGTGGGTTTTGGGTGCGAGGGGCTCCAGGAAAGGACTGGACGGGGATCCTCGCTCTGGGCCAGGAACCTGTGGAGGGAAGACAGGGTGGTTCAGGCCATCCCTGTTATGGGCTCTTGCCTGGGCATTTGGGGCCCCTGGTGGTAGTGGGCCCGGCTACCCCTCCTACCTCCGCCCCTGGCTTCCCCTGCAGATTGTGTCTGCCCTCCTGTACTCCTGAACAGTACAGAACTTTCCAGACTCCCAGACTGGGTCGCCTGGGCCCCACAGCTCCATCTGGATGCCCTCACCTCCTCTCTGTCCCCTGACCTGAGTCTTCCTCATTCTCTGAGGCCAGGCTCCGGCCACTGTTTTCCCTGAGTCCAGTGGTGGCACATTGGCCAAGCCGACTCAGCTGTCTCGGGTTCTAACCAGTGGGTGAGCTAGTTAACTGGGTTGGTTAACTCCCCACCAAGGCCCTGAGAGCGGGCGCTGTGGCTGCTGTGGGTCTGAGCCCCACAAGGTCCGCCGGGCTGGCAGGGCTTGGGGTGCTGTGTCTGTGTGGGCTGGGGACAGCTGACCCCATCAGGGTCGGCCTCAGACCTGTGGCTTTCACACTTTGTGACCTCGAGCAAGTCCCCTCTCTTCTCTGTCCTCTGGCTTCCGTCTCCTAAAAATAAGAACGCTACTTTCCTCACTGACCACCTGCGAGCCTTGCATGAGATAAAGCATGCAAAACCCCTTTTTGAGGTGTTTGAGGTGCTCAGGAAATGCCTGTCCCTCCCCTCCACTCCCCTGCAGTCAGCTCGGGCTTCATTCCACCTCCACCCACCTGATACCCTAGAGCAGGTGTCTGATTGGGCTTTGGTCTAAGGCCTGCATTATATCTGCTTTAGCCTGGGGCATGTTCTAGGCTGATAAAAGGGACAGATTGGGCAGAAGGACAGAATCGGCTGCAAACAAATATGTTTAATCAGGCTCTGCCGGTTCCAAGTTGTGACCCCGGGCACAGTACCTCCCTGAGCCTCAGTTTCCCAATCTGTAGAAGGGGGCTACTCCTACCTTCTCTGTTCTCGGGATCCCATTAGAGGTGGGGTAAAGGTGGGAATCCCGGTGGCCCCGAGCGCTGCCTCCCAGAAGCCTTGAGTCCCGCCTGCCGTGGTTGATTTATACATGTTTTCCTACCGCAATGCAAACACTCCCTTCTCTCTCTGGCCACCCGGAGGCTCACCAGGCCATTAAGCTCTTGGCTCTGGTGCTGGTGTGCTGGGTCACCTGGCAGAGGCAGCATGTCTGGGGGGCCAGGCCTGAGGCCCTGGCTGATTGTCTGAGACCAAGGTGGTGTCACCGCAGGTCCTTATGCTGAAAACTCTTGGAATGCCAGGAGTCCCCGGGGCCCACTGGGGACACAGGCCCTTTCCTGTAATGCCAAGCACCTTTCCTTTCCGTGTCTGTCTCTCTTTCTCTGTACACCTCTCCTCCCAGTTCCTTGTGGCCCGGAACCTTCTCACGGTGATAATAATCACATGCCTCCCTTCATTGTGCTAGGGCATTTCTATTCCTCAAATCTCCTACCTCCCCGTAAGGTAGGAACGAGCTGTTGTTAGCCCAGAGAGGGGAGGGGGCTTGCCAAGGTCCCCTGCTGGGACTCACGACCTTTCCATCCACCCCCGTTCCCCACCTCTCAGCCGCGCTCACATTCTTGGCTAAATTTTGCCTTGCAGAGTCATGCCCCAACAACTGGGAGTGGGAAGCGGTTGAGAGGAGGTGGAAATGGCAGAGCCCTAGGTCTTCAGGGTGAATCGTCCTCGATTCCGGCCCCAGGAGCTGGCAAAGGGTCTGTCCCATTGCACAGATAGGGAAACTAAGGCTTAGGAAAGGGCAGCAATTACGGAGTAGAGCAAGCTTCGCTTCGTTCCTCTCTTCTTCCGCCTCCCCAGGGCCCCGAGGACTCAAGTTAGGGGACCCCATGAGGCTGTTTGGGACCTGAGTGCTCATTTGGGCAGAGCCACCGCAGGCTGAGGTCAAGTCCTCTGCCTCCTTCGGCAATCTGAGGGGTCTGTGAGTGGTTCCAGCGCCCCGTTGGGTGATTCAGACCCAGCCTGCTTAGCAGAGGGTCTCAGGGGCAGTTTCCACCCCGAGCCCTGCCTGGTGCTCCCAGAATCCAGAGGAGGCCCAGTGCTGGGGAGGGGATGGGCCGTTGTTGATGACTGGTGGGGGACGACAGTGTGGGTAAGAATGGGAGGGTGCCAGTCTCAGGGAGGGCGCAGGGAAGGCAGGCTCTTGGCTACGGAAGAAGATGAGGGTATGATCATGGGGGAGGCAGAGCTGCGCCGGATCCTGCCTGGGTGAGCAGGGCCTGCAGGCCCGAGTGGGTTTTGCCCTAGTCTCCCCTGGGGGCTTCCTGTGCAGACCTGAGAGGGCCTGAGGCCTGTCGGTTGGACTTGGGGATGCCCAGGAAGCTCCCTTCACCTGTGATCTCTCTCTTCCCTTACCTCTGGGTCTCTGCCCTTTCCTGCCTCTCTTTTTACTCCCCGCCCAGCAATGCCCCCCAACAGTCTACCTCTGCCTGCTCTCCAAGTGCTGAAGCCAGAACGTCTCCAGAGGTGCTGAGGCCGAAGGCCACCCTGGCCGAGGCTGCCCGGGCCCTGCTCCTGGGCAATCCCAGAGGACCCGACAGGCCCAGAGCCCTCTCTCCCTGGGGATGGAGCCCCTTCAGGCTGTGCCCCAGCTATCAGGTGTCTGGGCTGCTCCAGTGGCCCCCACCCTGCCTGGAAACCTAGGGCTTGGATTCCCACAGCCAGCCGTGGAAATGGATTTCTCCAGGCCACTCCTCCCCGGAGCTGGGTGCGTGGCCTGGGGAAGGCTAGACTGGAGCGCAGGGCCCGTGTGCTCGCCAGATTGCCGTGGGACATCCCGGATATCAGAAGCTCTCAGGATGCAAGAGGAAGAGACTTAAGGGGCGCCTGGGTGGCTCAGTGGTTAAGCCTCTGCCTTGGGCTCAGGTCATGATCTCAGGCTCCTGGGATCGAGCCCCACATCGGGCTCTCTGCTCAGCAGGGAGCCTGCTTCCCCCTCCCTCTGCCTGCCTCTCTGCCTACTTGTGACCTCTCTCTCTGTCAAATAAATAAATAATCTTAAAAAAAGAAAGAGGAGGAAACATGAGAGCTGGTCTTGGACACAGGAAGGAAGCCTCTGGCAGAGGCAGGCACATATACAGAAGGGAAGAGGCAGGTGGGAGGAAAGACTGAAGGAGAGAGTGAGACCCTAGGGAGCCCTGGCTCAGAAAAGTCAGGGGCAGACAGAGCCAGGGTTTGACCCCACATGTCTGATGCACACTCTAACTACCTACGCCGAGAGAATTAGGGCTACCAGACAGTGCTCTGAGAGTCTGTGAAGGAGAGTCTTCTGGGAAGGCTGCTTGGAGGAGGTGGTATCTCAGCTGCCTGTTCTCTTTCTTCCTGAACTCAGTGCCTCGGGAGAGGATGCCATGACCGAAGGGCCTGCCTGATGCCATGTGGGGTCCCTGATTAGAGCCCCCATCCTCCTCCCCAGTAGCCTCCATGGGGCCCGCAGTTAGCACCCACCCTCAGTGCCTCGGGAACCCCAGCCATGGCCCAGAGATTAACCCTTTGTTAACCACCCGCTGCCAGGCCCTGCGATGAGTGTGCAAGCTGGTCCCTGGTGCCCAGTGTGGTTCCACGGTGTCTTCAGTGGGCTGGGTTCGGAGGCTGGGCTGTAAAACCCAAAGAACGCAGGCTGGGCCTTGGTGAGGCTCTTTTAGTACCCTACCGTTTGTAAACTGGTTTCTGCAGGCAGCGTAGAGTGACAGCAGAGCAGAGGGTCGGACCAGTGGGGTTCAACTCCCAGCTTTAATGGTCTGTGTGACCTTGGGCAAGTCCCTTTCCCACCCTGAGCCTCACTTTCTTCACCCATAACCTGGAGATCAAAGCGGTCGTCACCTCGTCAGCCCATTGCAGAGATGAACCAAGCCACATGAAGCGCTTGGCATGATCTCTGGCCCAAAGTAACAGCCAGAGCACTGGCTTTTGTTATTGTCCAGTACCAGAGACTATGTTCTCAAGTGCCTGTCTTGTCCCAGAGGGAGAACAGGAGGCTGGGTGCTGCTTGAACGTGACGCTGGTATGTGATTACGCACGCTCAGGGCTCTGTCTCTCCAGGGGTGGCAGTCCCTGAGGGTAGGGACAGGTTGCATTCATCCTGTTCCCATGGCCAACTCAGGGCCCGCCCAGGGTGGGGATTCCACACACTGCAGTGGGCTTGGCTCAGGATGGAATCTGACCAATGGACCATTTTGGGGGAGGCATGCTGCCCCCTTTCAGGTCACCTGTGCCGGTCAGGCCTGGGTTCATGTCCTGGTGTTTCAACCAGGCCCTACTAGCCAGCATGGGGTCACCACCCCGGTGGCTCTGATTCCATGAGCTTGGGGTCAGGAACTGCTGCCCTAACACCGGGCTTCGTGCAAGGTCAGGGGCAGGATCACAAAGTGGGCAGGACATTGGACTCCAGAGTCAGGGTCTGGGGGGGTGGGGCATAAAGCTCAGCTGGGCCCCCATCTGCCATGTGACCAGAGCATGTGCTGCCCCCTTCCTGAGCCCCGGAGATCCTGCTTATAAAATAGGGATGATAATGCCTCACTCTCCAGCTCAACAGAGAGGTGTGGGGTTCAATGAGGCCAGATTTGTGAAGCCACGCTCGCATGGGGATGCTTCCATAAATTTCCATAAACTTCCACGAATGCTCCCATTCATCAGTCCTCCCTTGGCTTGATGTCAGTTTCAAGTTCTTGGGGCCAACAATCTTCCTGGGGCACTTTGTGGAACTTGTGTGTGTCCTGCATCTCAAAGGACCGTCTTGAGCATACCCTCCTCCTGTCCTGCGAGGGGGGCATCACTTTGCCTGATTCCCTCATGGTCTCGTGTCTCTGTATGCCTGCCCACAGGGGCTTGGCAAGCTGATTCCACCTTCTTCCTGGCCAAGCCTCGATATCCCCATTGGATGCTGAGGCTCAGAGTGGGTAGGCAACTTGCCAAAAGTCACACAGCTGTGTGAAATGGGATTGACATTCAGGTCTCTCCCAATCCAAAGGCTGTATGATGACCTGGTTCATCATTGTGTCCCCTGCCACGGGGCTGGGGAGGGGTCCAAGGAAGGGGGCGAAGGTCTGAGGGTCCACCTGGGAATCAGGGTCTTCCTGCTGGAGCCCCTGGAATCTGGGGCTCCTGGACAGCCTCTCAACCAGTTCTAAATATTCCTCTAACTTAGGGCTTCCCAACCGAGATGCTGAATGTGCCCAATGTGTTAGGATGGTTGGTTATCTCCTCGGCCCCGAGGGACAGAGAGAGCCCTGGGCTGGTCACCTTAGACGGACGTATTTCTATCTGTCTGCCTGAGTACCAGATAAACAGATATGCTTCTCTACATGTATCTGGAGGTGAAACATGGATGGCTCTAACCAATCCCCTCCCTGCCCCCACCATACATACTCAGCACACAACTTCCCCGGAAGGGTGGGGATTCATGGTCCTCTCTGGGCCTCCAGGTCTTCAAAGGAGAAATGGGGATGAAGTCAGTGATGTCAAAAGCATCCTTCTGGTGCTGTGGGTCAGAGTATGTGAGCCCTAGAATCAGTGTTGGGAGGGAGCAGGGTCTGCATGGGCCCTGAGAAGCCTGCTGAGAAGGCCAGAGATAGTTCAGAAAGGGAGCCATGGAGAGGGAGACGTCTGAGGCTATGGCTCAGCCTCAGTTTGAGTCTTTGGCTGCAGGGTGCCAGGTGGAGAGCCTGGAAAGCTCAAGGTGTCAGCTCTTCCTGACGCTGCACCCTCTGTGGGAGGAGCCCCTTCTTTATCAGGGCTTAGCTCCTTACTTGTGTGGCCTTAGGCAAATCACTGAACTTCCGAGTCTCAGTTTCTTTATCTGTTAAATGGGGATAACCATATCTCAGGGGGTTGTTAGATTAAATAAGAGAGAGTGGAAATGGTATGCTCCAAACTGCAAGGTCCTGTTATTCCTCTGCCACAGTCTGGCTGGGGGACAGTGGAGGGGGCTGCTGCCTACGTTCTGGGTTCTGGGTACCCCTGGCCTCCTTCTCTTGCGTGCCAGATGTCAGTCTCAGCTGCAGGTAGTAAGGTCCCCAGGAGAACCAGAGCCTCTCTCCCCCTGGCTAGTGGGATCGTGTGGCTGGAGTGTTTCTCCCTGGGCCTCGGGTTCTGCATCTGTGAGACAAACAGCATGTTTTGGGGCTTCAAAATCCTGTGATTCCCGGGAGAGTGGGATCCGGGTGATTGTCTTCTGACCCAGGCTGGCAGAGGTGGTGCCCCCGTGTAAAAGATGAGATTTGGGGGCTCAGATTGCTTCCGTAGCTCCCTTGCTCAAGGTCACACAGCGAGGAGGAAGTGGAGCTGGGATTCAAACCCGGGTCTCGAAGGAAACTTGAGCCTAATCACATCCTATGGCCTCGTGATCTTCCCGTCACCCAGAGAAACAGCCTTTTGCTTTTTCTCTTCTGTTTTGAACAACAGCAGCAAAAGGTAAGAGCCGAGAATGGAAAATAAGATCGTGACGAGGTCAAAAAGCCAGCCCCTGGAGCTAGCTGAGGTTTCAGGAGACATATCACCTGTCACACATAAAAACAAACACAGCCACCTGTGACCAGCCTCTTTTTATGGATGACCGGGCCAAAGTCCAGAGAGCTGGAGAGCTGAGCAACGAAGGACCAGCTCGCTGGTGCAGAGCCCCAGATAAGCGGGTTTCCAGAGCACAACGTCCGGGCCAGACTTTCTCATTCCACTTTCTGCCAGGGCAGGCCCACTGAGCCCACGCGGTGAGATCAGTTGTCAACTCACCAAACCGGCTGGATCTCCAGGCCTCAGGCAGGCCCCCGAGGCACAGCCAGAGGCCCAGAGACAGAGGCTCTGCCCATGCGCAGGGCAGAGGCCCTGTTCCTTAGGCCGCCCAGGCCTCACCCTGCTTAATCCCTACCCTGTGGCCCAGCCCTGCCCTGCTCAACCCCCACCCTCTTGCCAGGGAGTGGCGGTCATCACCGTCTGGCACAGAGGCCTCCAGGCCTGGCATACATTTAGAGACTGAATTAAGCACCACCTCCCCCCCACCCAGAGGGCTTTGGACTGTTGGTCAGGCAGTCAACAATTTCTGGATAGTAATTGTCATTCTTGTAATTGGTAGCATATATTTCACACTTCCTGGGTGCCAGGCACTTTGCAGAGACAAGCTCTTGTGAGCCTTGCTGTAATCCATTAGTAAGTCCATTTTACAGATGGGGAAGCTGAGGCACCGTGAGGAAGTGATTGCTCAAGGCCACACAGCTGGTAAAGATAGGGTGGCTTTGGCATCTTCAGGCAGGAAGAGTGGGAGGAGTGGCCAGGGGTCCCATGTGGATTGAACCCTACTCTACACTAGCCTGATCGTGGTTCCTCTTCATACCTTTGCAGACTTGGGGGGGCAGGGTGTGCCCCCATCTCCTGAGAAAGGGGCAGCTCCACAGTGCCTCCTGGGTTATGTGGCCGCTCTGGGGCAGCTCCGGGGGTGGGAAGCAAAGGTTGCTGTGTGATTCTCCTGTACCTCCCTGTGCAGAAGGAAGGCCCCGGGGAGCCAGGGCAGGGCAGCAAGTGCACCGGGGATGGCCAAGTCCTCCACTGCGTGCTCAGCCTTGATCTTACCATGTGACTTCCAGGCCCTTGTTCTCGCCATCCCCTCTGAGAAATGCAATGATCTCGAAGGTCTTCAAAGTGGATATTGCTCTTGGAGTAAAGAACCCAGGAGGGTGTGAGCCTCCGGGAAGCTGAGGTTGGAGCAGAGGTGCTGGGAGCTTCATGAGAGATTCTCTTCAGCCAGGCTTTGCCGCCCCAGGGGCTCCAGACCCGCCTGCCTCCCCCTTGGAGCAGAGGGGCCAGGCCGTGCTGGCAACCCAGCCTACAGCAGTGGGCCTCAAAGTGTTAGAATCCTCTGGAAAACTAAAAAAGATCCTAATGCCTGGTCTGTGCCCCAGACCTATTTAATCAGGATCTCTGGGAGGGGGGCCCGGGCATGAGCAAGTTGTATAGCTCCCAGGGTGATGCTGACATCGCCGAGATTGGGGACCACTACTCGAAGGCAGTTGGGGGATGGGAGAAGTAGGAACCTCTTGGCTTTCTGGGGTTAGTGACTCCCTGAAACCCAGCGGAGGCATGTCCCTGCCCCTCTGCATCTAGGGAGCTGGCCCACAGCTCCCAGCAGCTTTTCTGACCCAGAGGAATACAAAATCCACTCTTGGGAGTGAGCAACCTCCCCTTCGCGTAAACCAGCAATGTCATTTTTAAGGACCAGAAACCTCCAGTTGCAGGATCAAAGTTGGTTTGTTCCATCTCCTCTAAGAAATCTTCCCTGACCTCCCCAGACACCTCCTCCCTGTTCCTTGTTTCTGCAAATACACACCGCGTGCCTCACACGTGCTCGGCACTGCTCTGGGCTCTGGGATCCAGGGTGAATGAAAGAGACACGGCCCTTCCCCAAGGAGCCAAGTTCAAACCGGGCTCTAGAGGCACATGTGAAACAATGAGCTAACTGCCGTGAGCAGGCCATGTGACAGGTGTTCCCCGCCCCCCCCCCGCCTCCCTTCCGTCAAGGGTGCTGTTTCTTACAGTCAGCAGGAGAACACTCCCCCCCACCCCGAGATTCTGATGATGACCTGGTGGGGGCAGGGACAGGGGGCTGGGTGTTGGCAGACTTTGATTCTACTGTGCAACTGGAGGCCGGGCCTACTACATAGATCAGGTGTCCAGGGAAGGCCCTTGGGAGGAGGGCCCTTGGCCTATGGGAAGGGGACAAGCCAGCGGACAGCTCTGAGGGGACCACCAGAGCAGGGGCACTGAGCCGAGCAAGGGCCTGGGGTACTGGCACAACATAGAAGCGTGGCCTTAGGAATGACTGTGTATGGGGAGCAGGGGAGTACAGAGGAGGGGCAGGGCAATGCGGGCAGGGCTCCGTCGGCTCATAAGAACCTGGATTTGGTAGGGACCCCGTTGGCTATATCACAGTTACAGGGTTGTACTCAGGGGAGTGACAAGGTCTGGCTTACGGCTTTCAAACCCCTTCCTACAGTGTGAATAAGGGATTGGGGAGGACAGGAGTAGAACCCGTGACCAGCAGGGAACTGTACTGGGCCAGGTGGAAGGTGAGATCTGGGCCGGGTGAGGTACCGGACTGGAAGAGCACTTTTGGGCTGTGGGATGAGAGGGAGGAAGGAGACGGGGCTTGGGTGAGCGGGGCTCTGGGGGGTCTGGTCTGGGCCAGCCCGGGGGGTGTGGGGGGGAGGACAACCCCCCACCATTCCCCCGCCTTAGCACCGGCCCCCAGGTACCCTCGGGAGCCTCCTGTCCGGCCTTTCCTAAGAGCTCCAAGTGGCGTTGAGAGCTATTAAGGGAACAATGGCTTCAGGCAGTGCTTGCTGCCGGGCGTCTTAGGATAATGGCCTACGGTGGCTCTTGGCCGGCAGTGGCACTGCACAGAGCCTGTGACAGCAAAACCTCCTGCTCTCAATGGTGCGTCTTCTAGGACTCCTGTTCTGTGGAGCCGTTCCTGAAAATGCTGCTCTGGCCCCAGCCCGTCCTTGGCCCACGGAGGGCGGTCACCGGGCCGCGTCTCGTCCCCCGTGTCCTGCCGGAGCAGGGACTGAGCCCGGACCTCCCTGCTCTGGGCTCGCGCGTGCCAGGCCTTCACATGCTCCTGTCCCCCAGGCTGTCTGGGGACACACGGGTGCTGGGATCAGGCTGGAGGGCTCCTACCCCGTCCTCGGGAGGGACAGACCGAGCCTCCTACCCTGCAGGTGCGAGTCCACAGGCGCCCGACGCAGACAAGGCGTTCTCTTGAAGGCCCCAGCTCTTCCCCAGTCCCACGTCCCGTACTCGGGCTTCGGGGAAGGCGAGGGAGCCTTGGCAGTGGGTCTGAGCACTCAGAGCTGGCTCAGGATGCTCACCCACAATCGCCCCCCGCCCCTCGGGTGAGGACAGAAGAGGCCTGAAAATAGAGTCTCAGCTGACTCAGGGGCAGTGGGTGTCAGACCCATTTCAGGGGGTCTGAGCATATGACAGTCCTAGTGTTTTATGTAGGAGTCTCTCCCTCCATCTCTCTGTTCTCCTGTCCACCCCTCCCTCCATCCCTCCCTCCCCCCACCCATTCCTTCCTCCCCACCCCTCCCATCTTTCATTAGGCAACATTCGCTGGGAGCCTTCTTTGTTCTCGTAAGTAAGTAACACATAGTCTTTCGTCTCTAAGTATCACGGTTCACAGGGAAGACGGGACAGTCTAAGTAGAGAATTACTGTACGGCATCAGGGATCAGAAGAACAACTTCCATTTATTGAAAGCCTGCCCCACGGCAGGTGTTTTATCCACATTATCTAATTTAATGTCTGGACAGATCTTCCAAATGGGTTTTATTCTCCTCCTTTCACAGGTGAGTAAGGTGTAGCTCAGAGAGGGTAAGTCGTTTGTCCAAGCTCACACAGCGAGGAGGTGAGGGAATGACATTCTTACCCAGGCACCCCGACGCCCTAGCTTGTTCTGGGAACTGATCAGTATCCAAAGCTACTGGCAGGAAGCAGAGAGGGAGTGTGGCTGGTCAGCCTGTGTGTCGCCAGGGCCAGGGCCAGGGCAGTGCTGGTGGTAGACACGAGGCTGGCTGGAGTAGGGGGCTTCCTGGAGTTGATCTCTGAAGTCAGTCTCGAGGGGTGAGGAGGAGTTAGTAAAATATCAGCGCAGTAATTTCATCATACGAATTGGTTGGGCGTTAAATTATATATTTGGTCAATTTAAATTGTAGCTGCTTAGAAACGATCCATTTACCTGCTGTAAAGTATAAGAAAATCAGTACCTCCTTCCTACCGCTCGGACAGCTGCCAGCGGCTGCTCTGGAATTTTCCACTGAAATGTGCATGCATGTCATTCCCTTGGGTGGTTGGCGGTCTATATAGCTCGCAGGAAAGCACGGGCCGACCCTCCAGTGTTTACAGAAAGTGTATACCCGGAAGCATAATGTTGGGAGACATTCCTTTTGTTTAATTACGTCTGCGGATGAAACCCTCAGCCCTTGCTTGTTCCACAAGTGCTGAGAAAGGCCTCCCCCCCCACCCCTCCCCTGCCCGCCCACTGCACCCTGCCCCACCTCACTCTCTGTTTATAGTGGCGGGTTCAGGTAGGACCTTTGCTCTACAGGTGAGGGGATCGAGGACCTGCAAGGCCCTTCCCTGTGGCCATGTGCTGGCAGAGCCTGTATTTGGACCCTTATCTGGGGGTCCTTTGTCTTCTCTCTCCCGACTGCAATTCCTTACATTCGGTTCTTGCCACCAGCTTGCTCACCCCTCAAAGATCTCAAGCTAATGGTGGTCCTGACCCTTGCTGCCGCTTACAGACACGCTAATGTGTATCATTGGATCCCCTGCACTGTGGGCTGGCAGACTTGTTCCAGAAGGTGTCAGGGAGTAAATGTTCCAGGCTTTGTGGGCCCAATGGCTTCTGTCATAATGTCCACTCTGCCAACCCAATGCCGGAGCAGCTCAGGGACAAGACCTGAACTGGGGGGCGTGGCTGCGCAACTTCATTTAAGGCCATTAAAATGTGAATTTTGTGTGCTGAAAAAGGTGCAATCTGTTCTTAGCTCACAAGTTGTACAAAAACGGGTAGCAGGTGGGATTCGATTTGAAGACCCAGTTGGCCACACCAGCCCTTATTCCCATCTCGTGGATGAGAAGACTGAGGCTCAGATCCACACAGGCCGTCTGAATCCAACTTTGGGTGGGGGCAGGGTCCGTGAAGTTGATGCAGCACCCCAGCATGGTTCTCCTGGGCGTGCTCTCAGCCTGGGCTGACTCCCCCCCTCCCCCCGGCCTTCTTGGACCTGCCCGTCTTCTTTTCCATGTTGTTTTGAGCGGGAAACATCTGTACTAGGAGGGAAGAGAGAATTTGCATCCTTGGATGCTGGCCGGCGTGTCTAGCTGCCTCCCCAGGCTCTGGTTGTTGGCACCTTCCTCCTCCAGGTGGTTCCCAGGGAGCCTCTGGGCCTGCCCGGATGGGCCGGACCATCTGCCAGTCTTGGGGCTGCCTTGACTCCTACCATCGGAGCCCACCCAGCCGCCTCCTGGAGATGGTCGGGGGGCCCGAGGGGCTAGGCGGCCTGGATTCTGTCCTTACTCGTCCATGTACTGGTGACCTGGGGCAAGCTCCTTCCCCTCTCTGTGCCTCAGTTTGCTCATAGGACACTGAAGGGCTTCGCCCGATGCCTAGGACAGTTTGTGTGAGTGCCCGAGACCAGACAGGTCGCTCGGAGTCTTGGAGCATCAAGGAAGACCAGCTTAGCAGCCTCTGTCTCTGTCTTCCCCCACGAGGGAATCCCAGCCATCCCCCACAGATCCCTCTATATGGTCAAGGTCACTCTCTGGACGGAGGCACTTCAGGGTGGGCAGACTTTGGGCTCTGGAGCCCACCCCTGCTTGCGAGCTGTGTGGCTTGGATGCGGTATTTCACTTCTCTGAGCCTGGGCCCCCCGGGGATAGGAACACCTGCCTCACCTCCCAGGCCCAGGAGGACTGAAGGGTCTGACAGGCACTGGTGGCCGCCTGGAGTCCCTCCCATTCGCTGGCAGCTGCTCCTCCCTCAACGGGCCCCGAATCCACTCTCGTCCACAAACTGCCCGTTTCTGAGCATCCCCAACCCTGTGATGCTGCCCTGGCAGGCTGGCCTGAGCAGAGGATGTGGGAGCGGAACATGTAGAAACTCCCTTCCCGTACTTTCTAGAAGCAGGCAATGGTTGCCAAAGACCGTTTGCATATTTTTCCAGTTGCACAAGAGCCCAGCTCATGGCACTCAGGCCCTCGGCTGCCCCTAGAGCTGTCTGTGAGGTTCTTCCGGTAAAGGGATGACCTTACTGTAGACTGGGGTTCAGCCTGGGTCACCCCCTCGGGCCTGCCGTGTCACTTACTGGGAGGAGACCCAGCCAGGCAAGCAGATTCAGGTAGGAATGAGAAATGTCTGTGAGAGGATCTCTCCTCTGCAGCTCTTCTGTTCCATGCAGGTTTATGCAGAGTCCGTGGACCCATTTTGGGGGAGAACAGGAACGCCCCTTTTCTATGTAGGCCATTCCCTACAGGGCTCCCTCAGGCCAGCCTGGGACCGGATCTCAGATCTCTAGACCACCCCTGACACAGGGTTGCCCTTGTTGCCCCACCCTGGGTCTGGGGTCAGCCCCAGGTGGACTTACTGAGGGCAGATTTGCCTGGCTCCTGGAGTCCCTGGTGTCCCTGCATTTCTCGCACTCAAACCCTTGTAGACCGGAAGAGCCATTCAGTCTAATGTCCCCATGTAGCACTTGAATCCCCGAAAGTATTAACTCACACTTTGCTTCCATGCCGCTTGTGACGGGGTGCTCATTACCACACAGACAACCTTTTCCTACTCTGGACAGCTTTGCTTCATGGTGTGCCCCAGTCTGACCCCCAGCAAGGCAGCTAGAGAAAATTCTCCTGAACTGACATGTCAGAACCCCGAACCGGACCCCCTGGGAGGAAGTGAGCCCTCCTCACTTTAGCCCTCTCTGCTCTCCCTGGAGGTATAGGAAGTCAAAGCTGAGCTCCTCCTGGCAAGGATGATAGAGGATGATTGCTTCCAGCAAAAGGCAGAGGGGACTTCCTTATGGACAGGAGAGATTCACAAGGCTTAGGACTGCCTTCTATCCTTGCAGGAGGAGGAAGGGGTGAAGCCAACCCCTCAGCTCTCCTTCCCCCTGCTCTGTGACCTGCTCTCCCCCTCCCTCCGACATAGGGCCTGTGGGAACAGGACTGGGCCTGATGCCTGCTTCCCCGCCCCCAAGCCCCGCTCTGCCCGAGCAGCTGTCCCATGCAGCTGTCCTGTCCCCAGCTGCCCAGTGCTGGCTCCTGTCACCCCACAGGGCCCGAGAGCGAGCTGCTGTCATTCCATTCGGGGATTGTGTGACTTCAGGGAGGGGGCAGGGCAGCCGGCTCCCCTCTTCCTCCCCGAGTCCTGCCCTGGCCTGGGCCCGTCAGTGTGGAGAGACACACCAGTGCACTCCAGCACGGTCTGCGCAGTTTCAGAAGCACGAGTGTGTCACCCAGGGTGACAGTGAGAAATTGGTAACAGCCATATGTCTAATCCTAGAGTATTGATTACACGCTTTGAGATAAATCTGTATCTGGGACTTGGGGGCTCCTGAATGGGCTTAATGGGGCCTCTGAATCCCCAGAAATTGTATGTAAAATGCTCCCCATACCTGAATTTTCTGGAGGCAGCTGACCCTCCAAAGTGTGAAATAATCAGTAGGATGGAATCCTATGCAACAGGTAATGTTATGTTGTGGAGCATTTTAGCCGCACATGGGAGTGTGTTGTTGAATGAAAAAAAAAAAACAGGTTAAAAATCGCTGTATATGCTAAAAGCCCAGGTTTTTTTTTTTGTTTTTTGTTTTAAAACCATCTGTGAAACACACATGCTGCAAGTTAAGCTACTAAAATGAGGACAGATTTTATCTCTGGGGTGAGTGAAAAAAAATTTTCTTTAATTTGTGTTACTCTGTTGAGTATTCTGTTCATTGGATGTTTGACAATGCACACTCGTGCCCTTTGTGAGGAGATGGAGGGATCCCTCGGTCCCTTTTCTGAGAGGCTGGGACCCTCCTCCCCCAGCGGCCCCCTGGCCCCAGAGGGGGCCGCAGATCTGTGCCACAAGCCACTGTCTCCCCTCTGGGTCTCCAGCGGCCACCTGCTGACTTCCTGGCCTCCTGACTTTGACCAGCATCCATCTGGGTATTTCCAAAGCCTAAGAAGGTCTTATGTCATTTCGCTGCAGGCCCTGCCCGCTCAAGGGGCCTGTCCGGACTCCCAACTATCAAACGCCAAGCAACCGAGGTGGCCGAAAGGCCTACACTGCCTAGCTGTGTGGCTTTGGGCCAGTCGTCTAACCTCTCTGAGCCTCAGGGTGCCGTAATAGGGGACCTATGTTAGTCCCTCCCTCTGGGATTGCTATAAGGATGCTCTGGGATGATCTGGGGCTGGCGGGTCCCCGATGCCTGTTAGCTTTGTTCCCCTTTCCTCCTGGCCTTGACCGACCTTTCTTCTCTCTTTCCGCCAGGGAGCTCCGGGACCGGCAGGATGGGGTCAGCCTGTATCAAAGTCACCAAATACTTTCTCTTCCTCTTCAACTTGCTGTTCTTCGTAAGTATGACCTGCACCGGCTGACCACCTCCCACGGACACTCTCCTCAGGGCAGCCCAGGCTCAGAGCCCCCCAGAGACCCCAGGCTCGGGGTGGTGGTCGGGGGTGGTCAGTGGGGGCTGAGGACAGACCATCGCGAATGGAACCGGGTGGGGCCAGCCAGGAGATGGCCTGCATTCCAGCTGGTTCTGTGGCAGAGCGCTGGATGCCCGTCCCAGCCGTCCACTCTCCTGGGGCACGGAGAGCCGGGCCGGTCGGGGTTGGAGGTGGGCGTGGGTGGGGGAGAGCCCCCGGGTGTCCCCTGATTCATCAGCAGGGAGCTCTCTGAACTCTTTCTCGCCATGTGCCGGCCCCCCCGCCCTCCTGC
>CM053613.1:12422347-12441050 GCA_028646535.1 Procyon lotor
TGATGCGTGTGTGAGTGCACATGTGTGTGTGCGTGTGTGTGATGTGGCAGGGGAGAGTGATGTGTGAGTATGCACGTGTGCATATGTGTGATGGGGCAGGGGAGCGTGTGATGCATGTGTGAGTGTGCACATGTGTGTATGTGTGTGTGTGATGTGGCAGGGGAGAGTGATGTGTGAGTGTGCACGTGTGTGTGTGTGCATGAGTGTGTGTGATGGGGCAGGGGAGCGTGTGATGCATGTATGAGTGTGCACGTGTGTGTACATGTGCATGCATGGGTGCGTGCATGCGTGTGTGTGTGTATGTGTGTAGGGGCGGGTGGGGGGGAGAGTCCTGAGAGGCCTTCCTGGGCACAGGGTGGTGCTAGGGGCTGTCTCCTCTGCGTTGCTGGTTCACCCTCTACTGTTAAAAATCAGGTTGAAAAATAGGATGTTTATTATGATCCAATTTTATTCTTAAAAAGTGCATACATCCATGGATATTTTTGAGAGAAGAAAGTGCCTCTGAATGTTCACTTTGGGATTACTGAGAGTTTGTATTTTATCTTCATGCTTTTTTGCATTTTCCACATTTTCTACAGTGGACAGGGAATACTGGGGAAAAGATGTTCTACGTTACAAGTTACGTCAGGTCGTAGGCAGTTTGGGAAGCAGTCATTCTAAACACCCCCTCCTAACTGCCCCGACACACAGACACGAGCGTGGTCCCGGCACCTGCAAACCCACACGTGTGCATGAACACACGTGCACGCGTACAGACCACTGGGGTGCCCCCTCCCCTGCCCTTGTCCACCCTGGCTCTAGCCCTGGCCCCTCCTCCAGGACCATGCCAAGGCCTTGCTGTGGCTCTTGGTCCTCCACGGACGGCAGCCAGGTCTGGAAGCTAACCCGGGGGCCGGGCACCTGGGCTTCCCCGGCCTGACAGTCAGGCCCCTCCTGGCTGGACCAGGGCTCTGGAAAACAGTGGCCATGCAGCTGGAGCCGAGCCTTCCCTGGCAAGTGCTTGGCTCCTAGGCCTCCGCCCGGCTTCCAGAGCCAGCCAGCGGGACTGGGGAACAGGAGGGTCGCAGTGCCGTGCTTGTGTCTCCAGGGACCCTAGGGGTGGGAAAGAGGGGGTTTTGTGGTCCCGGGGCCCAGACAGCCAGCTCACCGCCTGCAGCGGGAGGGAGTGGGTGGAGACTTCGAGGAGAAAGGAAACAGGGTTGATGGTATTGGCCAAGGGGTCCCTTTCCCTCCCGCTCCCCCTCGCCTCCCTGCCCCGTGGAGCCAGACACTGGAAAAGCTGGTCCCTGGCCAGAGCTTTGGGGGCTGGTGGGAGTCCGGTGTTAACTCCCTGTGTGCTGGGGCCTGGGATGGCCCACCAGGCTGTGGGGAGGGGTGGGCAGGGAGAGGGGCAGCTCATATCACAGAAAGGGGCGGGGAGAGGGGAGACCTCCAGGGACAGTGTGCGTTGGTTCATCCGCTCATTCACTCACCACTCATTCACCAAGTGAGTGTTTGACCCCTCTGTGCGCAGAGCCCGGTTGTGGGTGCCGGGCGGATACTCACCAACAGGGGAGCCGTGCTTTCTGCTCTGGGGGCTCTGTTCTGGGGGGTGTGGGCTCTGGCAGCAGAGCAGGGCGCTGGGTGGGAAGGTTGTGGCCCCCAGGAGAGCAGGTAATAAGGCAGGTGACCTGCCCAGTGTGGGGGAGTGGGACAGAGTGTGGGGCTCCGGGGTGCCCGCCTTCCAGGAAGGCTCTTGCTCTCCGTTCTGTGCACATCGGGAAGCGGTTATGTGATCAGACTTGTGGTTTGGAAAGTTTGCTCTGGCGGCTGTGTGTGTGTGCATATGCACACATGTACACGTGTACGTCCTTGCCTGCCCCCCCACTGGCCCCAGACGCCCCAGAAAATTACCTCGTCAGCTTTCCTGAGGTTCACAGAAATCCAGGAGCTGCTGACGCTGTGCTGGTCAGAGGGGGAGGACGCCCGGGTGTGGGTGGAGCCCTGTCGGGAGATTCTGGTGGAGCTGGGGTGCGGTTTGTGGTGTGGGGGGGGTGCCCCGTGGCTCCAGTCTGGGTTCACAGAGAAAGAGGGGGCGTTCTGGCCGTTCCCCCGTTCTGGCTGGCCGCCTGATTGGGCCTCTTCCTGGCTGGCCCACGGCCTCGGGGCTGGTCTAGCCACTCCAGATGGCGGTCTTTGGACATGAGACCCGCAGAGGCCCTCCTGGGCTCGTGCTGGGGACTTCCTTTGGGGGTGCTCGGAGGCAAGCTGAGGAGGTTAGCTGGGCAGTCCCAGGTTTTGATCTCCTTGGGGTTGTGTTTGCCCGGAGGGAATTTTCTGGCTGCCCTCCTAGGAGGTAAGCAGGTCAGGGGCTCAGCCACGCAGCTCTGAGGGGAGCAGGAGCAGACTGTGGGCCCCACCCCCGGCCGCTGGCCAGCTGTGCCATGAGGGGCGGGCTCGTGCTGGGCAGGGCCTCAGGAATCTCTGGGAACCAACTCCCAGGTTCTGTGAAGTCCCCCTTCATCCCTGTAAGCTGCGTCGTCTGAGGCACCCCACCCAAGGGGGGACCCTTCCCCTCGATGGCTTCCCCTCAATGGCTCCTCAGTAGCCTCCCTGTCCCCAGAGACTGGCTTTCCAAGGGACGTCCCAGGACGGGTCCAAGTATCATGCAGCTAGTGTGAGCCATCGTCCGGCCCGGGGTAATAGTCGGACCTGGCTTCGAGCCCCTGAAGGATAGAATGGGTGACCTTCAGCACGGTCGGGGCCTCTGTGTCCCCATCTGTAACACGAGGATAGAAACAGGACCCACCTGGCAAGGAGGGAGAGGGGAAAAAAAAAAGGAGCTAGAGGGGACAGGTGGCCTGCTGGGAGACACTGGGGAAGAATGTAGGGTCATTGGCAGCTGCTGTTGTCTTTACAGGGGCCAGACTAGGGTAGGGTAGGGTGGGTGAGGTCCTTGCTTGGGGATGAGGAACACCATGGCAATGTCCCTGTCAGGGCTCTGCTCCTTTTTAAGAGGAAAAAAAATCGTAATACTGATCCCACCTTTATTTAAAAGTTTAATATTTTCTTCATCGTGGATTTTTTTCAAAGATTTTATTTATTTGAGAGAATGAAAGAGAGCATGAAAGGGGAGAAGGTCAGAGGGAGAGGCAGACTCCCCATGGAGCTGGGAGCCTCGATGCGGGACTCGATCCCGGGACTCCGGGATCATGACCTGAGCCAAAGGCAGTGGCCTAACCAACTGAGCCACCCAGGCACCGCATCATGGATTTTTAAAATTAATTTTGGTTTTTAAAAAAATCGTTGCTGTAAATTCTTATTTATTTTGGTTCCTGAATTTTTTGGTGTTCCCCTTTTTTATGCCCAAGGCAAGCACCCTATTTGCCTTGCTCTGGGCCTGCCTCTGGCTTTAATGACAGAGAGCAAGGCTGATCGAGGCTCTGGGGTGGGGAGCTGGTCCTCCCAAAGGGCACCTGGGCCTTTGCACATGCTGCAGGTGCTTCCTCAGCCTTAGCTGGCTGGGTGGGATGTGGATCTTGGCTGGGTTCCAGCTGGGGAGATAGGCTCAGGCTGTGGGCCTTGCATATTAGGGGAGGGGGAAGGAAGGAAGGAATCCCTGGGCCTACCCCAGCCACTTGCCCCACATCTGCCTTTCTGGTGGGTTCCCGAGCTCATTCATTTCCTGAGCGCTCTGCCCTTGTGCTCCAGGCCCCTGGGCATGGGGAGCTGTGTGTGGGGCAGCCCTGCCCTCAGGAAGCTCGCAGTCCAGCCAGAGAGAGACACGCAGCACAGAAAGCATCGGGAATGGCTAATAAGAAGGGTCCAAGGGTGGTGGCCATGGAGTAGGGGAGTCCACATGGGGGAGTCCGAAGGGCTCTTGTGGAAGGCGGCTTGGGAGCTGAGGTCGGAAAGGCAAGTGGGCTTTGATGTTTACATCCAGGCAGGATTGTCCCCCAGAGCTTATCTGGGATGTTCCCAGCCCCTGAGTGGGGCCGGAGTGGAGACGATGAGCACAGGAGAGGGCCAGGAGGTAAAGTTGCAGGGTACCCCTGGGAGGAGACTGTACCCCTCAAAGCTAATAGGTTTGGTTTAACCACATTTGGGTGCGGGGTAGAGGAGATGGGAGACACAAGGGGCTCCCCATACACGGCCCTGCTGTCTGGATGGCTGGGGTGCGCCAGGACTTGGGATGTGGAGCCTGAGGATGAAGGTGGTGTGTCCCCCACCCCCAGCCCCCGGGGCCTCCTGGCCTGGCACAGGGGCAGCTGGGCGGGGCCCCCACAGGCCCCCATTGACAGTGCCTTCTCTTTCCAGATCCTGGGCGCGGTGATCCTGGGTTTCGGAGTGTGGATCCTGGCCGACAAGAGCAGTTTCATCTCTGTGCTACGTAAGGGTCCCTCCCTCCGATCCCCCTGCCCGGCTGGCCCCGGAGCAGTGGACCAGGGCGGCTGGCAGGGCTGCTCACAAGAACTTGAATCTCAAAGCAGGTCACTTTTCCAGCTGCTCTTGGGGCCTTGCCCAGGTCCTGCTATCCCCTCTGCCCCGGGGCCCCTCTGCAGGGGTTTTCGGGAGGAATTTTCTCTCCCTCCCCACACAAAGCTGCTGTTGTCCGGAGAACACTGGGGGTTGAGGGAGGCTTGCTGTCCCAGCCCACCCCTCTTCCCTCAGCCCTGACCTTGAGAAAGCCTCTTATAGTCTCTGTCCCTCCATTTGCCAGCTCAGCGAGATGTGGGCCACACTCCATCCCCGGTCAGTTCAGAGAAATGTAGGAAAGGCTGGGAAAGAGGGATTATCAGGGGTCGAGGACATGCCCGCTCTGTGCCTGGCGCCAACTAGGTTCGTGGGGCCTCTGGCCTGAGGAGGAAGATGCCAGGCACAGCACCCACGGTCTGGGCTCATTATGGGGCCGGCCTGGGGCCAATCATCTTGCCCATGAAAATCGCCTTGATCTCGACGGCCCTGTGAGGTCACTGTTCTCGTCCTGCCTGACAAATGAATAGACGAGGCTCAGAGAAGTGATGTCCCTGGCTCATGTTCCGAGAGCTTCCAGTGGTAGGTGTGAAACTGGAACCCCTAGAGCTTCAGTCCTAAATGCTGCCCGTGGTGGGGGGAACCAGAGCATGGAAGCCCCTTCTCTCACTCTTGAAGCAGGAGGAAGGAAGCCCGAGACACTCCTGCACAGATGGTAAAAGCCCTTCCAGATCTACTCCTGGCCTCCTCCAGGAAGTCTTCCAGGCTTGCTGCACTGACCTCATGGATGCCCTGAGGTGGACGGGAGGCACAGCTGAGGGCCCCGAGTAGCACAGTGATGCCACTGCCCTCAGTGAGTGTGTCCTTGGCTCACTTCCCTCCCAGCTGCCGCTGAGGCAGCAGGTTTGGACTCCGGCCCATGACAGCTGCTTAATTTGAATAAAGCGGAACCATGCAGGGATGGGTGATGGAGAGGCCACACCTGTCACTGTGGTCCCAGGGGGCTATGCCTCCCCTTGGACCTGAAAGGAAGCAAGGATGAGCCACCCTCCAGCCACATCCGATGCGGCCTGGGGCTCTTGGCCCTGCCTCCTGCTGAGGGGGAGGCTGCAGACTGCTCTCCCGTTCTGGGGTGAGGGTCTGCGTTTCCCACCCCAGTGGGATGCCCATGCTCCCCACGCCTTCCCAGCCTGGGACACATCCTCCTATGCTCTGATGAGGCCCAGGCTCCCCGCTTCCTGGTCTTGGCCCACACCCAGCAGGCACTGTGCCACGGGGGCAAAGTCTTGAGGCCTAGCTCACAGCCCTGCCTGTCTGTCCCCCACACCTTGCCCCAGACTCCAGGAACCTTCTACCGCTCCTCCTGCCTCCTCCCTGTTCAGTTGGAAGACTCTGGAGCTGCCAGAAGGCAGAGGTCCCCTAGGCGCACCAGAACATTTACACATATACAAGGGCCCCGGGCCCTCCCCGAGGGGTCGGACTCCATTGGTGTGTGGGCGGGGGCAGGGAACACAGTGGTTTTTAAAAAGCTCCGCAGGTGATTTCCCAGGCCTCCTGCGTTCAGAAGCACTGATCTAGCAGAGGGAGACTTGCTAAGAATCACACAGCAGGTGAGGGTCAGGGCTGGGATCCAGAGCTCCTGACCTACTACGGATGTTCAAGGCCCGTGTGACACAGCTCTCCCCTCACCTAACGGAGTCCTCACTGGGAGTCCACGGGGAGAGGCGTGGCTGTCCGCATTTCACAGTGGAGGGAACCAAAGCGCAGGAAGGGAAGTGAACTTGTCCCAGGACACACAGCCAGGAGGGGGAGCTGGGATGTAAACGGGGGGCGTGGCTCCTGAGCCCCCATACCCCAAGCCCCGAGAAAACCCGAAGGTTTTCACCCTCGCCACGCAGTCCGGCCTTAACCAGAGCTTGCTTCGTGGTCAAGAGCTGGAGCCGGGCTGCCACGGTTCGAATCCCGGCTGTGCTACCTCGTAGCTGGGTGGTCGTGGTCAGGTTACTTCACCTCTCTGGGCCTCTTCATCTGGAAAACGGGGATGATCATCGAATCTATGTCATAAGGTGGTTGTGAGAAATGAAACGAGTTAATATATGAAAAGCGTTTAGAATAGCTCTTGGTAGCTAGTTCGCTCTACGGAAGTGATGGGCTTGGTAAGGACATCTTGAAGAAGTGGGATTTAGTTCAATTTCACAGAGAAAGAAGCAGAAGCCAAGAGGATGGCCTGCCCAGGCTCAGAGCCTGTTCGCAGCAGAGCTGGGATGGGAACCCCTTTCTTGTTGCCTCCGATCCCTTTCACTTGGGGCCACTTCTGCCTCGCTGGTACCTACCAGGCCCGGCAAGACCCCGATGCTTCTGCTGTGCGCAGTGGAGGGCCACCCCAGAATGTTCCCTTGGTCCCTTCCTAAGTCAGACTGCTCAGATTGGGGCCAGCCTGAGACCCCGGGTGCAGTTAGGGCTTGTCGGCTGGATGTTCTGAAAAGTCAAGACCCACAGCTGGGCTGGCCTCCTGGGGCAGAAGCTGTGTTGGGGGGGGTCCCAGCCCTGGGTCTTGCCCACTGGGCACCTGGGCAGCCTCTTAGCCTGGCTGGGCGTCAGGGTCCTTAGGGACAAATCAGGATGCAAATCCACCCTTATGGGCCTGGGGTGGAAATGAAGCGATGATCCGGATAAAGGGCCTTGTTTCGGCTGGCACACTGGACTCCAGACTCTGCCAAGTTTCTTTTCTCTGGGAGTCGTCCCTGGGAGGAACCCACACCCAGGAAGTTTGGAAAAAGTGGCGCTGGAGGGCTTCCTCCTGACTATGCCAGTTGCTGAGAGCAGGGCGCCGGGAGCCTAGAATGAAAATGAGGGCTCAGTGCCAGGAGCCCCCCCACGATCACCCCAGCAGGGGCCCTGCCTCCACACCCCCACTCCCCGCCCGGCCCGCCTGGGGCTCCTGTGTGGAGTTGGGGGGAAGAAGCCCCGTCCTGCACCCTGAGAGCAGGGTGGGCTGGCCAGGGCTCTTCCTGAGCTCCAGAACATTTCTGTTTGTGACCAGGAAGTGGAGCTGAATCAGGCCCTTCTACCCACCCACACTGCAGCTTCGTAGTGATTGCTTCAGGGCACTCAGGCGCCCCGCCCCGGGTGGCTGAGGCGGGGAGCTCAGCTTCTCCCGGGCCCCCCCCACCGGGAGCTGGCCAGCATCCCCCCCTGCTGACGGCCACCTGTGCCAGCCCTGGCCATGCCCTCCTTAGGAGGGCACATCAAAATTACAGGTTCCGGGTGGCCTCCCAGGAAAGTCTGTCCAGTTGTGATGGACCCAGGAATCTCCATCCCTAAGAGGTTCCCCTGATCCGCTAATGCGCTCCGGGCTGCTCGCCAGCTTTCTGCAAACATCCTGTCTTGGCTGCCTCCCAGCGAGTGCAGGGGCTATTGTGGGGGGAGTCTGCCGCCCCCGGCCGGGTCTGGGGGGCCCATCTCCCCTGGCCCTTCTGGCATACGACAGCCTCTGGATAGAGGGCATCCAGAGCTGGGCATGAGCCGCACCCTGTTTCTGGCGGGTGATGTGCTGGGCTTCATGGGAAATGCTCGTCAAGTGTTCTGACGGAACCCCAACCTCCACCCATGGGGGGGCCCTAGAGAGGGTCTCCAGTCATCAGGCACCTCTCTCTGTGCCTCAAGCCTATCACCGGTCAGACTCACATTCTGCCTTGCCTTCCTCGCCTGTCCCTGTGCCTCTCTCCACCACCAGGGGATCTGGGCTGTGTGTTACTGTCCCCATGCTCCGCCCCACTGAGTGGCAGCTTCTGGCCGTGGGGACCTCAGCAGTCTGACTCCCATGTCCCCAGCAGCCAGCACAGTATCTGGTGGGGGCCAAGCCCAAGGGCAGCAGCGCTAGACCTTCAGCCTTACCCCTGATGGTGTGCCTAACGAGGGGGAGATAGCCAGACCCAGCTGAACACCCTTCTCTCTGTCCCCAGAGACCTCCTCCAGCTCGCTCAAGGTGGGGGCCTGCGTCTTCATCGGCGTGGGCGCCGTCACCATGTTCATGGGCCTCCTGGGCTGCATCGGTGCCATCAAGGAGGTCCGCTGCCTGCTAGGGCTGGTGAGTGCCGCCTGCCAGTCGAGGGGGTCCTGCATGCTGCCCTGGGCCCGACTGTGGGAGCTCGTGCAGGGGTGAGTGGGGCGGGCGCACCTGCAGGGGGCAGGGCGTGTGACTGACTCCATGCTGCTCTCTGTCCCCAGTACTTTGCCTTCCTCCTCCTGATCCTCATTGTCCAGGTGGCTGCAGGAGCCCTCTTCTATTTCAACATGGGCGAGGTAAGCACCATCCTGGCCCCCGGCTGGGCTGGGCTGGGTTGGGCCTGCAGGGGGATTGGCCCCTGCGGGGAGGGAAGAGACCAGGGGCCTCTTCGCTGCCCCAGACAAACCCAGGAGGTCTGGTCCCTTAGCCAGATGCGAAGGGGACAGCGTTTTGGGCAGAGTCACCACGGGCCTGAACACAGCTCTGCCCCAGCACCTTGTAGCTGGGGGACAGCGGGCAAGCTCCTTGCCTCTCTAGGCCTGTCTCCTCTTCTGCAAATGGAGGGCAATGATAAATTTAGCTCCCACAGTTCTGGCAAGGATTCAGGGAAATCATCCTAGTAAACCACAGCACAGTGCTTGGCATGATCAGCACCCAGTAGATGTTGTTCTTCTTGTTTTCATTCAAGCATCTCAGCAAGTACTAAATCCATGCCGCTCATACACAGATAGGGCCCAGGAAGGAGACTGTCAATAAAGAAATTAGTTTTGCATCACAGGGAAGGCACTCAACTTTAAGTAATAGATCAAGCTGACTGTGGTTTAAATTCTAGAGACATTTGCTGTTGACTTAACCAGAAGTTGGGCTGGAATCTGAGACTATGCTTCTGGCTGTCTGTTTAGCATCATCTTCATACCACTCGCTGTATCACCCTCCTTGCCTCATGGTCACAAGAGGGCTGCCACAGCACTATCTGAGCTGCTGTAGCCAGAAGGGAGGGAAATGGGCAGTGCCAACCCCAGCCATACCTTTGATTAGAAAAGCAAGTCCTCCAACAGCCTTCTCCAGACTGGGTCACAAAGGCACTCTGGCTTCAGGGGGACTCTAGAGACACAGGCACAAGGGAAAAGGGAAGCCAGGAATAGCTGCTGGGTGAGCCAGTTGATTGTGACTGTCAAAGTTAGCACTTATGGAGCACCTACTGTGTGCACATGGTATCTTCTAGAAGCTTTACACACATTGTCTCATCCCTCCAGCAGCCGTGCACTGTGTTATATTGACAGACAGACACCAGAGAGGTGTAGAATACTGTCAGTAATCTAGGGACTAGAAGCCCCAGCGTCCCTGCGGTTGGTCCGGCACGCCCCATGTACTACTGTACAATGCTGGCCACTGTGCTTTCATTCTTTCACTAATGCTCTCTGTGCCTTCCCTCTCAAGGTAGTGTGAGAATCCCCATCCAGTAGGTGAGGGTTGAGGGCACCCAGCCAGCCAGTGGCCGGGCCAGGCGCGGGCCCAGAGCTCACCCCAGACCCATGCCCCTGGGGGTCTCCACCTTCCTCCGGCGCTACAGTTCTTATCCAGTGACTGGGGAGGCAGAGCTGGTGGCTGGTGGGCTCCCAATTTTACCACTCGAAGGTCCGGTTGCTTTAGATGACTCTTATAAGGAAGGCGAGAAAACATTACACCAACATCAACAACCAACACTTCGTGGAGCCTAGAACAAGGCCGCCACCCAGTGTGGTGGGCCGGCTATGCTCACTTAGTTTTTCCTCCCTGTGGTCCTGTGCGCTCATGGGTATGATACCCCATTTTCAGATGGGGAAGCCAAAATGCAGAAATGAGGCCCCTTGACGAAAGGTCACATGGCAAGTAAGCGGCAGGCAGAGCCAGGATTTGAACCCAGGTGGCCCCAGGTTCATACTGGTGTGATTCTCATTGTAGTGGTTCCTACCTGAGTCTGCTTTACTTCTTTACACTCTACTCCCAGCCTCTTTCTCAGAAGTAGAGCTGAGTTCCAACACAGGCACAGGGTAACTAAAATCAAAAACAGAGGGATTGGAATGCCACCGAAAGAGGAAAAGCAATGTCCCAGACACCAGGGCACTAGACAAGATAGCTGAGTGCTAACTTGAATACTGAGCTTCCCGGGAGCCAAGGCAAAAGGGGAAATAGTGGTTTCAGCAGATGAAAGAAAGCTCACTGGCTCCCAGACAGGAAGGCAGTATTTAAAAGAGGGAAACTCTTTTCCCTCTACAGTGAAAGGTTTGTAAGATCCAATCTTTATTTCTGCCCTGTGCCACCTGGGGCTTCTCTGGGACACAGTCAGTGGTACATTATAATCTGGGTGGATAAGATCTGGGTCCTGGTGAGCAGGGTTCCATGAATCAGAAGCTACTTGATTCTGCAGGAGTCTCTAGCAGTCCGCCTTCTCACCGTCTGAGTTTCCCCATCTCACACTAATAAAGATGGCGCCCCCCTCTGGCCCCCTAATGGATGCCAACCACATGCTGGGAGCTGAGCTAGTAACTTGATACACACTCCAGTGTTACAAGCGTTTTCCCGTTTAAGAAACTGAGGCCGAGAGCAGCAAAATGACTTTTGGCCACAGCCACGCATAGCTCGGATGCATCGGAGTGGAGAATTCCATCCCAATCCCTCTGACCCAAGGCCCATGCCTCCCTTTCCAGCACCCTGACTCCCCACGGGCTGGTATGATCTCTGCTTGGCTGAAGGCCAGCAGCTACGCCTCAGCAGCGTCCCACGGCCCCAGAGCAAGGCTTGTTTGGAGAATCAGGATTCCTGACTCTAGTCCAGACTGTTGCACCCCGCGATTCCCTCCCCTACCTCCCACTCCCCCTCCCCCTCCCCACCAGGCTCCATAGCGCATGCGCCCTGGTCCCAGTCCCCTCTCCTGCAAGGCGGAGGGACATTTCCTGGCTCTGCTGGGGACGTTCTGGCAGCACAATCTCGCCTGAGTTAGAATGAATGATTTATTTTTTTCTTTCCCAGCACATTGTAAATCCTGGTAGAAGACTAAACATGTCCTTGATGATGTTTATTCCTGCCAATGAGGTCCAGCTGGGGAGGTGGGCCTTGTTAAGCCTGGAGGAAGAGGCCTTCTAAAGGCAGTGGGCAGGTGGGAGGGACCGAGCCACTGGGATTCAGCCTCCCCCGCCCTCCACCCCAGCCCCTGCCCGAAGCAGTCACCAGGGATGCTGTTGGTCCCTCCTGCCCTGAGTTCCCAGCAGCCGCTGTTCCTGGGGCAGCAACAGGGGAGGCTGGGGGCCTGGGGCAAGGCACGTGGTCTCTGGAGCCTGGGCTGCTTTGTCTCTAAACTATAGGGAAAAGCGGCTAGGCTGGAGGGTTGGAATGAGGATTGGAGTGAGCACAGGGGGTTGGAGTGAGCACAGACTGCAACACTCTTATAAGATAGAAAGGTAGCCAAGGCCTCAACTCTGGAACTCGACTGCCCATGTTGGGATCACTGCTCCAAGGCCCTCGGCAAGTTGCTCAGCCTCTCTGTGCTCCACTCACCTCACTGGCCAAACAGCGGCAGATGTACAGGCCCGCTCCCCCTAGCCGCAGTTCTGCAACCCGAGAACCGCTCTGAAAAGCAAAAATGCCCTTTGTGGCTCATTCGGTGGCAAAAATCAAACCCAAAGAGAAGCCAGGCTATTCGTGGCCCCTGTGTACCCCATTTAGGTGGCCCTCAGGAATTATGAGAGTGTGGGGTGTGACCCAGACCCCAGTCCCTTTCTAAAATTAGAAATTTGCTCAGCACCAGAGCACGCTGGCCCCAAGGCTGGGCGGTAGCTCTTTGCTGTGGATTTCAGAGCACGGCCTATGGGGAAGGGCCTGGAGGAGCGCCTGGCCTGGAACAGATACTTGCTGGACGCATTGCGAGGGCTCACTGTCCTGGTCACCATCATTAACTTCATTAATGCTAATAAGGGCTCCGTGAAGGTGGCCTTGGTGTGAGTAGTAGCAAGAGCCTCGGGGGCCAGGATTTGGGAGTGGAGAGTCCCCTGGCTCAGCTGACATCTCGGGCCTTTCCCAGCTCTGACGCTCTGGGATTCTGGCTTGTTCTCTCCAGGCAGAGGAGAGTGGGAGGGGGTCAGGAGGAAGGAAGGGAGCACACTCTCTGCTGGGACGTGCCAGGCACTGGCCTTGGCACCCTCTCGCGGGTTCTGCTGCTCCCCTGCCCAGCGGCCCGCAGGAGTGAGACTGCTGAGGCTTCGGTGGATTATGTCAGGGGGCTGAAGGCTTGGAGGGGTAGGGGCTTGAGTGGGCTGGGGGGATGCTGGGGGGTGGGGGCGGTGACAGTAGCCCAGCCACACTACTGTGTGGCGCCCCCCCCCGCCCCGAGGAGGCTGTGATGCCCTTCCCCCTCTTTCTCTTTCCTATTGGAGAAGCTCAGAGGAGCCCGTGTGCACGCGCCCCAGTGCCCTAACCTGCAGGTGGTAAGACAGGTTCCCCAAGGACAATGCGCCCTGTGACGGAAACTTCCTGATCCCCTGGCCCGGATTGCTACCAGCCTTGGGGGTGGGCAGCTGGAGCCCGGACAGACAGGTGACCTTTGTCTTCCCTTTAGGGAAAGGGAAGAAGGCCGGAGTCCAGGCGGTCCTTCTGAAAGGGGATCATGGAGAGCAGTGGGATGGAGATTCTTTTTTTTTTTTTTGGAGAGAGCATGTGCCAGCACGACCAGGGGGAATGGCACAGGGTGAGGGAGAAGCAGGCTTCTGGCTGAGCAGGGAGCCCGACGTGGGGCTCGATCCCAGGACCTCGAGATCATAACCTGAGCCAAAGGCAGATACTTAACCAACTGAGCCACCCAGGTGCCCTGGGACAAAGATTCTTAAGGCGCTGGGTGCTGGCTGCCCGAGTGGCTCCGAGGTTCCGTGGCAGTGGAGGGCGGGGCCCGATTCAGACCCCGCCCTCAAGGAGCTTACTGGAGCCTGGGGAGTTCTGGGGTAGCTGGTAATGTACTTGCAGCTAGTTTTCAGGCAAGACTCAGGTGGTGACTAGGAGTAAACACACCACTCCCTCTGTATCCACCATTACCAGCAAGGGCCCTCATTTCCTACTGGGATCCCAGGCTGAAGCCTCAGACCTGCTATGTTTTCATTCTGGCAAAGCCCTTGGCAACATGCCCTAGGGGATCCCCGTGAGAAGCCAGGAAGATGTGGGTCCATCTCGTTGCACAGAGGACACCTCATTCTCGAGGACAATTTGATGCATTAGAATAAAGAGCATGGAGAGAGGTCTGGACACCCATCCCAAGGCGTGGTCGGAGGAGTGGGAGAGGAGGGGGTGGAGGGAGATGCGGTCTGATCTCGAATATCCGAATGGTTTGTCCTGGGAGAAGGCGATCCGATTTGTTCTGTATGGTCCCCTCTGGAACTTAAAATGAATTGCTTGTATCAAGAGCCTTCCCACCTCTGCAATGTGCCATTCTATGGGGTCCTGAGTTCCCTGTATGGGGAGAATTTAAGCAGAGCCCAGGATAATATGGGAAGGGCTCTTATGTTTGGATGATGATATTCAGAGGGCTCTTCTAATCCTGCCTCGGTGTGAAATGTCCCACTGCACGGTGGAATGCGAGCACAGGGTGGTGGTAGTAGGGAGCCACCCTAGAGAGGACAGTGGGATCTAGGGTCCGGTGGAGACGGTGGGGCATTGGCCACGGTTGATATCGCAGGCTTCTGGGGCCTCTCGCATCAGCATTACAGTCCCGTCTCTGCTGCTCGCTAGCTGTGTGATCTTGGCAAGTCGTGCCGACTTTGAATCTGTTTTCTGTTCTGGGGAATGGGGAGGATGGGACCCGGCAGCGTCCCAGGGCTGGCCTCCTAGGCGTGTGACCTGAGTGGTTACACAGGGCCCTCTGCTTCAAAGGGTCCGTACTTGGTTTATACTCTGATGTTGCTGTGTTGAAATTCTTAATCATCTTTAAGCAAGGGACCCTCTTTTCATTTTGCTCCGGGCTGGAATTATGCTGCTGGTCCTGGGAAGGACTTTTTTTTTTTTTTTTTTTTAAATCCCCGGCACGACTCGTCATTGCATAGATAGTAACGCAATGGGCCTGAGCTAGCAGGAGGCTCTGCGGGACCCAGATTTCTGAAGGCTGCTGCCGGGATTGTCCCTCTCCGTGCCTTGCTCTGGCTCTCCTCCTTCGGCCCCTTCTCAGGCAGGCAGTCCCCATAGGCCCCCATGTTGCCCGATGAGTGGAAAGAGTGGGGTGACATGGGGTGACATGCCCATCCTTGTAGCACTCCCTGTGCCCAGGGTGGGGAAAGTGCCCAGTGGCAGCCTGGGACTTGCCCGTGGCAAGAGGCAGGGCTTCCCCGGCCCGTGGAGGGATTGGGGGTTACCCCTAAGGAAGGGAAGTGCTGTATCTAGAAGGGAGAGTCTGGTGCAGAGCAGGGAGAAACCACAGAGGCGGGCCCCTGCAGGGATGAAGGGAGAGAGTGGGCATCTTCCCCCTTCCCCTCCCTGCTCTTTCTTGTCTCAGGCACCACCTGGTTGCCAGGGTGACCACGCCCGGGCTCCCGACACGGCCTCCGGGGCATGGGGATCCTGAGGCATCAGCTGCGAGCTGAGCCAGCCCCCGCAGCCGTGGTCCCTGTGGCCCTGCGGGCTCTCTCAGCTCCGTTCTGGGCCACAGGGTGATGCGGTGTTTCCATGGAAACCACCCAGCCTCAGTGGAAACCACCGGGCTTCCGTCACTTTTCTCATGTCAGGGGGCCTGAAATAAGGAAGTCTGGGCTGCCCTGGCAACCACTCCGGGGTATAAATAGAGACTAGGTCGGGGGGGGGCAGGAGGGGCAGGTAGGGCAGCTGTGAGAGAGGCAGCTCTCCATGCAAATGCCTCTGGGGCCACCCCCCCTTTCCACACCTCGGGGATCATCCGCCCCCCCAGGGAAAAGAGGTGCGGCAGAGATGGGGCAGAAAGACCCAAGACCCGTGGGAGCCAGCCCCAGCTGTAGGATGGGCTAGCCCTTAGCTTCTCCAGGTGCTCCTTCACACTGCCCTGACCTCCTTTGAGCCGTGGCCTCTATCAATGCTGATAGAGCTTCGTGGGTCAAAACTTGGGTTCTGGGTCCAAATCCCAGCTCTTCCCATGTCGGCTGTGTGACCTTGGCCAAGTTAATCAACCTCTCCGCATCTCTAAAAGGAGGGAACGAGGTAAATCTCCAGGCCCTAGGTCTGCTTTGAGGATTAAAATGAATTAATGCACGAAAAGTGCTTAGCGTGGCTGGTACGTAACAAGTGTTTGGTAGAATTTAGCCGCCGTTACTGTGATTCGTTGCCTGGAGGAAAGCTTTATAAATCGTAAAGCTCGGTGTGAGTAAAGCAAAGAGGACCACGCCAGGGGTTCTGTCAAGCGCAAGAAGGGCAGAGAGCAGTCCTGGGCAGTGGGGCTGGTTTCCCAGGGCTAGTGAAGGGAGGGGGCAAGGAGCCAGGGCGGCGGGTCCCTCTGGAGGATGTGGGTTCTCTGAGCTGCCTGCAGGGAGCTGATGGCAGCCCACTCACCTCGCTGTGAGCCGGGCTCTGAAAACCCCTGCCAGGAAGTACCTGTCCTATATCCCTTTTCTCCGGAACCGAGGGACGGGTCTGTGGCCGTCCCCTCGGTGCCCTGGCCCCTCGCCCCGGGCTCCTGTGGTGACAGCAGGTGGCTGTGACTCGCTTATTCGTGCTGGCATGCCAGGAAGTCCCCCTGGACAAGGTCCACGGGAGAGACCAGACGGGGCCAGGCTGGGTCTAGCTCTCTGGGGGGATGGGGAGTCCCTCGCTCCCACCTGGGGCGCGGGGCCCTGCTCTCAGTTCTCAAGGTTGGTTTCGGGTTCGCCTCCCTTTGCACAGCTCACCTGTTCCTGAAAAGCTGCCTAGGTGCGATCCTCTGCTGAGAGCTCCCCCCAGGGGGCCCTTTGGGGCTGAATCCTTTTGTTCCTTGTGCCCCTCATCTGCCGCCTTTGTAAATCATCATTTTCTTGGTGGCATTAAGAAAAGTGGGCACGTCTCTCCCTCACCAAGGGACCCTGAATTCCCCACACAGGTGGGATTTGGATTTCGTGGGGCCGAGGGGCAGGCATGAGGACTAATGGGGAGAATATGTGAGCACTGCCCCAGGGTGTGGCATAACGCAGTGCCTACAGCCATCTGCTATTTAGGTATGGCTCACTCTACCCTGGCCAGGCTTCACCAGGTACGGTCCTTGCTCCCATGGCTCTGACCTTCTAGTGGCGGGGAGAGAGAGTGCATCCTGAAAATGAATGAGCACGTAATGACAATGCTTTGAAGGAAGAGACAGCGTGCCCACCTTTGGAGGTTGAGGAGGGCCAGGGAGGGGGTGGTGGAGGGGACAGGGAAGGGATGTATTCTGTAGGGTGGTCCAGGAGGGCCTTTCTGAGGAAGTGACCTTTAAGCAGAGCCCTGAAGGAAGTGGGCGAGTGAGCCATGTTAATATGGGGGGGAAGATGATAGCAGGTGATGGGAAGAGAAAGTGCAAAGGCCCTGAGGCACGACTGTGCCTCGCAGAAAGACAGCAAAGGAGACCTGAGTTATTGAAGCAGAAGAAGGAAAAATCAGAGAAAATGAGGTTTGGGTAGAGCAGGGGCCAAAACAGGGTGGGGCCTTGTGGGCCACTGGCAGGATGCTGATGTTCTTCCTGAGAGTGATGACAGGCCACCAGAGGGTGCCATGTGCCGAGTGCCGAACAGACTACAGCGCAGGAGTGGTAGGACCTGATAGCCCCGGGCTTTATGTGGTGGGCAGCAGGGGTCTGGCCCCCTAGCAGCACTAGGAGAGAGCAGCTGGCCTGGACAGTGGGATGCTGTCGAGCGTGAGCATGTCCCCAGGGCTGGGGCGGCTGAGGGAAAAGGCAGTTTAAGTAGATGTGACCAAAGGCGGGGCATGGGTTTCAGGAAATCTGACCTTGACCCTCGTTCTCCCCTCTGTCTGCAGCTAAAGCAGGAGATGGGCAACATCGTGACCGATCTCATTCAGAATTACAAGGACGGGCATGAGGACAGACTGCAAGAGGCCTGGGACTACGTGCAGGCCCAGGTAAGGTGGCAATGGTGGGGGGGGGGGGGTGAGGGTCCTGGCCGAATGTGTCTGAGTCGGGGCGTCTGTGCCCGACTGGATATGCCAGAGACTTTGTATGTGAGTGTGTATCTGTTGGGGACAAGGGGCCTCTGAGTCATCCCCCTGCTTGGCACCCCGGCTGCCACCACAGCCCCTCACTTGGGGGGCCCTAGGATCCTGGAGGCTACCCGGGACTCCCAGTGCCCCTAGTCTGTGGCCAGAGGGCGAGGGCCCTCATCTCAAGCCCAGCTGGGGAGTGTCGGGAGTCCGTCCTGGGGGTTAAGGAACTGGGTGCCAAGGCTGACATGCTGACCCGCGTCTGAGTGGAGGCTTCCTGTGGGAGGGTCTTGGCAGGGATGTGCCCATGGGAGCCTCCTGGGGTGAAGGGAATGTTCTTTCCAAATCCTGACCCAACTGGCAGTTAGGTCGGTTTGTGTGTAAAACTTTGAGCTGTGCGTGTATGTGTGTGTGTAGTCCACCTCAGTTCAGTGAGAGAGACTGACTGACTGAAGGAAGGAATGAGGTAATGACTGACTGACAGATTCAGTGACTGACGGAATGAATGAGTGCATGAGTGAACGATGGGACTAGCTGGCAGACAAAATGACTGGCTGATTGAATGAATGGAGGACTGACTGGCAGACAGACTGACTGATGACTGACTGAATGACAGACTGAATGAATGAATGACTATATGAATGAATGAATGACATAATGACTGATTATATGAATGAATGGCAGACATAACCACTGATGGAATGAATGAATGACTGAATGAGTGAATGCATGAATGATGGACTGACTGGCAGACAGAATGCCTGATTGTGTGAATGAATGACAGAAAGACTGAATGAATGAATGAGTGATAGAATGACTGACAGAATGACTGGCTGAATGAATGAACAAATGAATGACTGGCTGAAAGAATGAATGAAAGATGGCCTGACCAGCAGACAGAATGACTGGCTGTAGGAATGAATGAGTGAATGCATGAATGATGGACTGACTGGCAGACAGAATGATGGTAGGAATGAGTGACTGAATGACTGAATGACTGACAGGCAGACAGAATGACTGTAGGAATGAGTGACTGACTGAATGACTGACGGGCAGACAGAATGACTGTAGGAATGAATGACTGACTGACAGAATGAC
>CM053613.1:12441550-12470779 GCA_028646535.1 Procyon lotor
GAGAGATGGATGCCTGGTCACCCCCTTGGGAGCTGTCCCAATGCACCTGTCCCCGCAGTTACTGGCAAAGGATACGTGCCTGTTTGATTTCCGAGTACATGGTTTGTGCGATTAAAACCATTGCACGTGGACCTGCTTTGGAAAGTGTGGAGGCCCCGCAAATGCTAAAACATCCCCGTCTACTTCCTTCCTGGCCAGGAGTGGGAGGTGCCCTGAGGAAGACAAAGAGGAGAGAGGCTGGGAAGTCTGCTGAGGGAAGAAGGGGAGGCCAGCTCAGCTGTTCAGTGCGAACGTCCCACCCCGGTGGCATATGGGGGACATGTGGCCCTGTCCCTCCTGGCACCAGACAGACGTCACGCTGGGAGAGCTGGCAGCCAAGGGCCCAGAGCATTCCAGAGGGAACAGTTGGGCAGGACGCGAGAGTTTGGCGCCACAGCCTGGAGCCCGGCTCTGGAGCAGGGCCCGGCGGACGGCAGGAAGCCGAGAAGAGGTGGGCCCACAGGCTCCCCGTCCTCCAGGGCTCGAGGCGTCGCCCCTCCAGGCCTCCAGTGGGGACCAGGCCCCCACACCCCCAGGCCCTTGGAGCCTACCTTGCTTTAAGGAGTCGGCAATGCGCAAAGAGCCCCAGGCTTGGGCTTTGCTCTGCCACCCACTCCCCATGGGACCTCGAACTCATCACTCCTTTCCGGACCTCAGTTTGCACACAGTTTCTACATCATTCCAAACACCATCTTGCCTCCTGGAGCTAGTCAGCAGCGAGGTCTTTATCGCTAAGGGAAGAAAACAAGCAGGTTCTGTGGTTTCCCTGTAAAGAACCATCCATTATCTTGCAATCACACCCACTTTCCCCTCACGTTTTTGGCATTAAAGACTGCCATTTCTTTGATGGAATAAGGGCTAGTGATGGCAATCTTGTCGGACAGCCCCCCTCTTGCTGTAATATACTACTGGGGGTGTACGAAACCCCAAACTGTGAGCCACTGAACCAGGTAATTCCTAAAGGGCCTTCCAGAGCTGGGTGGAGCTCTTAGATGGACCCTCTTGCCTCCCGGGCTCTGATTTGGAACCTTGATCGCTACAACTTCCGTCTTGAACCTTCCACCTGTGCCCCAGGAGACAGGAGCGGCCTTGGGGTTCAGATTCAAGGCACTCTGGGCCAACACTGGGTCTCGCCTTCGATAAGCCATCTGAGCCCCGACATTTGATGTTCCATCCACCCCATGCCCCAGTGCAGCTCAAGGCAGGGAGGGGGCCGTTCCCTCCTCCAGTGATGTTGTGACCAGACTCCCAGGACGCGCCCCTGAGGACTCCAGACGGCGCAGGTGTGGGCTGACGGCCGTTCCCAGTGAACCGGGCTGCATCTGGGAGAGCCAAGTTTAAGTTGAGCGAGGGAGCAGCCCAGCTGGCCTGCGTGCGCCAGACCACAGAGGACGGGACTGCAGGCTTGCTGACCTCAAGGGGTGTGGACTGGCCGGGGCGGACCCAGCGCACTCACAGGCCCGCCAGACGGAGGGTGGGGGCCCTTGGAGGCAGCGGGAGCACCCCCACTCCTCACGGTCTCTCCTCCCGCAGACGGCGGGCAGGCTGGGGGGCAAAGGAGGCCGCAGACAGGCAGGGCTCTGGCTTCCTGGATCTGAGAGTTTGCACTCATTTATTATTTAGTAACTATGTCTCAATCACTGACTAAGGGATGTGTAAAGCCCCCCAGAGGGCGGGTGGGAGTGTGTGTCTGCGTGTCTGTGTGTATGCACGTGTGTACGCGTCTGTATGTCTGTGTGTGTCTGTGATGTGTGTGCGTGTGCGTGTCTGCAGGTGTGTGTGTCCCTGCGTGTGTGAGCACGTGCGTGTCTGTGGGTGGGGAGGGGGTCTCCGAGATGGGTCAGTGGGGCCTCTGTGACTCCAGCAGGGGCAGGGTGGGCAGGCCGGTGAAGCCACACTCCCAGGAGCAAATGCAGAGGGCGTGCGTGGAAGTTTCCGCCGTGCCTGACCCTGAGCCAGCGTCGGCCGCAAGGCAGGCTCCGGGGTGCGTCGTGAGCCTTTACTAACCTAGGCAGGCTCACTGTCCCCGGAAGTGCAGATGATGTGGAATGGCTTAAGTTCAAATTTGTTTTTAATTTAGTTCTTTAATCGGTAGCACACGCAGATACAGAAATGCGGATAATTTGGAAGGATGTCAGTGGAGTCAGCCTCCCACCACCCCCCGCAACTGCCCGGTTTCTCCCTCCAACGTCAGAGGCTCCCCCTGAATCTACATTCAAGGGAAAGGCCATCCTATCTGGTCTCAGGGGTGCAGTCCGTGTTAAAGCATCTCCTCCAGATGGGGAAACTGAGTCACAGACCTCACGGGGCTCAGGATTGTCTGGGTCAAACTCCTTCCTTCCACACGCTAGGAGAGAGATTGAGAGAGGTGACAGGGCCTTGAATTGACAAAATGGGTGAGGCTGGGAGTCGTGGGCCGGGGCTGGAACCCTCGACGCCTGACTCCCGGTCAGCGTTGTTTCTCCTGAGCGCACTGTTCCCCTAGCTGCTGGACAGAGCAGGTGGGACCCCTAAGAGGGCCTGGGACATGGTCAGTGCTGGGGCCCTCCCCAGACCAGGACCACACGCTTAGCAGGACTTCTGATCGGTGAAGGCTTCCCGGGTTGGAGCCGAAACAGGAGCCCAGGGCTGGGGCCCCCAGGCGGGGCATCATCAGATGACTGGGGGAGGCCCACCTCCTCATCTGTCTCCCTCCTTGCACCAGATGCCTTGAGGGCGGGGGGACCACTGGGAGGCCCCCTTCAACTGGCTTGTCATCGCTGGCAGGCGTGGCACCCTCTCTAGGTGGCCTCTGTGTCATCACACACAAAGCAGAGACTTCCAGGCCAGCGGTGAGGATGGAGCGAGAGAAAGCTTAGTTCTGGGCCTAGAGCACACACACCTGTCCATCTCAGAACAAAGAGGAATATTAGAGGCTACTAGAATATTGCCATGATTACTCCCCACCGGTGCCCTGGCCTTGAGATTTCTCTCCATGGCACTTGTCCACATTTGACATTCTAGATATTTTAGCCACTTTTTTTAATCATCTCTGTCCACGAAAGGATGGGGATTTCTGATTGTCTTCAGTAGGAATCCCCAGCACCCCGAACAGTGCCCAACACGGAGGAGATGCTCCATGAAAGGTTGTGGAATGAATGAATGAGTGAGTGAATGAATAGAGAATGAATGAAGCATTTCAGCTTTCAGCTCCAATACCCTTCAGTGTCGGTAAGGCATCATGGACCAGAGGAGGGGAGTGGGAGGGCAAAAGTGAGCTCACCCTAAAGAATGTTAGGGTCTGACCAGTCGTCAGGGAGGTCCTCAGCTCCATCAAAGATGATAGGGACCCAGCTGGGCAGAGAAGCTGGGGGAAGGACTCCCAGTGTTTCCAGATGCCCAGAATGTGGCCACCCTCTGACCACTGCCTGGAGGTGAGGACAGACCCCAGGGCACCCCTTCCCTAGGACACTGGGTCCCAAAGGCTGGGACAGCCGTGGAAGGCTGTCTGCCCTGTGGCCCCAGACCCACACTAGTGGTCCTGTGGCCTCTGTGATCCTGCTGTCCCAGCACTTACCCCAGGCCCCTTACCACAGCCTGCCTAGCTGGTGGGGGAGGGGATCTCCCCCATTGCTTGAGGACTTGGGCAGGGGCTTTGCCTGGCCCTAACCCTAGCAGAGAGTGTCACGGGGACTGGAGTTGTTGGAAGTGAGTGAAGGAACAAAGGTAGAAGTGCCTCCCTTCCCCAAAAAGGCAGCCCCTGCACCAGCCACCTCAGGATTCACTGCCGGCCTCCCGCACTGCACCTTGGCCACTTACTCACTCAAGGGCAGTCTCACAAAGGCCCAACTGTGGTCACAGACTCTGCATCTTCTCCCCTCTCTTGCCTCTCCCCACCCCCAGGATTGGTCTCAGCCCCTCTCCCTTCACCTCCCATTAAAATAAACATCCATTTTATGAGATTTCCTCAGGGTATCTCCCGCTCCCCAGACAGCCCCAACCTGGGCTTGGAAAACTGCTTTTCCCAACCCTGGGTTTTCTTTTTAATTGTCTTTTTCCTTTGACTTGCTTGGGGGGATGGTGGAGGAGGAGGGGTAATACAGCTGGGGTGCCCAGCTCCTTTGGAAATGAGGTGACAGCCAGCCCCCTACCCCACCCCCCAGCTGGGCAAGGATGAAGTTAACAGGCCCGCCAAATGTGTGCTCCAGGGCAGCCACGCCTGGCCCCTGTGGCAGAAGATGGGCAGAGAGGGGTATTGACAGGTCAAGGAAGGCTCAAATTTGCAAGAATATCAGCAGTTATAGGTAAGAGAGAGTCACATCAGACCCAAAACTGCTTGGCCCTGTGTGGCCACAGTTCTTCATTCATCCTCTCCTTGGAGAGCCCAGCTTCCTGGTTTCCATCTTGCCTGATGAACTAGTCCCATTATGGCCATCTGTCAATGTCACTAGGTCTTGAATTAGTCAGGGTTCTACGGAGAAACAAAACCAATAGGAGATCGGATTCATACACATGCACGCACATACCTATTTATGTATGGCATATGGCATAGAGAGAGAGAATATATATATACATATATATATACACACACACAGAGCATATTTTATATATATAGAGAGAGAGATTTATTATAAGCCATTGGCTCAAGCAATTATGGAGGCTGAAAGTCCCATAATCTGTTATGTGCAAGCTGGAGATCCAAGAAGGGCAGTGGTAATTCAGTCTGAATTACCTTCAGGGCCTCAGGCCTGAGAACCAGGGGCCCTGAAGGTTGGAGACAATGTTCCAACCCAAGCAATCTGTCAGGAAGTGGCAAATTTGTTCTTCCTCCATTTTTTTGAGGCCTTCCATTGATTGGGCGATGCCCACCACAGTGGTGAGATCACTGTTTTAAAGAGTCTACTGATTCAAATGCTAATTCTATCCAGAAATATCCTTATAGATTCACCCAGAAATCACGTTTGCCAAAAACCTGGGCCACCCGTTACCAGTCCAGATGATACATCAAATTAATCATCATACCCTTCTATTTACTTTCTTTCTGATAACCACCTTCTGCCTCCCTTTCCTTCTAGATCCAACTTAGAGACTACGTGACCCACCCTGTCAAAGACACTCTTGCCAATTCCTTCCTGAATCCCCCTCTTCCATTTATCTTTTGTATTCACCTACAAAGTTCCAGGCTTAGATGAGTTAATTCTCAGCTGTCTCCTTACCTGCACCAGGAAAGCGGGAGAAAATCACCTCTTAGGGTGGACTGATCCCACTGGAAATGCAGGAGCCTCAGTGGGCCCTCATAATACTCATAGTGACTTCGTGTACCTCGGGAGCCCCCAAGTCCCATAATACCTATTTCATTTCCTGCTGCTGTGCAACAAAATGCCCAAGACTCATTGGCATAAAATAATATTTAACTCGCAAATCTGTAATTTGGGGCTAGGCTCACTTTTGTTCCATCCAGGTGCTCCGGCAGCTCAACTGAAGATTGAAGGATCCACTTATGAGGGACTCATTCCCATGACTGGTAAGCCAGTGTCGCTCTCAGCTGAGAACTTGGAAACATTACGTGTGCGTGCGCGCACGCGCATGTGTGTTGGGAGAGTGGGGGAGGGGGACAATAAAGCAAATGGGAGTGAAATGCTTTTAACAAGTGGATTTGGGTAAAGGGCATATGAGTGTTCTTTGTACTATTTTTATGTTGGCAACCTTTTTGGGTAAATCTGAAATTACTTCCAAATAAAAGTTAAGCAAAAAAGTGTAATATATAAATTCCAAACATTGGAAATTTGGGGGTCTTTGTCATAATGTATGTCACAACGGTCAAAGACCAGACTGGACTCTGTGTTTGTTCAATCTGTGGAAATCTGTTGAAACTTAATTTTATGACCCAGTAGAATCATTCTGGCAAATTCTGTGTGCCCTTGGAAATAATTCTGTCATTATTTAATGTATGTTTCTGTACATCAGGCATTGCTTGTTAATCACATTGTTCCTGTCATCTCCATACTTACTGGTTTGTGAAGGTTTTTAGCCGCCATGTTGTATAAGCTACTGAGGGACGTGTATTAAAATCTCCCACCACGGTTATTGATCTATTTCTTTTTGTAATTCTCTAATATTTTTGTTTGTATATTACTAGGTACAAATAAAAAACAGACATCAACAGCAAAATAAACCAAACAAAGCAACTCCCCTCCACCATCTTCTCCCGTCTCCCTCACAGCCAATCATTCTTCTCAAAACACTTGGCTGCAACTGGGCAACTTGGTGTGACCTGAGGACCAGCAGTGTGAGCATTAGCTGGGACTTTGGTGGAAAAGCCAGTTCTCAGCTCTACCCCAGACCCCCCAAATTAAATCCCTGGTGAGTGGGGCTCTGGAACATGTTCAAAGGAGATAGTTCCTAAGCATGCTGTGTATTTGAGGAGCACTCATCTTCATTGCTTGCCTTGTCTGTGCCTTCCATTTATTCCTCTACCCATCCAATCTGGTTCCTGACACTCACTTTTCCCAAGTGATAGCTTTCATCAGACTCAAAAATGATATTCTATTTTTTAAAAGTTTTATTTATTTGACAGAGAGAGAGAAAGAGACACAGAGAGCACAAGCAGGGGGAGCAGCAGAGGGAGGGGGAGAAGCAGACTTTTCGCTGAGCAGGGAGCCCAATGTGGGGCTTGATCCCAGGACCCTGGGATCATGACCCCAGCTGAAGGCAAATGCCTAACCACTGAGTCATTCAGGTGCCCCCCAAAATGATATTCTACCTACTAAGTCCAATAGGAATTTTACCCCTTAGCAGTGTTCCACCTGTTGACAATTTTCTCTCTGAGTTTAGAGAACACTTTTCATGTTCTGTAAAATAATATATATGCTTATACAGAAGTTAATTATAGAGTATGGACCTAAATACTACAAAAAATAATCACCCCAAATCCTATCACCCAGAAGCAACTGTCATTAACATTTGATTACTACAATTCCAAACGTGCCTTTTTGCATATAGAGGGATAGAAGGATGGATAGATAGTAGAAAAATAGAGGTAAACTGTAATAATATGGGATAACAAATTTCTATTTCTAGGTAAAAAACAAAACAAAACTGAATTTAATTTTACTTGACCCTACCAGTATAAAAATGAATCTAGTGGGGGGGGAAAGAGATGACCTAATTTTAAAAACAATATTTTGACTGGATGCCATAAGGCTAAAAAGGAAACACTGTACACAGACACCGTTTTCCTTCATTTGTTCTCTAGGCAATCCAGGTGAACCACTCGGCTCTTTTTGAGTGTTTTTATCCAGCCTCTAAGTTAATGCTGGTCCCCAACCACAGGGCACTTTCATTGGGGGTTACTTTCCTTGGGTCGATTCTGGGGCTTCCTCCCCCTTCTGTTTATCCTCTGATAGTGGTCTGAGTGTTCCCACTACACTTTACCTCTCCACTGCTGCCTTCTGCTCCTGTAAAGATCCAGAAGTGAATAATCCTACATCTCAGGCTGATTCCATGGGTGTTCAGAGGGTTCTGGCAGATATCCAGCTCACTTTAGGGGACGGGATGAAACAGGGTCTCCTACTTCTCTGCCATCCTGCCCCTCCTCCTCTCTCAGGAGCCAGGTGAACCGCCCTGAAACGACTTTACATGCATATACTAGGGCTGAACAAATAGGTACATATATTCTAGATTATGAGAGCCACGTTTTTCACTGCTAGAGAAAGAAGTCACAAAGAAATAGGGCAGGGAGGCTGGAATGAATGCTGTAATCTTGGATTACACTCAAGATGTCAGTATGAACACATTTATTGTATGTGACACATGTAACTCATGTATGTTATATATATATATAATACATATTTACATGTATATATAATATATATATGTGTTATATAGCCACACAGAGAGATACGGAAATAAATATGGTTATGTGTGTATACATATATTTCCCAGCTCTGTCTACTGAAAGGACCCAGAAGCAGTGACACCCTAATAGTAACAAACACCCTTAGCCTTCAGATCTTGATCTCTAAAGACCATTCTCCAGTACAAGGAACTGGGGATCTCCAGAGACATGGCTGAATCTAATGCCAAAGTAGATAATATAATATATTATAGATATACAATATACATATTATTATAATATATCATAAATATTATTGTTATATTAGTATATTATTATGTATATAATATATAATATATCTTTACTATATTATAATATAATATAATACCAAAAAGGAAAAAAGTCCTCACGAAAATGAAACGAAACAACACAAAAACGGAAGCATGTCCAAAGGACATAAGACACTCAATGTCCTAAGTTGTTAGGGAATTGAAAATTAGAACAATGATGAGTACCATGACACACCTATTAGAATGGCTGAAATCTAAAAGGTGGTCTACATCAGATACTGGTGAGAATGTGGAGCATTGGTGGAAATTTGAAAATCGCCACCATTTTGGAAGACAGTGGTTTCTTACAAAGCTAAATATAGTCTTAATATATAATCCAGCGATTGTGTCCTTAGGCATTTATCCAATTTACTTGAAAATTTTGTCCACATAAAAACCTGCACATGAATGTTTAGAGTAGTTTCATTTACAATTTGCAATTCAGAAGCAACCAAAATGTTCCAATAGGTGAATGGGTAGGTGGATGGATGAGGAAACCTGCAGGTATCCAACAGTGGGATATTATCCAGTAATAAAGAGATAAGCTATGTAGCTACAAGGTAACACACAGGAACCTTAAATCCATATTGCTAAGGAAGAGAAGCCAGTCTGAAAGCCTACGCACTATATGATTCCAGCTCTATGTCATTCTGGAAAAGGCAAAAACACGGAGACAATAAAGAGATCAGTGATTGCCTGGGTCTGGAGGAGGGAGGGATGACGAGGTGGAGGATAAGGGATTTTTAAGGCAGTGAAACTATTCTACACGGAACTATAATTGTGGCTACTTGTCATTAAGCATTTGTTGAAACCCATAGAATGTACAAGAGTGAACCATAATGCAAACTATGGACTTTAGTTAATAATAATGTGTATTGACTCATTGGTTGTAACAAAGACACCACACTAATGTGAGGTATTAATAATAGAAGAAATGGAGGGGGGCTGGGGAGGGGGTAAATGGGAACTCTCTGTACTCGCCACTCAGTTTTTGTGTAAGACTGAAGTTCTCTTAAATATTAAGCCTCATTAGTAAAAGAAAGAAAAGAAAAAAGACACTGGAACCTGATTATTCTGTCAATGACTAAGCCCGGAATACTTTGGGCAACAAAATAGATAATGATAGTATTGGTGATAACCCAAAGAATAAAATAAATATTCATGAGTCCATACTGATGTAAACAAATGATTGACTAGATAAATAAATGCAGGAGAAGGAGACAAATCTTCCTTATACAGAATGCCAAATAATAAATGTGGGATGAATGAGGGTAATTGGAAATTATCATTTGAGCACAAGAGTAATAATTACCACAGATGAATGTCTCCCGAGTATCTCTCTAAAAATACTTATTAATTAATTACTGTGGTAGTTTTAGTATGTTTCCCCAAATTCTTTCATACTCTTCCCTCTGGAAGGTGGATGTTAATTCCTCTCCCCTTGAATAAGAGCTGGACTTAGTGATCCACTTCTGTCAAAATAGAGCGTAGAAAGGGAAAACGAGTTTCTTTTCACACAGAAACCTGGCAGACCCCACTTTACCCAAGTGATCAAGGTTAATGTCACCAATATGTCATGTTACTATCACATACTTAGTGATATGACATGAAAGGGGCACTTGAACTTTTTAGTATTCTTCCCCAAAATCTGCAGTATCAGTCTGATTGTAAGAAAAGATTAGGCAAACTCAAATTGGAAGATAGTTTACAAAATACCCAAGGACAGCTCTTCAAAAGTGTCAAGGTCACAAAAAACAAGAAGAGACTGAGAACAGTCACATATTGAAGGAGGTTAAGGAGGCATGAGAGCTAAATGTACTGTGCTTTGCTGGATTGGATCCCGGAGCAGGGAAAGGAGATCAGTAGGAAATTCAGTGAAGTCCAAATAAGGTCTGTACTTTAATAGTATTGTACCAACATCAATGTCTTAGCTTGGGCAAAAATGGCATGGTTATGTAAGATGTGAGCGTTAAGGAAAGCTGGGGAAGGTTGTGTGGAAAACACTACAACTTTTCTCGAAATTATCAAAATAAAAAGTTTAAAAATATATCACAAAATTGAAACAGAAGAAAGTGCTGAATTTCAGATAAAATTCTTTTGCATTACCAGTGACAGCAGTTTCTATCAGGCCATTTAAAGTTAAGAAACATGGTTGTGTAAAATGTTAATTACGAGATTAGACTAATTCTGGTATTTCCAAAATGCCATTTCCCCCACTTTATTCCAAGTATCTATTGATTCTTGCTGTGAAAACTGAGGAAATCAACACATTCACACCTTTTCCCACCTTCTGTCCTCCATATCCTGATTTTTGTTAGTCACATGAATACTACTTATTCTATTGTTGATGTTTATGGCATTTACACTGTGCTTAATACTCCAGATTCACAAAGATAGTTATTTCTATATTTAAATGGATTCAGTGCTTATCATCAATATGTTTACCCTGCCTCCTCCATTCTGAGCTTTTTATTTTAAGAAATCCTTTGCTGGAGCACCTGGATGGTTCAGTCAGTTGATTGTTCGACTCTTGATTTTTGGCTCAAGTCATGATCTCAGGGTCCTGGGACTGAGCCCTGTGTTGGCCTCTGGGCTCAGCAGGGAGTCTGCTTGGGGATTCTCTCCCTTTTCCTCCGCCCGTCCCCTTCTCTAAAATAAAGAAAGAAAGAATCTTAAAAAAAAAAAAGAAAGAAAGAAAGAAATCCTTTGCTGGCTAGATTTTATTGCCCAATTGTCTGTTTCAAGGAGTAAGAGGTGCTCATTGTCAAAGCTCTTGGTTGCTTGGGAATTTCTGTCCATGGCTTTCCTATTGGAAGGAAACATATCTGGGTATAAATTCACAATTTCTGTCCTTCACGACCTTGTAGACATTGCCCAGTGACCCTGGCACAGTGTGTGTCTGAGAGGCCTATAGCCAGCCTGATTTTTCCCCTTGTGTGACTCAAGACAGAGTTTTGCCTGTATAATTTTCTCTGTGGCCTTGAAGTTCAGGAACTTCATTAGAATATCATGCTTTATCTTGATGGTCCTGAATCTATTTTGTGTCTCCACATTCAGATCTTTATCGCAGGAAAAGTTTCTCCCCACTATGTCTGAATATTTTTCATCTTTCTTCCATTCCATTTTTCAGAAACACTGTGCAAATATTGTATATCTCTGGTCTGTTCTCCATGTCTTTTAGTCTTTCCTATAACTACTTGTTATGGGCTGAATTAGGGCTCCCCAAAAAGATATGTTGACGTCCTCATGCCTGGTACCTCAAAGTTGACATTATTGGAAAATAGTGTCATTGCGGATATGATTAGTTAAGATGAGGCCATACTGAACTAGAGTGGGCCCTTTATCCAATATGGCGTCCTTTTAAGAAGAGGGGACACAGAGAAAAACGCATGTGACAATGGTGGCAGGTTGGAGGTTTGCCAAGCCATCACCAGAAGCCAGGAGAGAGCCATAGAACAGATTCTCCCTCCAACCCCTCAGGAGGAGCCAATACTGCTAACACCTGGACTTCAGGCTTCTGGTTTCCAGAACTTGAGGACAATACATTTCTGCTGCTTTGAGACATCCAGTTTAAGCTACTTCATTACAGGCGCCGTAGGAAAATAGTATACTATTTTTATATGTTTATTTGTTCCTTTCCATTTATTTTTGTGTGGTTTTCTGCAGGTGTGAGCTACGTGCCCCTCTCTGTTCTTTGTCTGTTTATTGTTTTTTTTCCCCCTGATATGCTCTTTAATTTCTAAACAACTTTATTTGTTGCTTCCAGTTCTTTCCTGAATGCCGCCAATTCAGTCTCTTTCTGTCCGTGGCCTTGCCATAACTCTTTAAGGAACCCTGGCCATCTCTTAGCTCAGAGAGCTCAGACTGCCTGTAATCTCTTTGAGTGCGTGGACAGCTATGAACTTGAACTCTCCCTCGGCTTTTGTTCTTGTTTTTTATAGTAATTCCTCTTATGATGTAAGCTCTTTTGCCTTTTGCTTATGCTCCTCACCTCCATTTCCTTTTTTTTTTTTTTTTTTTTTTGAGAACCCTGATGGTTCCTTTGTGATCGTCATTCACCTTGGAACAGGCCAGCTGTTCGTTGAAGGATGATGTTGAAAAGAGCAGGCTAGGTGATTTTGGGAGTGATCACGTGTGTGCTGTCCAACACACTCTTACCAAATCCTTTATTTCCTTTCTGAGCACATAGCCTCCCCCCAGTTTCCATGCTCGGCATTCCAAGACTCAGCAAAGATCTCTAGGCTGTGGGGCTCCAGAGCCGCAATCTGCAACTTCTACCTGTCCCCCTCCTTCTCTGCCTTACTCGCAGGGTCCCTGTGCTGGGCAGCAGTTAGGTGCGAGGCGGAGAGAGAGGTGAGTCAGCAAGCAACTTCCTTCCCGCCGCCACACTGCCTGGTGGCATTGAACTGGGTCTGGATGGGGAAGTGACCGACATGCCCATGGCCTGAACTCAGCCTAGACCCTTGTCATCCACAGGCCTCTTCACTGGGCCATCCAGAGGGACACCTGCTTCCTCCTGCAGGATCTTTTCTCTCTTGTTTGAGATCATATTTTATAGCACATAGCAGATAGTCTTTACAGTTTAATGAAATGTGGAACTCTTCTTCTTTTCCTTCTCCAAATTCATTGAAGAGTAAATAAGCTATTTAAAATCCCTGCATCTTGGAAAGTTCTCTTCCCTTGGCATCCAGGATCCAACATACATGCCCAATTATCCTCTTTTCTGGCAGGGCACCCCTCCTCAGTGTCCCTTGCCCCGTTGTCCTTGTATTGACATGCAATGTAGGCAAAAAGGCCACACCACTGGTGAAAGGGGAGATGCCAGCCCTCCCACCCCAGGCACACAGCTCCATTATGCAGGGATGGGCCTCTTGGTTGAGTTAGTTACCACTAGACAGAGCTGCTCCTACAGGTCCATGGAAGGCTCTGCCATCCTTGTCCCCTCCTGAGGCCAGAGTCCCAGAGATAAGAACCAGGGGCTCACGCAGTAAAGACATTTGTCCCACCTCCTTCCTGCAGTTACAGGTCTGCTGGAGGGGGTCTGTTGGCTTCCAGGAATCCTGGATATTGATTCAACTGTTACATTACAGGGATTGCAGTGGAAGGAACATCAGTTTCTGAATATAAACAAGAGACTGTGCCACTCATGGTCCCAACGAGAGGTCCTGGAGCTCCTAACTGACTCCATACACTCAACCAAGGAGTAGATAGGAGGGTCTGGTGGCAGTGAGGATGGGGAATGGGAACCAGTGCCTGGGACCTGCATTTAAGCCCAACTGTGCTATTGATTGACCCATGGGACACACGTTGGGAACCACCGCCCTCTCCCCCACTCTTTGTCTCCATTTGTGCAAAGGCTGGAGTGGCTGGAGGGACCCATGAGTCTAATTCTGGGTCCCCTTCAACCCTCTCCTAGGGCTCACCCTGCTCTCCATTCCTTCTGTAAACCATTTTGGGCAGCTGGGTGGGGATTATTCTGAGACTTTGCTTGGGTGAGTCTGAGAAGGCCCCTTAGAACCTGAGGCTAGGGCCAGCTGGGCAACTCTGGGGCATCCGTTTCTGAGACCTGCAGGTCACCATGATCATTCACTGTTCCTTGTCAGTGAAAGAGGGCCTCAGGGCTTCTCTTCCCCAAGGAGGAAACTTATGGTCAGTGAACTGAGGGACTTCTGTGGCTCTGGGGGAGCCTTTCTGGCCAGGCATTTAGCTCTTCAGATGCTCCAAAGGAAATCTCTACTTATTTCAGAGACATAACCCTAAGTCGGTCTAGAGGCAGCAGTGGAAGGCTAAGTTACAGAACCTAGTTGACATTTGGGCTGTAGTCAAAGGCTTGACTGACAGGTAGAATTTGAGTCTTATCTCCAGTCACTAAGACCTTTGCATATTCCTGACATTTTTATTGCTTTTTACTTCTATCCTTACTTATCCACCTATGCGTCCATCCATCCATCCATCCATCCAAACATCATCCATCCATCCGTCCGTCCATCTGTCCACCCGTCCATCTGTCCATCCATCCGTCTATCCAACCACCATCCATTTGTCCACCTAACTATCCATCCAAGCATCCATCCATCCATTCTAATACCATCCATCCATTCTAATACCATCCATTCATCCCTCCATCCATTTCTCTAATCTAAGACCACCCATCCATCCTCTGTACATCATCCATTATCCTCCATCTTCTCATCCTTTCACTCATTATGCATCCATCCATCATCTATTCATTCAGTCAGCCCTCCCTCACTCTGTCCATCCCTTGTTCAAAAAAAATAGGCTTAACAACAATACTGCAACGACAAGTCTTGCTATGAACAACAATGGCCACTATTTACTGAAAGCTCTATGACTATAAAAGGTGCTGCGCTAAGTGCTTTACTTGCATTATGTCATGTAATCTACCTCTATCCTGTGGGTTCCATGCTACAGTTGAGAAAACTGAGATAGATAATCACCGGAGTACTTCCCTGGGGATACAAATAAGGAGAAGATACCATTTCTCTAACTTTCGGTGCTCACCACAGAGTAAAGAAGACGGATCAGTAAAATCACACAGGGTGTCTGCAAAGTCTAGAAGTGTCAACAATATTATTTATATATTTATTTATTTATTTAACAGACTGAAGATGGCCTTGACAACATTGTTTACATTCACAGACACTCTGTGCAGTAGAAAGACAGAGTAGTAGATGCTCCAACAGCATTAAAAAGAAAGTCCTCGCAGAAGTAGTGCAAGAGGGGAAGGGCCCAGGGAGAGGAGGAGGAGACCAGAGTAGGTCAGGGAGAGCTTCACCATACGGGTAACATTTGGGTTGAATGTGATTTTGCTAGGCAGGGAATGGCTTCCCAAGAGGAGGGCACATCAAGTACAAGGGCATGGAGTCATCAAGACAACCTGATCAGAGAAATGCAAATTGCTTTCAGTGTTTGGAAGAGAGGAGCCACAGGAGAACCTGGGCAAGATGAGGCTTTTAAGGAAGGCCACCATGAACCTCTGGGGTTCTTCTTGATTCGGTCTGAGAAATAAGTGCCCCAGGGACGCCCGGTGGACCTGATATATGTAGGCAGGGAAATACACCAGATTACAAAATAATCTATTCATATGACCCCATTTTATGCTATCAAGTGCATATACGTTTATAGAAAAAAGACTGGAAGATATCTAGAATCTTAATGGAGATTTCTAGAATCGGGGTTTTTTTGTTTTTTGTTTTTTTTTTTTTACTTTCCTCTGTACTTTCTCCACAACAAGCATGATGGAAGGCACTCGGGCTGGGAGTTAGGACACCTAGGTTCCTGTCTCCTTTTTGGCCTCTGATTTGCTGGGAGGGCTTGGGCAAGTCCCTTCCCCTCTCCGGCTATCTGCTTCCTCATCCGGAGGACAAGAGTTGGCCCAGCGTGCTTCAGGGTACTGTCTAGACTGGCTGCTCCAGATCAGGGTTTCTCCGATGCGGGACTGACAAAGCATTCTTGGGGATCCTTGCATCCTATCAAAAATTTCCAAAAAATTGTCCGCATGCTTTTGTTTTGATGATAAAATCTAAAAAATGGGTTCATACACGTAAAATACTAAGGATTATGTCTGACCTGTAGTAAACCCTCCTTACCTATGACCTATTTTTTAGTAAGAAAAAAAATGCCATTGCCATTTATCAAGATAGTCTCTCTTTTGCAGTGATAATTTACAATGGAAAGCCCTTCTCCTAGAGTAATATTTAGATCTCGGGCCCGAATTTCTCAAACAGGGGCCTGAGGGCCTGTGGACCTCAGGGGTCCCCAAGACACGTTTTCTTCTCTAAAGGGAGCCTACCGACTAGTCAAGTTCAAATAAGAAACACAGGTCCAGAGCCCCCAAAGAGCAGGGAACGGGGGCCTGGGCTATCTCTTCTCTCTGTTTTCACAGCTTTCCTTCAGCCTCGGTGACTGGCTTTTTCCTGAGTTTGGCAGAGGCCTTGGAAAGCCACGCACCTTTCCCAGGAAAACGAGTCCCTAGGGAGGCCTCCGGGCCCGCAGGCGCACTCGAGCACCTGTGTTCTGTAACGGAGCCCTAATTGAACTCACATTAACATTATGATTCCATTACAGGGAACAAGAGGCTGGCTGCAGGAATGCGCCCCATGGGGCCTAATCAGCTGGACCGGATCATTTATAAAGGGCTGTGCATCTGCTTGGAGCTCAGTGTTAAGTAAGGCAGACGGGGCCCTATTCATTATTAACAAGGCTTTATGCGTTTGGCCGGGCAAGAGTACAAAGCTGGCCGCATGGGGAGTCTGATGGAGGGGAGGCATTAGGGCACCAATTGCAAACGCCCCATCTGCCTGGCCCCTGGGGGGAACCCGAGAGGCCTTCTTCACCCAGGTGGCCAGGACTCCTGTCCCTGAGTCTTGCTTGCCAGTGGCAACCCTTCTCATGGGAGAGACTCATGACTGCCTGAGTCCCGTAACTAGTACGGCAGTCAGAATGTGAACCCGGGCAGGCGGGGTGGTCCAGAGCCCACACGCTCAGCCAACCTGCCACACACAGTCCGCCCCTTGGCAGCTGACACGGATCCTGGGTCGGGCCGTTGTGCCACTCAAGGTTCCTGCGACTTCAGATCTTTGAGTTTGTGATGGGAAGGAAAGTGCACTGGAAATCAGCAAAGGAAATGAGAAAATGCGGCTGGACGTTCAACCCCTCCACTCTTCACTGAGCTCATTCATTGCTCTAAGCACGCACGCTGTGCCAGGCACGGGGCTGGGTGCCGCAGCTAAGAAGGCAGTGGAAACCCAGTCCTTGCTTGAAAGGAGCCCAGAGCTGCTTGGAGAGCCCCCACTCTCTATACAGACCATGTGCACTAAACACCGTAGACACAGGATCTCTTGAATCCTTAACTACAATGAATGAATCCTTAATGTAATGTGTAAGAACTGTAAATGAGAAACTGATGACCTGTAAGTACTCCACTATGAAATATAAGTATGCAACATTAAATACGAAATTAATTAAATATGATCGAAGGCGATACCGTAGGACAGAAGCGCAGGCTCTGGAATGTACCAGACCTCATTCTAAATCCCAGCTGCCTGACTGTCGTGTTGACCCTGATCTCGTCATTTCACCTCTCAGGCGCCCCTCTCCTGCCTTGCTTTGTCCGGGGTGTTGGCCTGAGGTGAGAGGACAAGCGACACGGACATCTTGGAGGAAGGCGTGTTAGGTCATCACCAAATCGGCTCTGGCGGCGGGAGAGAAAATGGTGGTGGGAGCGTGGTGGTTGAGAGGGTGAGCTCTGAAGGCTCCGGAAGGCTCTCCGAGTGGATCTGGTTGCAAGTCAGGGCTCTGCTTGGGCTGCTGTGACCTGGGCAAGTAACTCTGTGTTGGGATTCTCGGCATCTCCCCGTGTAAAATGGGGCCAAGCGTAGCATTTCCCTTATAAGGCTATGACGGAGGTTAAATCAGACAGTGGATGTGACACGCAGAGCATGTGGTTGGAGACATTGTAAGTCTTCAGAAAAAGAAACAACAATGACAACAGCCCACCAACAAACAAAAAAACACAACAAACCACCGGCTCAGCTAGCATTCCCGAGGACAGCCGAGATGTGAAGGGAGCATCCTTAGATCCCCACCCGCTGAGACAAGTCTTCTGGGCCATTTGAGTTGGTAAAATGGGGGTAGACCGGAGATCGAAGCTCTGGGTTAAGAGGCGGTAATGGATATGTTTTATAAGCCTTAACACAATGCACACATGTGTGATTGTCCTTATTGAATGCTGACTGTATACCGGTCCAGAACTCAGATATGGGAGATGGGGAAAGAGAGGCATGGTCTGCTGCTCTCCGGGTACCCGGGTGGCGGAGGGAGGCACTGTGACAGCTCAGACTGCCCCGCAGGTGTGGTACCAACTGGGAAAAGCAAGCCCTCGGTGCAGGAAGAGAGAGCTTCTGCCTTCCTATCCACAGCATCTTGGGGTGGTGGCTTCACTGGGCATCAGAACACGGCATGTGTCTTTCCTTCCCCCCACATTTTACTCTCCCCCCACTTTCCGGTGAGAACACTTGAGTTCTGATCTCTTAGCAAGTTTCGATGATACGATACAGTGTTACCAATTGTAGCCACCCTGGTGGACATTGGATCCTCAGACCTTACTTGTCTTATAGCTGAAAACTTGCACCCTTTCACCCACCCCTCCCCATGTCCCCCTGACCCCAGCCCCTAGCATCACTTTTCTACTCCCTGTTTCTATGAATTTAACTTTTTTAAAAAAATAAAGATTCTACATATAAATGACGGCAGGTGTCTTTGTCTTTCTCCGTCTGGCTTATTGTGCCAGCATTGTGCCCCCGAGGTTCATCCATGTGGTAGTCAATGACAGGGTTTCTTTCATTTCAAAGGCTGAGAAATATTTTATTGTGTGTGCGAGGCGGTGTCTTCCCCTCCTCCCCCAGGCGCCGCCCTCTAGTAGTGACTCTGGTTATTTGTTCTTTGATCCGAGTATTCTTATGAAGTAGTGACATCAACCACAACAGCTGTCATCTGTCTAGCTCTTGCCATCGGTCTGGTGTCACACGTGGGTACCGTGTCACCTAGCCCTCGCGTTAGCCACAGATGGCGGATATAGCCAAGCCACCCAACACACAGGCGAGGAAACCGAAGCCTAGAGAGCTCTGCAGAGCTAGGATGTGGCCCTGAAATCCAACCCCCAACCGAATTTCAGCTCAGCTTCCTCTCCCGTTCATCCAACCCTTCCTCTGAAGGTACTGCTTGATGAGCCCTGCACGGACCTCAGAACGTCCCCAGGAGGTTGGTACTACTGTTGCCCCATTTCACAGATGAGGTTCCATGATTAAACAGCTTGCCCCTGGACGCGTCATTTAAGCAGCAGGACAGTGAACACACTTCTTTCTGAGAACGAAACCCACGGAAACCCACGGTCTCCACCTCACCTGTGTGCACAGGAGGGGTTCCTGGTGACCTTCTGCATCCTGGGGCTAGAGAGGAAGGGCCCCCGGGCACAGGGTGAAAGCAGCCTCATAGGGAAAACAGAGGCAGAGCCTTCTTTCAAAGGAACCAGTTGTCTCCACCAAACTGATTAAAAATAGAGGCTGCCAGCTGGGCTGCCCAGCAGCCACGCCGAGATCAGAAACCGCCTCCAGCAAGCCTAGGTTTTTTTAAGTTATTTATCTGTCTGCATTTTTCATCATTTGCCATTGATGTGCAAGGGCCCTTCCTGAGAACCCCTCCGGTGCCTGCCTGGCAGGGTGGCTGGCTCTTTGCCTCCTTCACCCCTGGGGTTCTCCCCACTTGACCGTGAGGCAGCCCGGCACCAGCTTCCTGCTCAGTGGCCTCCGAACCTGGATCCTGCCTTACCGGAACTGGGGGGGCCAAGGTCTCCCTCGGCTCCCCACTGCACCTCTGACAATGTGGCGAACGGGTATGGAACTTCTCCCCTCCCCCCGCACTTTGCCCTCCCTGCCCCAGGGGGGATCAACCTCTAGGGATCACATCTCAGGCTCCCCTACTCTCCATGGTGGTTGGGAGACACTGGTAGGAGACCAGAATGAGAGGAGAGAGGGTTTGGGGTGTTTACAACTAGGTTCAGCTGTGTCCGCTGTGGGGGGGCCCTCTCACACCCCAGTCCTGGGGGTATTCTCTCCCCTCCTGCCTTCAGGCCTCGGGAGGTAACGGCCCCCTGCTGTGGCTGGTTCTAGGGTGTCTCCTCAGGCATTCCTCTTTTGCAACTCTGTAAAGTCCCAGCTTCTTCAGCATCCCAGCGGGTAGGATTTCTGCCTTCTTCTAAGATCCCGAGTGATCCCCAAGAACTCCTGGCTGCAGGAAATGCAAGCCATGGACAGAAATAAAAGTTCTCAGGGCAAAGCTGCCAGGGACTCAGGAAAGACTCATGTTTGCTCCCGGTTAGAGGACACATGTTATGGTCTGTCCACCACTCACCTTAGGTAGACTGTCTCTTCTTGATGGGTAAACACAGAAGCTCTGTTAGAACAACATCCTCTTGACAGGCTTTGTCTAGAAAGGTCTGAGGCTGGATTTGCACCTCCTGGATGGGAGACAGAACCTTCTGATGGGGAGGAGGCTGGGGTCACACAATTCCCCACTAGAGCAATAGCCTTCCACCATCCCTGACCGGGGGGGACTTTAGGCAACTCCACCGCAGACCTCATGGAGCACCTCAACTGGCCTGCATGTGATTGAAAGACCAATGAAAAGAGCTTGACTAGCAAAAGTCTTATCTCAACCAACATAAACAGTTGGAGAATTGACAAATTCAGTGACTCTGTGGAAGCAAGTCCCTCAGCTGGCTTCTCAACTACCCTCTTGACTTTCCCTTCATGGTCACAAGGTGGCTGCCAAAGCTCCAGCAAGGTTTAGGATTACCTGTGCACTGGTTTTCACCTGGGCTCTGAGGAACCCTGGAGGCTAGAAGAGTAGAGCCAGGGCAGCAAGCCGTGTTTATCTGACTGATTCATGTGTTGGTTTCTGCATCTACAATGTGGCAATAATAATAGTAACTATCCAGGAGGTTATTTTTAGGGTCAAATTAGAAAAATCCATGTGAGGTGCTTAACACAGAGCCTGGCACAGAGGAAGTGCTCAAAACTTGTTGGCTCGTGTTCTTATAATCTATTTTTTTATATAAGAGATTTGAAATAAGAGTTCAAGGTCTAAAGCAGTTTGAAATGATTGGTCTTAGGGTCCAGGAGCCCAAAGAGCCATGACCTGGCTACCAGGCGCCCCAGGGCACATCTCAGCCTCCTCTTGCAGAATGGACCTGCCCATAGGGGTCATCTGGGGCTGCGACCATCAGCCTGGCCCCGGCTCCCTCCTGCTCCTTGAGTTGGGCGCCCTGACACAGTACACACCCGGCCCACCTTCTAGGGCTTGGTGAGGGGGAGGTCACACAGCACTGCCACTGAGCTTGTCTGGGGGAGGGGTTGCGACTTGACACGGGGTTTGATGCTTGTTGTGTCCTTGTGAGGAAGAGTGAAACTGCAGGTCAAGTGAGACTACCAGCTGGAAGTCACAGGTAATGGGGGAGGAGGGGCCGGTGAGGGGGGCCAGCAGGCGGGAAAAGCTCTTGCCTGACCCGAGGGAGAGGAGCCGGGGGTGGCCCTCTGCCACCCTCCACCGGGCCTCACCTCAGGGTTGACAGACCCACCCGCCAGGGCCTTTAGATGAGGCCTCTGACCTCTCGTTCCACCCAGGCAGCGGGACGAAGGGGGCTCGGGGAAGGGAAGCAGGGATGGAAAGGCCCAGCCTCCCATCCACCCCCTCCAAAAGGTCGAGAGAGCCCTCCTCCCCTCCTTCATGACCTGCAGTTTTCGAAACCAGATTGTTGCCATCTGGGTACTTTGGAGCCCTCTCTGGGTAGGTTCTTTCGACAACCCTAGTGCAAGATTTTCCAGACATGCCTGATTGTAAGAATCACTTGGGGCCCTTGTCAAAAACACGGCTTCCAGAGCCTGGATCCCCTTGCGTTTTGATTTAGGGAGTCAAGGTGGGTCTGAGGAGCCTGCATTTTTACCAGCACCTCAAAAATTTGATGGAAGCTGGAGAATCACATAGCCACTGAGATCAAGAGAAGGGAGTGGGCTATGGATCGCTTCTGACCCCGCCTAGATGCTGTGTGACCTCGGGCTAACGACTTAACCTTTCTGATTCCTTGTGAGACAAAATGGCGACAAGAGAGTACCTACCCCAGAGCGTCATTGTGAAGCCCAAAACCAAGCAGAGGAAACTCGTCACCCGCCTGGCCAGCATCAGGAGATGGTGGGGACTGTCATTCTTTTTGTTGTTATTGTTAATATCAGGGTGAACCCCTGCCCACACAAGGACAAGATTGAAGGGTGCGGGGGGCGCCTCCACCAGCCTCAAGGCCTACATTTTGTTCTCTCCCATGGCCCCAGGAAGAGTTTGGCCCTATTTGCCCTTAGGATCTGTTAATGCCATTAGCTCTGGGGTCACACCCCTCATACCACCCTTGACACCTCCCTTCCCCAGAGCCCCATTGGGCAGTGTCTGCTTCTCCGGTCAGCGCTGCCTGTGGAGGCTGCGGGGCGGGGGGGCATCAATCCTGCTTCAGGTGATGAGGGGAGAGCTTCCAGGCTGGGAGCTGGGGGCTGGGCAGGGATTGCGGGGTGGGGGGTGCTCTCAGCTTGGAGGGTTACCAGTCCCGGTTCTGCCCTTGGTGTCAGGCCAGCTGACGAGTCCTGACCCCTCACCTGGCCTCCGGGGAGGCTGGAACGAGGTTGCTGAGTGAAGACAGCCAAGTGGGGGGATATAAAGAGTCCCCCACAAGCCTCCTCCCCGCCTTCCCTTGGCCTGAGGGTGCGGGGGGTTCCCAAGTTTCAGACACCAGATGTCTTTGCAGTTCCCCAGCACACACTGGGTCCGCAAGGACCTTGGGCAAGTCCCGTCACCTTGCTGTGCCTTAGTGTCCCCATCTGTGAAATGGGGATAATAGTGGCACCCCCCACATAACATGATTGTGATGGATAACTGAATTCGTGCCCAGCAAGGGGGTTATTCATTATCCACTTCCTGATCCGGGGGCAACAGACTCTTGCACTGTCTGAGCAGAAGTTCTGCAAGTCCACCGAGGACAGGCTGATGTGTGTCCACGAGCTCCGTGGAGCCCCACCCCCCACCCAGCCATCTGGAGACTGCTCTGGCTTCGGTGAGGTCTCTGCAGCAAATACTACATCAGTACGATCTCTACCTCAAATACTCTTTCTTACTCAGAAGGAGCCCAAGGAATTGTGCTCCTGCTTTTCCTCTTGGGGCTCAGATTGTGTTTCCTGTTTCCTGCCATCACCGTCACGGTGGTGAAAAGAGTCTTGGATTTGGACTCAAGTCATAGCCTCCAAGCAGACTTCCCGACACCCAGGCTGGTTCTCTTTCCCCTCCACTGGTCTGACTCCAAACCTGCGTGGTAGGGATGCCCCGTTCTCACCCCAGTGGGGTGGGCTTCTCAGCCAGAACCCCCCCTCACTGTACTCTCGAGAAACACCAAACTTCTACATCCTGCTCTCTCCCGCCTCTATGCCTCTCCTTATTCTCAGACCCCCCCTTTCTCCTTTTGTGCATTTATCATCCTTCCAGACTTGCTCAACTCAGATATCACCTCCTCCTTCAAACTTTCTCAACTGCACCGAGAAGACATAGACTCAAGATATGTTCAGGATTCTGTTGGTTGCAAGTGACAGGAATGCAAATCGAAGCAGATGAAACAATAACAGGGATCTCTTTACTCGTGTACTGAAAATGTCAACATGTAGGGCTTCAGGCACTGCTGGATCCAGGGTTTTTAATTCTCTTTGCATTCACTTCTGGCTGTCTCTCAGTTCTGCTTCCCTCTGGACTGGAGCTTCTCACCCAGAGGCCAGAGAGCCCCTGGCACGTCCAGTCTGCCTCGTTAGATACTCTTGGCAATCCTGGTGGAAGTGCAACTTCCTTTTTCTGAGTTAAATTCCAGAAGCGTTTGTTTTTTTGGTTTTTTCCTATATTAGACTTAGAGTCACAGGTCCAATAGGATTAGTCATAATCCTTCCTGCCTGACACCCTCTTGTCATGGGTTCATGAACGATTCTGCTTTGTTTGTTTATTTATATAAATAAGCGCTCAGGACCTGAATATCCAAGAGAAGAGTCAGAACATTTATTTTAAAACTTGCACTTCTGTGGGCTTCTGTCCTATTCCAACTGTCAGCCTCCCTCTATCCAAGGAGGCCACCAGAGAGAAATTAACTTTTTATTAGTTTTAAAGCATATACGTGTATTTCTTCATGAAAAAGGGAAGTTTAAGGGAAAAAAAAATGTCAAGTGGAATAAATGAAGGTCTGTCCTCAGAAAGACTAGCTGCTGGTCTGTATGGCCACCTCGGAAAGGTGTCCGCAACACATTATCTAGTGTAAAAACAAGTTATAGAAGTATAGATTTAATATGATCCAGATTTTGTAAAAGAAAAAAATAATAAGTGAGTGGATCGGGTATTGGGCAAAAATGTGGAGAAGGGCACATGGCGAGTTCTCAGCAATGGCCACCTGCGTCTAGTTGGTAGGAGAGAACAGAGTTCCACACTCTATACTGTTGGGAGTCCTCTTGACAGTGTGCCTTACCTATACATAGAAAATGTGCAAATAACGAAATAAAGGTGAAACAAATGAGGTGGGTTTTTTTTTTTACTTAATTTTATTTGCGAGAGTGGGGGAGGGGCAGAGAGAGAGAGAGAAGCCCACTCCCCACGGGGCTCGATTCCAAGGCAGACAACTAACCATCTGAGCCACCCAGGTGCCCTTCAATAAGCCTTTTATAGCATTCGGTCTTAACTCACATAGTTAATATTCTTACTCCATAAAGAGCACTTTCAAATCAATGAGAACAGTTTTTATTTCTATTTAGGAATAGATTATAAATAGAAAAAAATGGATAAAGAATAAAGGGAAAATTTTTTGTAAAGATTTTATATATTCATTTGTCAGAGAGAGTGAGCACAAGCAGGGGAGTGGCAGGGAGAGGGAGAAGCAGGCTCCCCGCTGAGCAGAGAGCCCGATGCGGGGCTCCATCCCAGGACCCCAGGATCATGACCCATGCCGAAGGCAGACACTTAACCGACTGAGCCACCCAGGTGTCCCAAGAACAAAGGATAATTTAAGAAAAAAATGCATAGCCAGTAAACCCAGGGGAAGATTAAGTTATACTAGTGATCGTAGAAATGCCATTTAAAAGGCCAGTCCTATTCCCAGCGAAGAAGTGTGCCCCCCAGAACCATGTCCCCCACTGTTCCCTTCCCATCTGCTTAGACCTGGGCAGGAATTCCCACTCACCTCCCAGGAGATGGGACAGTGGGCCTGATCCGTTTCTGGCTGGGCCTTCACATCCAAACAGCCTCTGTTCAGGGGTCCTGAAAGCGGGGCTAAAGTCATTCTGAACAATTTCCTGACCCAGAGAGGAGCTAGCTCCTGGAGCCCAAAAAGCCTGGTGCTTAGCTGGCTCCATGGAAAGTTCTGGAACCGAGAGCAGACAGGTCCAGGCAGGCCCAAACAAGACATCCTCTGTGAGTGGTAATGAGAGGGGTATCAGAGAGCCCCCCCCCAACATATCTCCAGTCACTCATGCATTCACCCACTGAATGTGTGCTGAACCCCTAACAATATTGTCTCAATTCTTACCACTTCATAAGTGTTCTGCAAACTGGTTCTCCAATCCCTCATGCCTGGCACCATCTTTTAATGTTAAAATTACATAATATCCTCTTTAATACTCTGAAATGACTCCCATGGATACTGTAACCTATCTACACACACGATTTTTAAATAACCATATATAATGCCCCGATATGAAGGAGACGGTCAAAGAAACTTACATGAAATCAGATCTGTCGGAGTGAGTATGCGCTCAGGCCCCGCTGCCCGGGAAGACACAAGGAAGGTGTCAGGAGCCCAAGCCCAGCGCAGACCCCTCACAAGGGTGATGGCTACAAGGCACGGGAACGTCGGGCACAGCATGGAGACGCCACCACCCCCACGGGGTCGTCGTCCAAAACTGTGAGCCGTTCTTGGCATGTCCCAGATAAAGCTAAGTACGGACTTCTCTTGTTTTTGTCCTTACTTCGTTGCACCTCTGGAAAATTCACTGTCTATTCAAACTGTGCAAAAATGCTTTATATTATATGTAAAGCAGAGCTAGAGTCTAGACCCATATAATTATAAACATCTTTTCTCCCCTGCATGTTTGTCCAGGAGGACACGTGGCTGTCATGTGGGTTTTGGAGAGATTCCTCACTGGGTGGGACTGTCCTCCTCTTTGCTCACCCCCTGCCTTCCCCAGTCTGCTGCCCACTCAATACAGCGGTCCTCTCCACTGGCCCCCACCGTTGTTGACGATCCAGAACGCCCCTGTCTATTTCCAAAACATCCCCTGGGGTAGTTCCGCCCAATGATACGTGCCATTGAATCATCTCAACAAAGCTGATGGATGAGATACTAATATTATCCCCATTTTACAGATGAGGAAACTGAGACCATCCAGGTGGGAGCCACTGAGCTGGGACCCCTACCTGATTTTGTCTTAAATCCAGTCCAGTTTGCCACACTGCTTTCCCTCCTGTCCCTCGGGCCTGGGCTGGGACTGGGGACACAGAAGTGAGAAGGGAGGATACTGACCCCTCCACGTCGAGGCAATGGACAGAGGCACACGGAGGTGCAGGGCGATCGCGAGTAAGAGCTTCACGGGAAATGGAGGAGGATGCACGGTCGGGGGCGGGGTGGTGTTCCAGGCAAGGGGAAAGACCCAAGCAAAGGCGTAGAGGACAAGGGGGCATGATGTGCTTCTTGTGAGGAGCAGGGGGGTGGATGGCAGGGGCCTGGGCTTGCACGGGAGGCTGTGACGTCACTGTGACGTGCCCGAGAGGCCCGGCAAAGCACTGTGGCCTGGTCAGGGCAGCAGTGGGGAGCCATGGGAGTTTTTCCAGCAGGTTAGCTCTGTGAAGGTGTGAGTTCTGGAATAATCCCTTGGATCAAGGAGGAGGATGGGGACACGAGCTATGGGACCAGTGGTGGGGGAGGGAGGAGTCTCTGCATCCAGGCTGGGGATGTGGGTGGGACCGCGATGGCAGAGCCGTTTCAGAGACAGGTCACAGCCTTGTGACAGAGGGAAGCAGCCTCGAATGAGGGACAGCAGGCAATGGCGGGGGCGGGGGGGAGGGGAGAGAAGCTGAGTCAGCCGGACAAGTCTGGATGGGGACACGGTGACAGTGAACTCCGACTCTTTCTCCTCCCGGCGCCTCTGCACCTGGAACAGTTCCCCCCACCACCACCACCACCCCACACCCCCGTTCCAGGGTGGCCAGAGGTGAAACATCTCCCCCTGAGAAAGGCTGTCCGGACCCCCAGCTGCCCTCCCCAGTCTGAAGCTCCTCCCCTCTGCTACTTCCTGTTCCTCCCCCCCCTCGGTGACAACTCCTCCCTGAAAGCCACCGCTCTGGACTTTGATGTCAGATCTGCCACCTCCTCACCCCGTGGTCTTCCTTCAAGTCACAGGGGGTCGCGGGCCCTTCTCTCTGAGCTCCCTGGTGACATAGGGATGTGTCAGGCTCTCAGGGGGAGCCCAGGGTAGGAGTGGGGTTGGGGGGCTCTGTGAGCCTTTCCCCCACCTGCTGCAAGAGGACAGTGGGAGGGCCCTGCACTCCTCCACCCCTGCTCCGTGTGCGTGTGCGCGCTCTTGTCTCTGTGTGTCTGTGCGTGTCTCTGTGTGAGTCCGTGTGCATCCGTGTGCGTGTGGAGTGAGGGGCTCCAGTGGGGAGGCAGCCCTCATCTTTCCTGGAAGCTAGAGGCAGGAGGCAAGAGGCAGCCAGTTCGCAGGCCCAGGGGAAGAAGTGCCAGACCTGAGCTCAGCAGGCTGGAGACGCACCCCCTCCACCCCCTGCCCCCCACCCAGCCCCCACCTGTGCCCTGCCTGAGGTCCTACAGGCCTGGCCGGCAACCCCTCTCCCCTCCCCACACAGCTCCTCCAAGGAGCCTCTGCTTTAACACTAGAAGCTAACCATCTTCACGCCGTGCTCTGATTTCCACTGCCTCCCTTGACCCCGCACCAGCTCGGGGACCCATCTCTCAGATGGGGAAACTGAGGCCGAGGGAGACTGTAACTCACCCGGGGATGTGGACCAGGCAGAGGCAACATACACTGTCATCGCCATCCCACGTGCGGGTACCCCCCAGCTGGGCACCCCGTGCTGGCAGAGGGACCTGGCTGGTGGGGGCCCTTAGGCCGTGGGTGGTCCGCCCTGGCCCGGAGCCCCTGAGAGCCTTGCTCCCACCATCACAGACCCTCTCAGGAGGGCCTGCCTTTTTCTCCCTATCTCCTTGGGCAGGAAATGCACCAGGAGCAGATAAGGAGAAGTGAGGGGGCTCTGGCACTGGGGGCTTTGGCCGCCCTCACACAGGGCAGAAGAATGGAAGGAAATGGCCAGAGAGAGGCAAGTGTCTGCGGGGGTGGGGACAGCGAGGTTATCGGCTATAAATAACCCTATCTCCAGGATCCCTCCGGGAGAGGCCCAGAAGGGCGTCGGGCCAGAGGGCCTGGTCTCAGTGGCCGGGGGTGGCCAGGGGTCATTAGTGTGGCCTGCGATTCAGATCAAAGGGCCTGAGATCCACCCCCTTGCCTCCTGCTGGAGGCAGCTGCTCTGACCCTATAGCTGCCCAGGAAGATGGTGCATTCTGGAATCTTCCACACCTTTCTTGGATCCGTTCACACACCCACGCATTCACACAGTTGTGCCTCTCTTCACCCATTCCTTCATCCCACCCCCTTCTCTGTCCATCTACCCACCCTGCCCTCCCGGCCTCTGAGCCTTCCCATTGGCCGTTCCTTCTGCCCCCACACTTTTCCTTTGCTCTTCCCCTTGCTAACTGGGCCGTGAGGGTCCAGCCTATTCAACATTCTCCAGGAAGCCTTGCCAGAGCCCCAAGTCCAGGAGAAGGAGTGTGCCCCCACGGACCCCCACAGCCCTGGTCTTCCCTTTCTGTGGCCCTTAGTCACAGCTCTACTTCCGGCTTGTTTCCATTCCCCTCGTTCTCTGAGGGAGCTGATGATTCCCTCCCGGCTAGCAGGCAGGACAAAGCCTGGCACTTAGGAAGCACTTCATAAATTCCTTTGGCGTCTTTATGTTCATATCTGTCTCTTCTCCCTTCTTCCTTCTTCCCACCTCCCTTTCTGGGCTTCCTGAACACTGGCCTGAGCCAGGTCTGACGTTTGCCCGTGCCCTTGAGGATGGCTGAGCCGGGTGTGCGAGTAGATGAGAGGAGGGAAGAGGGGAGTGGGGCAGGGGGGAGGGGGCCTTGAGCAAGTCACACGACAGCAGGTAGAAAGAGAGAGGTCAACTCCTGGGACTTGGAGGGAGTGAGCTCTCAGTGGCGGGGGAGGGCATGAGGAGGCAATGAGGGGGGCTTCACGGAGGAGGTGACCCCAGAGCCAGGACTTGACTTCGTGAAGATGGCAGTAGGCTGAGGGGCGGGCTCAGCTACCTCAGGAGACACACAAGAGGGAAAGCTCA
>CM053613.1:12471279-12502107 GCA_028646535.1 Procyon lotor
GGGGAGGGGGAGAGGGGTAGAGGGGAAGAAGCTTCGGAGGGAGGATGAGGTGAGAGGGAGGGACAGACAGGAGGAGGGAAGGGGAGGGGGGAGGGAAAGAGAAAGGGTAGGGAGGATGGAATGAGGGGGGAGGGAGAGGAGAGGAGGAGGAGGTGGGAGAGAGAGAGAATGGGGGAGGGAAGAGGAAGGAGGGGGCTGGAGTGGAGGGGGGAGGGCAGAGGGAAGGAAGAGTGGGAGGGAAGGGAAGGGGAGGGAAGGAAGGAGTGGGGCAGCTGGATGGAGAAAGGACAGAAAGCAGGACAGGAAGAGAGGAGGAGAGTCAGGGAAAGCCCTCACAGAAGACAGAAAAACAGACTCAGAGACAGAAAGACGCACAGGGAGGTGGACAGACAGACAAGGGGAAAGGGCTAATGAGAGATGAGGGTGATGGGGCGACAGGAAGAGGAGAGTGAGACTGATGCGCGGAGACCAGACAGGGTGGGCTGCCAGGAGCCAAACGGGCTGGGGACCAATGCACTGGAGAGAGCACTTTGCAAAAGCCAGACCAGCAGGGCAAAGGAAAAGGGTATGAGAAAAGCCCCCAAAACGCGAGGTAAAGAAAACAGAGAGAGCTGGGCCTAGAAGGAGAGGGAGGAGGTGGTGGGGGCGGGGCTGGGGGCAGAGGTGGGGCTTCCAGACCCCCCCTCCCAGTGCAGGACCCACAGACAACCGTTGTCTGCTCCAGGATGGGTCATCAGGACTCTGGCCCCGGTCTCTGCCCAGGACGGCAGCCAGGCAGGGTGTCCCTGGGACCCAGAGCCTTGGGTCTGGGCTGTTGGGTGGGGACCGCAAGGAACAGTGCCTTGCAGCAGCAGGAGGCTGCCCAGAGGTTTCCTGGTGGCGGCTGTGCACCCCGGGTCTTCCATATGCCCCTGTGCCTATGTTTAGCAACCTATCGCTGCGGAACTGGAGCCGCATTTACACCGGGGTTGGGGGGTGACTGAGGGGGGATGGCCTCTCCTCAGGGAAAGGAAGTTGGCAGTGTTTTGCCTTTCAAGGTGGTGTTGCCATCTTGCCAGGTTGGGATTCCCAGGCAACCTGCACTCCAGCTGAGAGAAAATTAAGCTCTGCTGCTTTGCCACCAAAAGATAAATTCCTCCCCAGATGGTGCCAGGAAAGCAACTTTTCTCTTTCAAATAACTCCATAGGCTTCCCTGGCCAAGACAAAGGAGAGCTAGAGAACCCAGGACCTTCTTTTTGCTTTGGCTACTGGGAAGCTCAGATCTGAATTACAATGATTAATTCATTTATAGTTTCTAATCTGCGGATTCTTCACTTGAAGGGCATGGATGCCAAAGCCTTCGTAGAACTCCCGAACCTTTATGCAAAATTATTGTCTTGGTAGGCTCCGGCTGCTATAACAAAGCGCTATAGGTCAGGTGCCTACAATGACATACATTTATTCTGCACAGTTCTGGAAGGTGAGAAGTCCAAGGTCAAGGTCCCAGCAGATTTGCAGATGGCTGCTTTTTTGCTGGATCCTCATATGGTGGAGAGAGGAAGCTCTGGTGTCACTTTCTTTACTGGTAAGAGCACTGACCCCATCCTAGGGGTCTTACCCTCAAGATGTCACCTTCTAATCACCTCCCAAAGGCCCCACCTCCAGATATCGGCACAACCGGAGGTTAGGGCTTCAACATAGATATTTGGCCGGAGAGGGGGAAACACAAACATTCGATCCATCACAATTATACGTAGATGTATTTTTCTGGGAAGGGGGTCCTCAGCTTTCTCAAGGTCCTCAAAGACGTTCCTTACCTTGAAAAGGTTAAGAAAAGGGGCCAGTCTGGATTAAGCTTGCTGTAGTACATCTGTTGGGTCAAGCACCATCTAGTACCCATCCCCCTGTTGCAGACGCTTGGGTGGTCCCCCAAATCCCTGTCCTCTTCCGCCACAGTAACACAACTGCAGGTGTGGACTCGGCTGCGGAGGCGGCCAGATTTCCTTTCCTGCTCTGCACCTACACGTGGCCGCCGCCAAGTTCTGACCAAAAGGCTGTGAATGGAAACCATGGTGGGACTCCCAGGTCGTGCCTAGAGACCCTGGGTGGACCTTTCCCGCGTTCCCTTCCCCTCCCCCTTGGCTCGGACCTGGGCTCCCCCGAGCGAGGCATGAAAGAGAGACAGACAGACAGACAGACAGAGACAGATGGAGCCAGAGAAAGGAAGGTGGAAGCTGAAATGCCTTTCACGATCTAGTCCCAGAAGTCCCACGTGGTCACTTTTGCCTATTGGCTAGAAGGGCATTGCTAGGGGCGCCTGGGTGGCTCAGTCGGTTAAGCGTCAGCCTTCGGCTCTGGTCACGGTCCTGGAGTCGCGGTTAAGAGCACTATCCCTCAGACAGCTAAGCCTCCCTTTAGAGTTACAGCTTCCCCTTCTGCAAAGTGGGCTAGAATAGCAGGAGTAGTTGACAAGAGCTGTGTGCGGACTGGATGGGCCGAAACACACCGCTGCGAGCAGGGCTCCCGGCTGAGAGCAGGTTCTGATCATTGTCGGGGGGTCACTGGTGTTCCCCGGGGCTGCCCTCTGGCGTGACTTCCAGCATGGTGCCCCGGATACAGTAGGTGCGCAATAAACATGTGCCGGCGCCACTCACATACTCTCAGGAGCCTCCCCGTGTCCCCAGGTGGCTCTAACAGACCTCTGTAAACACAAGAGGAACTAGAAGAAATTTGAAGCCAAAGGGCAGACAGAAGAAGATTTAAAGGGAATAAATCCCGTGGCCAAGCCTCTCTCACAAAGGAGGCTCCCACGAATGAGCAAGCTCACAGTCCCATCTTCTCTGTCTTGTGATTTTCTCTATCAGGGGTTTGAGCCCAAGTGGGGAGAAGGGGCTGGGGCCAGGCTGCCTCCCTGTGCCAGTGCCAGTGGTCAACCTGAGTGCGGGAGGGGATGAGGGGAGGCATTTGCACTTGGTGATGGTCTCTAGAAGACTACCCGGGTCCCAGTGGGTCTCTCTCTGTCACTCCTTTGCAGGGGTTGGGCAGAGGACTATGTGTTTGGAGGGACAGGGGGCAGAACTTCCGTGCAGTATTTCAAAGTTTCATTCCTAGGGAGCTAGGTAGAGGAATGAAGTTCATTCATTCATTCATTCATTCATTCTATTAGCAGTTGACCACAGAACCTCCGATGTGAGTCAGGATTTAAGCCAGGCCCTTTCTCTATCGCCTAGGTATGAGTTTTAAAGCTCATGCATCCCAGAACGTGAGCCTGTGCCTGTTCCATAGCAAACATTTTCAAAATGTCTGTTGAATGAATGAATAAATTCACTATGCTACTTAAGCCCCCAGCCTTCAGAACTCCATAAAGCCAGAATTCTTTAGCTTAGCATCTTGGGGGCGGCTACCTAGTTCTCTGGCTTGGCTTCCTATCCTCTTCCCTCTGGGCATCCCATGATTTCAACATATGAACCCTCCACATTTCCCAGAGGGTTCTCACACTCTTTCTCACCCTCTTCCCTTTGACTTGGGACATCCTCCCCCTTTGTTCAGCTGGCAAACTCCTATACATCCTTTAAAACCCCAATGAACATCATTTGTCATGAAAAGACTTTCTTGGTCTCTCTGGTTGCATCTGCTGTCCCCAGCCAGGGCCTGCCACGTGGAAACAAAGACGCTAAACACACCACCTCTACTCTCAGAGAGTGCCAGTCCAAGGCTCCCACCATTCACACGTTCCCCATTTTGTGTCTTCTTTGTGCTAGGCTTTGTTCTAGGTACACAGACGCAGCAGTAAGCAACACAAGGACCTCCGTCCACGACGAGCTTATCTTCCCACATTACGAATAAGTACATGATACAGAATCTTGGAAGACCTGAAGTCCGATTAAAATTAGGACAGGATTCGTGGTATTAGGACTACAATTATTGTGGTATTAGGACTACAGTTTTAAACGAAATTGTAATTTCGTTTTCGGCCAGGGTAATCCTTGCTGCTTGGGAGCGATGAGATGAGACCGTGTGAGTCATGTCGCTATCTGGGGCAAGATTCCAGGGGGTGGGAACATCTGCATGCCGGTGTTGGGGGAATGGCCGATATGGCTGGAGAGCAGTGAGCGAGGTGGGAGATGGGGTATGGGAGCTGATACAAGGCAAAGGGTGGGGACAAGTGAGGCTGGGCCTGGTGGGTCGTTGTCAGAACTTCAGCCATTCCTCTGAAAACAACAAGGACAAATCCACGTGCTCCCCGAGCCCCAGGACCATTGCACCTGGCATTTCTCACTTCTGAGCCCGGTAGCGTAAGCTGGGGTTCCCTCCCAGGCCTGGGCTTGGCCGAGTCTTCTGTGTGCCCTATGGCCGGGGGCGCCCTAGGAAACTCGCTTTGGAGGGTGAGGGCACACTCTTTCATATGATGCGGGACGACCCCCCCATGAGCACCATCCCACATGGAGGGACGGCAGGCAGAGAGGCGGGGAGGGCAGGGAGAAGAGAGAGGTATTTATCAGAGCTGCAGAAAGCGTGAGCTGAAAGGGACTCGTGGCTCATCTCCTCCAACCCAAACCACTCAGAAAGGGCAGGTCCCTTCTCTCCAGGCCACCAGGATGTCACCGGCAAAGCCAGAACTGGAATATACACCTGCTGATGTTGGGTTGGGCCAGACCCCACCCCCCACCCCATCCCCCACCCCTCAGCGGCGGCCAGCAGGTGCTGGGAGCTCGCTCTCTCTCTCGGGGCTTAGCTGTTCCCTTGAGTTCTTGTTAGTTCCTTTATTTTAGTGGCAGTGGATCCTAGAACAAGTAGAGTATGGACTGATTGTTCAGTGGGTTTTTATCTCCAATAAAGCGCTGTTGCCCCCCCCCCACTGTGGCCCCTTAAGCGGGGAAAGAGTCACCCTCTATTCCCATAAGCCAGCCCGCACCAGTCTTTCCCTGCCTTGGGATGCCAGGCAGGGACTGGGGCCACTTCCTCATTCCCAGGGCAGCTTCAAGCCAAGTAAATCCCAAGGTAGACAGCCTTGCCCGTGACCTGACAGCACCATCAAAGAAGGGGCCGCATCTGTCGGATTCCCCATCTTCTGCCGAGTGTTTACCCAGAATCGTTGCCCGCACCCAGGCGGAACTGCAAGCCATCCACTGGCCGGCTAGGACCTCTGCTTTGAGGGATCATGCACCCGGAACGCGGTGCAGTCTCTCTGGTAACGGGGTGCTCGGTGGCTGCCCAGATGATCAGAAGAACGAGGTCTCTTTGGCCGAGGAGGATAGGCTATCTGATATTTTTCTCTTGAAAGGATTTCATCTAATTCTGTTTCGCACAAGCTAATATTAATGATTACTGAACTCATGCCTTCAGTCACTAGGTGTTTCTCGAACCCCTCCCTGGTGCCAGGTTCTGTGAATTTAACGCTGGACAAGGCTGCCCCAAAGCGGCTGGTTTGTGCGCCCCCGGTGGCCAGCCCCCGGGGACCCGCTATGTTGCAATCATCTGAGTGGACCCAAGGTCTTTAGCAAAGGTCAGACTCTTAAAAAATGGAACCACTGAGCAAACATTCTGGGGGAGCTTTACAGAGTTAAGCTGTTTATGCTGGGGAAGCAGTTCTAAAAACCGCACATGGGGCCTTTTATCCACCTCATAACTGGCTCTGCCTTCTCTGCCCCTGGGGATAAATCAGGCATCAGATTGTCTCTGGGTTTATTAGAGGCTTACATATTTGGAATAAAAAGCAAGGAATCAGGCAGGCAGTGGCAGAGAAGGCGGACACCTGGGAAGAAGACAAACTAGAAGGAGAGACGTGGACAGCTGGACAGACGGACCTTGGCCCCAGGTCTGCCGCAAATCAGAGGATGAACTTGGTTGCCACCTCCCGCCGCCATCTGTGGGCTCCCGCATCCACAGAGACAGTCATGGGGCAAAATCACTTTCGATAAATTGCGTGACTGTCCTCTAGGGGTCCTTCTTCCCCGCCTTCCTTCCCAAGCTCTCACATGTCCCCCCTTTTGTCAGAACGCTAGCCGAGGCCAGCAGGCATCGCGGGGGAAAGCAAGTGATCCTCGGCCAGCCCGTGTTAGCTCAACAACAAGACAGTCCATATTTTTTTGGCGAAAGGGTCTGGAGGGTCAGTTCCCACATTGGCACGTGAACTAGCTGTTCCCATTAAATGAGTCAGTCACGATGCGAACATTCATTTGAGTAAGTGAATCAAGCTCACTCTGGGGAAAAAAACACAAAAGAGATGTCATTAAGCAGCGTGGACGTGTAGCAGCGCTCGCACACGCGTGCACACACACATACACACACGCGCAAGCAGAGACGTATCCCCCACTCTCTCATACACACACGGACATATGTCATGACACTTACACTTCTATACACACGTGCACACACAAGTATAGACACACACATGCACACGCGTGCAGTGACATGTCCTTTACTTGTGCACCCGTAAGCACACATGCTCACACACTCAAGCAGGGGACTAGCCAATCAGCACTGTCCCTTCCATGCTCAGGGCCCCGGGAGCTCCACGACAGGAATGAGATCTGCGTGCTGGCAAGAGAGCGTGATTTTCTTCCTCCGAGCGTACGTTCCCATTTAACAGAGTGGCTGGCAGATAGAACGGGATAATTAGAGGCAGCGAGAGAAAGCGGGGAAGAGACTGCCCAAGTTTGAGCCCCAGCTCTGCCACTTAGCTGTGCAGCGTGGGTCCAAGTCCTGAGCCATTCTGTCCTCAATGTTCCTCTCTGTGAAATGGGGATAAGGGCGGTAGTGAACATGCGGACAGCACTTAGAAATACACCTGCCATCCAACAAGTGCTCTGTATTACTAGGTAGACGAGGAGCCCGTTTCCAAGCAGGAGACACTTCTGGAGTCCTACGCTTGTGTGCGCCCATCCTGGGGACAGCAGGCACAGAGCACAGCTGCCGGTGAGACCGTGACATAGGCAGGATCTTTAGTTTTGAGTTCGGTCACGTTGAAGTGCGTGTTTGGAAGACGGAGGCAAAGAACGAGCGAAGCGGGAGGCTGTGTGTTTCCTTGGGCGCCTGGCTCACCTTCTGGCGGCTGCAAGTCTGACATCAAGGTGTGGACAGTGCCCCTTTCTTCGGAGATTCTGGGTAGCCTCTTCTCGAACTCTCGCCAGCTTCCACGGGTGGCCCGTGAGCCCCAGTTTACAGCCACAGCCAATCAGCGGTGGCCACCGTCAGGCCATCTTTGTGTGTCTTCCCTCCTGTCTGTCTCGGGGTGCAGACTCTCCCACCCCCCCACCTTTTTTCCTTTTTTTTATGAGGACACCAATCTTATTGGATTTGGCCCTCCCTAATGAACTCTCATTACCTTGATCATCTACGTAGGTACTCTCTCAGAGCAAGCCCCTGTCTACAGGCGGTGGAGGTTAGGGCGCCCATATCTTTTGGGGGAACACGATTCAACCCCTAACGGAGGGAGAGGGAGGGAAGGAAGGGGGTGGGGGGCAGGGAGAGGAGGCTGGAGGCAGCGAGGGAGCAGCAGCCCCAGTCACTGTGGCAGCCAGGCGCACGCAGCTCTGTCCTCGAACCGAGCCGGGACGCAGCCGGGACCAGCCGGGCATGGAGCCAAGTTCCTCTGCTCTGCTCTCTGCTGCTGACTGGTGCCCCCAGAATGGCCATCGGAATCAATGACCAGGAGGGGGGCTGGCCTTCCTGTCGCCATGCCCAGCACATATCCCGGCGTCCTGAGATGACTCCCCGTGCAGTCACTTAGTTCTGGAATAGACAGTCCTTCCTGCTTGGAGAGAAGCAGTCACCCAGTCTTGAGAATCAGAGCCATTGAAGTGCATCTGGGGCCTTCCGAGCCCTGCCCTTGCCCTGCGCGGTGAGTCTCTCCACCTCTCCGAACCTCACTTCTCCTCTTTGGTCATCTGTAAAATGGGGATGATGCTAATAATCTCTGGGTTATTTGGACGAACAGAGGGATAACGGACACGAAGTAGTGTGAGTCAGGATACAGAATCGTGGGCTCTGGGACATGACTGCCTGGGTTAAATTCCAGCTCTGCACTCACCCGATGAGCAACTGAGGCTACATAACAATCTCTCTGGGCCTCAGTTTTCCCCTCTGTAAGTGGGGGCAGTAATGGGTGCTTCCTCATAAGATTGTTGGGAGCAATTAATACAGGTATAGTGGTGAGCAGAGTGCTGGGGATTTATTAAGAGCTCAGGAAATTCTCAGCTGTTGGCCTTTGTAGCTTTGCTTCCCCAAAGCCCACTGTAGGCTCTCCAAGCTTCATGTATCCGTGACCTTGGTCTGCAAGGAAAATAGGCACAATAGTCTTCCAGATTTGCCTGGTGACTTTTGCGAGCACTTTCCGTGTGTTAGCTCAATCAACCTTTCCACTCCCATAGAGGCTGATACTATCTCCATTTTGCAGAGGCTGACCCTCATCGAGGCTAAATGACTTGCCCAGGGTCTCAGCGGGCTGAGATTTCAGCCCAGGGCTCCTCTGTCCCAGAGTCCAAAAACCGTGATGTTCCAGCACCGCCGAGAAGCTGCTCTTAGTCCCATCTTTACTTCCCTGGCTGGATTTAGCCACCTGGGTGAGGCGTCCACTGCTCACGGGCACACGAGCCCTTGGCCATGGGCCCAGCTCTAGGGTCTTCTGGGGCAACTCCTGGACGTAATTTGCCCTCCCATTCCTCCTCTTTGGGAGTTGTTGGCACGGGAGTGCAGAAGGGTAGACACAGTAGGCTCCATGTTGGGGGGCTGAGATGCAGGCACTCATATCTCACAGAGCGGAGAGCAACCGAAGCTTGGAGTGCAGAAAATGAGGCAAGACGTTTGGCCGGAAGAACGCTGATTTGGGAAGCAGAATCCAAACTCCCTTAAACTCCGAAGTCAACTTGCTGGCAGATCTTGGATAAGTGGCGCCAGCCCAATCCCCAGCTTGGCCTCAGTGTTTTCATCTGTAAAATGGGAGCGCTATTGCACAAATGAATCCTAAATTTAAAATTCTCTGGTCGTATTGGCCGTTTCCCCATCTACCATCCAGATGAGGGGGTACCACACACATTCCTTCTTCGGACTCCACTTTGGGTGTCCGGGTGTGGAGCGAGTTCACAAATATGGTAACTTCCCGAATATTTAGTGCACGACTGAATTGTACTGGGGAGAACCCTGAGTTCCAAACGTGTCCTCTCAGCAGTTCTACATGCGTGACAGAGGTGATTTAAAAAAGAGAAAGAAGTTACATTTGTTACGTGCTTTCTGTTTATCAAAGCCCCTTTACAGATGTCCTTTCCTTTGATGTTTACAACTGTCCTGTCGGGCATCCCCCTTGAGAGGAGGAAGAAGAGGGAGGCTCAGAGGAGCCAGGCCACTTGGCCAATGCCAACAGCTGGGAAGTTCAATGCCAGGCTGGCCCCAAGTCTTCTGACCTCCTCCTGCCCACTGCGCTCTCCCATTCTCATGGAAGGGAAAAGAGAAATGTTCGAACTTGCGTTCTTTATTTACTGGGTGAACTTGGGTGGGTCCCTGATTTCTGTCTCTATAAAACAGGATCCCTAGCCACCTGTACCTAATGGAGTTGCTAGAAGGCTCAAGCAAGCCTGTGTTCTAAAGGCTTCATCCCAGTGCCTGGCACGGTACGTGTTTCCTATGTTAAAGATTAAGAGTCTGAAGCACAGAGAGGCAAAGTGCCTTGCCCGAAGCCACACAGCTGACGAATAAAGGAACCAGGGTTTGGACCTGGGTTTAGCTACCCTCACAACCTGAGCTTCTACCCTAGAAAGCACTCCCTGATGGCAGTGATTAGTATTGTATTATCATGAGCAGTTCATTAAAACAATGAATCTACCTCTTTTCTTACAGAGCCTGGGGGGTGAGGGGAGCCCCGCCCCTCTCTTCTAGCTCCCAGTCAGCGGCATTCCTGGGGGTGAAGGAGGGCCTTGGCAGGTAAGCCCTCGGCCCCAGTGCCGAGGACGCTTGGAGAAGCTGGCCATGGCTGTCGGCAGCTGGGGTGGGGGGTGGGGGGGTGGGGTGTGGAGATACCAAGAGGGAAAGCAGGACAGGCCCTTAGAGGATCCAGCCCATGTTCTTCAAACCCCAAAGGACGTTCCTAGGATTTTCAAATTTATTCTATGAAAATCATCACAAAGATAAACAGATTCAATCACACTCAGTTGTACATTTAATGAACTGTCATTTGGGGGGAAATGATTGCAAATTACACATGAAAAGAAACAATTCGGGGGGAAAAAAAAACCAGGGAGGCAATGATCGAATATTTAATATGCAGCATCCCTTGGAAAAGCGTTGTAAGGTTGAGATGCCTCCTGGGGAAGGAGGCCCTTCTAGCATATCCTTCATTCGTCCATTCACACATGAGTCTGCACTTCGTTGAGCACTTACTAGGTGCCAGGGGCTGGGCTGCAAGCTTCCCCTGGAGAAACTCCCAGCCCCCCAATGCTAGGGCTGTGGTTCCCATTTAAACCTGCGTCAGCTGAGGCTCAGAGAGTTTAAGCAGCTGGCCCAAGGCAGCACAGGGAGGAAGTGGCTTCCAACGTCCCTCTGAGCACCGACTCTAGAAAGTCCTAGAGACCCAGACATGAATAAGCAGGGCCCCGTCCTCGAGAAGCTCACAGTCTGATGAGCCCTAACTTTATAAAGGTTTCGAGCACGAAGAGGTCATGACTTCTAGTGATTTCACATTCTCTGTAAGTGAAAGCAACTTTCTCACAAAAGACACCGTCATACACAACAGATGAAAAGGGAACCACTTCTGGCAAAAGTTGGAAGGGAGCCTTTCCCTTTGTCCCCCAGTCCTTAAGCACCTGGGGACGGGACTGCCGGCCCAACTCCAGAGCCACTGAGAGCACCCAAATGTGTCACTTTACAGATGGGAACGTGGCGGCCTAGAAAGGAAGGAAGGGAATCATCCAGATGGCCAGCACTGGAACCTGGGCCTGCGGACTCCGCGTTTGGGGCCGTTTGCTCTGCATTAGGGTCCCCAGGATGCTGGCAGGCAGATGCTCACTTCCGGTGTCCTTTGTCCGGTGACACAGGCTGCCCAACACTGGCCGCACTCTGGCGAGTTTGGGGCTTTTGGGCCATTTCATCGATTTTTTTCCCAGCTGTCAGAAAAAAATGAAGTCTAAGAGCCCAGTGGAGGAGAGGTGAATATTTTCAAAAGAATCATTTCGTTTCTACTAGTACCCCAAACACGGGGGGAGTAGAAAGGGCCTCAGTTAGACATCCAGCTCTCCAAACATGACTGGGTTCTAGTCCTCAGTTTCCCCATCTATCAAATGAAGTGGTTGGATTACAGAGGATTCTCTACAAGGCTCCTTCCAAGCTGGACAAATGGGGAATCTGGAACATTCTGGGCTGGGCCACCTCTGGATTTGGGACGACCTAGACTCCAGTCACTCAACAGTGGCCCTAACTCCTCATTCACTCCCTCCCGGGGAGTGCTGACCCTCGTCCATGCCCCCCTCAACGTTCTCTCCCTTCCCAAGCCCACCCCCCTCCCCTGCGAAACCCTCTCCTCAATTTCCTCATAAGCCGTCACCCGGTGCCTTTCTTGCTTTTCTTGAAGAACAGCAAACAGGATCCCGGAGACCATTTGTCCCAGCCTCTTGCTGTGTGAGTGGAGACACTGAGGCCAGAGAAGGGAAGACTACCCCAGGGTCACCCTGGGAGGGGGAGGCCCGCTTTCTGCCTCCAGGATCACCTCCTCATATCCAGCACTAAGCTCCTGGGGTCCTTAACTTTTGCCAACAAGTACTTTTTGCCTGTACACTTAGAATTGGGTTTCCTGGGGCATCAGAAGTCTTCGAGGAGATTTAAGGAGCTCATCCATGGGCTTTCAGTCTCTCTGCTGGCCTTGCTGTTGGGGGCTTCCCTTTCTGTTCCCTTTCAACCCTTTTGATCACAGCTTGGAGTCTCAGTTCGTTTCTAAGGTGTCTTTAATACCTCTCTAGCCCTCGTTAATCTCCCTTTACAAGGGAGTGGGGCCTTGGGCTCAGCACCTCCCTCAGGCAGCAGTATTTTGCTGGAGATTTTTTTTTTTTATTGTGGTTAAATATACATTGTTAGAATTTAATAACACTGTTTTATTTTCATTGTATTTATTTTTATGGGACCTTCTATTTATAGCAATGTGATGCTAGTTTTCCATTTATGGGAATGATATAACATTTCTTTGTAAAAACAAGCACATTTAAGTTAAAAAAAAAAAATGAAACAACACTTGATTTAAAGAAAGCTATTAAGCAAACGGCCTTATCTGGTGCACGGATTCTCGATGGAAGCAGCATGGCTGAGGTCTGGGAAACTCTGACTTGGAGCTGGACCTATATCCTCCCAGCTGGGCGGCTGAGTGGTCCAACTGGCCAGCGTGCTGCCTTCTCCCCTCCCCACTGGTGCTCCCCTCCCCCACGTCCCCCTGCTGGCTTCTGCCAATCCCCCAGACCCTCTGAAACTCCATCTACTGCTCCTGCTGTCTCTGGCCTCCACCTCCCAGGCCCCAAGCACCCTCACTAGGGGCTGAGCCTTTTCCCTCTTTAAATTTATGCGGCGCCTCTTGTCCAAGGAGGCCCACACAGACAGCCTCTTCCAACAGCATTCCATAAACGCAGAGCCTGTGGGGTTTCTCAGCGCAAAGGGTCAGCCTCCCCCAACCCTGTTTTGGCAGCGGAAGGGGTGAACGTGGAGGCCGAATCCCTATAGGGTTTTCCTTGTCCCTGTTTTACAGAAATTGCAATATCGGAGAATTTCTTCCCTGGGGTTAAGCACTGCTGGCTCGGAGTCCATTTGTAAAGGTGGACTAGGTTTATATCCCCTAATCACACCTCTACTCTATCAGCGCCTTCTCAAGGTACCCCAGGACTCAGTGAATGGGTTGAAAGGAACAGATACCCTCAAAGTCCTTAGAGGGGTATATCTGGTTCCCTGGAATGTGGGTAAGGAAAGGCAGAGAAATCTCTTGCCCCTGGATTTCTTGCCCCTGGAAACTCTGCCCTGAGGCCCTACATTACCAACCCTTATATCCAAGACTGGAATAGGGTCAAAGCCTATCAGTCACTCACTCTTTAGTGCGAATCGGCTGACCAAGGGGCCCTCTGCAGTGCTCCTGTGACTGTTCAGGGCCATCAGGCACTGCATGGGGAAGCTTCAGAGAGGGGACTCAAAAAAGAGCTCTCCAGGGAAGAGGAGTGGGCTTCCAGAGTCCCTCTCATGGGGGGGTGGGGGTGCCGAGCACTTTCATTTGGGCTGTTCCCTTCGATCTGCCTGCTTGCTCATTCCGTCTGTGGCAGGAGAGGTAGGGAGCTACCTCATGGAGGGGGTTCAGAGGTTAAGTGTCTCAGTGAAGTCATGTGTCAGGGGTTGGGGAGGGGGTGTGTGGCTGTGGCCGCGGAACAAAGATGAAAAGATAAGTCCTGAGATTGGAGACCCAGCGCCGGCCTCTTGCAATCAAGTCATTTGCATCTGGTCTGGGGTCAGCCCCGCCCCCTCCGCACCCCCGCCAGCGGCCCCTGTTATCCGCAGCCAGCCCCGCGGAGCAGCCCTTGGCAGGTTAAATCCCTCCGGCTTTCAACAGGTACTCCCCGGGGAGCAGGAAGCCCAGGAGAAGCCGCGAGGTCCGGAAGGACAGTCATCCCCCCACCAACTCTGCAGTCGGTTATGGGGGGCCAGCATGAAAGTTTCCCCGGAATAAATACTCTGGGTCTAGCATGCCACTCTCCCACGTCCCCAGCGGATCTCCCGAATTCAGACGAAGGGGCCGGGAGCAGAGGGCGAAGGTGGGCAGAGGGTGAAGGACGGGAGCAGGGCAGAGGGTGGCCCCGGGGCCCCGAAACAAGGCCAGGAGGCCGCACCGCAGGCGGAGACCGAGGCAGGGAGGAGGCGAGGGGCAGCCCGCCGGAGGAGACGTGCTTTCTCGGCGGCCGCCAAGGCAGCGGTGGCGGCGGCGACTGGAGACTGGCTGGGAGGAGGTTTGGGGAGGGGAGGGAGCGCGGGGGAGAGGGAGGGACGCAGCGGTGGCTGGGAGGTGGGGCCGGCGGGCGGGCAGGCGGCTGCAGCTGCCGCCGGCGTCTCGGGGGCTCCAGGCTGCGGGGCGGACGCTGAGCCGAGCGATCCACAGCGGAGCCGCGCGAGGCCGCCCGAACCCCGGCCCCGGCCTCGGCCCCGAGCCCTAAGTCCCGAGCCAGCACCGCCGCCGCCTCGCGCCGCCGGGTCCCCGGACACGCCGCCACCGCCAGGAAGGCAGCCGGCGCCGAGCAAGTTGCGAGCGCGCCTCCCCGCCCGGGGAAAGTTTCCCCCGCGGCCGCCGGCGGGAGTTGGCGCAGGGTCCCGCTGCTGCTGCTGTTGGAAGGTAGGGGACTCCGCACCTCCGCGCCCTCTGAGCGCCCAGCTGCTGCGCCCGGGGGACTTGGAGACCCCAGGCACGCTCCCCCCGGCGACTGTTGGGCACGGTCGGGGGTGGGGATGGAATGAGGGAGGGATCCCAGAACGATCCCAGGGAAGCCCAGAAACCAAGTTCTACTTAAACTAGCCTGGGGAGGGGGCAGGGGAGATATGCTGGCCCGGATCCCCGCCCCGGATCCCTGCCCCGAATCCGCGGTCTAGAGGCTTCCCCCCAGACAGGTGCAGTCCCAGTCGGCGCTGGGCGCTCTGGGTGGGTGAGTGGGGGCCGTCAGGAGGATGGCAGGGGGTAGCAGGTGTGGTTAACAAGGTTGGGGTCTCAGCGGGGGCTGCGCCCTGAGGGCGGGGTTGCGCGCACGCCACTCTGTAGGAGGTCAGGTGGAGACTAGGGATTGGGAGCGAGGATCCTAGCCGGGAGGATTGTTGGGCCCAGCCAGGGCACCGAGGGCGAGCCACCTTTGGGGTCCCAGCAGCCGGGCGGGGCGGGGCGGGGCGGGAGGGGCAGGGGCGCCAAGCTTTCCTCTGGGGTCCCCCTTATCCCGTACGTGGTGCGCGCAGTTTGGGGAAGCGAAGCGGAGACTCGGTGGGTGCCTGGTGGGGTCCGAGCCTCTCTGGCACGTCCAGGTTTAGGGGGTATAATAGGAGTCCTCCGGAGGGGTTGTTTTGGCTCGCGTGGGCTCGCGCCAGCTTTGGATCCCCGCTAGATCGAGGTGAGTTGGCCCCCGCCAGGGGGAGCCCTTCCTCGGCCCTTTCACCCACAGGAAGGGAGTCCTGGTTCCTGCGAGACGGAGACAAACGCAGGGAAATCCAGGACCTACAACCACAGACCCTCCAACAGGCGCGGGAGCCCGCGCGGAGGAGCACCTCCCGTCCCCGTCGGTCGGCGCGGGAGAGGTCCGCGCGTGAAGCTGGGGTGCACTGTGCGTGGGAAAGCTTGGTAGTTAGGAAGTGGGTTTTCTTGGGGAGCAGGCAAGGTGTATATGGGTGATTAAAATATTCACCCCCAGAAAAACGAGAGAAACTTGACACGAACAGCGAATTGGTGTAGAGAAAGGGGATGACAGGATCGACTTGTCAAGGTTTCTTAAGAGTCTGCAGCCTAAACTGCTGAGTGCACCCTTCTTGTAAAAGTTGTACCTTTGTTTCCTGGACGTGGCCAGACGGTATGGGCTCGGCGGTGGTCTTGGGGTGTGCTTCTTATTTGTCCTCCCTCTGGGCGCAAGTAAGCTGGCAGGCTCGGGACCCGGGTCACGAGGGCCCCTTAAAGATTTCAGCAGTCCAGGCTGAACTAGTGGATTTCTCAGCCTGCGACAAGGGTCCCTCCGCTCCTGGGTCTGGGTCTACGGGCCACTTTCATCCCATCATTTCACAGCTGTTGGTAGACACCTGCCATATGTCCCATTTTCTGACCCCCAGGCCCCACTGCGTGTAGTCTGTGTATCTGTGTATAGGTCTGGGGGGGGGGGCGTTGGCATCTCTGAAGAGCATCAGCTTTGTCCTGTGTGGGCCTGCAGGACATTGAACCCCGACTGAAGGGAATCCTGCCTCGTCTCTCTCTTTAATTCCCTCCCTCCTCCCTGCACCTCAAGAGAGGACAAATGGGCAATCAAAGGCCGGGTGGCTGTGGGAAGTTTTCTTATGCCCCTTGGCCAGCAGTGTGTGCTCGCTGGACAGCCCCTCCCCCTCCCGTGTCCTCCAGTCCCCTGCAAAGGTCGTGGAAATGGGGGCGGTCCCTGAAAGAGAGTTAGTTGAGGTTCAGGCTTTCCATAGAGCCCACCGCATGTTTTTGCTGGGTGTTACCAGAATTCTGCTGGGCAGAGGTCCCAAAAAGATCAGCATGATTTTTATTTTGAACAGAAGGATGGGGGCAGGAGACAGAGGAAAGGGTGGAGAGGCCCGATGGATGTCTCTGGATATGTGTTTAAGACATTTCACGGGGCCTGAAAACAAAAGAAGTTTTGGGTTGTGTTTTGTTTTTTGTGGTTCTTGTTTCTCTGCGGAAGAAAGCCCGCCCGGCACAGCCCGGACCCTGGGACCTGGGTGTGAGCACGGGGCCCCTGAGGGCCGGCAGGGGCACCTTCTTTCTGTGCCCCACCCACGACCCACCCCGCCTGCCCCAAGGAGAAGAGGGAATTGAGACCTCCCAGGTGTTTGCTTTTGGGTAGCAAATGTGCAGACCCGGTATAAACTCCAAGATCTCTGATTCAGCAAAATTTCAAGTCTTGGAAATTCAGTCTCCTTACCTCCCCGTCCCTAAATCCATTCCAGTGCTGGCCCTCAGGACATCTTTACCCCAATCCGAGGCTGAAATGGCTGTCTATTGGGGCACTTTCTAGAAGCAAAAGTTCATCTGGAGTTGGAGTTAGGATACTTTGGGTCATCTAGGAAGTAGCCCCTCCTCCTTAAAAAAAAATTCCACATCAGCCTGGAAAGAGCTACTGGGTTCCTGGATGAGGTTTTAGTGGCGAGGGGGAGGGCTGGAACACAGGGTGTAGAGTGAGACAAGTGGGGAAGCCATGTCGAGGCAAGGAATAATGGCAGGGATTTGTGGGAGGGGTCAAAGATGGGAGGAAACAGCAAGGTTTGGGGGCTCAATGGGGACTGCTTTGAAATTAACTTTTCTTGATCATCCAAGAGGCTTTGGGCAAGTCACTTTCAGCTTTGAACCCGCTTCCCCAGTCTGTAAACTGAACGCATTGACCCAGGAGATCTGGGTGGGTTTGCCGCTGAAAGGCAGGAAAGTATAACCTCTTAGGACAGTAGGCAGCTCTTGCTCTGCCTTGAGTCCGGCGGAGGGCACCTCTCCCGCTGTCTTGCCCCACCACGCCCCACCCCTGCACAACATCGGACTGCCGTTTTGGACAGAGAAGGTAATGTCGGTGACCGGTGCCTGCTGGGAGCCTTAAGTCTGTCTGCAGGCTTCCCCGGTGCCTGTCTCTGGAAGCTTGTCTAGCCCTCCCTCCCCTTCCCTAAAGAGAGCCTGTGTTGGTGGCTGGGCTGTCCCTTCAGGGGACCCCTCGTTCCAGAGGGCTGGAAAAATCAGGAACATTTGTTCCTGCTCAGCTGGTACACGGCAAAGGGAGGGGGCCTTGGAACCCAGCACTTTGGTCCCCCAGAGCAGATGATCGGTCGATCGAATATTTCTGCAACCTGATGCAATGAAGGAGAGCTGCCAACTTGGGCTCCTCCTGCTACTCGGGCTGGCACTTTGGACCTGAATCAGCACTTGGATCCTGTGGCAGGGGGCGGCGGGTGGGGGCTGGGTGGGTGTGTGTGCAGATAAGGAAACTCTTTTTGAAAAGAGAGGGTGCGATGATGCGCCCCAGTGTTTGCAGCTGGCGAAGTAGGTCTTTCATGTCCACACTTATTATCTTAAGGTCCAACCCTTGTCCATTGTCTTCCCTCAAGACGGCTGCTTCAGTTAACGAATCGAACAACTCGGAGATGAACAGAAGCATGTTCACTGGTCCCGCGCGTGTGTGCGTCTGGACCGAGAGGCAATGGGTGGGGGGAAGGTCCCCAAACTCTGAGGGAAGAGACTTGCGTTTGAGCCTTGATTCTCTTGTAGATGGAGCTCTGCAACCTCAAGGAAGTCACTGTCCCTCTCTGAGCCTGCTTTGCTATTTCTTCAGCAGCAGCATTGGGTGGTGGTTAGGCTGCCCGGGTCTGAGTGTGTGTGAGGTTGTCGAAGAGTCCGCTTTAAGAATGGGAGACACGAGGAAATAAAAGAAATTGCTTTCTTCTTCTTCTTCTTTGCTTCTTTTCCCTCCCTCCCTGAGGGACGCCCGAGTTAAAACCTTGTGAGTATTCTCATGATAGCCCCATCCCCGTGGCAGGGAGCCCAGTGTGACGTCACCGAAAATATCCCAGTTTCTGGCACTTGAGGGATGATATTTCCTCTGCTAGTGTTTGCCCGTCCCCTCTCCTTTCCATCCTTTGTTTCCCGCCCTGAACCATAGTATGAAGACCATATGTGCAGATAATGAGTTTAAGCTGATAAACAACTCCCAGATTCACCCAAATAAAAGGCCCTCTTGCTAGAAGACACTTGTGAATTTAAAATAAATAATCCGGCTTCTTCGCTCTGTCGCATTATGTCCGGGCAGCCTGCTTCCCTCTTTGTATTCTGCCCCTTGATCTGCTGCGGACACGGAACCGGGTCTGGAGTATGTTCTGGGCTTTATTGCCGCCCTGGCTGGGGCAGCCTCTTCCCGCCACCCCCTTGCCTCACCCCCACCCGGCGATGCTGGTGCTCCGAGCCATGGTGGGGTAATCTCCTCGGTGGCTCAGGCTGTGGGCGTGCTCACCGTGGGTCGGCACCTAGACCAGGCTTCCTTCCATCTGCACCCGCGAGGCTGGTTTAGATCTCGTCCCCATTTTACAGATGTTAAAGTAAGGCTCTGAAAAAATTAAGTGAGAAAGTGGTGGTACTGGGATTTGAACCTGGGTCGATCTGTCAGCCCATCCGGGGCTCTAAACCCCTGTGTGATATTACCTCCTTGTGTACGGTAGCAGACTGAATCTCCTGTGAGCCCCAAAGTCCCAGGAACGCTAGCTTCGAGATTCCATCAGGCCCTCTCCTCCTTGCTTTCGCTGGCTTCCAGGCTCAGTGCCTTCTGCGGTTCCCTCTTTACTCCTGCGTCCATTTCTCAGCCGTCCTAGGGACACCGAGGGGTGTGGGGGGGGGGGGAGTTTTGGGAGCCAAGGCTGCTTCTGGGAGGTCAGTGACCTTACTGAGCAACAGCAGGTTGTTCCTGAAGGAAGATGTGTGTTGGAGTCACAGAGGTGAATTTGAACCCCGTTTCTGTCCCTGTTTGGCTTTATGGCCTTGGTTTCCTTATCCTGGAAAAGCAGAAGAGCGATAATATGGCAATAACGCCGTTCAGCCGATTATCAGCTGCGGCTGCAGAGGACTCCAGACTCTCGGTGGCTTAACCGTGTGGCTGTAATTCCTGCTCGCACGACTTGTCTGGGGGCAGCTCTCTGCTCCACACAGTTACTCCGGGGCCCAGGAGGATGGTGACTCTGCCATCTTGGTAGTGGCACTTTCTAGAATATGTGACATCCGTAGTTATGTGCCGAGGGACAGAGAGAGGTGGGGGAGGCTCTCGGACGCCCAGCCGCCAGGGCCAGAAGGTGACCCCATCGCACCAGCTCCAGTGCGTGGGTCAGAACTGTCACGTGGTCCCCAGCTGGCTGCAAGGGACGATGGGAATGCCAGGAAGTGTATGGAGATTTGCTGGGCACTAACTCTCCATTTATATTTCCCAAAGAGAGTACTTTGAGGATTAACTGAGATGATGCATTTAAAACTTCTAGCAGAGACCTGGTATGTCGTCAGTCCGTTCAACACGGACGCTTCCATTCCCTAAGAATCCGTGGTATGCGTTACTCCTTATAGATTTCAGACCGTGTGCGTGGAAGTGATCACAGGGGAGATCGTAAAGTGCCCGTAATGCACTGGAGGGAGGTGGCGCGCAGAGGAGCCAAGGGACTTGTAAGTGAGTACATAGCAAGGACACTAAGCTGGGCCCTTGACCTTCATTCAGCCCAACGCTCCCATGGTCCCCCTTGGCTTACTGAAATTTACTGCCCTGCGAACCTCTTCCAGGATCTTCCAGAATCTACCTCTGATAGCTCCTTCTCCCATATGCTAACGGCATGGAGGGGAGCCTTCAGGAACTATCTGGATGCTGTTGGAGAAGCCTAGGAGCATGAGGTGAGGGAAAGCATAGTCGTAGGTATTCCCAGTCAAAGCTGAAGGCGTGTGGTCCCCCACACACTGCTTTGGGAGTTACTTGGGAGTCCTTAAGCTCTGGAGCACCTGCCCACCATGACATACAGAGTCACCTGTGGTTCCTGTCCTACCTGCGCAGCCCCGCAGTGGCCCTTTGGCTCCTTTGTGGGATTGGGCAGGGAACGAGAGGGGCCCTCCAGCCCTGATTTCCTGCCAGCAGGAAGACGGTCAGACCCAGGTTGGAATCCTGACCCTTCACTTAGTGCTCATTCATTCTCCTGATCCTCAGTTTTCTTGTCTGCAAAATGGGGAGTATACGGGAAGCCATAGGCTAATCCAGCCTGACATGTCGTAGGTCTCAACACGTTTGTGTATCTCTTGTCTGCCACTTGAGTAGGAAGGAAGAGACGCCTTTGCAAAGGATCAGCACCCAGGAGAGGCTAGAAGCGGGCCTAGCACCCTGGCCTGTAACTGCCCCCTCTTGGATATGGAGGTGATGTCTCTCCCAACCTACCTCTGCCCCCCGCCCCCCCCATGGCCTCAGCCTCTGCTCTCCTGTTGAACTAATGTGGCTTCCTTTGGCAATGGGATAAGAACTTGAAGCTCTGGCCCTTGGATTTGGTCCCGTCTTTTGGAGTCTAATTACCATGCGGGGGCAGGGCCTGGGGTGCTGCTGGGCACCCCTCCCGCGTTGCTGCCTTCCTGGCTGGGCCCCATGACAGCACTGTCCCTGGCAGGGCCGCTCCCTCTGGCAGTGCGCCTCGGCCTCCTGGGGGAGCGGCACACCCCCCCCACCCCACCCCCCACCCCGGTGCCTGACGTTTCGGGCCCCCGGGGGCAGAGCAGGCCTGGGCGCTCATCCGCTGCGGGTTTGAGCCCGTAGGGAAAGGACGCGCTTCTCCAGCCCAAACATAAACACCTTCCAGAATAGTGGGGAGTAAGTGTTCCTCTCAAAGGAATAGCCTGGACACTGGAGTGGAAGTGTCTTTGGTTAGGAAGAGAGTGGTTCCTCAAGATGGGATTTTGAGGGCACCCGCCACCCCCTGCCCGGGGCACAGTGGACGCTTGCGCCTGGGGGCTGAGGAGAGTGGCCTTCTGCCAAAGCTGCCACCAAGATTCTAGGGAGGCAAGCTGCCTCCTGCTTCTCGGAGTAGCACTGGTGGGCATGTGAGCCACAGAGGCCTGGGGGTTGGGCATTGCGGGGTCCCTCAAGCACACCTCATTCTCTCCTGCCCCCAGCCCCGGCTTCGGCAGCCTCTGTGGAGGGGGCCTCGGAGCTCCTCGAGGGCCCTAACAGGTAGCTGGTTTCCTAGGGTTGCTGTGACAAGGGACCACAGATGGGAGCTGGAAGCCACAGACAGTTCTTCGCGAAGCCCCAAGTTAAGGTATGGGCCGGGCTCTAGGAGAGGGTCCCTCTTTGTTCCTCCTGGTGGCTGTTGGCAATCCTTGGTGTCCCTTGGCTCATGAACGGGACCCGGTGTCTGTTCCCGTCATCGAGTGGTGTCCCCCACATCCGTCTTTGCTCTTCTTATGGGTACAGCAGTCCTACTGGATTAGGGCTTGAGGACCTCATCTTAACCAGATTACGTCTGGAAAGACCCTATTTCCGAAAAGGGACGCATTTGTAGGTCCCGGGGGGTGAGGACTTCCACGTATCTTTTTGGGGGTGCGCGATCCAACCCGTAATAAGTGGGTACTAGGATTGCCCCATTTTACACCCAAGAGGTCAGAGAATTGGCCCAGATTCCTGCAACTGTACCACTGGCAAGTGATCGGTAAATCGGTCTTGGTACATTTCAGTTTTCTGAGCAGTGAGGGGGCGTTCATAGCCACCTCCTAGCCCGGTGAGGAGCAGAGAGGGGGTAAATGTTTGCATTTAAGTACACTGAGTCCGCAGCCAAGCACCTCCCAGATGCTGCTCTCGGGACAGGGGGGTGTCGGGTCCGGACTCAAGGAGCATGAACCTACGTGAGTTGTAACCAGTTGCAAGGAGAGGGTGTTTTCTAGAAATAATGATTTGAAATGATTGAATGGAAGGTGCCAGCGACATTCTTCCAGCCCAGCTTTCTGGAGTTGTCTGTCTTTCCCATGTTCCCCTATGTTAAGAGATGAATCGTCCCTGCTTTGCTATTTATCCTGAGCTCCGTTTCGTGCCAGAAGTCGCTGGGACTTTTGCAAGTTGGGTTCTTTTCCCCAAGGGCAACGTCTGGGCCTCTCTGCTTGAGGAGGGGGCCTCGGGGGCCTGAGCAGACAGCTCTGGGCTCCAGAGCCCACCCCGCGGGAGCCCCAGAGAGTTCGGGGGTCCAGCTAATGTGGTTGAGGGTTGAGATGAAGGCATGAGGAGGCAACACACAATCAAAGGTTGGGAGTCCAGCTTCTGACATGAGGGCCTGGGTTCAAATCCCAACTCATTCACGTACCATGGCCTTTGTTTGGCCTTTGACAAGTTACTTAACTTTTCTGTGCTACCGTTTCGCCTCCCAGAGTTTTACGAAGATAGGATTCAAATGTATACATGTATCTCTGAGGATTGAATGGGACACTTCAAAAGGATTCAGTGAATGCTAGAATTATTCTAGGCATTTTATTGTCCGGTTCCATCAATGGAGTAGAGGTGGGGAGACCCCACGGGGTGTAGCTCTGGTTGAATCAGTGCTCAATAATATATATGTGCTGAATGAATGAGTGAATGGTGAATTCTTTGTCCCAGCTCCTCTGTGATCACATCCTTTCCTGCTGTGCACTGAGACCTCTAGCCATAAGCCTCTCATATATGGGAACACTCAGGATACCATGGGAAAAAATCCAGTGGGGATCCTTGGGCGCTGTGGAAAACTCGGGAAAGGCATTTACGTCTCTGAGCAGGGGCAGCACAGGCCTCCTCATGGAGTCAAGCACAAGTTAAAGCTTGGAGAAGGGGAGATGGGGAGCCCCTGGGGAAGGGGAGCCTGGAAGGTTGTGCCCCAGGAGGCAGGCTGTGTGGGGGCCTGGTGGGGAGAGCCACATTTACAGTATCCAGGGTTCCTACTCCCCCAGCGGCCCCCCCACCCCCCAGACTAGTTTTTTTTTTTTTTTTTAAAGATTTTTATTTCTTTGACAGAGATAAGTCACAAGTAGGCAGAGAGGCAGGCAGAGAGAGAGGGGGAAGGAAGCAGGCTCCCTGCAGAGCAGAGAATCCGATGCGGGGCTCGATCCCAGGACCCTGAAATCATGACCTGAGCTGAAGGCAGAGGCTTTAACCCACTGAGCCACCCAGGCGCCCCTAGTTTTTGTTTTTGTTTTTAAGTAAACTCTACCTCCAACACGGGGCTTGAACTTATGACCCCGACCCCAAGATCAGGAGTCAAACTTTCTACCGACTGAGCCGGCCAGGTGCCCCTCCTCCAGGAATTTTACCTAACAGGTGCACCTCACTTGAGGCAGCCCGGATCTGTGAAAATGCCAGCTGGATCAGGGGCTCCTCATTCAATTTCCAGACAGATTAGCTCTCGGATTCCCGTTGCTCCCCACTGCCTTAAAAATAAAACTCAATTTACGGAAGCTCGACTTCCACACTTTGTTAGGAAAAACATCTGTTGTGCAATATGATCGCACTGGCTACCTTGCTTGTGACCCTTCAGTGGATTCTCATTGTGTTCGAAGGCTTTCCCACAGCCCCTGCTCCCTCCCACCCCAAGCCGGCTGCTCTCCTCCAGCCCACCTGCCATCTTGCTTCCTTCTGTCCCCCCGACTTGCAACAGGGACCCTCTGCATGGCACTGCCCCCTCCCTGCAATGCCTTTTCCTCCCTCTTTAGCTATGAGACTCCTCGTCATCCTTTGGAACCCAACCCCTGCATCACCTCCTCCAGAAAGCCCTCCTTGACTCCTGAGTGGGCCAAGTTCTCTTCCTGTTGGCTCAGATCCGGCCATTGTTGACTTTGTCCCTGACATTCTTTAATGTCTTCCTCCCCGACTCTAGTGCCAGCCCCCAAGGGCAGGGACAACCCCCACACCTCCCTCCCCACCCCTGCCATTGCTCAACGCTGCATCCCAGACCTCTGGGTATGGGCTGGGTAGCTGGTGCCTCTCTTCATTTTCTCCTCGGCAGGCCAGTCTTTTCCAGGCTGTTTTGGGTAACGAGCACAGCTCCCGTGTATTGATCTCTTGCACGGTGCGCCAGGTGCTCACCCGTCCGACCTCACCCAATAGAATTCACTCCCAGCACTGCCCCTTACTAACTCCACAGCCTCGGGCAACATATGCAGCCCCTCTGTGCCTCATCTTCACATGCGTAAAATGGGAGTAAAAATAACATCTCATTTATTGAGCTGTTGTGAAGATTAATTCAGTTGATTCATGGCAAATTTATTTTCTCAGTCTGGGAAGCTAGAAGTTCATGACCAAGGCGTCAGCTGGTTTGGTTAGTTCTGAGGTCTCTGTCTTTGGCTCTCCGAGGGTTGCCTTCCTGTGTCCTCACGTGCCCTTTTCTCTGCACGTGGGCCTCCCGGCTGCTTCCTGCAAGTTCTGGTCTCCTCTCAAATTGGATTAAGACCCACCCCACTCGTCTCCCCGATCACTTCATTACCATTTGAAAGACCCTATCTCCAAATACAATCACGGTCTGGGGTGCTGGGGGTTAGGGCTTCAACATGAATTTTGGGGGAACACACTTTAGCCCATAACACCTTCTAATTCAGTATTATGATTGCCCACGTTTTATGGCCGAGGGAACTGGGGCCCAGAGAGGTTAAGTCACTAGCCCAAGGTCACACAGCTGGTGAGCAGAGGCGTAGAAATGCAAAGCCAAGCGGTCTGAGCCACCGGGCCACTCTCAAGCATTAGATGGTCTGTTTCCTGGCTGTGCCCCTCTGGGGGGAACACCGGGGGTCTTGCCTCCTGGAGCCAGCCTGTGTCTCAACAGCCAGAGCAGGGAGGATATCAGGGGCCGGGGGTCTCAGAGGTCTTTCGCTTGGCCCTTTGTGCCCTTGCAGCCCTAAATCCCTTATTCCGCGGCTGCTTCCAAACTTATGCCAACTTATGCCCGAATGGGGACCTATCCTCCTGTTCCCAGGCTTAGAGAGAGGCAAGGGCATGAAGGGTTGGGAAGGAAGGGAGAAGGTCTCAGAGAGGGAGGGGGATTATCAGTCCCGGGGTTTGCTCCCTCTCCATAGTTCATTGATCTGATTTTCCAGGAGCTCTCAGAAGCTCTTTGAAGGTAGTCGTCTTTTACTGGTGCAAGTTGGGAAAATCATCAGAGTCATCGTAATAAGAGCATAGCAGCCGGAACGAGGATATATTCCTCAGAAACGAACTCTCGGTCTTAACCCAGACTCCTCACCCGGAGACCACCAGGTCACTAGCTTCTTGCTTCTCTTGAATGGTTTTCGAGGTAAATGGGCACACGTGTGTGCACAGCACCCTCCATCGCCCGTCCCCAGGGGCACCCCGTCCCTGCCACTCTGCCTCCCGGGCTGGTTCTGTCTTAGCACATGCACTTCTGCCTTGTCTTAGCAGGGAGGTTCTCCAGGCAGACTCTGGGCAAAGATTGGGGTGCAAATCGTTTATATACGGGGTTGGCCCCGGAAAGGTGACTGGGCAGGGAGGAGAGGAGAGTCAATAAAAGATGTGCTGGGTAGCCCACTGCTGGGGGCAACCGGGGACCCTCCCGGTGACAGTCCTTTCATCCCCCCTTTTCTGACACCCCACCAAGTGGACAATCTGTGGGGACCACCTGTGGTGTTGTGGCCAACTGGGTCGATGGCCATCGTCTCTCCGCTAGAGTTGGATGGCCCTCTCTGGCATCTTCCTGCCCCTGCCCCCTCCCCCACTTGGTCCCCACAGATGTCACTGTGACGCTTTCATCTCACGGGGTCCAGGAGCCCAGGCTAGGTGGGGGTCTATGGAAGAGCCCTGGGCCCTTCGGATAGGACCTGGGGGAAGGAGGCCGGCAGGTCAAGACATAGGGTGATTGCCACCTTCCCCGAGGGTTGGATGAGGCCATCCGTGGCAGATCAAAGGGGTTTTTGTTGTTGTTTTATTTTCTTTTCCAGCTGCTCCTTGCTGGGCAAGTGGGCTGAGAAGCCAAGGCAAACAGAGCGACCTCTGAAGCCATTGCCTGCTTGCTTGCTCTTGGAGAGGCTGGATGAGCTGGAGGTCCCGCTGACAGAGGGGCTGGAGCTGGGGCGACAGGTGGCCGCTGCCCAGGGCTCTTCCCGCCTCGTGGCCCAGAGACCAGATGGGGACACTGGGGGCCGACTTTGGAGCCCAATGCATCTCAGGAGACCTTGGAATATGGTATTGCCATGGAAGTGGGGGGCAGGGTGGGAAAATTGGACTGAAGCCCCCCACCCCCCCCACCCTACGCCGGGTGAAACGTCATTGTCTCCTCTGTCCCCCAACTGAAGAGGCAGGGAGAGCACTGGACTAGGAGTCCAGAGTCAGAGCCTGGGGTCTGGTCCTACTTTGGCTCAAACCAGCTCTCCGTCCCGCCGTGGACTTCTGATGTCTCATCCACATACTGGGGAGTAGGTGCTGCTTTTTGGGGGGTTTTCCTCCAACTCGACAGTCTCCTCTTAGAGTCTCCAGTGGGGAATATGACCAAAAAGCCTCAAAATCCCTGGAGAAAAGCACTCAGGAAGCTGAGGCACGGTTGTTGATGGAAGTAGGGTGTTGTTTAAATAAATTAAGAACCACAAGAGGAAAATCCATCAGCATTATTTGCAGTAGCTGGGGTGATACGCATAACATTTCCTTCCTTTCATTTGATAATTTTTCCTTCTCAAAGTAGTTTGAAGAAAGAAAGTGTCTGAGGCTTGGTTACACAATGAGCACAAATAAAAATATTCTTTTTAAAAGTGGTTGCTATGTAATTGAATTTAAATAATGGGCAATTTTTGTTTCTAAGTAGCCCCACTGCTCACAAAGGTCTGCTCAAACCTATTTGAGCGGTACATGGGTATGCAGGGAGAGAAAGCGCGCGCTGATAGGATCTTTTTGGCAAAACAATAATAATGCTAATAATATATTTAAAGTCGTGTGCCTGAGTTCATGCACGTCAGCTGGGTCGAAATGTACGAGATTAAAATTAACCAGTCTTCCGGACGAAGAGTTCCCAGGGCAGCCGTGGTGTCTGCATGGCCTTTGAACCCGGGCTGCCTGTGAGTGAGTGAGTGAGTGGGAATTCCGGCTTCTGGGTCCCCTGGATCGGAGTTCAAATCCCTACTCTTAGCAGCTGCATGGTGGTTGGCAAGGTTTTTTTGGTCCTAACTGAGCCTCTGTTTTCTCATCTGGAAAAAAGGCCAGGACACAGGCCCAATCAGGAGCTTCATCTGGTGCTGGCTGTGGGGTCACCTACCACGTGGGCCCTCTTCCCTTCCCTTTTCTCTCCAGGAGCACGGCGGAATTTTTTTCAGGTATACACACGGGACCCATAGATGTGATCCCATCGGTGCCCAGCCCATCCCACTGCAGGGAGATTTTTAATTCCCATTTCATGGAAGGAAAGCCCAAGGTGATGAGATTCTGGAATTCCAGAGATGGCCCAGCTGGTGGAGGTGGGGGGATACGAGGAACAGGAGGGTTTGTCTGAACCATCCCACAAGGCCTGGCCCTTCCCATCCCAAGGGGAGTGTTGCTGTGAGGTCTGCGGAAAAGGGCTCCCTGTCGGGCTCGGGGGAGGCGTGCATTCCTTCCTTCTTTCCTTCCTTGTGTGTCCCCCAGACTTTCCCTGAAGATTGGTGGCTGACGGTTGCCAGCCACCCAGGCAGGACTGTGCAACTGGGTCTCGCCTGGGTCTCCAAGCCCCAAGCTGTAGCCACCACGAGGAACTCTCCGGCCGGGGCTGGGCCCTCCCAAGCTCCTCCCCAGGCTCAGGCCCCCTCTGTGGGACACACAGTTTCTGCTAAGTCTCGGTCACACCTGGAGACCCCTCACCCCTCTGTCTTCTTGTCCCTGCTGTCGGTTAACAGGAGGCTGTGAATAGAAGGAGCACTCCTCGCACCCTCCCCCACCGCGGTGACCCAGAGAACTCAGGAGCCCATGATGCGTGTGCACATACATGTACACACATGTAACGTGTGTGTGTGTGTGTGTGTGTGTGTGTGCGTGCCTGCATACGTTCTGCAGGACCTGAACCTTACGGCCTCACCGAAGGCTGAAGGGCTATACCTTTGGGATGAGAAGAAACAGGGTTGGGTCAAGGCCTGTCCCCGCCAGCTTGGCGGCAGTGGGAAGAGAGCCTCGTGGAGTGGTGGTCAGAGCTTGGGGCCTGGGGGGCGGCCCTCCTGGCTGGCTTCTGGCCCTGCCACTTTCTGGTTTCTTCCTTTCCCTTTCGTGGAATCTGGCTCTCAGCGGCGAGGTGGGTAGGCGGCTGAAGGAAGGGAGTGGACACGCGGCCCCTTCAGCCATTTCTGGAGGCCTCTCTGGGGTGGCAGACGTGGACGGTGGACAAGGGTGCGGGGAGGCCTTCCTCAGCCCCCTCCCGCCCCTCCCCCTGCCGAACGCCTAAAGCTCCCTAGAGGAGAAAGACTCGGGGTGAAGACAAAACTGTTCCCCAGGGAGCAAGTACTGCTGAGCCCAGTTTCAGACACATGTTCCTGAAAATGGCCTCAGAAGGCAGATTTGTGTATGTCGAGAAACTTTGGGTATTTTTGAGCCCCCCCTTTTTTGGGGGGGTTTGGAATGAGGAAGGATGAGGAACAAGAAGGAGTCCTGTGACCTGGTTGAGGGGAGAGAATGAGATTGCTCGGTTTTCATGTGCGCCAAGAGGCCCTGTGAGTTTCTGTGCAAATGTTAATAAAGACAAATCGCAGTAAGACAGCCGGGGGCCTCCTGGGCGGCTGCAAACACGGCCACGTGGCCGCCCCTCCCTGGGCTTGTGTACATTATCGCCTCGGAAAAGGGCAGTTCTCCGCTCTGGCAGATCTCCGCTCTCAGCTGCATTGGGGAAGGTCTCTTTCTTATAGCCCAGGGACCAGCAAGAGAACTTGCCCGCCCTGCTCTTGGCTGCGGCCCTTGTCTGTGTGCTGAGATCCCAGCCCACAGCCCGCTGGGCGCTGTCCCCACTGTTTACTGCTTAGCGGCGAAGAAGCAAAACAGATGTGATTGGTTTGAGCTGAAAGGGGTTACCATCATGTGTCTGCTTTTTCTGGTGGTTCCGCATTGGTTACGAAAGGCCCACTGGAATAGGGAGGAAGAACCCCGATCAGAAATGGGGAGGTAGTTCAGATTCCAGCGTTGGTGCAGCCTTGCTGTGTGACCTCGGGCAAGGTGCTAGCCCTCTCTGGGCTTGCTTGTCTATAAAACCCAGGGCAGGGCCCGAAACCAACCAAGCAAAAACACCCCGGTGCAGAGACAAATTATTTTCACAGCTAGCTTAGCAGTGTGGGTGTGGGGGGATCAGACTCAAATAAACCAAAGAATGAGGCCAGGCTTGGGTTTGGTCCTTTCTGTTTTTTTATCACCATCCTGAGTGTGAGAAGGCTGAGCCACCTAGAGTAGCAAGGGTTTCCTGGGCCAATACTGAGTAGCAGGAGCAGCGTGTTGTGATCCCTGGACGGCAAATAATTTTCATCCCAAATGCCAGCTCTGGTTGATTGGTAGGACCTGGTCGAGTCCAGGAGAAGGGCGGGACAGGATGTTTGTTGTGATAGGAGGAGGGTGGAGAGCTAGCACACAGGGGAGATTTGGGGAGCCCTGAGGCGCTGGATAGAGCCTTTGGGAATTGGAGAACCTAAGTGCCCTGCTGTCACGGGCTTGATTGCTGTATGACCTAAGGCAATGGCTCACCTTCGAGCTAGATTTCAAAATAATTATTCCTGGGTGTGTTCATCCTCAGAAAGTCTGGTTGGTCCAGGGCAGTTGGACGAGTGCAGTGCTGGGCATGTGTATTTTGAAGAGGCTGCTCAAGTGACTTTAATGTAATTTCATCCTGATAGAGGAGCACTCACTAAAGGACAGCCTCATTTCACTCATCAGTTTGGGGAGGGGAGTAGAATCCCCCCCCCCATTACATTAATTTGTATGCTTTTGAGAGAGCATGAGCATTGGCTCATGCCAATATGCTCTCAAGGAAGATGGCCTGGCTAGTGTCTAAGAGGAACAAAGCACACAGATCAAAGATGCAAAACGATGACCTGTAAGCCACATCCAAGCTGCATGAAATTCACCAAACACTGACATATTGGGAAATGTAACCAAAGGTGAGTATACACTGACCTTATGACCCGACAATTCCACCCGTAGGTATATATCCAGCAGAAATGCCCACGTACGCATGCATTTTCCCAAAGGGCATGTATAAGAATGTTCCTGACTTCACTGTCCAAGACAGGCAATACCTGGAAACGATGCAAATGTCTACAGAAAGTAGAATGGCTATAGTCCCGTGGTAGAATACTATGCAGCAGATCATCTCCCATTGCTGGCCACGACTTGGAAGAGTCTCAGGATCCCAGTATGGAATAAAAGACACCAGATGTGGAAGAGTCTACACAGTGCAATTCCATTTATATGAAGTTCAAGGTCAGCCAAAGGACACTCTGTGTTAGAAGTCACAGTAGTGATAACCTTTGGGCGGAAATTGGGGAGCGCCTGGACGCAGCATGGGGGGCTCCTGGGGGGTGGTCTGTTTGTGCCCTTATTTTGGTTGGTACTTTCGTAGGTGCATTCAGTTTGTGAATAGTAATCGCACCTGTCACTTCAGATCTGTGTACTTTGCCGTGTAAATGTTCTATTTCAATTTTA
>CM053613.1:12502607-12542125 GCA_028646535.1 Procyon lotor
GATTGCTTAGGCGGGACATTAGCAATAGTAACCCTAAAAGGGTGATTTGATACATTGGACTTCACCAAGGTGTAAAATTCTGCTCATCCAAAGATAATGTGGGGAAAACGAATAGGATGGGGCACCTGGGTGGCTCAGTCGGTCAAGCATCTGCCTTTGGCTCAGGTCAGGATCTTAGGGTGCTGGGATCGAGTCCCGCATCGGACTCCTTGCTCAGTGTGGCGTCTGCTTCTCCCTCCCCCTCTGCCCCTACCCCCTACATCCCCACTCATGCTCTCTTTCTCACGCTCTCTCTCTCTCAAGTAAAGAAATAAAATCTTGAAAGAAAGAAAGAAAAGGAAAGGAAAGGAAAGGAAAGGAAAGGAAAGGAAGAAAGAAAGAAAGAAAGAAAGAAAGAAAGAAAGAAAGAAAGAAAGAAAGAAAGAAAGAAAGAAAGGAGAAAAGAAAATGAACAAGAAAGCCGCAGACAAAGAAGATAGCACAGCACACGTGTATCTGGGATGGGCACGACCATTTCTGGGGACTTGCTTACACCAGGCACCCCCCCCCCCTTCCGAGGCCCCAGAGACGTGCTCCCATCTCAGCCAGAGTGCTCTCCGGGGCTCACGCATCGGGTCGCGGCATGTCAAGCACTCCCAACTGGGATCCCGGTAGCTTCCATGTGGCCTCAAGGCTCTGCCGCCTCCCACTCGCTGTCTGGGCCAGTGCTGTGTGTCCAAACTCTTTCCTCTGGAGCTGCCTTCGCATAGACTGTTGCTCAGGAACGCATTGCTCCTGGCTGTTCTTGCAGCTACGTTGCCTTCCCCCTCCCTGTGCCTTCAGGGAAACTTCCGTGGACCCCAGAGCCGCAGCCTGCCCTGCCGCGGCGGCTGGAGTGGGGAAGGAGGGCTCAGGGTGCCACCGGTGCGGCTGGCTTGTGGGGAGATTGGGGTGCCGTTTCAAACCCCGTCCTGTGACTCAGGGGCACAAAGCGAACATGTGGGTGCCAGCCCCAACCAGCCAGAGTGGACATGGGTCATCACGCTGGTTGAGACGTCCCCCTCGTTAGCTGCCGGAGCCTGGGGTGGGAAGACTGGAGCCTAGAGGCACAGCTCATTGCCAACCAGTGTCAACCTACGGCAGGACTTTGTCCTGTGTGTACTGAGGACTCCTGGTCCTGGCTCCTGGTCTTGCTTTTCTCCATTTTCTCCAAAGCCTTTTCATTCCTGGCTTTACAACAATCCTGTCGACTCACTACCTTTCTGGCAAGACCACAGATTATGAAAATGTGCTCAGGCATTGATGTCCCCAGCGCTACCCCTCCACCGTGTTGATCCTCTTGGGGGCCCTGTGCTGTCACTTTTCTTATCTGTCTCCGTGGAAGGGGGTACCGCTGTCATAAGGCTTGTCCACTGTCTGTCCCCAGACAGCGGACTCTATGAAGGCAGCTGCTGCTTCTGCCACGTCCCTGCTGTGTCCCTGGCTCTCAGGACTTCGTCCGGCACACAGCCCAACAAATGCTCGCCTAATCAGTGAGGATTAACGAGCCGCCCCCTAACAAGGTGGTCAGCCCAAGTGTGTTCTCCTATTCTCCCATGGGGGAAACCAAGGCTCTGGGACGTTCAATGGCTTCCTTGGGATCTTGCAGTTGGAAAGAGGCAGAGTCGTGAGTGAAGGGCAGGTCTTCCAGTTTCTAGCATTTTCTGCCCGAGGACGGCCACACTCCTTACTTTGAAGTTTAGACCCATCAATGCAACTCATGAATGCTATCAACGTGGGGAGCGCTATATAGATAAAAGGCACCATTAAAAATACCTATGGTGATTTTAATCATCCCCTACCGCCGTAATGAGACAACGCACTCTTCTAAACACGGGCGAGGCAGGTGTACGAATCCAGGTGTTTCATAGGAGCTCGAATGTTCCCGTGAAACACTGATGAGATGCGAAAGGATATGTGGACAGTAATGGCAGGGGATTTGTCCTGTCCATGAGCACCCACCGCTGAGACCCAGGGCCCCCCAAGACCCAGTGCCTGTCTGAGCCCACCTCTTCCTGCTCTGGACTTTGGGTTTATTGTCCTCTCGTCCCCTTTTTTCCCCTTTGATGGCTTTCCCACTTCTGCTGCTTTAATAGGTTCTCTTCGTGGATATATTCATTTAGCAAATGCTTGTAGAGCCCCTGCCACACGTGGGACTCCAGAGCTTCCCACCCCTGCGGTCCCGAGGCTGTTCTAGAAGAGAGATAGGTGATGTTATATTTGTCCCCCGACTTAAAAATTCTGCTGGTGGTGTGTGCACCCCCACCCCCCGAAGCCAGCTTCCCCCCCAAGTGCCTCATTTGCATTTTAGCCCACGCTGCAGCCCACTGTGGCTTTTTTCCACAAAAAATTTGTAGCTTTGGCAAGGTGGCTCGTATCATTAAGACAGCCCCCCAAACCCCGCACCCCCTGCACCCCTGCAACCACTGTGCCGCCTGTTTCCCACTGTCTTTGTCGGGGCACTGACTAGACCTGGCAGAGCAGAACTTGGGGCCCTGGGGCCTCACACCCCTGCCGGCTGCTGGGCAGTGGTCTCGGTGCAGCTGGGGCATGGAGATGGTCACGGTAAGAGGGCAGGGGCGGGAAGTGCCCGTGGCAGGCGGAGGACTCGCGGGAGACAGTTATGACCATCGGCATGACCTTGGGCAAGTCACTTAACTCCTCTTATTCTCACCATTGTGGAGAGTGAGGAAAGGCAAGGGGACAGGAGGCGGCCAGCGTAGGGGTTAAGGGCCACACTGAATGGCCTTCTTGGCTTCCCAGGGCCTCATCTTTCCCATCTGTGAAATGGAAATAAATTTCTGATCTCCTAGGGTCATTATGAGGGTTCAGAGCTATAAAACATTTAGCCTCTGGCCAGCTCCGGAGCAAACACTGCCTAGAGATTAGCAGGTGGGAATACTGTGTGTCCAGGAAAAACCCGGGGATCAGGCCCAGCTCATCTGGAAAGCTTCTGCGGTGATTGGTAATGGCGCCTTGTTTGTGGAGGCCGTTCTCCGCCGCTCTGGGAAGCCCTCGGTGTCCCTGCTCATCTCACTTGCTGTTCCCAGGCTGTGTGTCTGCCTTAAAGCCCCTGGTGACAGCCCAGGGCAGGCGGCCGCCCTGTGGGCCCACGGGGAGCCTGGCCCACGCCCAGGCCCACTCCACCGACGGAAATGTCCTATATATGAGCTAATATGAGAGCCACTGGCCGCCTTGAATATCTAGGGTGTGACCAGTGTGGCAGTGGGCGACTGGCATTTTAATTGAACTGATTTTTATTGACTTAAATGCACATAGCCACCCGTGGCCAGTGGCTGCCACTTTGGAGAGCCAGTGGCCCCTCGGTGGTGGCTTTGTCTCTCCTGGCCCCGAAGAAGCTGGCAGGGATTGAGGTCATATGCCAGCATTGATTTTACACGCGTGCCCTCCCCACTGCTCGGAGGCAAGAGAGGGGCCAAGTCAAAGGAAGAACCTGCGTGTCTGGCCTGACTCTACTTTTCTGCGGACAAGGCCATGCAGGGACACGGTGGGCCGGGCAAGCCACAGGAGCCGCGCACTCATGGGTAGCCGAGGGCCTGTCTCCTCAGCTTTCGGTGAGAGCCATGCAGGGCAGCCGGCGAGGAGAGGGGACAGCAGAGGAAGAAAGCCACGAAGATTTTCCCCTCTGAGGCAACTTTACCCTGACGTCGGCCCGTCTATCGCTAGATTTCATTCATTCACCCGCGGAGAAGAGCGCATTGCATGAATCCATCAAAGAATTCTTTTCACAGCTGATGAATGTTTACGCAAGGCAGAGCTGAGATCATCAGAGAAGCTGAGGTTCTCACTTGCCCACAGAAATAAGTCCCGGGCAGGGGAGTAAAGCAAGCACCCGGCATTGGGGCGCTTGTGGGGCGCTTCCCATCGGTAGCCGACACTGGGGTTACATTGTCCCAACTGGGCCCTTCTGGTAGGAAAACAGCTCTCTTGGCATTTCTGTCCTCTGAGGAAAAAGCTTTCCATGATTTATGCATTCCTTTATGAACTTGCTGTGTGGTCTATGACAGGTGACGTAACCTCTCTGAGCCTCGGTCTCCTTGTCTCACAAAGGCTGGCAATGATGGCTTGTGGGGGGCTTGTAGGAATGCTGAGAGGGGGAAGAGGGGCCGGTGTTGGGAAGCGGCGAAGCTCTTTCGGTCCTTCAGAGGACCGGCAGAGAATGATGTGCTCTCGAGGAAGCTTCGAGATTAGTTATGCTGTTCCAGGAGCAAGTCAGGGGTGAGCTGTGTGCCATAAACCCAGAACTGTGGTATTTGTGGAATGAGAAGAAAAAAAAAGACCCCAGATCAGTAGGAAATGAGTCTTTATTTTCATAGTCTGTCAGCAGGACACCGCGAGCATTGGAAAAGGAAAAACAATTATAGTCCGTGTTCAGAACTTAGCCCTGCCCACCTCCTCCCGACCCGGGTCTATGTGGGACTGGGCAGGGCGTCTCGGGGTCTCCCGGGCTGTCAGAGGGACACCCATCTGAGGGTGTCCTCCTTCTGTCCCTGACTCCAAGACCTCCCACATCTTGGACTCGTAGCTTTTAGTCAGTCGGGAGGCAGCAACCTCACGGCTGGGCTCAGAGGGGCCAGAGAAGGCGACTGCACGTGTGTGCTCGTGCATGTGTGTGCACGCCTGCCTGCTCTGAGCTCTAGGGGAGCAGGAAGGGCGATAGGATGGCCGACATCCAGGGAGCCCGATCGAGTGGAGCGAGGTACCCCAAAAGGGGACATCACGAGGTTTAGAATCCTGTGTTCTCTCTCTGCGCCTCAGCTTGCTTGTCTGTAAAGTAGGGCCGCGAAGAGCTAATTCACAGCAGGAGAGACCCTTCTCCAGGCTCTCAGAAAATGAAGTCTACTGGAGCCCCCACTGTGATCCCTGGAGTCCCCATTGTGTTCCCAAGCCCTGTTGGAGGGGTGCCGCCCCGGTCTCCACTGTGAGCAATGGGACTAATCACATTTGGCTCCTCCCCCTTTTTTGAAGAAAGGTTAGGGATGCCTGAAACATGTTATAACCATTTCCATTCACACTTTTGCACTAATTGGCTCATCCGTTTCACCAGTGACGGACGTGTCGGGTCCCCGAAGAGATTGGAGAGCTTCCACCTGGACCCCAGCGTGGGGAGTCCGGAGCCTGAGGCAGTGATCCTTGACCAGACCAAAGAGCTGGTGGGGGAGTCCGGGTCCGTTCTGAACCTATACTATCCAGGCTGCCACCAGCCCAACCTCCTTGTGGGCACTGAGAGGCAGCCCATCACCCCTTCTGTGGCCTGTCTCGTCCCCCTGGTCCTCAGTGCATCCCCGCCACAAGGGAGCCAGTTAGCAAGGTCCGGGCATCTGCTCCTGAAAGAGGGGATGGGCTCCGGAGCAGCCTACAGGGTGTGGCATTGCTGGAGAAGGTTCAAGGTCAGGCCCCAGGGCTGGCGCCCTTGGTTTTTGGCTGTGCAGCCTTGGATAAGTCCTTTCTCTCAGTGAGCTTCAGTTCATAATAGTACCTACATCAGAGGACTGTTTCTCAGCCGTCCACGAGGGGCTAGCTTTTTAGGCCTTCATTCAAAAACTAGTCATCAAACACTTACAATGTGCTGTAGACACAGTTCTGGGTCAGGGGGACTACGGTGGTAGACAAAGGTCCCTCCCTGTGGCCCTCACACTCAGTGGGAGCGACAGACGACTAAGCACATAGTCAACGCGAATTGGTTTCTATGTTCCGTAAATACTATATATTGAGCCGGTGCACGACGGTGGGGGCAGCTGATAGGTCGGGGAGACCTCTGTGAGAGGAACATTTAAGCAGAGACCCAAGGAAGGGAGGGCGCACGCTGTAGGCAGAGGGGACTGTGGCCGCAGGGGAGTCAGCCCGGGACTGGAGGGGCCTCGGCGGGGGTGAGTGGAAGGAGGCCGAGGTCAGGTAGGGCCCTGACGGTAAGTCCCGCAGACCGCTTGGGACAAAGCAGGTGCTCCCTCAGCGAGCTTTCCTTCCCTCATTTGGTGTCTCCCAGCACCTCATGACAGCCCCTGAGTGGGTCATGGGGGCACGGGGACGGAAGTACAGGGCCTGCGAAGGGACTCCAGGCTGGCCCTGGGACACCAGGTGCATTGTCTCCAGAGCGGGCCTTTGGAGAAGCCGTGTGTGGGAGGGATGTCCCCGGGCCCTGCGGAGCCCCTCTGGGCGGCATACACCTCAGCTAGCTCTTGGGGGACAAGTGGACCTCCACTCGGGGGAGCAGCCTGGGAAGGAGGTGTGGAGCAGAGGGCGGGTAGATAGCCTGTGCCAAGGCCCCGGGGGTTGCAGCGGGCATGGCCGTGGGGAAAGGGGCCCTTTCGATGTGGCTGGGAGTCTAGGATTTGTGGGGGGGGTAAGGGAGTGAGGGAAGCCCAGCACGGCCTACTGTGTGACCTGAGGTCAGCTGTCACAGGAGCAGACGCTGCAAGGGGGGGTTCTGTGCAAGGCAAGGATCTGCTCCCAGGGTTGCCGCTAAGCGAGGGGAGGATGCCAAGCTGAGCGGTCCCAGGAAAAGTCCCACAGACGGTAGCTTCAGCTCCACTCCACGGGGGGGCTCAGAGCTTGTGCCCATTCAAGGCAGGGGAGCTGGGCTTTCCTGCTCCCACACCTGCCAGCCCTGGCTCAGGGCCACCTCTAGCTCAGAGCACGTCCAGCTCTCTGCTGGGGGGCACAGCCGCTCAAGGGGCCCAGGGCCCATCTGCTGCAGAGAAGTCACAGGCGCAGGCATACAAGCCCCCAACAGCGGCAGTGGTGGGACACACGCCACGTCTGCAGGGAGAAGAGAGGAAGTAGGTGAAGGTAATGTGAGCCGCCCTCCCGGCTGTCCAGGGACCAAGAGGATTCGTGGAATGCAAGACTTCAAGTTCTAAAACCAGGATGAGGGGGTCACCTGGAACACCAGCAGTGCCCATGGCAGTGACCTTACCTCCTCGAGCCTCAGTTTTGCCTTCTGTAAAATGGAGTTCATTGTCACACCTACTTTGCGGGGATGCTGGTGAGATTCATCACAAACATCCCAAGCGGAGCCCAGTGCCCGGCCCAGAAGCCACTTGAAGAATGTTCTCTAAGCCCTCCGCATCACTTGCCAGACACCAGCTGACCTCAGGCCCTAGAAGGATGTGAGCCGACATTTCCAAAGCCGGGGGTCCTCCTAGTTCTTCACCTCCTGCCCCGTCCCCAAGCATCTGACAACCTGCCGGAGGACTGAGGCCCCGGAGAGGAGGAGAGTCTGTGTCTTTAAGTGTTCCGAACAGCGCTGAAATGTTATGACAGTGCGTCTCACGAGGGATGCCGTTTCCACGGCAACCCCACACTAAGATAAGCAAGCCGCCTGTTTTTTTTCCTGCAAGGTTCAGCAACAGGGTGGGGGGGGGGGGATTAGGCGATCTGTCAGCGGGGGGGACTTGAAAGCAAGGAGCCACGTCCATTAATCCTTGAGCTCTGATTGCATTATCCGAGAATGAATGTTAGCCGTTAGAGGGGGGAGAGGAGGGCCCCTTCCCCTGGCGCCCCTTCTCGGGGGCTGCAGCAGGGGCTGTCTCTGGAGGCGCAGTGAGAGGAAGAAAGGGAAGGAACCACAGTCAAGTTTTGTCTGAGAAATTGCAGCCCTCTCCAGCTTCAGCCCCACTGAGTGTTTCCTAGAGTTAAAGCCCAAATAGCCGGGGGCTTTGCATGCCTGTGTGTGTGTGTGTGTGTGTGTGTAGCGCTCAGGGTGGGGGTTAGCATTAAGGATTCAGGCCGCTATACTCAGACTCAGATAGACATAGGGTTCAAATGCTAGTTCTGCCAGTGGCTGAAATATGGAGCTACCTAACCAGCCTCAGTTTCTTTAACTGTAGAATGGGCTAACGGTGAGCAAGGAGCAAACAGCCAGGAGTCTGCCCTCCTTGGAGAGTTGTAGCTGAGATTACACGGTGGGCCAGGCACTGTACAAGGCCCTCTAACATGCAGGAGGTAGCTTTAAAACCCTTCACATCGACCCTGAGAGGTAGGTTTCACCCCCTAATGCACCCCTCTGCAAAACAGCAGACCACCAGCAGATCATCTACTACGAACCAGCCCACCGTGGGAGGCCGTGAGGAATGAGTGAATCCTTGAATGAGTGAATGAATGAACGGACCTTCCAGGCTGTCACGATGGGGAGGGAAACCATGGTGGCGTGGCGGCCCCAGCAGGGCCTCTCTCTTTCTCCCTCCTTCTTCCCACCCCCCCCAGCCCCCCAGCATCTAAGCTCCTGTTCCCCAGCCCCGACCACTGCCCGCCCCCAGCAGGGGCCGGTGGGGCTCAGATGTCCAGAGTCTGGTTTGTGAACTCGCCGACTGCGTGCCTTCGGAGAAGTTGACTTTTGGAGCCTGTGGTTTCTCGTCCGGAAGATGGACCAAGTGAGCCTTGCTTTGTCTGCCTTCTTGGGTTGCTGTGGGGGATCAGACGGGTGACAGTGCCGTGCACTCAGACGTGAGCTGGTAACTGTGGGCTTGCCCCCGGGGCACCTGCATTGGAGGGAACCCTGAAGGCAATGCTTAGCAGGGGAAGGGTCTGCCGGGCTGGAATTGGAGGTCCGGGGATACCGGAAGGGAGTTGAGATGCCACTTGGGGGCAGGGGGAGATTCTTGGCACCCTCAGAGCTGGTAACATAAGAAACCCAGCAGCCGCGTCCCTGAGAAATGCCAGCATCCCGTGAATGACCGTGTGCTTGCGGGCTCGGGCCTGGGGGCCAGGAACACGCATGTTAACAAATACCGTGGTGGTGCTTTAATCCAGCGGCTGGCGCAGGATGGGGGAGTGGGGTGGGCAGAGGAGGGGCAGGCGGATTTGCGACAGCCTGGGAGCATCAGGTCCGCGGTTTGCTGGTTGCTGTATGACTGAGGACATGCTTGTCCTTTTCTGGTCCCTGTCTCCCTCGTGTGTACCACGAGGCTACCAGTCATCACCACCCTCCCCCGCCCCCAGCATTCAGGGTTCCTCTGTGGGCACTGTGAGCAGGCCATGCCCCAGAGAGGGTGGCCGCGAAATCCAGGCGGGGTGCAGCCCAGCCAGAAACAGGGACAGCGGCTTAGCCAGCCCACGTGACCTCGAGCGCTGGCTTCTTGTTTTCTGTCTCCGTGGTGCGAAAATAGGATAATTCCTCCATGACGGTGGAGGCGGGGCCAGAGGACCCTGACATCCAGTTCCCATGCGTCAGCAAAAACCCGTAAAAGCTGCAAACAAGCCTCTCATTCCGTACTTCCTCCACTGCACAAAACATACACCTCTGGTGTCTGCCAGTGAACTCGGAGGCCTGAGATAAATAATTAAAATGAAGTTACAGTTGTCAAAGTCAATTAGCAGAGACTGGGAGCCTCCGTTCTCTGCTCCCCCTTGTCATCCTGTGAGCTCTCGGTTGGCCATCCTGCAGGAGCCGGTGATGGGCGAGGGCATCCTGGACACTGATATGAAGGAGTGACGTGTGACTGGTGCCAAAGGGGCAAGAGAGGGGTGCTGGAGGGGGTTGAGGGCCCAGAAAGGACTTACAGGTGCATAGACAGCCACGGCCCATTCCTGTGGTCTGGGGTGGGCGGTGCCGGTGACAGGCTGCGGCCACAGGTCTAGGGACAGGGGCTCTGGTCCATCCTAGATCTCTCCAGAGCCACGGGAAGCCCTTGGAGCAAGTCTGCCGTGGGCTCAGGGCATGGAGGTGGCCCCGTGTGTCCCCACCAAGAAAATTGGTGTGTCCCACAGCTACACGTCCTGAGGCCCCAAAGCACCTGGGAATGGATCACTTCCAGGAAATCAAACTGATTCTTCTAAGGGGGTCTGGGGAGAGAGAGTCTACCTTTCTCCCTGCCTCTAGAGCATGAAATGGGGTCTCAGGCCCCGAGGACGTAGACCACTGGAGGCGGCAGGAGGAAGGAGGTGGCATTTACTCCATGTGGAACTTACTAGAAGTTAGGTAGATGTCTGGTCTTCACCACCATCGCTCGCTTGGATTCACGCAGGAGCCTCCTCCCTGGTATCCTGCTGCTGCCACCGCCGTACCGTTTGGCAGGATGAATGAATGAGTGGAGGCAGGGCTCTCATTGTGCCCATTTTGCAGAGGAGGAGGTTGAGGTTTCCAGAAATCTCCTGGCTCATGTTTCCTCATGGGCAGTCGGGCACTGGATTTGAACTCCAGCAGAATGGCTTCCTCGCAGGCATCGTCAGCATCATCTCGTGCCGACCTCGGGCCTGGGGGGCTGGGAGCGACATCTGCCAGATGCTGTCGAGCCTTTCTCGCTGCCTCGGGTGAGCCGGGAAAGAGGGATCCCAGCATGATAGGAGCTGCTATGAGGACAGGGACTGGCCCCACGTGCTGAGCCACTAGGGCGGCCAGTCTGGCTGGAGCAGGTGGACCAGGGGGGCTGTGGTGCAGATCCGATGGCCAGATTCTGCTCATGGCGAGGAGTTCGAGTCTGACCTTAAGTGTGACGGACCTGGGGTGATGGGGTATGGGGGTACTTTTCCTAATCGGGCCAGTACAAGGGTCCTCTGTATGCCACAACTCAGTGAGTATCCCCACCACTGTCTACTGAACCTCCTTCTTCATTCATCCTTCCAGGAAATATTTCAGGAAACCCTCATATGGCTAGGCATCATCCCAGATACTGAGACCAGAACAATACATAAGACAAACCCCCTTCCTCGCGGAGCTTCTTACTGTCCGGTGTAAGGACACAGAACGTAAACGAGCAAACCAATGACATATAAAACTTCTAAGCAGAGGTAGAGCTGTGAAGAAAACAGGCAGGGAAATGTAGTAGCGGCTGGTTGGGATGGGAGGAGCTAGTTCGGGTGGGATGCTCAGGGAAGGCCTCGCTGAGGAGCTGGACAGTGAAGCAGATTCCTGACATCTGCGGGAAGTTCCAGGGGAAGAGTACTGTCAGTAGAGGGACCAGCAAGTGCAAAGACCCTGGGGTGAGATCCGAAAGGGAACCAGCATGGCTGGAGGATCACGAGTAGCAGAGTGAATGTGTGCAACTTGGTGAGTGAAGGGGGGGTTTAGAAGATGGAGCAAGGAATTTGGTTTTGGTTTAGTGAAAGGAAGCAGTTAGATAATGTTAAGCTGGGGAGTAGCGTGTCTGATTATATTTAGCTCCATGGAGAAGAGACTCTGTTGTGGCAAGAGTGGAAGCTGGGAGGTCACTGAGTAGGCCCCCACAGTATCCAGGTGAGAGATGATGGAGACTGGGACCAGTGCAGTAGTAGTTACAAACGGCAGCGCGACTTGGATTTGGGACATGTCTTAGGGTAGACCTGGATGTGAGGGATGATGGACAAGAGGGATAGCGATTAGTGGATTTTGGATCTGAGCATCTGAGAGAAACGAAAGTGAAGGGGGGGATGCATATACCTGCAGTACATCCCTGATGGGACTATGGATTCTTCAGGACTGCTTCTGTGCCAGGTTCATCACTTTACCACCCTGTGCCTCATCCGGGGCCTGACAGGATGAAGTTCTCAGGAATGGTTTGTGACGTGCAATGAATGAAGGAGGGGAAAGGGTTCAGGAAGACAGGAAAGTATAGATAAGTAAATGAGTAAGTAATACTCCCACACCTAGGGTAGAATAACATCGGCCTTTCCCTAAGTGGCTGACACAGAACAATAACCCTCGGCTCTAAACAGTTGTGCAGCAAAACGTTTTAGGGACCAGTTTGAATGTTGCCTCCCTTTCTGGAGATTCCAGATGCACATGGGGTCAAATAAAGGCTCTGAAAAGGGCTGCATGAAAGGCCCTATTTAATTTGGGTTAAGCCAGCATTTCCCAGACTTCACCAGGGGAGCTTCCATTTAGAGCTCAGAGCAGCCCTCGGGCAAGGGTGCTAACCTCACCATCCTCCTTTCACAGATGGGGAAAGCAAGACTTGGAAAGATTAGGTGCCTTGCCCAGGGTCACACAGCTGGAAAGTAGCAGAATGAGGATAGAGTTAGTTTCCGGAAGGTTCCAGAACATTCCTTGCTCCCAGCCTGATCACTACTGTATCCTGCTAGGGGCTGGGTACCCTCCCCCATCCATCCCAAACCCTGGCCAAGCCACACTGGGGGCCCTCCACTTGGTGTCTGCCTTCCTAGCTTGAGTCTGGACTCTCCCTTGGGCAGCCCACCCTCTGCCCCGCCCTCAGCCGTCCCGGAGCTGATGCAGAACATCTCAGAAGTCCATGGAATTGGAGAATTTTAAACAGGAAACTGGTATAATTTTGGTCAGGAGCTCAGGCAAGGGGGAGAAGCTCTGCCAGGCCCAGCCACGTCCAAAAGAAATAAAGAGGAAGGGTTTAGGGTTTCAAGTATGTGCGTTTAAGGGCTGTGAAGACAAATAAAGGACTCTTATTCAGCCCTGTCCAGGCTTGGCTGCCTTCTGCTTTTCCCGTCCCTCCCGTCCCTCCTTATTGAGGAAGGGGCCGTGCAGTGAAGCCCACCTCCCACCCCGGCCTTTGTGAGTTGGCAGTCTGGCCCTCCCTCCCCCACCCCCTACCCTCTCTCTCAGGCTCTGTCTCAGCCAGTGCCTGCCCCTCCTCACCCTTCCCCTCCCTTGGTTTTTGTTCTTACAGGAGCTCCCCAGGGCCTGGGCCCCTGGGGGCGCTGCCGGGCAGGCGGGGAGGATACAATGGAAGTCTTGTGAGGCTGTAGGCCCCTCCTGCCCCTTCCCCAGAGGCCCTGCAGAGCGTTCCTCTGCCCTGCCCCAGACCTCTCCAAACCCTTGTCCCCTTGGAAAACCAGAGCAAACTTGGCTGGTCGGGGAGAAGGATTTTCTCAGCCCAGGGAGCCTGTCCCGCAGCCCCGCCCCGCACATCGCACACCCGCGATCCAAACAGCACAACGAAACCCAGCAGCCTCAGCTTCACCGGTTTTATTAAATCAGCCTGTTCACTCTTCCCTCAGGGGTCCCCAGCCCCCACTCTGTTTCATTTCCATCCCGCAAACACCCCCTCTGCCCATGGGGCTACAGCGATGGACAGGCCGTGGCTCCCGGCTAGGCGGTGGGGCCCTGCGGTGCGGAACCACACAGATGACCATTGCAAGGCACGTCCCAAAGAGGAGCATTTATTGAGTGTTCATCATGTGCCAGTGATGATCTATGTGGCCACCCCCAAGAGGAAGCTCCTACTAGTACTTCCTTCCCATAGGAGAGGAAACCAAGGCAGGGAGAAAGGTCATAGTCGGCAGGAGGTAGGGTCAGGATTCGAACCCAGGCAGCCTGCTTTCACCGCCTGTGTCAGGATGCTTAACAGGTGTTTGTGAGACGGGCATTCTTTGCCCCGGGAAAGAATCTCCCCACCCCCACCTCCCAGATGAACCCCTCTATTTGGGCAAACCAGCCACCTGTCCAGGACTTTTCCTGACTGAGTTAAATCCCTTTCCAGTGGGCTCATGTTTGTACCCTGGTGGGAAGCTTTGCTCGAAGTGCATTCGCGTCCAAGCTCCCCAAAGAGCCTCTTCCGGAAACTCTTCCGGGGTTTCCGAGAGGATTCTCGGGGACACCTGTTTGCGGGTTTCCAGTCTGCCCACCTGGGCCAAACATCCCGCAGGCTTCTCGGGGCCCCTCCCTGAGAGGGACGATTCCCGGGGTTGGGACTTCTCGGGCCTTCGGTCAGATCTTAAATCAAGGGTAACTGCAGAGCCTCCCCCCAAGAAGACTTCCCGAAGGCCACCATGGCTCTCTGCCCTGTGGACACCCCGCCTGGGCTGCGGGGGCCTGACCCCAGCCCAAGGTCACGCCACCAGCCGCGGGTGGTGCCAGGACCAAACAAACCTCAGATCTTCTGACCGCCAGTGTGACCGTTGAAGCCGAGGGATCAGTACCCAGAGGTTCATGATGGTGTTCTCTCTGCATGTTCGCCAACTCCTGGATTATATAAAACTGAATGTCACCCCCTAAGAAAGCGCTTCTCTGGATGAGAGTAGGAGATTGCCTGTCTTCTCGGGAGCCCCTTGTTTGCTTCCTCCTAGACTTTAGCATAACTCACAGGCCATTTACTATTCATCTGTTTACGTCTGTGTCTCAGGGGAGTGTGAGCTCCTGCGCTGGCTCCGTGGGCTGGTGTGTGTGTGTGTGTGTGTGTGTGTGTGTGTCGGCTAGCACAGAACCGGGCATACAGAAAGCATCCAATAAATATCTGGGGAGTCAAGGAGTATACGTGGGGCATCTGCGGAAAGGACAGTGGCTTCAAGCGCGGGTGTGGGGGAAAGCGCACAGTGTCTCAGAGTCTGGGGGCTCAGGGCAGCGGTCGAGTGCAGGGGACAGAAGGAAACCGTCTGGCTTGAAGCCCAGCTCCAGGTTCCCCATGACCTTGGGGGAGTCTTTGACCTGCTCCAAGCCCCCAGTTCCCCACCTGCAGAGCGGCCTTCTCGATGGTTCTGCGATGCACAGGGGCCTAATACATCTTGAAGGCTGCCTCCAGGCCGTCGGTTCACCTCATTGCTCCGGGTCCCCTGACTGCACTCCCAGTGGCCATGGGAGCGCCATCTAACCTTCCTGAACTTTCTTGGCTGCCTTTGGGGAGCGGAGCTGTGGGTGCCTTCTTTGTCTGAAGGGAGGAGCTGGGCCGCACCACCTTGTGGGACCCCAGGCTTGGGAGAGGCGCTGTTCTCCTCCCGCAGAAGGTTTGTATTGCTGGAAAGGGCCCCCTCCCCTCTTGGTGATGAAGGAGAAGTCCCTGGCCAGCCGGGTGGAGTGTGGGGGGGGAGGCCTGGGGCGTCTGAGCTGGGTCTGGTGCAGGTGGAACAGCTCTCGGAGATGCGTTCCAGGGACCTCCTGCGCCTGGGCTGGAGGATGAAACAGGAGGCCAGCAGGTCCAGATTGGAGGCTGGCTCGGTCTCTTCCTGCCACATGATGTGGGCCCAGAGCCCCCCGAGCCCCCATCCCCATGCCATTTGTGAGAGCCTGTTTGTACCTCTGCAGGCCTGAGGGCCGCCCCCAGACTCCGGTGTGGCTGTGAGGGAAGGAAGTTTCATGGGGGAAAGGGCCAGCTCTTCGGCGGAGGGATGAGGTCTCTGGAATGTTCTGGGCGCCCTGTAGACCCGCGCTCTTTCTAAGCAAGGCCGATGTTGCAGCAAACTGCGGAAAGCCCTGGTCCCCTGAAAGTTCTCTGGTGGCTGCGGTACTTCCTGAGTGTGCCCCAGGCCCTTCATGGGTCAGGTCTCTTTTGTGGGGTCATCTCAGTGCCCCTCCAGACTTGAGTGCCCGTCTTCATTTCTGTTGTATACACGAGGAAACCGAGGCACGGAAAGATGGAGCAGCTTGCCCAGATTACACTGCTAGTAAGAGGTGAAACTGGGATTTGAACTCAGGCCCAGGAGCCAGCTTTAGACTCAAAAACCCTAATGATAATTCATTCTTGGCACCCAGTCAAGGGTTGAGCAAAGACAGATGTCCCCCCTTCCCTCCTTTCCTACTTAAACTCCCCTTTAGGTCCCGGAGCTGTCTCATGCGGAAGGGGAAAGGTCTCCCATGTGTAAGAGGCGATACAGGGAGTGTTTGGGGGTATTGGGGTTGGGAAGAGCCCCCGAGGGGCTTCGATGGGTCTCGAACCCTCCAGGAGAGGGAAGAGCAAACCCAAAGCTCTGAGCTGCTCTCAGGGAGCCAGATAGCCAAGCTGGATGTGGCTAGGTGGGGTGGGAGAGAACACTGGGGGGATAAAGAGCACTTGAGGGGGAGGCCTTCAGGCCTTTGAAGAGCCCCGGTTTTATTCCAGGTACAATGAGAGGTTTTACTCCAAGTGCAATGAGAACCATTCAGAGGGTTTTAAGCAGAGGAGTTCCAGGTTCTAATTTGCATTTTAAATAAGTCTCTCTGGCTGCCGCATGGAGAATGGATTACAGGGTGAAGGGGGGAGCCAGAGACAGAGCCAGGACTGCTCCCCAGGAAGGACTTGCTTGGAGGTGGGCATTGCTCACACACACACACACATTCACACTTACACATGCACACAAACACACACGTCTTGTTTCTATCAGGGTAGATTCAGAAACTTTGGGGAGAGGGGGCTGCAGGGGGGCGGGGGCGGACCCCGGGAGGTAGGAAACCTTGGTTTGTCCACACTGGTCCCTGGAATAGTGGGAAAGGAGAGGAAATGATGGAGGGCTTTGCTAGGAGAATCCCTCCCGAGTCTGCTCAAACCCATGGATGCTATTACTGTTGTTGGTCACGTTATTTTTTAATGTTATTGTTCATCAGGAATAGATAACGTTATTATGAGCAGTGGTGGTATTTTAACACGGAGCTGCTACGGTAAACAGGCACACCAGGCCCTTGATGGTAGGGGACAGCGTGGGGAAGGTTTGAGGAGAGAAACAACAGATGATTTTACTTACTACCCAGTAACTGAGTGCGCGCTGTTTTCTGGCCCTGCAAGGCCTTCATGGTGATTCACTGGTCTCTAAGACCACACTTCTGCCCCCTTGGGATTCAGCCTCCGAAGAAAATAAAGGGAGTAAAGACAGACTGTCGCACAAAGTAGGGTGTGAATGGTGTCAGAAGCAAAATCCACAAGGGTAGGCTTTTAGGGGATAAAAGTGGGATGGGGCAGAGAAAGCCTTGACCGAGGTGGAGTTAAGGACTGGGAGGTGGGGGGAAGGGAGGCATTCCAGCTTATGGACAGCGGCATCTGCCAGCGCCTGGCCGTGGGAAAGCATGGGGTGTGTATTTTCAGCAAAGAAGGAATGATCCCCCTTGGTGGCAACCCTGGGAACGTGTAGAGGAGCAGCGAAATACTAAATCGGAAAGATGGACTGGGGCCAGGTGATGGAAGTCCTTGAATGCTGAACTTGGATTTAATTGTACAGCCTTGGGGAGCCTTTGAAGGCTTTGAATCAGGCCAGTGGTCCAGCAAATGCCTACCTGGTGTTCTGATAGAGTGCCGGGGATGGACTGAAGAGGCGAGAGACTGGAATGACTTGCCTACTGCAAAAGTCCAAGTAATAGAAGATACAGGCCTCAGGTGGGGCAGGGACATTGGGATGGAGGGAGACAAGGGGCTGCTGCAGGAGGCAATGGAAGGTTCTACAGGACTCACACTGAAAGGAACTGGGTGGGGCAAGAACAGAAAGTGTCTGAGTCTTTGAGCTGAGGCTCCTATGAGATTGTCAAGGCTGCCAAGAAAAATGAGAAGAATGCAGAGCTTGGGGAAACAGCTAGTTTGGAGGGGCCAGAGAGATGATGAAAAAGAAATTAGGATTCTCACTCTATCACACTTCCAACATCAGAATCCCTTTCCAACAGTATCCTCTCCACACTTAGATGGGAGTCTGACCTGCATTTATTAAGCCCTGAAAATAAGAATAGAATGTTGCCAACCCAGAGCCTGTCTGTTTGGTCTTTATCAGATTATAGTGTTATTCATCTTCACTCTCTTCCTTGCCTCTTTCTGCTTCTAGATGTCAGATTCACTTAGGGCCACAAGGCAGGGCCAGGTCGGTTCTTATTTATCTGTTTGTTGGTTGGTTGGTTGGTTGATTTTACTCCTTTGGACGCAGAATACATCATAGTCCCTGGCAATAGAAGAAGAGCTCAACAAATATCTGTGGCTAGCGGGGAGGGAGAGGGGGAGGGAGAGGGGGAGGGAGAGGGGGAGGGAGAGGGGGAGGGAGAGGGGGAGGGAGAGGGGGAGGAAGGCAGCCTGCCTTCCTCCCTCCAGTTCGGCATGGAGCCTAGCCCTTGGCAGCCCAGAGCTAAGTCTCTGCAGACCGGTGTGGACAGTGCAGTTGGTTTTCCGCGATCTACTGCCGTCTGAGGTTTGCGAGCTCCCCTCTGGTAGCAGCTTTGCTGGCCCTGTGGTGCGTTTATCTTTATGGTGTGGATCGCAATTTTTCTTTCAAGTCCAAAAGCATCGACAAACCTCAGCCGAAAACAATAAAGTAGACTGCATTTCTGTGGAAAGTGGTCGGGGGAGGGGGGTAGCGGTGGGGGCAGGAGGGAAGAGGAAGAGAAGCTCTTCACTCCCCTCCCCTGGTGACTTCTGGGAGGGAGGTTGGAGTTAGCAGGGTGTCTAAGTGGGGTAGGCAACAAGCCCAACCTGCAGGCTGCGGAAAAATAACAGAGCTCGGCCTGGCTGTCTGTGTTAGCAGTGAACCCCAAGGGGGTGTCATCAGCAGTGCCCGTCTGGCTCCTTGGGAGCGAGAGCAGGTCCCCCGGGCCAGGGGCTGAAGCGGCCCAGCATCGTCCCCACCAAAGAAACCAAGCTGGCTATTGCTTTTCCTGAGAGGTTGGGTCTGATTGATGCCTGGGCGGGGCTCCTCGAAATGGGAGCCGCTGAGGTCTGCATCCCTCTGTCCAGAAAGCCGGTGAGAACAGACCTGGACACTTGGCCCATGGCTGGTGGCCTCTCTGGCCACTTGTCACAGCTCTTTGTGATGCAGAAGTTTAAAAAAGGAAAAAGAAGTTGCTTCCATTGGGGCAAGCATGTCTCGGGGATTTTCCCAGTGTTAAATCAGGAAGGTTTCGGGGAGGGCTCTTGATGCCCACCAGGTGTTCCAGCTGCTGTTTCTGGGAAGCTGCTGTTCCCCTCAAGAGAAGATCAGGTCCCTGGCTGGGGCGCCTGGGGGGCTCAGTGGGTTAAAGCCTCTGCCTTCAGCTCAGGTCATGATCTCAGGTCCTGGGATCGAGCCCCACATAGAGCTCCTTGCTCAGTGGGGAGCCTGCTTCCCCCTCTCTCTCTGCCTGCCTCTCTGCCTGCTTGTGATCTCTCTCCCTCTGTCAAATAAATAAATACAATCTTAAAAAAAAGAGAGAGAGAGAGAGAGAAGATCAGGCCCCCCGGCTGGGAGGCTGGGGTTCTAGTCCCGAGGTGAACTCAACCGTGGGACCTCAGCTCAGCTGCCGGGCCTCTCTGGACATTCATACTCACCTTCTGTGCTAGCTTCCCAGGCTGCTGTAACAAATCACCCACAAACCCAGAGCCTTACACCACCAGAAATCTAATCTCCCGCATTTCTGGAGGCCAGAAGGCTGAAATCAAGGTGCGGGCAGGGCCACGCCCTGTCTAGGGCTCTAGAGAAGGACGCTTCCTGCCTCTTTCTGCCGGCTTCTAACAGTTGGTGGCCGTCCTGGGTGTCCCCCCGCCCCCAGCCCTATGCCACTGTCTCCACATGGCCCGTCTTCCTCCTGCATCTATTTCCCTGTGTGTACTCTCTGGTCGTCAGATGTAGGGTCCTCCCTCAGCAAGTATGACCTCATCCTCACCAACTACATCCGCAAAGACCCTTTTTCCAAATGAGGCCACGCATGGTCAGAAGTTGCAATGAATAGCGTGAATTTCGAGGGGACAGTACTCAAACCAATATACCTTCCCCCTTTAAGGGGTTGTACTTTATGAAGTTCAACTTAGGTTGTTCATAAAAAAGTTATCAAGTGCCTATTGCATAGAGAGGGCTTATCTTATTTTAAGACAAGTAAGACACTGTTTGGGATTTGCCTTCCTTGTTCATAACAAGCCCACGTGAGTTGAACTTGCACTAGGCCCATTGGGTGTAGGGGTATTTCTGAGAATCTAGAACTTTTCCCAAGATCTGTAGCTGCTTAGCTACACCTTAGAAAACCTCCAACTTGCTTGGATGTCAACAGAAGCTTGTTTAAGCTCTCCTTTTTCGGCCACTTGTCCCAGGATAAAAATCTGTCTAACTTGTCTCGGGGCTGGAGGAACACTTTTGGATTCCACAAACTCTCCATCCAACAGTTTTTGGAACATTGGCCACATACTCTGGGAAGTTTTTGGCAGATCTAAATCCAACATAACTTTGGGAGGCCGGTGCCTTCCACACTTCCAGAGGGAGAGGAAGCGTATTGGCTGTTGGAAGCACATGACAAGCCCGATGACTTTAGGTGGAACTTACATGAATTAGGATGCTTTTTATTTTAATGGTTTTATAGTAATTAAATGAGTATTTGATCAAATAGTTTTAACACATCGAACCCCGGGTTTCCTAGTTGGTATTACTCAAGACAAGGTTAGATTTAAAAAATGAGTTGGGTTTAAGTCATTTGAAAGGACAAAACCTTTTGGTTTCTGCGAAACCAGGAGGGTCGTATGCAGGGGGACATTGCAAATATCGTGAGGAGGTTATGGGAACGACTTGTGTTTGGGGAATACCGGTTCAGTGGGTTAGGGTGTTCGGCATTCACACCTGGGTTTGGATCTCGGCTACACTGCCTACTGGCCTGGTGGCCACAGGCAAGTCACTTCGTGCCTTGGAGGATCAGATTCCCCATCTGTAAGTTGAGGGTGGTGGGACCCCTGGTGCATGGAAGGGGGCATTAGTGTGGGGCACTAGGCACTCCAGGGAGAGCCCGTGTGGCTGGATGTGGCTCAAATCTGTGTGCCTCCAGTGGGATCCAGATTGGAACACCCAGAGTCCACTTGTCCGAGAGAGGGGTCAACGCAGGGCTGGCTGGGTTCCAGGACTGTGAGCTGGAGGGGTCCCCTCGACGCTTGACCCTGGGGTATGGTCCTAGGAGATAGCCTCCAGCAGGCTTGTAGCTGAAATGGGCCCAAGAGGAGACCCATTTTGTATATTTTGATTCAACTATTCAGGAAGCTTTGTTTTGATTTTTGCTTTTGTTTTTGTCTTTTTTAAGTTCCCACTGTGTGCCGCCCGGTGCTTCCCTTGAAATTTTATTGCTCCTGTAAAAAAATCCCATGAGAAAAGTGATATTATTTCCATTTTACAAATGAGGGCACTGAGGCTTAGAGAGGTGAAGTAGCTTGGCCCGGGTCGTAGAGTTGGAAGAGAGGGAGGGAGGACTGGAAACGTCCATGGTCTTGCTAGGCAGCCCCTGCTCCTCCTGCCCCAGGGGTTGGTGTTCTGAGCCCGGATCCAGAAAACAGCCGGGAGGATGGGCAGGCCCGGTATGGGAGAGGAGACCGGAAATTGACTGGAAAATCCTACACCTTTTTATACATAAGGATCCCCTAGGTAATGGCATCCCACAAGCTTATGCTCTTCATTTCACCTGTCTTTCTAGAAAGGGGTCCCTGGGGATCATTGCCTGATCTGTGGCTTTCACATTTCTCTGCAGCATCAAAGCAGGTGAAATTGTCCAAACGCATCCTCTGGAGACCGCGGAGGGCTGGGGGGTGGGGATGCAATCTCGTGGGATTAAAAAGCAATTTGAACATGAAATTACTCCCTGGGGCCTGCCAGCGACGCAGGGAGGGGGCTATAACATTTCTTGGAAATGGATATTCTCGCTTCCCGACGGATCTGGGTTTGTGGATAGTCTTCTGGGTTCTGTCTTCTTCGCCATGGTTTGTGATAACTGTAATTGCCCTCATTCGTACAAAACTTGCATTTGCACGTGGACTTGCTCTTGAAAACAGCCCTGAGATAGTTTGGCATTTGGAGTTGTTGTGGTGCGCCGGTGTCTTTCTTGAACTTCATGCCTTTATGGCTTCCCAGGCAGACACCCCTCCACAGGCAGAGACCATGGTAATAATAAGAGCTGGCACTAATTAGGTAGCAATTACCATGTGTCCTGTCTTGTTCTCAGCACTTGGCGTGTTAACTTATCCTCAGTTATTTAATCCTTGGCACAATGCTTTAAGCCAGGTACAGTTGGCCTCATTTTACAAATTAGCACACAGAGAGGTTAGGTGACTTGCCCAAGATCACACAGCACGGCTACGATACAAGCAGGATTTGAACCAGACCAGCCTTCTTAATGCTGTGCCACGCTGAGTTTCCTGTGCACTCCTTTGACCCACACCCAGCACACCCTGAGCACACCCTAAGTCTCTCCCCGAGCTTAGAGTATTGGGAATACTTGTTTATTTTCTCATGTATCTTTGTTGTGAGTTCTTTGAAACGGAGCAAAAGCCTATTCAGTTCTGTAGTCTCAGAACCCGGGATGGCAATTGACACGTGAAGAGCGTCTGATAATGTTGTTTTGTAACAAAAGGATGTGAATTTGAAGTTCACTTTCAAGGAAATTCGCATCAGTGGATGCCAAGAACTAAGAAAGCAGCCATTCGAGACGCGGAGAGCCACGGGTGAGATGTGGGGTGGAATGATCCGGCTCCTTGGCTCAGGACCAAACATTGGTGTGCAGCTGAAGGGGGTTTGTGAATCTGGGGTGGGCTGGTGCTCGGTGTTTATCTCAATGTAAGTGTGGCATCCAGCCGCTCTCCGGAACGATGGTAACGGCTGTGCTTTGGGGGGAGACAGTGCGGTATTATGGTGAGAGCAGCCGGGGCTTGAAATCTGGCTGTACTTCTGATTTTCTTTAAACCTCAGCTTCCTCTTCTGTAAAATGGGTTCATTGTGAGGATGAAATGAGATGAACAGTGAAAATCATCAGCCAGAAGGGCATAGTAACTGGCCTGTGAATCTTTAGTAAATGTTAGCTTAATACTGTTAAGTTTTCAGAATCACTGTCCCTCCTGGCCCCTGCTGGACCTCACACAGCCTGCCGCGGCCCCATTCTACAGAGGGGGACACTGAGGCTGAGAGCACACAAAAGCGATTGCCTTAAGTCCCAGGATTGGGAGAGAGAGAAGATCCAGGCTCCCGACTCGTAAACCCGTGTTTCTCCTATGCTGCTGCCTTTTAACGTCGGGAAAGCCTGGGCTGGCCTTAAAAAAATCTATAAAGTATTGCAAAAAGAATTGCTAGGCAATGTATTGAGATGAAATTCACATAACATAAAATGAAGCATGCAGAAGCGAAGGCTTCGGTGGCATTCCATTCACTCCCAGTGTGGTTGGGCACCGACCGAGCTCACGACGTGTCCATCGTTCCAAAGTCAGACCCCTTACCCGGGAAAGGGGTTTCCCTCCCCTCCGCTCTCCCCCAGGTCAATCTGCCTTCCCGCTCCAAGTGTTGGTCTCTCAGGGATATTTCTTCTAAATGGGATCGTGCAATATGGAACCTTTGGTGTCCGGCTTCTTCCTCGGAACATAAAATCTTAGAGGTTCATCTACATTGTGAGACGCGTCTGTGCTCTGTTTCTCTTTAATGACTGGGGAATAGTCCGCTTTAGGGATGTGGTACAACTTGCTGATCCATGCACCCGTGGTCGGACATCCAGGTTGTTTCCACCTCTTGGGTGTTTGTGAAGAGTGCTGCTCGGAGCACGCGTGCACACACTCTTGTTTGAGTACCTATTTTCAAATCGTTTTCCCCTACATTTTAAAGGATGAGGCAGATACAGGCTTCGCTGTCACTTCGGAGTATTAATAAACCTGCAGGCACGGATGATTTAAACTTCAGTTAATATCTGGGGGCACCCGGCTGGCTCCATCGGTAGCACCTGTGACTCTCGATTTCAGGGTCTCATCAGGTCAAGCTCCACGTTTGGCACAGAGTCTACTTAGAAATTAAAAAATAAGATAAATAAAAGGTGCCGGAAAATGTGGTTAATGACTTATCTCATTCCTAAATATTGACAAACTTCCTGTTCTATAGACGCAGCTTGTTTGTTTTTTTTAAAGATTTTATTTATTTGAGAGGGGCAGGGGAGGGTCAGAGGGAGAAGCAGACTCCCAGCTGAGCAAGGAGCCCCATGCGGGACTCGATCCTGGGACTCCGGAATCATGACCTGAGCCCAAGGCAATTGCTTAACCAACTGAGCCACCCAGGTGCCTGCAAACGTGGTTTAAATACCTCCGATTCCCCGGTCAGTAGGGTTTTACCCACGTACATGAGCATGTCCATGTGGGCCTGAGCCTTCTCACACCGTAGCTGCTGCTTTTCCGCTGGTTGTTGTCCCCCGGGAGATTGTGTCTCTGTTGATGTTTATTGACATAATCTGATGTTTTGGTTTCTTAACTGCCTCCATTAGGCACTCAACACCATTCCAAGGATGGGAGGGGCACGCTCTACAGTTAGCCTTGGAAATAGAATTAAAAATACAAACATTCTTAGTCTTCTAGTGATAAACTGCTTGACGGCTTGTACTGTACTTTATGCTTTTTAAAACACATGTCCTTTTGCGCCGAGAATAAAGTTGGGAATCTGCAAAGGTTTGCTCAGGGAGGGAGTCAGCATTACTCTGGTATGCCGACGAGCCCTTGAGCGAAGCTGGGTGTCTGCGGTGAAATGAGGAAGCCCCAGAAGGAGGAGAGAAGGGTGAGATGGCTTCCGGGGATGACAGCTGTCACGGTGAACCCTGTGAATGGGCAGGGCCAGCCACACCACGTGTCGCCATCGGCCTGTTTCTCCAGGGGGCACCGCTCTCCAGGATGACTCAAAACAAGCATCCCAGTTCTCCACCAGGAGGGCCTCCGGGTTGGGACGTCCTCCTGGCAGGTCTTGCCAGCATGTCCTTGGCCAATCTGCATGCTTGCACTTCCTGGCTGGACGACCTTAGATCAGTGACTTAACCTCTCTGGGCCTCGGTTCTTTTAGGACGTTATGGCAACCATAATGTGCTTCGCCAGGTGCCTGGCTCATATCAGGGGCTTGGCTCTGATTGTTGTTACTACGCCCTTTCCTTCTTTGCTAGACATTTTCTGCTTCCTTTTTAATTTTTTATTTTTTTAAGATTTTATTTATTTATTTATTTTAGAGACAGAGAATGTGCACTCATATGTGAGTGGGGCCTTGGCGGGGGGAGGAGCAGAGGGAGAAGCACAAGCAGACTCAGCACTGAGCACGGAGCCTGACCCAAGGCTCGATCTCACAACCCTGGGATCGTGACTTGAGCCGAAATCAAGAGCCGGATGCTCAACCGACTGAGCCATCTGGGCGCCCCTTAGGCAGTTTCTGTTTCTGATGTGCAATAGGAGCTATGGCTCAGCTAAAGGGCGCCTCTCCTCTCGTGGAAGACAGTCCACGGGGGTGAGAAACTTGCAGATTAACACTCACAGAGATCAGATCACGTGCTGCCAGAAGATGGGTGGGGACTGACGGGGGTGTGGACCCGTCTTAGAGGGTGACTCCCTAATCTGGCTCCTGGAGGGAGAGAACCGATCGCGTGGCGGAGAAGTTGAGGCTGGCATTCCGGGGGGTCTGGGGTGCAGCCTGGGAAGTGTTTCAGATCAGGTGAGCCACAGGGCCCGAGGTTAGACAGCTGGAGGGCTCTAGGCATCCTGAAGGTTGGGGTGTGTGTGTGTGTGTATGTGTGTTTAAGGTGGAATCTGATAGCTACATATAGCCAAGGTGAGTTATAAGTTAGGGTCTGAAATTAGCATCTGCCTTGGGTTGGGGAGTAGCGTGACTTTGACTTTTGCACCACATCAGCATCAGCCCATCCTAGCCCAAGGCGGGAGCTCAGAGAAGGAAGCCTCCTGGGAAACGGGGAGCTCAGCAGATGACAGAATGACTTCTCCAGCCGCCCCCCCACCAAACTCATCCCTTAGAGGAAGTCAGGCATCATTATCGTTGATGCACACGCAGGTTCACGAAATAGCTTCACTGGGCTAGAGGAGGGGCTGATGGGTTTTTAGCCAAAGGGGTATGGGAGGGAGGGGGAGGGGGCGGCGCAGGCAGCCCCTCGGCTGGTGATGCTCCTGCTCCTGGCACCGTGGGGCCTCTGGGGCTCCCAGGAAGGCGGAACCTGTCCCCACACACACAGCGCACAAGTGACTTCTTTTGTAATGTGACTGAGATGAGGACCCCTTGTGTGTGAGCTAATCAGTGAAATGACAGAGCACGGCCTTGTCTCCATGGAGAGGAGAGCCCCCCAGCCCTAGGGCTGCCCTTTCAGACGCCCCACTTACCCCTCACCTCACCACAACCCTGGTCTCCTGCGCTCAGCCCCCTCACTCCTTCCGATTGGCCCTGACATGTGCCCCGGATTTTCTCCAGCCCCTCCAGCCTGCTCCTGACCTCGGGAACCTGGGGCTTCCTTCTTCTGCAAGACAGGGGCTCCCTCAAGCTGCTTCCGGAGAGATGACCCTGAGCAGAGAAAGGCCAGCTGAACCCCCTGCAGGCAGAGAGACCCGTGGCCGTGACTTGGGGACAGACACACGGAAAGAGGCTGCGCTTGGAGCCGATAGTAGGCGCCTTTCCCAGCTTGTCCGCTCAGGACTCCTTGTATGACCGCGGACGCTCTTGTAAGCTCTCTGAGCCTCAGTTTCCACAGGGGGAAAGTGGGGAGCATAACACATGCTTCCCTTTGTGGGGCTGCACCGGTGCTTAACACCCAGGAGGGCCAAGTAAGTTGGAGACAGGTTTATGCTTCTCAATTTCCAGACAGGCTGGCAAAGGATTCTTGAAATTTCTACTCAGCAGGCACTGCAGGGAGAAAGACCTCTAAGAACTGGCTTTCGGCCTCTCCTTGCTGTGTGACTTGGAACAAGATACCGGGTGTCTCTGAACAAGGCTTGAACAAGGCTGGAAATGCGGGCTGTACAATGGCTCCCAGCCCTGGCCTTAGGGCATACGCCACCCCCGTGCTGTGATTTTGCCTTTATTTTTTTTTGCAAAACCTGTAAGACCCGGCACCGAGGGGCCCAGGAAGGAGTGTGTGGGTGAGAGCACGGTGGCCGCCGGCAGACCGTCACCAGGGGCCTGGCTGAGCAAAGCCCTCCTGGCTCCTTGGGGCCCATCCAGCTCTGCACCCAGGCCACGGGCACACCCAGACCCGGAGAAAAGTCTGAGCAAAGCAGAGGCCGAGATGACAAACGTAAGAATCAAGGAGGCAGAGACCCTGGGAAAGGGGCCTTGGAGACAGATCCTTCAGAGACCATCAAACTTTATGAAGCAGCAAAACCGCTTTTTCAAAGGATGCCCAAAATAGGAAACAGACAAAAGCGCAAAAAAAAAAAAAAAAAAAAAAAAAAGAGTCCTCGGGCAGTTTAATTCTTCATTGTGTGGTGGAAAATGCCTCATTGTTTGTGGCCCGTCTGCAGAGCACCAGGGCGGAGGGTCTCAGACTTCATTTCCTTTACCAATAAATTTTTTTTTTTTTTTTAAAGTCAGGACTGACATCTGCATCTGGTGATGGCCTTTTCCTGTTGGAGAGTAAGGATGTTAAAAAAAAAAAAGGCAACTACCATCTCCAGTCCCATGAGTTCATAGAAGAAAGGGTTGCCCCTTTCTCGGGCAAAGCAGGACGGGAGGGACAGGGCTTCACCAGGAGGCCTCGTCTTGAGTTTGCTCATTGGCTGCTTTGAAACGGGCAGGGAGCAAAGCAGCAGGTGGGAGCCCCTTCCGGAGGGTTTGCTGTCAGAGGGTTGGAGAAGTGTTGACTTGTGGTGCCTCCTTTTCCAAGCATGGAATCTGAGGCCCTGAGATCCACACAGCTCATTCATTGGCTGACACTTTTGTCTATTGCCTACAATTCACGTGCCAGGGTTAGCACGGCAGCTCCGGGAGAAATTGCATCTAGGAGGGCGAGATCCGCAGGGAGGCGTGGGCAGTATCCATTCGTTCATTCATTCACCAGTAGCTTATTGAGCCACTACAGAGCGCCCGCCAACTAGGAATACAAACTATGAACAGGGCCTGCAAGGTACCGCCTAATGGAGTTTAAAGTCTGATGGGCAGAGATAGAAGAGGAAAATTCAGGATGGAAAAAGCATCAAGATGATGTCGGGAAGTGGACGCATGACAGGGGTCATGAAACAAGATGGCGGGGCGGTTAGGTGTGTCTCCGACGAGGTGAGAGTTGTGTGAAGGCCTGAACCATGAGAAGAACCTGGCCATGCAAAGAGCTGGCAGAAGAACATTCCAGACAGAGGACATCAGGTTTGGGGGGCGATGGGCATGCTGTGGGGGAGCAGTCACATGGCGGTTCCAGGGTGGTGGCCCATGGGCATGAAGGGGAGGAAGGAGGTGAGAGCAGGCACAGAGGTTTCATCCCAGACCCTCGGGGCCAGAGATGCTCAGGAGACCTCACACTGGGATCTGCCTGACAGTTGGCCAATGTGGATATGAATGGAAACCCACCTGGACCCATGTGGCAGCCGGGGGACAGAGGTGGAGGGCTTCCTGGCCCCCGGCTCAGTTGCGGCTTCTACCTTGCTCCGGAAACTGGACAGACGAGGGTGAATCAGGACTTTGGAGCTTCTCTCCTGTCTGCTCAGTGCCTTTCTCAATGCTTCTCGGGTCTGAAACCATGTCACCAAAATAAACCTGTCCCCATTCCCAGAAGGTGACTGGGAATGACGAGAGGCCAGAGGCTCACTTCCCCAGCAGCACTGCTGACCCGCCTCTCCCCAGGGGCTGCTGGGCTTCAGGGGGCACCCCCAGAACTAGGGTGTGGGGTCCAGAGGCCTGCCCAGCTGAGGCATTGCCACTGCTGTGATGGGGGGTGGGGGGGCGGGGTGTGTGTGTGTGTGTGAAGGGGGTCTGGATTGTTGAAGATTGATGGGATTCACTCAACAAAATTTACTGAGCACCTGCTTGATGCTGGGGATTATTCTGGGCCCCAAGGATGCTGGCGTGATGGTACTAAGTACATGCCTTAGAGAAACACAGCCCATGGTAGGGGCGTGGAGGAAAATAAAGATGGTGACAGGGCGTCGTGGTGGAGGGAGGGGTGCGCAGCTGCTCCAGATCAAGTAGTCAAGGGGTACTTCTCTTCGAAGAGGAGCCATTGGGCATGGAGTGTGAGAGCCACTAGCCGTGAGATGTGAGGAGGGGGGCGTGTGCCAGGCAGAGGGGCCAGCAAAGGCCCCGGGTGGGAACCGGATTGTATGCGGCAGGAACATAAAGGGGACTGGGGACTGCCCTAGAGAAAATTGGGCTGGACGAGGGCAAGGATGGTAAATGGGATTTCCTGTTAGCGCTGTCTCCGGGTAGCACCTGCCAACGTACCGAGAGCTTTCTGAGGTCCCTTCTGGGCTGATCAGCCGAGTGCTGTAATTGATTGGTGATGTCTGCCACAGATAGATCAGAAGGGCTGCGGGCAGGTGGTACGTTTGCCATTTCTGGATCACTCTGGACTGAAGTTGGCAGGAGACCACGCTGGGAATGTTTATGTTTGTAGCTGTCTTCAGCATCTGTGGGTTTTCTCGAGCATGGGCCCCTGATACAGCCCAACCCCAGAGAATGGTAGCAGCTAACACATGGCCCTTCCTTGGAGTCTATACTAGGCCCTGGTGCTTGAAACCCAGGAAGTCCTCATGGCAGCCCCGGGGACGCGTCTTACGTCCTTTCTCTGGGTTTTGAGGCCCGAAGAGCCAGGATCGGCGCCCATCTGACTGCAAACCCCCGACTCTTTCTGCCGCAACAGCCACCTCCTGAGAGAAGGTGAGGGCCCCGCGCGCATTAGAGACTCTACCCCGACAAAAGAGTCACTTGGGGAATGAGTCGATGAGAGATCGATGCTGACTGCCTGCTTCTCCTGTCCCTTCCTGCTCTCCCTGAGCCTGCGGCCTCTAGTGAATTCTGCCTCCAAACCAAAGTGAGTGTAGATTTACTGGAAGGAGCTGGCTCCCGGGCTGCGTGCCGTCTGGGTGCAGGGAGTGGGCCAGCCCAGCCAGAGCCTGGCAGCCTTCCCTTCCTGCCACTGTCCGCTTCTCCCTCTCCCCCCTTGCTCCTCGGTTCTGACCCTTCCCGGGAAGCATAAGGAGGTGACAGAGACATCAGAGTGCCCAGGCTCAGGTGTGGCTGACATTTAGGGCAGGGATGCTGGGCCCAGCTGGGCTCTGGGGCCAGAGCCGTGGTTAGCAGCCCCGGGCACAGTCTGATGGGGCTACCTTATTTATTTATTTTTAAAGGTTTTATTCATTTATTTGAGAGAGAGAGTGCACGTGAGCAGGGGGAGTGGCAGAGGGAGAGAGAAAGGGAGAAGCAGACTCTCCACTGAGCGGGGAGCCTGATGCGGGGCTCAATCTCAGGCCCCTCGGATCAAGACTTATGCTGCAGACAGACGCCTAACTAACTGAACCACCCAGGTGAGATAGGGCTACTTTAAGGAAGGTCTCCTCTCAGGTAAGTGTGAGGCCAGAGGGGCAGGTGCTGGGGCCTGCTTGGCAGCCCTTTGGGGGGCAGCGGGTTGAACCTCACTGCCTCGGCAGCTACAGGCGTGCCCGAGGCTCTGGGCAATGCCTGGCTCTGCTGTCTGCCAGCCCTGGGAGATTAAGCAAATCATTTACCCTCTCTCCCTCCTAGTAAAATGGGACTTACAGTACCTATCACCAAAATAAGGCCACAAAGCAAAAGACTCCAAAGCTCAGTGGCTTAAAGCAATGTTTATTCTCATGTTCAAGCGCTGCGGGTCGACTGCACCTTGACTGGGCTGGACTCCAGGCTCCCGGCTCTGGCTGCAGGTGGGGTTTGAGTCTGCTCCATGCGTCTCTCATCTTTCTTGGGGACTGTGGTCTCCCCTCCATGGGGTTCTCCGGTGACCCAGGCTAATGGGGCAGGGACCACTGAAACGGGCTCTCACGATGGTTGACCAGAGCATAAGGCGGCCCTCCCCACCGCTGACCCTGGGTTCGAACCTTTAGCTGCAGGCACTTTCCCCCAGGGTGGCTTTCCTTATATCCAGCCTGACAATAGTGCCCAGGGGTACCTGCCCTGACTCCTGCCTCTTAGTTGGGAAGTCTGAGGCCAGAGAGGAGCATCCCATAGCCGAGATCCCTCAGCTGGGAGGCCGGAGACTCTGTCTGCAGACCTCCGATTCTTTCCATTACCATTGCTGATATCTGCTGCCTTCAGCCTTGAACCTTTATTAGGCCAGGGCAGCGGAGAGCACTGGTCTGCGAGTCAGGATATCCAAATTTTGCCTCTGGCTAGGTGTGTGATGTGGGCAATCTCCTTGTTTAACTTGGCGGCTGCAGAACTGTTGGTGAATGGCAGGAAGGCCCACTTCCCTCCGAGAGCCCTGCCCGCGCCGCCCTGCTCGAGCAGAGGACACTATTTCCATACATCCTCCAGGACGCAGCCCTCCTGGGCCCTGACCCTGACCTTCCTCCACCCCCGGGCTCTGAGGCCAGGGAGAGCCTGGGGCCTGAGGGCCAGAGGATTTCCGGGCTCAGCCCCACAAGCGGGCTGGCGAGCATTCAGCAGGGCCCTTCTCCTGCCCCTCCACCACCCCCTGGAGCCCGGGGTCTCTATTTCCAGCTGATCGGAGCAGGTGAGGAGATGGCCCTGATTTTGTTGAAGGGTCGCTGGCCCAGGTCCCGCATTTGTCTCAGACCCGGCTCCCGGCTTCTCTCCTCTGAGAAGCGAGAGAGGAGGACCCTGCTTTTGAGGGCAAGAGAGAGAAATCATTGATCTGGGCCTCAGTTTCCCCAATGGTATGATATTAAGTCCTGCTGGATCACGTTGAGGGGATTGAGGGAGCTTCCCTGGGGGCACAGCTGGAGAACCCACCCTCCCCCTTGTCCCTTCATCCTCCACCTAATCCCCCTAATCTGAGGGCTGAGAAACAGGACGGCCACTGTCTTTCTTTCATCTTTGCAGGGGAAGGGAGGAGGAAGTTCATTTTTATTTATTGCCCTCCTTTTATGTGCAATAGTTATTATACTACTATAATATATAATATATGTAACGTGTCCTAGATTGGCCTATGATATCACTAGAAGAGCCCTGGCTAGCGCTCAAGGCCTAGCCCTGAGTCCTGGCCCTGCTGCTAATGGCACACTGCCCGAGTTCCCTGAGCCTCAGTTTCTCCATTTGCCAAGTGGCCCAGTTGATCTCTTACACCCCTCAGGACCCTGATAATCCGCAGTTGGGCCAACAGTGCAGGCCTTTGCCTGTCTGAACAGGATCATCTTGTCAGACTCTAGTCTTATGGATTGCCTAGAACATTCGCTGGCACCCAAGCCAATGATGCTTCTGGTTTCTAGATGTGAATCTGGTCCTAAAGATGAAATCAGCTCATCCTGAACCGCCCCTCCCCCACCCACCTTCTTCCATGTCACCTCAAGACAGACTCTTCTCTTGAGAGGTTTGGGCTAATCTTTCCAGAAGCAGGAGCCGGACAAGATAACGCTTCAGGCTCCTGTTCCGGGCTTCAGTGTGGGAATTTGTACCCTGCCAAGCATCCCCGTGCTCCTGAGAGAGCTGGGAAGAGCTGGTAATTATAAGGCGTGAGGTCAGGGTATCTGGACTTCCGGGAGTGGGGGCAGGGCTGTGGAGAGGGCCACAATTCATGTCCCCCCCGGGGGCCCGGGGAACCTGGCTCTGCGTGTGTGTGTGTGTGTGTGTGTGTGTGTGTGTGTGTGTGTGTGTGTGTGTGTTTAGGGTTCTTTAAAACTGCTAATTGTCAGGGTAAAAATATTTTCACACATTCGCTCTCCAGGAGAACGTTCTCGCTGAGCGTACTGGCAGCCTCATTGAAGTCAAATGGCCACAGTCAACATGGAAATCCTAATTAATAGACGATCGTGCTGCTCTCGGGCACGGCAGCGGAAGTAATTATCATGATTTAATTGACTTTTCTCCCCTCTGTTATGCACTCTGCTTTTTCCATTTTCTTGGGCTGGGAAGGTTTGTTTTGTTTTGTTTTTTTTAACCTTGTATCTCTCCTCCCCACCCCACCCCCCCGCCCCTTTTATATATACTGTCTCTCACACCAGAGCTCTATTTGTCAAATCCTCTAATAGTAAATATTGTGACAGCACAAATCTCTATACTGCAGAAAAGTCCAGAGCCCGAGCCAGTGGCTCACTTATTATGAATGTATTGGTTTTATAAAGGTGCGTTCAGACCAGAGGTTTGCCAGAAGTTTCTGGCAAGGAGAAGGGACATCAGTTTGCTCAGAGGCTGTGGTTTTAGCAAGTTCCTTGGGACTTCAGGGGACAGAGGGCCACCAGCACTTCTGTCAAGATACACTCAGGGTGCCAGGAAATCCAAGGAGCAAAAATGGGGCACCTCCAGCTCCTGGAGCCAGAAAACTGAGGAATTCTGTCTCTGGTCAGGATCCCCCTCGAGTGGCTCACGGCCCTCTCTGCCCTGACCAGCATGGTCTCTTAATTTATTCTGACCGTAACCATCTGGGGAGCGGACCCCAAGTCCTCGTGGTTTTCAGGTCAGCACCACAAATCCAACTGGCTGTGCTCCCTGAACCTCCCTGTGCAAAACTGAGTGCCTTCCACACCAGGCCATGCCTTCCCCTCCGAAGGTCAAGGGATGAGCGGCCCCAGTCACGGGTTGGCTCCTACTGCCACATCTCTAGGCTCCGGGTTCTTCCCCATCTGCTAGGGAAGGTTGGGTCAGCACACCTCATTCTACACCTCCTCTTGCAGTCATTAGTCCTTCTGGGTCCAATCAGCTGTGGTGGTAGATGGGCAAGGTCATGTGCCCAATGTCCTCTCCTCAGGAGCTAGGGACAGAACCCTTGGCAAATAAATGGGCCTGTGGGAGGGGCCAGCATAACCCTGGAGACCTAGATTGCTTGGTTTGAATCCTGGTTTGGCCACTTGCTATGCATCTTTGGGCAAATCCCTTCAACTCTCTGTGTCTTGGTACCCTCTTCTCTAAGATGATAGCACTTACACCATAGGGTTGTTATGAAAGATCCGTGACTTGTAAACGTGAAATGTTAACGTAGTAGGAGGTTCAAGTGAATGGGGGTGGCAGCTCCCAGTGTCCGATAAGCGAGTAAGAATGTCCTAGAGGTACAGACATTGGGGACCGCAGTAAGCCCTGGCGATCATCTAGGTGAGCCCTCTAAATTGTACACCCGGGGAAGCGGAAGCACAGGGAGGGGACGTAACTTTCGAAGGTCAAGTAATTTTGACTAATATGATGTCAGGCTATTTGGCATGGAGCTAAAATTAAGACCAAGATATTTCCTTAGGTCTCATTGGGGATTATTAAGAGCACTTGACTTTTAATTAGGACATTACAGGTAATACAGTTAAAGGGGAAGAGAAGATGAGCCTGGACTGTTTTATTTCTTTTCTTCGTCCCCCTATGGGCATTCCAAGTTTGACTCATACAAAGGTTTGAACCTTTCGAAGTACATTACCTTCACTGATCATCATTGTCAGATGATTCCTATGTGTTAGGTCACTGGGCAAGATGTTACCAGTCAGCTGTGTCATTTTGGACACTTAGCTTCTCTGAGTCTTGGTTTCCTCATCTGAAAAATGGGCGATATACTATCCCACCTGGACTGAGTGCTTCTCAAGGGCAGGGATGGTTTCTTCTTTACCCCCTCTTCCTCTTCTAGAATGTTGTCTGGCAGAGTAGTAGGTATCTGCAGAAATGTCTAGAAATTTTGCATAATGATCCCTTGAGGTGGTTGTGAGGGTCAGAATAAATCAGGTGCATAGACGGGCTGTGTCTATGGGATAAACCATGAATCTCAGCAGCTTCACAAGACACAGATTTATTTTTGCCACTCGGCAACTCTTCAGTGAAAGTGGAGGGCAGCTTTCCACACAGTATTTAGGGCCCCTACTTCCTTCCATCTTCAACATGTGGCTTCCAAGATCACCATGGAAGGAGGAAGAAAGGCTTGAGAAGGCTCATCTGCTTCCTCATCACATCATTCCCACTTCTATTGGTGAGAATGAGTCACATGGCCACAGAGGTACAAAGGAGTCTGGGAAACGTAGTTCATAGCTGGCTGGCCCCTTCCTCATCACATTGGCTTGGAAGGGTTCACAATATGCTCACTCTCATTGGTGAGAATGAGTCACATGGACACATAGGTGCCAAGAAGGCTGAGAAATGTAGTTCCTGGCTGGCCAATCCCTTCCCAGCCACAACCTTTCACTCTGGAAGGGGAGCAGAAGTGTTTGAAGGGTAGCTACCCTCTCTGCCTTGGAATTGCAACCCCTCCCAGCAGCCTGAGGAGACACAGTCTAACTGGGAAAATGTCAGACCCTAAATGAAGACCAGGATCTTGCTCCTGAGAGCAAAAGATAGAGAAATCATTGGTCAGGGCCTCAGTTTCCCCCACTGTATCCTGTTAAGTCCTGCCAGACCACGATGAGGGGACTGCAGGAGCTGAGGATTGGCACGAGCTGGCAGGACTGAGTTTGAGGACTCGCTCTTTCCCTCCCTGGCTGTGTGACATTGGGCAGGTTTTGAACCTTTCTGAATCCTCTCTGACTTGCTGGGAGGATCAACAAGATGCTCGTGACATAGCGTAGCTGACATTGCCTGAGATATTTTTGTCTTCAGCACCTTGTATCACTCTCTGTGACCATTGAGGAGCTTATTCGGTCCCGTAGCTGGAAAGGAGCCAGAGGGGAGTCAGCCCCACTGGATCTTTCTGTCTCGCTCACACAGCAAGACCAGAATGCATGGCCCTCACCCCTTCCTGGCTCTAAGAACACATTCCGGGGTTCTGCTCTGGGGCCAGCTGTTGTAAATCAGCTGGAACACAAGGCTTGATACTGACCCCAGCACCACTGCCACCGTTACCACCACCACGGCCTGCTTTCCAGAATCTTCCCTCCTTGTCAAACCTGCCTCACGGTCACAGTTGACTTTGGAGTTAAGGCTTCTGGGTTTCTTCAAATTTAACAGAGTTCCAAGAAGTCTCTAGGCTCCGGGTTCTTCCCCATCTGCTAGGGAAGGTGGGGTCAGCACCCCTCATTCTACACCCCCTCTTGCAGTCATTAGCGTTCAAAATCGTTGGTCCCGGTGACTTGTTTGGTGTGGGAAAGTGTTGTCTATTCCCCATTTTGGCTCATCTAGTGGCCTCACTAGGGGGAACCTCTGACCACCCGCCATCTGGGAAAAGAGACGGGGACAGGAGCTGTCTGTGGTGGCCCCAGTGTCTTTGAGGAAACCAAGCTGTGAGGGGAGGGTCCCTGAGAAGGATCTGAAAAGAATATTCCCCCAAGAGGGGAATGGGTCATTCTGCCCTGCCTTGGGTCTTGGGGCAGTCAGGGCGGCTTTGTGACCTCCAAACAAAGCCAGCCCCCGGACTGGGGCTGTGGGAAGCCTGGCGGGACAATGGGAGGAAGGAGAAAGCACAGAGATAAAGCCCAGGGCCCGAGGGTCTGGGCCTGGGATTTGGAGGCCAGCTCCTGCACCCGCTGAGAGGAGGTTTCAGGGTAAACACGGGCCGGGCTTCCTGTAGGGCCAGTTTTTACTGTGCTGTGATTGTTGAGATAATTGTTTCCTCTCCAGAGCAGCCTGAGCAAAGACAGACTGGGCATCTGACGCTTCTGCAGGGACCCTGCTGTCGTCCGTCCATCCGTGCGTGTCACAGGTGTTTATTGGCAAATTTGCTCGGTGCTAGAAATACACAAATCAACTTCCGCCTACCCGTGTCCTCAAGGAAGTTTTTTCTGGTCCTAGAGAAAGGCGCCGAAGAGATCCTCACAGTTCAGCGAGGCCAGGGAACAACAGTGTGCCCGCGCTTTAGATGTGGTGCTGAGGACGGAGAGGTTGACTGACTGCCTTTTGGGACGTGGATGCCACCCAGGGCCCCACGCCGGGAGACCAGGGGTGTTCTGAGCTGAGAGCCCTTGATGCCTCCTGAGTATCAGATGTGGGCAAAGGGTTCCCCCCGTTTTAAGTGTCCGACTCCAAACCAAAGGACTGTTAGAAGGCAGTCCAGGGAGGTGCTGTTTTTCCAGCACCTTCCATGTGCCAGGAGACATGAGGGTTTTGTGTGGAGGTCTACCTGACCCCAGCACCCCCACGCCTCTCACGGACAGGGTCCTGCCGTTCTTTGTCACCCTCGCTGCTCTCGGGGTGTCTCCCGTGGAGTTCTCGGGCTCCAGCAGGGGCTGAACCCCTCCTAGGGCAGGGCTGGTGTTGCGTGACTGGATGTGGCCAAGCATGGCAGGGGCAGGGGCAGGGGGCTCCTGCTGCTCTGGAACAGGAAACCAGAGTCAGGGTTCCAGAAGGTCTCTGGAGTAGCGCTTGACCTGATAGAAACGTGTCAAGCTGGCTCGTCTAGGTGTCCCTACCGCCTGGGGCCTGGAGTCTTTTACAAGGCCATTTTATGGACCCTCAGACTTTCCTGGTTTATAAAACGGAGACCCCGCTGACTGGTTTTCCATTAGGGGGTTTAGCCTTGCATGCTTGCGTGGCTCGGCTTGCAGCACACACAAGTGGCCCTGGAAACCAGGGTGCTTTCCACCAGGGCCTCCCTAGAGCAGGGAAGACTTGATAAACAAATAAATAAGTCTGCCCCCAGTGGTACATGAATTGTACCAGGCATTTTCAGATCGTCCGTTTGTCTGCTGGCTGTATCTCCAGCCGTAGCCCCTCGGCTTGCTGGGTGCCAGACGCTGAGCTCAGATCTTTATGTGCCCTCTCTTCTCTCACTCCATTTAGAGATGGGGAAACTGACGCACAGAGTGGTTAAGTAACTTAGCCAAGGTCACACAGCTCACAAGCGGTAGCGCCAGGATTTCAAACCAGAAGCGTCCGACTCTAAGCCTCTTTGTGTCTGTGTGGCCTGCGTGGCCGGCGAGACACACGCAGGTGCTGGTGGTCTGAGCAGAGCAGGAGGAACTGTAGCAGGAGGAAGGGCACAGTTTTATTCACGGCATAAGCTCATTTCTCCTGGATGCCATTTCCCTCTCCCTGTGCCTTAGGCTTCTGTGCCCAGCTGGCCCCAGCCTTCCCTGGTTGGGAGGCTCTTTCTTCCACACCTGAAGATGCTTGGACTCTAGGGTGCTCCCTGCTATGGCCTGCCCACGAGACTTTAGTTGGTGAGGGCCCTGCCTGGGTGACAGGCACCCGTGGGCTGGGCGGGAGCCATGTGCAGAACTCCACCGGGCACTGGTCCCACTTAAACTTCCCTGCCCAGGCCGGCTGCCGTCCTCGAACCTCAGACCCCATTCGGGGACCTCGAGGCCCTGGGGCTGCTGGGCTGCTCTTCCAGATCCCTAACATAATGTAACACAGGACAGGGCTCCCAGTGCAGAAAGCCCATGGACTGACCAAGCCCAGCAGGCCCAGCGTCATTGTCAAGTGCTCTGAGGGCTCGGGAAGGGGGCTCCCCATTGGAAAGCTCCTGTCTTGAAGGGTTTCTGATGCTGAGCCCACGTCGGGGGGCCGGACAGGGTGTGCTGGGGAGAGACGAGAGCAGCGCCTTGGCGTCTTGAGCTGTGGCTCTCAGCTCTGCTCTGACCCAGAAGCTGCATGACTCTGAGGTCCCTGACTGCTCCCCACCCACTCCCCGCCCCCCGGAGCCTCAGTCGCTTCATCTGTGAAACGGAAAGATCCAGTGGGGGAGTTGAATTAGAGGACGGCTATATCGCTCCCGCCAACCAACTGCCCTGCTCTGAAACTTCGGAAGTCGGGGGAGGGGCTCCTCAAGGAGAAGTACAGAGAGAGGGAACTGAGGCAGAAATAGGCCCAGTGTTCTGGGGATGGGGGCTAAAATGGTCGATGGGAAACAAGCAAAGAACGAGGACACAGGACGCACTTGTCCATAGCTTGACTGAGCGTCCGTCCGCATCCCGGGACCCCACGCAACTGGCCACCCCCTGCATTCCCACCCACCCCCAGTTTCTGTCCTCCCTCCCTGGCTGTAGCTTTCCCTTGTCCCTCAGTCCCTCCGAGTCCTGGGACTCCGCACGTCCGCATTGGAATAGAGGAAAGGCTTCAGCTTTGTCACCTCTGTTCCTCTTTGTCACAGCCTCAGCCTGAACTCAGGCTAAACTTACCTACCTTTGAAAACCTGCTCCACGCGACCACAGGTGATTTAGAATATCCCTCGGTGACCCTTTGCGAGCATGTGCTGGAGCCCAGGCGTGCCCGGGGCTCTGGAGACAGGCACGTGGGGAAAAGAACAGTGTGGAATCCTGTAAGAGAGGGGGGCCATGGTCCCCCTGCCCTGGGCTGGTGCAGGGCGCCTGGCAATTCGCCTGGTTTCTCTGGGACACTGTTTCCTCTCTGTGGGGCGACAGGGAGATCCTCGGGGCCTTTGCAGGGCTGAGGTTGCCGTGGGGAAATCTGCGGTGCCGCCGCGCTGAGGGGGGCCCAGAACGGCCAGCTGAATCGCACTGACAAACAGGAGCTCACTTCCTGAGGAGGAAGAAGTTTCCCGACTTTGCAGCTAGACCGCTTGTCGAAACTCCAGACCCCCATCCCCTGCATCTGGATTTTCCACACACTCTGTACTGGCTTCAAAGCTTCTCTCTGCCAGTGCTGTTCCCCCTTCTGCAGCCGGACTGCGGTGCAGGGAACCTCCCACCATCAAGGCCACGGCCAGGGAATCCTCCGTGACTCGCTCCCTCCTTAATCCCCTCACACAGCCCATCATCATCAGGTCCTGTGCATTTTACCTCCTAGATAAGTCTTGGGTCCACCCTCCTCCTCTCCATCATCACCCTCTTGGAAGCCACCATGATCTCCCACGAGGATGCACGCTCTCCCCCTTCTACTTCACCCTTCTCGCTAACCCGGTCTCTCTGCCGCAGCCCAGACTTTTTTTTTTTTTTTTTAAGATTTTATTTATTTGACAGAGAGAAACACAGCGAGAGAGGGAACACAAGCAGAGGGAATGGTAGTGGGAGAAGCAGGCTTCCTGCCAGGCAGGGAGCCCGATGCGGGGCTTGATCCCAGGACCTTGGGATCATGACCTGAGCTGAAGGCAGACGCTTAACGACTGAGCCACCCAGGCACCCCAAGACTTTTTTTTAATGTATGTTTATGTCTTAGTTTACAGACTTTCTTTTTTTATTATTTTTTAGAGATTTTATTTATTTATTTATTTGACA
>CM053613.1:12542625-12566023 GCA_028646535.1 Procyon lotor
GAAGAGGCAGAGAAAAGGGATCTCCCTAGAGTCGTTCAGAACCGTAAGGTAATAAGTGTGCGTTGTTTTGTGGCAACCCTGGACGGCAGCCATAGGTGGAGGAGGGCCTTAGAGCAAAAAACTGAGGTTTCCCAGAAAAAAAAGAATTCTCCCCCCAGATCGCAGTGGGTTTTCAGCCCATTGGCCTGCCCCGCAGATCCCAGACTGGCCTGCCCTGACGGGAGCACCAGCCACTTCCTTCAGAGAAATCCCTGGACGTCTGTGCACGTGGATCTCCTTGGGGTCCGTTTCTCTGGAGGACCCGGGACAACAGGGGCTTCAAGCGCATCGGGCTGTTAAGAACGGTGCCCCCGTGGACACACTAACGTGTGTGTTCATTTTACCTCCAGGGGAGCCGCCCTGCCATGCAGAGCTGGGGTGCCTCGGACCCCGGGATCCTGGCTCTCTGTCCCAAGCCCCCTCTGTGCAGGCTGCCTCCCTTGCCTCCTGTGAGGGGAGACCGCCTCCCAGCTGCTGTCTGGGATCAGGCCGAGCACACGACCCCACATAGGCCTGTTTCCTTCTCGTAAGTTCCTCTCTCAGGCTCCTCTTTCCCTTTTCCTGGCTCTCAGGCCTGTCTCTTTGCCTCCCTTGTGGTCTCCTGGGTGTCCTCGAGTCTCTGTCATCCGCTGCAAAAACTTCTCTAGGTCTCTTGGATCCAAATCCATCTACCGTTCCTCCCTCTCATCTGGCCCTTTCCTGCTTCTCCCTGCCTCCCTCTCTCCCCACCCCCTGGGGTCTCTCTGCTCCGAGGGTTCCTTTCTGCCACCCCCTCCCTGCCTTCTCTCGGTCCCACTAATGTCTGTTTGCCAAGACCAGCACCTTCCCCCCAGAACTGAGCGTGCAGGGGAGGGGCTGACAGGGTGATGGGGGGCCAGATACTCAGGAGCCATGGAGGGGTCTGGGGGACCTTTCCCAGCAGGGAGGCAGCCGGAGGCCAGGGCCATTGTCTGTCACAGAGAGGCCAGTGAATGTCTGTCTAGGGGGCCAAGGTGGGTGTGATTTGTTTATTCTCCTGGAGCTGAGTCCTGTCCTCCCAAGGCCCCTCCCTGTCCTGTGTGCCTGCCCCTGGATGCCACTCTCAGGGCAGGTGGCCATCCTCGCAAAGCTGGGCCTGGAGCACACGGCCGGGACCTTCCCCAGACTGGGCGGTTACCTCAAAAGTGAGTGTAATCCCTGGCCGACAGGCGTTCTCTCCACAGGAAACAAAGATGCTGCGTTGGCCACGTCCTCCACGGGAAGGAAACCCCACCTCCACAGCCAGGGAACCTTGAGCAAGGTTAAGCAGACCACCTGGGGCTCAGCCCACCCGTCCGTAAAGTGGGGTTGAGTGATGCCCGCCTCGGGGCTGAGCCGCGAGGGAGACTCCCCGCAGAGGGCGTCCTGCCCGGCCCGGCCTGCGGTGGCGGCTTCACGAGTGGGGTGGCGAGGGGCAGCCTCGGGTGTCCTTGCCGGGCTCACCTGGGGAGGGACGAGCTGATAGAACGATAACTAGATGTCCTCAAACATCAAAAGACGAGCGCACCACCGCACTGTGCTTTGGAAGGAATAAAGAAAGCTCTCTTTCTAGGTGATTTCCCTTAATGCTCCTAGCAGCCCCAGGGTGAGGGAATTAGTCTCATTTTATGGTGGAGACAACTAGAGTTCAAAGGAGCGGAATAATGTGTACGCCCGAGGGCACCCAGCTCGGAGGGGGGATGGAGTGGGATTCCAGTCCCGGGCAGCTGGCTCCCCAAGCAGCTTGCACGCCGCCGTGGCTGCCACCCTGAGGGGCAGGCGCAGACTCGGCCCACAAAGCGAACCTCAGGGAGGCTCCGGCTCCAAGTCCACGTGCGGGCAGCCGCAGCAGAGACTCGGGCGTTAATTATCCTGCTTGATCATGATATGGCTCGAAGATCAGGCAGGAGATCTTAGCCCCGCTCGGCAGACAAGGAGAGCCAGCCTGGAGGGATGGGGTCACAGGCAGCCGGCTGTCTCCATGCCCAGGCCTCCTGGGTACTGATATGTGACCATGGCCACCTCTCTTCGCTGCTCTGAGCCTCAGTTTCCCTCCTACTTCTGTGTCTGAGGGTTGTAAGCGAGAATTAGGTGGTACAAGATTGCAGGGAGCCTGGAATCCCCCCCCCCCCGGGTCCCTGATGGGGCCTCGGGACCCGGGAGTTCTGTTTCCTTCGGGAAACTGACATGAGCCCATGAGGGCGGCAGGCGCTCCAAAGCACTGCCTGGGGAGATTAAAAAATGCACAAAATTTACCGAGCATCTACTGTGTAGAAGCCAGAGGGTCTAACGGTCACAGACACCATGGCTGCCTACATGGAACTTTACTGCCTACTGGAACTTAAATTCATCAAATGACTACATGATGTCTAAGTGGGAAGGTGGGAAAAGAAACAGCAAGGGAGAGGCACTACTTTATCCGGTCGGGGAAGGCATCTAAGGAGGAGCCCCTGAGTGGGGGCAGTAAAGCCAGCAAAGGCTGGTCATGCAGAACTGGGGAGAGAAGAGTTCCAGGTTTAGAGGGTAATGTGTGCAAAGGTCCTGGGGCAGGAATGGGTTTGAGGGTTCAAGGATGGAGGGAGGAGGACTTGCTCAGGAGTTTGGATTTTGTTCAAAGCCTAATATGAAGCCATAGGTAAGGTTTCAAGCAGAGAGAGACATGATGTGAGTTTGATGTTAAGAAGTAAGCAGTTTGTAGGTTCATGAACCTAGTTAGATCTATCTCTAAGTATAGTCCGGCCTTCCCCTTTATTGTGAAGTGGGGAATGTGAGCCCCAGAGGTGGGAAGCAGGTGGCCAGTGTCACAGCACATCAGGGCAAAGGCGGCCTGGAACCCAGGATCTTAGACTTTAGCCCCTAGACTCCTTCCTTCGAGGAGCTGGCAGAAGCCCCAGGCTCGGCACCGCCTCTGTCTCCTTCAAGGATGACTCCTGCATGGCTCTGGCCTGACAGCCTCAGGGACCACGCCAGCATCTGTGCCTTCCCAGGTCAGACACAGGGCTGTCCCTTCCCCATGATGACTTCTGCTCCATGGCCACTGTCTTAGATCCCTTTATGCTACAGAAGCACAAGAGGGCCAAGCTTGATTTCTAAACCACACCCTCGCCATAGTGACTGCAATTCTGCCTGATTTGCAAAGATACATCTGCTAGCAATTCTGGGAATGCATTTAGCATTTTTGCTCTGTGATGCACAGAGCATTTTCTGTGCATGACCACGATTCTCTACTTGGAGGGGAATCCAGGCAGCACGACAACCCCCTTTTTTTTTTAACAGATGGGGTGGTGAGGCCAGGAGTGGCTGACTGAGTCATCCAAAGTCAGAGAGGCAGAGGGAGCAAGAACAGGGACCCCTCTGGGCAAGCCTGATGGCAGTGAAGGGAAGAAAGAGAAGAGAATGAGCACAGAATCCTCGAGTTCCAGCACTGGAACCTGAGAATCGTTCTCCAGGCTCTGAGGATCATCAATGGGCCGGTAGATCTTAGAGATGGCTCCATCCAACTTGTCGTCTACCCTAGCAATTTCTTAAAAATCCTATTTTGATGGTAAGTGTATATAGAGACAGTAAAGCACACACATCCCCATTGTACAGCTCAATGGTTTCCTTAATACACCGAGTGACCCCCGTCTAGATTAATTTATTTGTCCAGTCTTCTGTGGATGGGCATTGAGTTATTTCCCCCTTGGGGGCTTTTAAATAAGGCGGCAACACGCAATCAAGTCCACGTCCTTTTGTGGGTGCGTGCGGGCATTTCTCTGGGTACGTGACAACGTAGGCATGCTGAATTGTCGCAGGGCGGGCAACATGAGCTTTTATAGATGCAGATAGAATGGTTGTGCCATTGGACAGTCCCGCCAGCAGGCAAGGGAAGTTCTAGCCATCCCACCTCCTCCCCACACTTGGTATCATCCTTCTGTTTGGTTTCAGCCAACTGGTGGCCCGATAGTGACATTTCAGTGTGATTTTTATTTGTGCTTCCCTGGTGAGTAATTACGGTGATACCTTTTCATATACTTATTGGCTATTTGGGTATCTTCTGCCTGGAAGCTGTCTTGCTCGATTTTAAACTGGGGTGTTTTATTGTTTTCTTATTGATTTGTAGAAGTTCTTTATATATTCCGGATATGAGTCCTTTGTTATACGTTTGGATTGCAGATACTTCTCCCAGTCTATGGTTTGCTTTTTCACTCTCTCTTTTTAAAAAAAAAAAAAAGATTTATTTTACTTATTTGAGAGAGAGAGAGAGGATGAGGAGGGCCAGAGGGGGAGGGGAAGCAGACACCCCCTCCCTGAGATCATGACCTGAGCTGAAACCAAGAGTCAGATGCTTAACCGACTGAGCCACCCCAGGCACCCCTATTTACTCTCTGAATGGTTCCCAAGGATAGTTTAAGAAAGAAGAGAATGAACATTTCTTGAGACCTTCCTTGTGCCCAGCCTGGTTCTCCACATGTCTGACTACCTCACCTTCCCTAATGCTCATCTTGCCTCCTTGAGCTGGGCATCATCACCTCCACCTCTCCATGACCCCACACCTGACAATAAGAGGTCTAGGGAACTGGCCCAAGACCTCCGGGTTGGAAAAGGGCTGGACTGGATTTCTGGGGTCCCCACACCCCCTTTTTCTGCTCTGGGTGTCAGTGAGAGAGGGGGTTCCTACCCTTCCCACCCCCATCTGGGTCACCATCTACAGCCAAGTAGAGAGGCCCGATCTAGGAAGTCCACGTCTCCTTGCGTTCTCCTGTTTGGGGATGTCCTAATTCGGCCACCATATTTTCCTAATTTGGCCACCATGTTTTGTTTGAAGTGAATTTCTTGGCATCTTCAACTAATTCGCGTTCCATTGTAGACTCAAAGAACTTCCAAAGCATACTGAAAAGCTTGGCACTATCTGGTTATTTGGAATTAGTCTTCATGCTAATACCTTCAATGTATGTAATTCCCTTAGTTGATAAAGGGCTTCCATGATGGTTGTCTTACTGCGTATTCATTAGTTGAAGCCAGCAAGGTAAGCAAGGCACCACCTACGAGAGAGATCACGATTGGTTGACTCCGCACCTGGCAGGCAGACACAGTTGAATGACTCGCGTGCTTGGCCATTCAAAGTCTGTTGAGTAAGGTGTGCATCTCTGGTCAGTGTCTAGGGGAGGGGGGCCAGAATAAAGACTCATTCACAATTAGGTAAGTTTTTACAACATGCTGGGCACCATGCTCAGTGGACATTGCAGAGAACAAAGCAGACACATCCCCTGCCCTTGGAGAGCTGGCAGAAATGAAGAAATGCAGTGGGAGCAGAGCACAAGAATGGCCACCTTGCCCTGGGAGAGCTGGAGGCTTCCCATAGGAGGCAATATCAACATGTGAATTGGGTCTTGAAGGATGAATAGGAGTTCATCAGGCAGGATATGGCATGTCAAACCAAGAGAACTGCATGGTCAGAAGGCTAGATCTGTGACTTAACCCAAGGTCTCCAGGAAATGGGTGAGCCCCCACCAGAACTCAGGTCTTTGGGTTCTTTCTGCCCACCATGCTGTCTCCCCCTTGACCCTCACCACGGCTCACCGTCCACACAGAAGTGAGTGAGTAAGCAGAGCCTGGCATTTCGACCCCAGAAGCTGAGCCGTCACCAGTGCCAGCCCCAGGGACAGTTTGCCAAGGCATCAGTGACTGTTCTGAGTGTGTCTCATCTGAAATCCTGGCTTGGGGCACCTGGGTGGCTCAGTCGGTTAAGTATCTGACTTCAGCTCAGGTCGTGATCTCAGGATCCAGGGATCAAGCCCCACGTTGGGTTTCCCACTCAGCGGGGGAGATGCCTCTTCACCTCCCTCTCCCTCTGCCTCTCTGCCCGTCTCCCTCTCCCTTGTTTATGCTCCCTCTGTCTCTGTCTCAAATAAATAAATAAAATCCTTTAAAAAATAAATAAAGGAAACACAGGCTTTCTAAGAGGAGTAAAGCATCAGCTTGCTGATTCTGTGACTGCCACAGAGCACAGAGCTCCTCCTGACCTTCGTGGGCCTCAGTTGTTGCATCTCTAAAGTGGGAATATAACACCCACAATCATTGCGACATTGGTGGAACCTTTCCTCTGTGCCAGGGCCATGCTGAGTGCCTTGCCTCCTTTAAACCACACAGTGGCCCTGTGAGGTGTTGTCCTCTTACTGTCTCCATTTTACAGATGAGAAAACTGAGATTCAGAGGGGTGACATGACCTATCCAGCATTTCCCGTCCAGCAAAGCCAGGAAGTGGTAGAATCCCAATCCCTCCCAGCTCTCAGCGACTCCAGAATTCCCACTCAAAGCCGACGGGTCCCGTGTTCACACCTCTGTCCCCACACCCAGCATACAGCTCAGGTGTCTGACAAAGGGTCTGTCTAATGAATGTCCGTGTCCCTGCCAGCTGGGATTTTGGAGAGGTCTGTGATTTGATGGGGGACCCATCTCCCGAGAGGCTGGAATTGCTGATTTTTCTGGCCCCTGGGAACATCGTGGTAGAAGCACCCCGTGGAGCAAAACAGCAGTCACAGTCAGGGCTTGGCTCGTCCAAGGAGCCTCAGCCACTGAGCAGAAACAATGGCTCTGGACGTGTGTGCAGGGGGGCCCGGCTGGCCAAGAGGAAATGACGTCACATTCATCCTAAACAGGGAACCCAGACAGGCTCCCTGCCTGCGGGAGAACAGGTAGGAAAGTGCCCGCTTGTCAGGGGCATTTGTCTGTCTCTCCCCTTCTATGCACTCATTCAGGGAGCTCCCCCAGGAACAGGGTCTGTGCCAGCAAAGCAGAGGTGAGTCAGCAGGTCCCCGCCCCTCAGGAGTGAACCCAGTCCATTAACAACCTCCATTTATTGAGTACTTACTGTATGTCAAGCACAGAGCTCTGAACTCAGTGGGCATGAATATTGGTGAACCCTTTGGTTCACGAGGACCCTGTGAGTGTGGTTATTCTCTGAGGCCGGTGGGTGGTGAAGGGAGGGCCTGCACAATGCCAAGTCTAGCAGGATGCCAAAGGGGGAGCTGGCCTTGGGAGGGGAATGGGGCTCGGGGTCTCCAAGGTGGAGAGGACCCCTGAGGAGACCGGGTGCAGGAGTCACTTTTAATCAAGGCCATTGAAAAATGAGTTGGATACTGACAGCAAAAATAGGAGGGAGGGCTTTCCTGGCAAAGGCCACAGCAGAAGAAGAGGCCCAGAGGCGGGAAAGTGCATGGTGGGCAACTTTTTAAAGATGGCGGCCAAGGGCACAGGTCCTGCAGCCACAGGGACCCAAGCCTGAAGCTGGAATCCTGCTTCCCATCTTGTGACCTCTAGTGAGTTACCTCATCTCTTCCCCCACTCTTCCTTTCTCTGCTTAAGTTGAGACAAAACTCAAGGCATATAAAATTAATGAAAGTGAACACCTCAGTGGTACTTAGCACATTCATGGAGGTACTTAGCACATTCACAGCGGTACTTCATACATTCACAGTGGTACTTAGTACATTCAGTGTTGTGCAACTACCCTTTCTGTCAGGTTCCAGAACATTTTCATCACCTCAAAAGAAAACCCATCAAGACCCCTCCTCCCAGCCCTTGGCCCCCATGGACTTGCTTTCTGTCTGTCTTGGTTTGCCTATTCTAGATACTTCATACAGATGGAATCAGGCAGTGTTTGCCCTTTTGTGTCTGGCTTCTTTCACCTAGCGTTGTGTTTTGGAAGTTCATCCGTGTTATAATAATATGTATCAATATTAGACTTCATTCCGTTTTTCTGGCTGAATACTATTGCCCCGTATGGCTAGACCCCATTGACCCATTTATCCATTCCTCTGTTGATAGACATTTGGGCTTTCCTCACCTTCCGGCTGCGGGGGACAAGCGTCACAGGTCTGGTCAGCCCGTGTCTTCATCCTTTTGGGTATACATCTCGGAGCGGGACGGCAGGGTCATACAGTAAGGCCTTGTCGCACTTGTTGAGGATACACGGCCTCTTTGAAACTCAGTTTCTATGTCCGTGGAATGGGCATGATGATGATACTACCTGATGCAAGGTGTCTGTGAAAGGATTTGAGACTTCGGTGGCGCTCGATGCCAGGGTAGTGAGGGCTCCAGATGCGTGAGGGAGAGCCCGTGTTACGGAAGGCTGATGGCTGTGGGAAGGAAGGCTGAGGGGCAGGGGAAGCCTCCACCTGGAAGGCCGCAGCTCTTCCCCTGAGCTTTGGGCTCTTTGTGGCATTCGGCCTTTTCCCCACGAGAGTGGGGGAGAGCGAGCAGGTGGCTGGTGCCCTGGGAACCAGATGGCCCCACTGGACCCCTGCCCCCCTCAGCGCAGCCCCCAGTGACTGCCTATGCGGTATTCCCCACTTGCTACCTATCCCTCTCTCCCCCTCCTCCTCTCGAAGCCCGCTGTGGGGCTGCTCAGGCTTGGCAAGCAGCAGGGGCTCAGGCACCAAATCAACAGGTAAAAATTCCCACTCCCTGCCTGTTCCCCGCCTGGCTGAGCTGCAGGTCTGAGACATAACAGGACGTGGGGGTGGCGGGCGCGGGATGAGCCCGTGTTGATGAGAGTCATTTGAGAGGGAGAGAGCCCCAGCCCAGGGATGTGGGAAGAGGCCCCTGTGGCATGAAAGCGGCAGTCATCAGTGATTCTCACTTCTACTTTCTCTCGGTAGCTCCCTCCCCCAGCCACGTGGCCCAGGAGTCACACGAGGCAGCAGAGGGAGACAGCAAGCTTGGCCCGGGGGGGACCCTAACCATTGGGCTTTCCCACCCCTCATCTCTGCAGTGGTGTCCAGGTGCTCTTTGTCAGTGGGAGGCAAGAGCTGGGGCCCAGTGGTCACGCAGAACTGAGTTCCAGTCCAAGTGCAAGTATGAATTGCGAGTGACCTTGGGCAAAGTGTCGTCTGTCTGAGCCTCAGCTTCCTCATCTATAAAATGGGAGATCGCAGACCCTCCTGGCTGGGTTGTGGCTGGTATTCGATGAGATGAAGATCGAGAGTGGGTTCCACAGCCCGTTGGAAACCCTTGATGTTGATGGTGGGGGGAGGGCACTGAGCACTGTCATGGTCAAAGGGATCATCTCATGGTCGCTCAGTGTTTCAAATTTGACTTCCGCTCCGCAGTGAGCCTCATGATGTCAGGAGCCATATCTGTCTCCTCGAGGCACTCCCCCTTGTGGAGGAGTGGACCCCGAGGGGGGCCTCACCAGAGAGACCTTCATCAGATGCAACGTGGGCAGTAGGCTCTAAGCATCTGATCGGCAGGTTGGGGTCACTGCTCTCACTGCCTGGCCTGCTTGGCGACCTTCCCAGGGCGGGGTGTCTCCTGCCTCGCCCAGAGGAGCGCTTTCCTTTGTACAGGCCCCTAGACTACCTGATCCCTGATAACCCCTGTCCCCAGGGCTGAGAGAGGAAAAGGTCAATGTTCTCAGCTCCCTTCCCCTAGGAACGAGAAACAAAGCCAAAGGCTCCAGCGTTGGGGTCGGTCAAGGTCTGGGATTTCCCCAGAGGTGACTGTCTCCGAATGATTTATTCCCATTGTTATTTCACAGGGAATATAGGAAACATTCTGCTGGTGAGAAATGACACATTTCAGGGGAGGTTAGGAGCCCTGATAATGCCAGGCTGCTTTCCCCACAGCTCCAAGGAATGGCCACCGTGTGTCTAGAAAACTCGGGTCAACTCCTGAGCCTGAGCCATGTCTGTGTGTGGCTGTGGGGGGAGGGGCACGGAAAAGTCCCCCTTTGGGGCTGGGGCTGCCAGGGACCTGGGAGGGCCTCACACCATCCCCCTGAGGACCAGGATGAAGGTCAGCCGCTCCCCAGGGTCTCTGCCAACAGGAGGATGGCACAGAGGGCCGGGGAAGCCGCCCAGCTAGGGTTTTCCCGGGATGTGGTTGGAGCTATAATTGTAATACTAATAATAACTTACACTTAGCGAGGCTCTCCTGGCCTCAGACGCCGCACTGGGCAATCTCCTTGTCTTCTCATTTCACTCTGAGAACGAGAAGTGCCATTGTCCCCACTTCACAGACAAAGAACCTGAGGCTCAGACATGTTCATGTAAGGCATCAAGGTCACATAGTGAGTGATGTTTGAAGTCAGCCTCGCCCGCCGTTGAGGGAGGCAAGGATGTGAATGTGTGCCCAGGTGTGAGTGAAGAGCCAGATCGTGGCAGGGGGAGAGGACATGGGACGCCCACGGGGAGTGGAAGGAAGGTCCCCTTCCCGGTTGCCTTCATCACGTACAGGCTAAGGGCCTGCCAGCCAGGGAGGGGACACTCCCCCCCATCGCCGTCGAGGGAAAACAATATGCACGCCCATCCCTGCATCTACCCGGAGTGGGCAAGCTTCCTGTTTTCTGTCCTCCATCCACTGCCACCCAGAGCTCGCCTTTGGCCTTTCCTTGTGGCTGAGCAGGGAGCTTTATGCAAATGCCAGGCAAGAGAAATAGGGGACCCCAAGCTCCCCGGAAACCTTTCCATCAGCTTCCCAGGAGGGGATTTCAGACCCCAAAGAGCAAGGCTTGAACTTCAGACAAAGGAGGAAAACCCACATTCGTGGGCTTCTGTTGGCTCCCCATTGGCCCAGGCTTCTCTCCCTGCCCCCGGGCCCCCCTACCCCATGTCCTCTGTCCTCTCCCCACCAGTGCCAAGCAGAGCCTGTTTGCTGTGCCCCGCACCCATCCCTCTAGTTACGGCCCCTGGTCCGGTGCCTCTGCTGTGCCCGGGCTGTGGCGCGCCTCTCCTCCTCCTCTCCCCTGACTCATAGGATGGAGCCTACCCACCCAGGTGCTGCCTCGCCCCGCCACCCCCCACCGTTTGCAACAGCGCAGCTGCCCATTCATCTAGCATCTGGGGGTGACAAGCAACTGGGGCTTCGGGGAGATAGCAGGGAGTGGTTTCGAACTTTCCCAGCCCCTGCTCTCTCCCAGCTCTTGGTGAGCTGTGCTCAACCTCGCTGCGGAGCCGGCTCCAGACTCCCTCTGCCTTCCCCAGTGCCTGACACGTGACTTGTGCATGAGGCCGAGGGAGTGGGCGAATGCATGAATGACAAAGGGCCATCACTTTATTGCCTTGCACTGGAATGTTTCTGCAGCATCTTCTCTACCTGCTGAGCGAGTATTGTTCGCCAAGTTCCGCTTTAGGCATGGAATCTCTATATTCCCAGGGTCTCTTATCCTTCTTAATAACAAAATAGCTGACATTGTTCTGGCTCTTTCCATATGTCAGGCACTGACTGAAGTGTGTATGACGTCCTCAGGGCGATGCTACCAGTAGGAGCTCCGATAGCCCCGCGTGACGAGGAAGAACCGAGGTCTCACAGAGGTTAAGGCATGAGCCCCAAGTCACACAGCTTAGCCAGAGGTGGAGACGGGACTGTGTCACCAGGGGTCTGACTCTCTTGTAAGAGCCCGACGTCTTACATTTACTGAGCGATTCCAGGAATGGCCCACACTATTTAATATTTTGGTAACTGAGAGAGTCAATGCACGCCCTGAAGTAGCCACACGGCGCGCCCCCCTACCCGTGCCACCTCGTGCCTGCCGAGTGCATGGGCACTCACCCCTCTCTCCGCTCTTCCTCCGACGTGCGGGTCCCTGATGGAGGCTGCCACCACGTCCCTGAGGCTCATCTGTCGAGCCGACCACATGCTAGCCTTGCATCTGAGCGTCCTTGTATAGTCTCTGCTTAGCAGGACATTTACTGTGCCCTGAAAGATGGACCCTTCTTTTTTTTTTTAAGATTTTATTTATTTATTTGAGAGAGAAAGAAAGAGCGTGAGCAGGGGAGATGGATAGAGAGAGAGGGAAAAGCAGACTTTCCTGCTGAGCAGGGAGCCCGCTGTGACTTGATCCCAGGACCCTGGGATCATGACCGGAGCCAAAGGCAGACGCTCAACCGACCGAGTCACCCAGGCTCCCCAGATCAACTGTTCTTAAATGTAGCTGGATTTAGGGAGGGTGTTTGTCAGGGGAAGGGGGAAGAAACCAGGATAGCGCGGACGTGAACAGTGAACAATTAACCCCAAGTCTGTGGAGACACGCAAGCTTATGAAATGCTCTGGAACATTCCAGCTTGGTGGACACGGATGCCTTTAAAATCTAGCTAGACATTTCTTCATTCCTCATCAAAAACATAGTTGCTTGTGCCATGCTAATGCCCTAAAAAATGAAGGAGGAACTTGGGAGCATGTGTGATCTTCTCCGGGCCCTAGAACACCAGACGGGGAGGTGGGCCTTGCTGCACAGGCAGTGGGGAGCTACAGAAGGCTGTTGAGTAGGAGAGTGACCTGGTCTAAGCTCCCTTCCTAAAGATCGGTCTCCCTTCCCAGTGGAGGAGGGAATGGGATGGGGGGGGCAGCAGGGCGACCAGGTAAAGGCTATGGCTGTGGGCCGGAGAAGAGAACAAAAGCTTGGATTAGGGAAGTGAGCCCCCTGGAGGTGGCACGGAGTGGGAAGGGGACAATGTGAAATTTTTCTAGGTAAATGGGACTGAGCTGTCAGCTGAGCCTCCAAGGGCCTCAGTAAATGGGACTGAGCTGTCAGGGTAGGGGAAGGACAGAGAGTGGAATCCACAAACCTGAGCTTTTGGGAGACCCAGTGATTGGGAGGATTACCCATTTCTGGGTAAATGAGAACAATCACAGATATTCCAAAATCTTCCTCTGCGCTGGGTGCTTTATATCTAAGTGCTTTATATCTGGTATCCCATTCAATGCTCAAAAGAAACCCCGAGGTAATTACTGTTATCCTCCCCATGTTACAAATGGGGAAACTGAGGCACAGTTAATGCGACTGGGATCACATAGCCACTAACTGGTGAAGCTAGGATTCAGCCCCAGGCAGCTGCTAGCAGAGCTGCCCCAGGTCACCCCTGGCCCAGCGGCTGGGGCTACAGGAGGCTCTCTTTAGTTCTGGAAAGGACATGCATTTTCAAGCCCCCCAGGGTCAGGGGTGGGAGGGTTGCTGAGAGGAGACGACCACGACAATTTAGGGTTCCCATTAAAACAGAGGTGAGCGCCGCAGCAGCACCCAGGGAAGGAGCCAGCAGCCTGCCTCAGCTCCCAGTTCTGTGTGGTGGGGACATCAGCCCTGGAGATTCATGGGAGAGCAGGGGGAGGCAGAGGAGGGAGGGAAGGGAGGAAGAAAAATTGCTGCCCATTATACCTGTCCTTTGGCAAGGCCGGGTAATTAGCAAACCCTCAGCAATAAAATATTTCGTTTCGGTGTAATTGCAAAGTAATTATGTGGTATGGGTTGTGTATTAATCGTGTTGATTAATAACACTCAGGTAGTAATTAAACATCTGCTTCATAATTGTGTGCGGGCTGAAGCTTAACACACAAGCGGGCACGCTCACGCGCACACGCACACGTGCCTGTGCCACAGGCAAAGCTCCCTGGTTCCTGTTGTGCTCATTCACGTGTGTGTGTGAGAGAGCGAGAGAGAAAGGGAGAGAGGCAGAGCGCCAGGCTGGGTTAAGAGCCCCCTCCCTCCGCCCACCGTACAATGAGGTCTTTGTGCCCCAGCCCCCTGGTCCTGGGGCTGGGCCACTCGGCAGTCCCGTCAGGACAGAAGCCAAGGCCCACGGTGTGTGTGTTCGTGGCCGAGACCAGGTTCTATGTCACAGTACGCCACAGTGCCTTAGCACTCCTAGCAGCGGGGAGAAAGTTCTCAGGGTACGAGCCATCTGGGCTGGGGTCAACATAACACCCAGCACACCCAAAGGGCCCGACTGAATGAGCTGAGCCCCGAGGCCACAGGGACCAGAGCAAGCTGCCGACCTGGCTACCAGGACCCCTGGTTCTAGCTTGGCTCCTACCCCATTTGCTGTGTGCTCTTGGGCGAGTCCCTTGCCCTCTCTGACCCTTGGGTTTCAGGTCCGTAAAACAAAGAAAACTGAGCTCAGGGGCCTCCAAGGGCCTTTCCGGTTCTTCTGTACTCGGATTCTAATTGGGTTTGCACTAATTAGGAATTGGAGACGATTTAAATTCAATACATAGGATCCTTAGTGAGTAAACAATTGGAAATAATTCCTTCCTTTATGACTTCTCAAAGACTCACTCGTGAGCGATGAGAACCCAAGCTAAAATCAATAGCTTTTATTTTTCAGAGAGAGGAATTGCAGATTCTGCGAGCTGCTGGGCATTGCGATTCATTCTTGTATTTTAAAATTTTATGTTTATGTTTATGGACTGCCATTAGGTAATATGGATTCGTCCTGAAGGTTGATTTTTTTCATTAACTTAACTCATTTTACTTATTAGTTCACATTTATAGCTCGGGTTTAATAAGCGCACAGTGCGAAAGTCATAAAGCAGCCCTCTTCTTTAGCAATATTTTAAAATCAAGACTCTTCTCTGAGTCAGCCCAGGTTTATTTGCTCATAACTTGCTTCTGCTATGATTTGGGGCCCAGCACCCCCAGCTGCGGCCTGTCGTTTGACTCTGAGCTCCGGTGTCCTCACAGGGGAACGGCCCCACTAATTAATAAAAGCCGTCGATGCTTAAATTTTAGAAAGCAAGCATCCAGCCATCACTTGCCGTGCTCCAAGTGATTCCCATATTATCTGGTTGAGTCCTACAGCGCTTTGAACTGGGGCCGCACAGTTGGTGACAGTGATAGAGCTGGGCTACAACCCCAACAGGTCTGGGTGCATCTAGATATCTCCCTTCCCCCTGGCCTGCCAGTTTCAGGAGCCCCCCATCCCCACCCCACTTCCATGATCTCTTTACCCTCCCACAACCTCTACCAGGCTCTGCCCCTTGAACTTCCATCCTCTCACCATCTGTTTCCAACTGCCTGGCCTCCTTCCTGCTTTTCATCTACCTGAAGCACACCTCTGCTCTATGACCTTCAGTGGCTCCCCATTACCCATGAGCAAGGTTCATCTTTCTTGGCCTGGTATTCAAAGACCTTACCCAGGCAACCCCTGCCTTCCCTTCCTGCCTCATTCCCTAGTCTGCCCCAACAGGCAGCCTTGGCTCACGGTCCTGAATACCCAGCCCATACTTGGGTACCCCCATGCCTTTGCTCACCCTGGCCCTTTTGCCCGTAGCACCCTCCTCTCATCTCCATATATTTAAATCGGCCCCTTCTTCCAGGAAGCCTTCCCCACGGCCCACAATGGGAAGGACCCCTCCTCCCTTTGAACTCAGAGCTATGTGATGAACCCTGCTCATCTCTGTAACCCTGGAGTCCCAGGTACACAGTAAATATTCAGTGAGTGCTGGTGTTTCTAGTGGTCTCCAGGAAACAGACCTCCTTGTGTCTTCTCTGTGACCTCCAGGTCAACCAGTGCAAACTTAGAGCAAGACTCTGCCTGGGTCCTGGGGCGCCTGAGTGGCTCAGTGAGTTAAAGCCTCTGCCTTCAGCTCGGGTCATGATCTCAGGGTCCTGGGATCGAGCCCCGCATCGGGCTCTCTGCTCAGAAGGGAGACTGCTTCCCCCTCTCCCTGCCTGCCTCTCTGCCTGCCTGTGATCTCTCTCTCTCTCTGTCAAATGAATAAATAAAATCTTTAAAAAAAAAAAAAAAAGACTCTGCCCGGGTCCTATCGCCCCTCAACAGCTCTGCCTCCCTTCCTTGAAAGCTTCCTTCCAGCTTCCCAGATTTGTCACCTTCCTTCTAGGTCAAACATTTTCCTCTTATCTCCCATCACAGTGTCCCTGTCCTGGGCAGGCTTCCGCATGAATGCCCTTCTGGTTTCTGGCAAATGAAATCCAGATACATTGTTAATGGCGAATCCTGCCAAAGAAAACTAGACCTGGGGGGCTGTGGGGTGACCCGTCTGTATAAGGGCTCAAGATCCTCAGTTTTGCACATGGGGAAACTGAAGCCCAGGAGAGGGGAACAGGGGACGTACATAAAGGCATTGGCTGGATTCTCAGTCAAGGCTCCCCGGGGACTGTCCCTGACTCCCTGGGCTATCTTGGCCACGGGGATTAGAATCACAACCGCATCGGTGGGCACCGCACTTTACAGTTTGCACACGCTTTCTCTGAGGTAGGTGGTCATCTCCACAGCTCAGTGGGCTTTCACTGGGGCTCAGAGAGGCAAGATGCACGTCCCGATTACACAGCCCATGGCTGGGGGCAGGGCCGGGCTGGAAGATAGGGCTGGCCCACCCTCAGCTGGTGCCGTCCCCTGCCAGCTTCCCTACCTGCTGGCAGCAGCCCTGTGTGTCCCTCTGACTCTGTCTGCACGACCTGTTCCCTAGCTGGGGCAAGAGATTAAGCCAAAGGAGATTTGGGCCAAGGGCAGGAGGTGCCCCTCCCCCTGGCAGCAGGGGGATCCGTCTCTGGTCATGTGGAAGCCAGGGAAGGTGACGTAGGCCAGGCACAGCTCACATCCTGGAGGACAGGGCTCCCTGGGCTGCTGTGGGATGGCCTAGGCCTTCCGGCTGCCCGGCTCAGATGACCCCTCAGCCACGTCCTGCCCAGCTGGTATTGCCAGGCCTGGACTCAGGGCTGGAGCATCACCTGGCAGTGACTCACACACATTGACAACATACACATGTGTACGCACTGAGCTCCCTCCCCAGGCCACAGTGGGTCCCACCCTCCAGTGCCACCGTGAGCTCGTCTGCAGGTGTTTACGACACATAGGATCCTACATTTCTCTAGTTCACATGCTATTTTAAACCATCGAGATAGAAGGGATGGGGAGCATCCCACGGTGACCAAGGGCTTCTGCTCTTAAGTCAACTGTGGGTTCAAATCTAATCTGTGCTATTTAATGGTCATGCATCTGCCAACTTACTTAACTGCTCTGAGCCTCCGTTTCTCATCAGTAAAATGTAAATGATAGCACAGTGAGGCTTAAATGAGGAAATGCACATAAAGCACTGACCCCAGGACCTTTGCATCTCATCTCCCACTCCACCCTGGCAGGCAGCCCTGGCTCAAGGCTCCCCACTTGGTTATCTCCATGCCCTTGCTTACCCTGCCCTGCTGCCCACAGCATCCTGCTCTTATCTCCACACACACTCAATCTGCCCCCTCCTCCAGGAAGCCTCAGAGTGTCTACTGGGGTCCTCAGGGCCATTGTCATCAGGAAGTTGGGGGGTGGGGCTTACATTTGTATCTCCACCTGTGAGTTACTAGAGCCGGGCTTTAAACCTGACCACGAGACATTTTAGGGACTGCCAGTGGGCCCAACACCCCCTTTCACAGATGGAAAAACCAAGACCCCACAAATAAGAGGATGTACCTGAGTGCTCACAGCAAGTTAGTGTGGCCTTAGGACTGGAACCCACGACTCCTGTCCATAGATCCTGGGGTGGGGGCTGGGAGGTCCTCTGCAGCTGCCTTCTTCTGGAGTGACCCCCCAACAGGGGTCTGTTCATAAGGAGTGAGTGGTCTGCTTCTTTCAGCATGTTTGAGGGAGTGTGGGTTGGGGTGGGAATGAAAGGTGGAGACTGATGTCCCTACAGATGAGCCTCTTCATCAGTGTGTGCAGAGAAGAGGGGCTGAGACACAGCCATGATCCTGTTGGGGGCCGAAGCCAGGACCACAGGGACCATGCGGAGAGCCCTCAAGGAAGGCACCACTGCATAGCTTGCTGCTAAAGCAATCTCTGTTGTCCGCTCTTCCCTGCAGCCATTTATTTATTTCTCTATCTTACCCTTCTGGAAAAAGCCACCCCTCCTGGGGAATTCACTCCCACACCCCTCAACCCTCCCCAGGGGGTGACATTAGCATTCACTGGCTTACAGAGCGCTAATGACATTTGCATCTTGCTGGCTGTTGAAATGTGGGCGGGGGTGTGGGGAGCCCAGGGGCAGGTGGGGCCTTTGCAGCCTGTAGGGAGAGGCAGGTAGGCTAGGCTACGAACCCATGCTGGGCCAGGAGAGGCAGAGAAGGGGGAGCAAGGTGAGGGAGAGAGGGAATGAATGACTGGTGGAATGGAGAGATTTTTGCCTAAAGACTTGCCAAAGACATAAAGCAGCTCCCAGTCCAGTGCTCCTCCTCCCCCTGCAGGCACTCGCAGTAGCTTCCTCTGCATCACATCCCCAACATTTATTGAGCGAAGGCTCTGCTGTGGGCTTCGCAGACTTAAGAAAAATATTTTAACTGCCTGCAATCCTCAGAGAGAGATGCTATTATTATCCATGCTTTATAGATGAAGAGACTGATGCTCTGAGAGGACCCCTGACTTAGGGTCCACTTCTGGAAAAAAATGGCCCCAGCATGTGGCCATGATGTACCTGCCTCCAAAGACCATGCTGCTGACCACTCCGGGTGCCGCCTCTTGCACCTTGTCCGGGTTTGGATACAGCCGGGAAACAATTCTTGGCTCGTATCTGTGACCAGCATCCACCTGATGGCTTGCAGCAGACCCCTGTCATGTGCCCAGGCTGCTCCAGCCCCCACCTCTGGATGTCAGTTTCCTCACTGGTAAAACGAAGCCATTGGTCTGGCTGGCTGGAGCATCCCAAGAATGCATTTTCCCATGAGGAAGGATCTTTCCTCCAATGCACTCCAACTCTGGTGGAGTTTCCACCCACTCACTCCAACACATACATTTATGTTTTCCATCAAAGCAAACCGTGAAACATTTGTCGAGCTTCCCCACTCTGCAAAGGGCACTGTGCTAGACACGGTGGGTGTGATGCTTATGTATTTTTACTCGGGGCGTACACACACAGACATATGCATATCTTTGTGTCTTAGACGGGTTTCCAGGCAAGTTCAGCTGAGACCTCTATCCTGATGCATGGCCCCAGGTTCCTGCTGTCTTTGCCCCATCACGTGGTCCCCTTGGGGCCCAGAGAGCATCTCAAACAGAAGGGAGCCCCCAGGGACAGCATGAGCCCATGAGATCTGCCCCCAGCCCAACAGTTAATGGCTGAACTGCTTGTCCATGACAGGTGGGCATCTCCCGGATGGCCCGAGCTGACAGTGGCCAGGCCATCTGGCACCGTCATCAGAGCGACTTGAAACCTCTGACTTGGGCATCTAGAAACAGGCCGGATCCTTTCCCAGACCTCCCAACACCGGCCACCCAGGTAAGGGAGTTCAGGCTCGTTCAGCACAGGGTTCTGCGGCTGTGTCTGTTGTCACTGTTGCTAATAGAAACCATCAGGTTTCTACTGGGGGGCGCCCTGTCATCCTTTATCATGGTGTCCTCTTTTATACCCTTTGTTAGCAGGAGAGCCCAGGGGCTCGGGCTCTAAAGTCTAGCAGACCCGGGTTCAAATCCTGGAACCATGAATTACTAGCTGTGTGACCTTGGACAGGTTCCTCAACCTTTCTGTGTCTCAGCTCCCTTGTCTGTTAAACAAGGAGGCAACAGCACCCACCTTCTGGGTTTGTGGTGAAGAGAAAATAAGGTAATAGGCGAAAAGGGCTTAGAATAGAACAGGCACGTAGTAAGCTTCGGAAAGCAAGAAATGTTAACTGTTTACTAACCGTCATTCATTCATTCTCGCGTTGACAGTCTGTCTCCTGCCCTAGAAGGTGGAGTCCGTGAGGGCAAGGGTTCATCTACCTCATTCTTAATTGAATCCCCAGATCCCAGCCCAGGGATCAAACTGGCTTTGATCATTGAATGAATAAGAGTGTGAAGATGCTTTGGCTGTTTTCTGCAGAAACTTTGGAACAGTCCTTGAAGGCTCTTGCATGAGTCCAGACACGGGTTTGGGTGTGTGTGACAAAAACCTCAAGTAATAGTCCCTTCAATAAGAGAGAGGTTTATTTTTCTCTAAGTAAGATTCTGAGCTAGGAGGATTTTCCCACGCGGAAACGTTAGGGGGACACCTGGGTGGCTCAGCTGGTTGATCGTCTGCCTTTGGCTCAGGTCATGATCCCAGGGTCCTGGATTGAGCCCCGCTTTGGGGCTCCCTGCTCAGTGAGGGGTCTGCTTCTCCCTCTCCCTCTGCTCTTCCCCTCTGCTCCTGCTCTCTCTCTCTCTCTCTCAAATAAATAAAATCTCTAATTAAAAAATTATTTAAAAAATTAAAATTGAAAAAAGATAAATACCCTCCATGTGTTTTCATGGCTTGATGGCTCATTTCTTTTTATTTCTGGGTAACATTCCCTTGGCTGTACCACTTCTTACTTACCCATTCACGAGTTGAGGGATATCTTGGTGGCTTCCAATTTTAGGTAATTGGGACTAAAGGTGCTCTGCGGTCTCGTGTGTTTTTTTGTTTCTGTTTTATTTTTTATTTGACAGAGATCACAAGTAGGCAGAGAGGCAGGCGGGGGGTGGTGGGGAAGCAGGCTCTCGAGCAGAGAGCCCGAGGCGGGGCTCGATCCCAGGACCCTGAGATCATGACCTGAGCCAAAGGCAGAGGCTTTAACCCACTGAGCCACCCAGGTGCCCCTCGTGTGGGTTTTTGTGTGGACATGAGTGTGAGCCTGTTGGGCCAGCACCTCAGAGCAGGATTGCTGGATCATATGGTTAAGAATACATTTGGCTTTTTAAGACACCGCCAAACTGCATTCCAAAATGGCTGCACCATTTTGTGTTCCCACGCGACGAGAGTTCCAGTTGCTCCACATTCCTGTCAGCAGTCGCTGCTGTCAGTTTTGTGCATTTGTGTCCTTCTGTCAAATGTGTTGTGGCATGACCCCATTTTAGAGTTGGGGATTATAAAACTTGGAGGGGCAGCTTGCCCAACGTGGTAAGGCAGGTAAGAGGTTCCAGAACTTTCCCCAGCCTGTTCGACATGCAAGCCCAATACTCTCCCACCACCCCCCACCCCTGCAGCCTCTGCCCATGGCCCTCTCCCTAAGACTGTGGACCAAAGTCCTGAGGTGATTCTTCCTGCCCCAAGGTCAGGCGTGGCCGCCTCCCAGAGCTCTTATTCATTGTTTAATGTCCCCTACCTGAGCCCAAGGTCAATGAGGGAGAACAATGCGGGCTGGGGACAAAGAGAGTAGACCTGAGCCAAAGTTAGATCAGCCAAAACACAACCCTGGGAGGGGGTCAGGCAGCCAGGAAGGCTGGGATGCAGGCAAGTCCTGCCAGACTACTGGCCTCTAGCCAGTCCTTGAGTCTGAGGGCCCCAAGTCTCAACCGGGGAAGGCTGAAGCCGCCACCTGGGTCATCAAGAACCAGGGACGGGCCAGAAACGCAGGGGAGAACAGGGGCAAAGGCCAGACTGAGGTCAGACGCCACCCTAGTTGGGAACCAATCCTCAACTTCAACCTGATGGAGCAAGACAAGCAAATTTATTTGCTTTTTAATGGTTTCCAATATATTGATAATTTGGTATTCGAGGCAGAGCCGAATCCAAGGCTGAAATGGTGCCGGTGTCTGTGTCCTCTGCCTCCCTCCTGGGGGGCTTCTGTCCTGGAGAACTCACACCCCACGGGCTGGTGGGGCAGTGACCCAACAGCCCCACGGTCCCGGCCCACTCATTGCCAAGCCCGTGAAAAGAAAGCTGCTTTTTCCCAGGAGCTCCAGCAAAAGTTCCAAAGTTGAAGCTTATTGGCTGGTCTCCGGTCACATGACCATTTCTGGCCAATTACTGCAACGGGGAGGAGAGAATGTGCTGATTGGCCGGACTGGGTCGGGAAGGGGCTCGGTGGCGCAGTGCATGCCGGGGGCCTGACATTGGGAGAGGGCGGGAACCCCAAAAGGAAAACCTGGGTGCTACTTTCTGAGGGAGGAAGGAACGCTAGTTGGAGGAAACAACAGAAGACCCTGTTGGCGCCATGGCAGGGGGTGAGGGACGTGGAGCAAACGGGTCCTTCCTGTAGCTCACGCCCCGGGCTGGCCTTTCCGTGACAGGTGTCGGCTCTGCGGATCTGGTATCCGAAAGCCTGATTTATGCGCGCACACTCACAGACTCACACGTACTCACGCACTGACACGCCCAGTGTATCCACAGGTGACGCTTCGCCTTCCAGAAGGACTGTCCCCTAAAGTCCTTCCTACACGGAGTCCCAGTGCTCCCTAGAAACCTTCCCCCATATTTCAGCCACCCCACATCTGGCTGCCTTGGGTTCCCCTCCACTTGCTGGGAGGACCTTTTCCTTTCTCCCCTCACTTCCTCGTGGCTGGGGAAAGTTTCTCGAGCCGCTTTGAGGGGGTATTTGCCCGAAACGTGTTTCCAGAAGACCCCGGCCTCTGAAGGCTTCCTTCCCAGAAGAGCAACCCCAGTCCTCCCCTCAGTCGCAACCACCTCAAGGCGTCTCAGGGGGAAGGGGTGGGGGGAGAAGGAGGCAGCCTTTGAGCGAGCAGGAGCCCCCTCTCCGGGGAGCCCAGGGGCCTCTGTGGGGCTCCCGGGTACAGGAGAGCCGGCTGTCCTCTTGGCAACAGCTGACATCTGCGCTGCAGCTCTATTATGCATTTAGGGTGCGGTGTATGATTTCATTTGAAAAAAGATTGTTCTGCAGGAAAAAGATCGAAAACCACAGCGTCCGATGCTGCCTCCCAGGCAGCAGTGGCCAGGTGCTTTTTATGTTCTGTCCTTTGCTGGATATCCGTCAACCACAAACCTCCATGCCCTTCCCAATCTCTCTCTCTCTCTCTCTCTCTCTCTCCCTCCGTGTCTCTCACCCATGGATTCTGCAGCTGTGACTCACCACACAGACCGGCTCAGCGTTCAGCACCCCCGGCCTTATATGGTACGCTTGGTGCTGCTGGGTCAGTGAGGGTTCATTCATTTCTTCAGGCAGGGGCTAGTGCGTTCTTACCACGTGCCCACTGCTGTTTTAGTGCCAGTGAGCCAGAGTGAGCCAAGTGGGAAGGTCCTTGCCCTCTCCTCTGGGAGATCCCCTGAGGGCAGGACCCTTCCTCTAGGCGTCTTGCCCCCCTACCCCTTGTCCAGTGCCTCGTTCAATGCTGAACCATAGTTGAACTTGGTGAATGTCTGTGGGTTGGTTTTTTTCCACACTAATTTTCAAAGTTCCCACTTCTGACAGATGCCGTGGAGATATTGGCTTGGTCTTCACTCTCCAGGACTCAGAGGGTAAGAGGCAGCTGGCGATAGGTCCTGGAGAGGGAGGGGAGGCCATGGTCTCCCCTCTGGGAGTGCTCGCAAGTAGATGGAAAGAATTGGCCAGCCTTCCCTCCTGCCGTACCTTGCACATCGCAAACACCTCGGAGGTCAGCCTCCTGAGGGGCTCCCGGCCTATCAGAGGGAGACAGACGTGAAAGCAAATCCCTGACATATAAGGTAGAGAGTAAGAGGGTTCAGAGCAGAGTGATAAAGGAAGGCTTGACGGTTCCAGGGCCAGATTGAGAGGTCACTTCTGGGCAGTGATGGTGATGGGGAGTCCGAGAATGTGGTGCATTCCAGCTGGGCTGTGAAAAGTGGGGTGGGATCTGGGACCTGCAAGGATGTTGGGAAGGGCATCCCAGGAGGAGGAAACAGTGAGAGTAAAAGCCTGGAGGTGGGACCCTGGGGCTTGGAAGATGGTGCCAGGCAGGGAATGAGATGA
>CM053613.1:12566523-12588081 GCA_028646535.1 Procyon lotor
GCAGGGAATGAGATGAGGGCAGTCAGCTTCCTCCCTGCTGGCCTCCAGGCTTGCCTGCACGTGCCTGTGACCATCCTCAAGTCTGCCTTAAACCACAGCCTGGGTTTGGAGTCGAGTGGCTCTTCCATTTTCCTTCTTTTCCCCCAAGCCTCAGGAAAGGGAATCATGTAGGGACCCTTCAGAAGAGGGGGTGCTGCACAGGGACCGAGAGGGATGAATCACCCCATCTCCGAGGTTCTTTGCAGAACAGAGAAAAGATATTCACCTACAGCTTCATAAGTTGTGACAGAGCCAGGGCTGGAAGTCAGGAGACTTAGTCTCCTGTCCCGGCCCTGCTGCTGTTGTCCTCAGCCTCCCTGTCCCATACTTTGTTGGTTGTAAAATAAGGGGAGGCCCCTCCCAGCTTTAGGGTGTTCTTCCAACTCAGACCCGGGTGCAGATCCCAGTTCTGCTAGTGGTATGGCCTTGATTGACCCTCTGAGCCTCGGTGTTCTCATGTATAAATTGGGGATAATGATACTATCCATCCTACAGGTCTGATGAGATTTCATGAGATGACTAAGTGACAGAAGGTACTTATCAGCATGCCCGCCGCAGGGTCAGTATAGTGATAGCACTCATGCTATTGGTGTTCTTATTATTTATATTTTCAGTTTTATGCCTCTATGGGAGGAATCCTCAATAGACTCTTCAGTGTTCAGGTGCCTGGTGGGCAGCTTAAGTCCGCGTCCCCCAAAATACGGTGATCGGGCCAAGCCACACCCCTCCTATCTCCAAATGGGGGTAGAGCTGCCTTCTTCAAAATCACATTCATTCACTTGATCATCAAATATTAGCTGAACGCCTGCTGGGAACCTGGGCCTCTGAAAGCTGAACAAGACAGGCATGCTCCCTGCTCTCAGTGGCCCAGTCTGCACTTGGGGCAGCCTCTGCCCCTCCAGCTGGCCCCACAGATACTGTTGGCCGCAGAACCTCGTGCCAAGCACGAGCAGGCTGGAGCCCTGGGAGAAATCCCACCCTTCCTCCCAGGCTCCTGGAGCTTTCACAACCCCGCCCTTTCCATCTCCGGGCCGAGGCCCAGGTGAAATGCAGAAGAACCTAACGCAGTTGACCCAGCCCTGCACCCGGGCCAGAGAGACGGCTTGGATGGCCAGGCTCTGCCTCAGCATTCTGCAAACTAGGTACTTTGGAGAAGAAGAAAGGCTTGCTGCTGGGCGTGGATTGGACCCCCATTAATGCCTGTTTGGATCCCAAATTGCAAGAGGTTTTGGAGATTTCCAGAGGACACGATGCATGCAAGTTGGAAGGCATCGGGGGGCCTAGTCTGCCCAGTCCGTGCTCAGCTGGTCCTCTCCTGGTGGCTGTGGGCCTCGAGCCCTTTCTGGCTTCGTCCCAGCATCCAACACGGAGCCAGGCATGCGGCGGCCGGTGAACCATGGACAGATGACAGTGGACTCCCTGTAATACACGCTTGCCTAGTCTCGGTCCAAGTTTCCAAGGTAGCTGGAGACACCAGGCTCTGGGTTTGTTTGCCTGTGACAGTTGGACTTTGGCTCCTGAGCAACATCTCGGCCTTCAGGTCAAGGAGCGGACTCAGAACGAGTGGTTTGTGAGCTTGTCGGTTTCTTAGCAGTGGTTGTAGGAGGCAGCGCAGTGCGAAGTCCTCATCTAAGGTGGGAGCTCGCCTGCCACCAGACACAGCCAAGTTCAGAGCCCAGCTCCAAGGCTGGGTGACCTTGGCCGTGGTACTTAGTCTCTCTCAAATTCTGTTTTCTCATCTGGAAAATGATAGCGCTAATAGCATCCAACACGTAGGGCCGTGATGAGCTTAGATTAAATAATGGGCATAAAAACACAGAGCAGAGCTCTGGGCAGGGGCTGGACGCATCGGAAGGATGATGTATTTAATGACCCTGCCACTATTTGTTGCCTAAACTTCTCTCTTCCAAACAGATTCTTGCAGACTGCTTTGTGTTTTTAAGACAAAAGTTATTTTTTAAAAAGTTACTGTTATAGAAGTAATATACAGCCCTTAAAAATTCAAATGATCCAGAAGGGTTTAAACTAAAAAGCAAATCCCAAATCATACCCCCACCCCCACCAGCAGGCTCCTTCCTTTTCCTAGCTACATTCTCTTTGAGTGTATAGCCTTCGAGTCTGGAACTTTCCTCCCTTTTTTTCCTCCCCAAGAGCAGGGGACGGGTGTGCCGTCAGGTAGAGATGGTGGCCAGGTGACCATTGTGTTGAATTGCCATTCGGGCCAGAAGTCCGGGCCTCAGTGGTCCCATTGGAGCAGGGGGAGGGGTGTGGTGGGGAAAAGGGTGGAGGCTGGGCAGGGATGGGATAGAGGGCGTGCAGCCTGCGTCCTCCGGGCAGCCTGGCCTCCTTGCTACAGTTTGCTGTGAGTCTGGAGGCTCCCCAGTGTCCTGTGTCCAGGAGTCCTGGCAGGGGGCCTGGGATGCATCACATTCGGGCCAGGCTTAAAGGGACAGATCTGGAGACACCATGTCCGCTGTGTCCCTGGGCTCCCTCTAATATCAGGGAGCCCCAGACTCACGCCAGCCCGGCCTTCCATGTTCCTGGCAGTTTATCCATTCATTCCTGTCCACCTGCTGAGAGTCTGCCATTCCAGGTCTGCACCCTCGGGTGCCCGGCTGCTTCCCTCGCCCGGGCCCGTAGTGTCAGGGCTAAGCGCACACCAGCACTGGAGCGCGAGCTATGCTGCCTGCCTTTACTTCCTTAGATCCCACCATCCGCAGCGCAGCCCCCTCTGCCCGTCTGCAGGACATCCCCTCCCAGGCATGTTGAGGAGGGAGGATCCTTGTCCCCCGATCCTCTAGGAGTCTCGGTGGCCTCTGTGTGGCCCAGAACATTAATGAGAGGCTCCTTCGCCAAGCGTTGGGGTACAGTGAGGGCGAGTGGTCAGTGGCCATTTCCGTGCCACCCTGGGTACAGCGTGGTGATTTGGTTGCAACTCTTGGCTGAGAATTTGGGTGCACTGACCGAGCCTCTCCCAGGCACCTCGGGGTGGCCCCATGGAAGTCCTGTCACCTCTTGGGAAGGCTGTTCCTGGGATCAAGGCACTTGAGCCTGTACCTCTTGGACCCCCCAAATGTACTTCTCGGTGACCTCCGGAGATGCTCAACAACTCTCTCCTTGGGTGTGCTGCCTCTGCCTGCCCCCCAGACTTACACCCTCCATCTCTGCAGGCCCCAGCCTATGCCCTCCGAGAAGTTTCCAGGGCCTGGAAGGCGGGCTGTCTTCCTAGATATCTTCCAACAACCTCTTTACCTGGGCAGTCCCCCAGACGTGGGAACCAAAGACTTCGCCGGCGTCTTGGGAAAAGGGAGAGAGAGTTCCCGCAGCAGAGCGAACAGATCAGGAAAACTTGTGTCAGTAAATTCTCCTGCCACCCGCACTGGCCATCACAGATAAATCAGCCCCTCTCATTCATTTGTTTACTGAGCACCCTTTAAAAAGTAGATTCGCTCCGAGACTGAAGGCGAAAGAAAAATCAGACAAGATCGATCGATTTCAAAGAGCTTGGGGTTTAAATAGCAGTTCGCAGATGTGGTCCTCAGACCAGCAGCATCAGCATTGCCTGGGAACTTGTTGGAAATACAGCTCTGCAGACTCCCACCCCAGACCTAATGGATCAGATTTGGGGGTGAGATTCAACAATCTGGATGTCGGCAAGTTCCCCAGGGGACGCTGATGCAAGCTCAAGTCCGAGACTCATGGACTGCAACGGGCAGGTGGCAGGCGGTCTAAGGCACTGATGCAGGGGCATATGGAGGGGGTCACAGGGCTCATGCTGGGGAAAGGGGGGATGCCGGGGAAAGCTTGGATTATGAATGACTTACTTCGAGGTAAACAAAGAAATCTGTGTGTGACTTGGTGGAGGGGAGTGGATTCCTGGCAGAGGGATCAGCACATGCAAAGTCCCTGGGGCATGCTAGAGTTGAAGCATTCAGGACCTGCAAGTGGTCATGCTGGGCTAGAGGGGAGGAGGGCAGGGTGTGGGGGAGGGGAGGGCCAGTCAATGGGCTTCTTGTGCTCTGAGCTGGGTTTCCTGAGCAGCGCTGGAGAGCCAGGAAAGGGTTTATGCAGGAGAGAGGGAAAATCTGTGCCCTGGGAAAACGGGTGGTTGAGATCAAGGATCTCTGGACCACAGCAGGTGCTGGGCTGTCTTCTGGAAGGCAGGGCTGAGCCTGTGGAGGATGGGAAGCCAGAGGCAGGATGGGGCTGGGATACCCTGGGTCTTGGAGGAGCCCTGTCCTGTTGCCAGAACATTCCCACCAGGGAGCCACACCTCCGGCGTGTTGAAGCCCACACGGCCCTTGGTCCCTCCAGAACACTCGGTAACTGTCTTGTGCTGTAATTAGTCTGGACGTTCACGCCTTCCACCCCAAGGGTCTCCACTTCCCATCTCCAAGGGAGAAGAGACTACAACAGGGTCTGCGTGTCTAGGTTCCAGAGCTGGAGGGGCGGCACTAAGAAATGCAAGAGCAAGCCCAGACCCCCTCTGACAGTGGAGCTGGGGAGATGCTGGGAGCTGCGGAGAGGGGCCCAGGAGGATGGTGGACTGGCTCGGGAGGTCCGTGACCTCCACCCCTCAGTGCTTGCCTGCCAGCCCCACGGAAGCCCCCAGCCCCACCTCCTCCTCCAGAGGCCCCAGCCTCCCTCCCGGCCTTCCCAGGGCACAGGAAAGGGAGCCAGGGCCTCACCCAGGCCTGGGGCTCTTGTTTGGGAAGGGGCCTCTGATGAGCTCATCCTGTGGTGAGTCCGGAAGAGGAGGGAACTCGCAAACTGCAGCCGGGATCCTGAGTCCTAGGGGAGACCAGAGCCAGGGAGAGGGAAAGCCCCCGAGCGCCAGAGGGCGAGGCAGGTGCACGGCGGGCCTCTGTTTGGAAGGCCAGACAGGGCCCGTGTGACTGGCTGGGCAGCAGCTTTGGGCTGGCGGCCCCTGCTTCCGGGCCTCTGTTTGGAAGGCCAGACGGGGCCCGTGTGACTGGCTGGGCAGCAGCTTTGGGCTGGCGGCCCCTGCTTCCCGGGCACCCACCCCTGGGGACTTCAGGCTCAAGTGCATTCGCTTGGACCCGGTAGTGCCTACCCCAGCCTGGCCTATGTGTATTCAGGTATCACATTAGCCCAAACCAGCAATCAGTGCGGCTTTGTGGTGAGCGCTCAGAGGAGTTGTGGTCCTAGTGGAGGAGAGAGGTGCCAGCCAGGTCCCCTCCTTCAGGATGGCTCAGGCCTTTGTGCTTTTTCCTGGGTACACATTTAACCCTCGAGGGAAATGAACGGCAAGGCTTTGTGTGCTCACCGACTATCTGGACCAGGAGGGGTTTCAAGACCATCTGTTTTGACCCCTTGAGAGGTGTGCTCATTGATCTTCTGCTTTCATACTACTGGCAACGGAGAGCTCACTACCAGTCAAGAGAGCAATGTTCAGATTGCTTGTTAAGTTCTTTTCCTGCTTTGCATGGGAGCAACCACGAGCAAGTCAGTTCTCTCCTCAGTAGACTCTGGGCACGGGTCTCCTCTAATCATCTGTAGACCCTGGGGTGTCACACCCCCCATGTAAGTGTCAGCCCTCCCTGGCAGGGAACAGTGGTGCTGTCCTCACCTCTTTCAGGTGAACCCACCTGTGCCTTAGAGATGAGCAGGCTGAGCCTTGGGCTTTCATCCTAACTCAGAGACCCCAAACTATAAGATGCTCTGAGCCACCCTCCAGCACTGACCTCCAGAAGCTTCTGGAAGGCTTGTCTCTGGTAGGCCTCCTTCCTCCTGCTGCCCTCATCCCAGGCTCCCCGTCCTTCCGCAGAACCTGCCTGCTCACATCCCTGGGGCTTCATTTCCAGGTGTTAATGAGGTCAACCAGTGGGTCTGTTAAAATTTCTCTGAGAACTAACAAGACTAACCTGTGAACCCACAGGTAGAGGAGGAGTCTTGAAACTGGCCATGACCTCCGGCCTCAGCCTGCCTCTGCCATGCTTCCCCTGGGGTGTGGGCATCACCCCCAACCGTGCATCGGCCCCTCTCGACTTCGTTGTTGATGTTGCAGTTTGGGTTTTCTAATAGCTTTATAGACGTATAATTTACATACTATGAAATGTGCTCATTTACAAGGTAGGATCCAATGGTTTGTCGTAAATCTGAGAAGTTGTGTAACCATCACGACAATGTAATTTTGGTATATTTCCGTCACCGCCGAAAGAAACCTGGTACCCGCTTGCCATTGGTTCCTGTTCCCACCCCCAGCCTCACGCAATCACCAGTCTCATCTCTGCCTCTGTAGATTTCGCCGTTTCTGAACATTTTGTGTTAATGGAAGCATATACCACCTGTGGACACCTGTTTTTTTACATTCTGACAGAGGTGTGAAAGACGGTGCCCACTCACTGATTCGCCCACCTTCCCAAGGCCACGTCCTGCGTGTGTTTTCTTCAAGTTGGGAGATCTCATAGGATCACTGAGTATGATCTTTATTTTAGTGCAAGAAGGAAATCCTCTGTACCCAACTGTACACTAGGACCATCTGACACCTGCTTGAATACCCCAGCGTCAGCCAGCTCACTACCCCCAGGACTGAAGGAAACTTGCACGTCCTGATCACATGGTAAGCACCAGGCTTGCTGATGTCCTTTGATCTTCGGTTCCATCCCCGGAGATGGAAGCATTTTACAGCTGACGAAATTGTAGTTTAGAGGGGTTGAGGCACTTACCCAAAGTCACACAGATAGGCAGTAGAGGAAGCCAGAATTCAAACCCCAGGTCGCTCTGATTTCAAATCTGTCTTTTAACAGCTAGACAACCTTTCCCAGGAGATGGGGGACAGTACTCTTTGTATCAGGACAGACTCTCTCTTCCTGTGACTTGTACCCATTGTTTCCAGTTTTGCCAACAAGACTCACACGGACCCCTAGCCTGGACGTTGGTCCTTCAGGTCTGTCTGGCCCCAGCAGTACTTTTTGGCGGGCAGACAAGTGGGGAGCATGAGACGGAGAGGTTGGGCAGGGGTTGGGCTGACCCAGGCTGGCTCCCTGGATCCCTGACCCTCAACAGCATGGATTCTACTGGGACTGCTCCCCATCTAGTGACCCTCTGTTAGAGAAACTGAGGGCCCGGGGAGGGTCAGGGCCTGGGGTCTGAAAGAGTTCTGCCCACGCTTAAGAGGAAAAGGCAGGAGGGAGATAGACGTGGCATAAACTGGAAGAGAGGGATGGGTCTGGCAGCCCAATGACCCATTCTACTTTTCTAGCCAAGTGGGACTCGGCATGAAACAGGAGGCTGGGCTTCATGTCCCTGAGCCCCCCTGTAGCTAGATCTGCCCTAGGGCCGGGGTAGCAGGCCCGTGTAGGAGGGGAATGTGCCCCAGCCTGCCTTCTCCCCCACGGGCGCCCCCCAACCCAGTGTGGGCTTGGAAAGCTGGACAGCCCAGCCCAGAGCCAGCCTCTCCGAGGCCGCTGCCAAACACCAGACCGCTTCTCGGGCTTTCCAAGAGATCTGCTGTCCCCCAGCAGAGCTGCAAGCCTGCAATTAGGAAAGCGGCAAAGGGCTTAACTTTCTCCCGGCTGCGGGCGTTTCAGTGGGGAAGATAAGCTTGGTCTGGATTAAGCTGGAGGGTAAGATAATATTTACTCTCAAATAATACTCTCTGGCTAGGAGCAATCTGGGCCCCAGGGTTTCCATGGGTAGGAACCACCAGGGGCTCTGCCACCCCTTACCGGGTCCCCAGGAAGCCTTGCCTGCCTGTCGACGCTCGGCCCAGCTGGCTCACCACAGTGCTTGCTCTCATCAGGAATGAAAATGAGAAAAGCTATAATGTTCGACACGTTATTATCAGTGGAGCGCTTAGCTGGTGCAATTATCTCATCCGATCCATATAATTTCCCGGGGAGTCGGGCTTGTAACCCCCACAGAGGTCCGGGCTTCAGTCCCAGCTCTGTCCCTCCAAGCTCTTGACCTTGGGGAAGCGGCGACATTTTACCTGCGAAATGGGAGCGCTAACGGGTGCCTGAAAGTGGGGTCGTTAAGATGAGCCGTGGCGTATATGAAACACTATCCGGTCGCCGGCTCCTCGTCGTGCTGAATCCGTTGTGGACTGTCATATGAACTATTCGAATTGTTGGAATAAGGCTCTGGTATGTGGCACCACATACGGCTATTTAGGGGCAAAGTGAGACTCAGACCCAGGGCCACGGGGCTGTGTAAGCCTGGCCTCCCATGGGCCAGCAAGGGGGGCGCCAGGCCGGTAGCCGGGGCGGGGGTGGGGGGTGGGGGCGGAGTCGGGTCTGGCCCTTGCAGGGGCGGCAGACACAGCCTTGAGCTCCAGAGAGGGAGGAAGGGCCCCAAGTGCTTCCTGTCCCCGCTCCCCTTTGTGGAACAACAACCCTGCCATTCTCTGTTCTTCATCCCATGCCTCACTGGCTTGTGCCCCTGGAGGCAGAGAGAAGAGCGTCCTGGCTCATTCCTGAGGAGAACAAAGGTGGAGGTCAAGGCTGTCCCCGACAGGGCAGGCGCTGGCTCCAGGGAAGGAAGGGGGTGTTGAGAATCAAGGGGTGGGGGTGGGGGTATTGCCAACCTCCCGCCAAGCCCTGGATGCTGTAAACAAAAGCCCTTCTGGGGACTCTAGCAGAGCCTTCACCACGCATGACCTAGCCGTGAGGACTGGCGAGGCCCCTGCCCCTCTCTGGGCCTCGTTTTCTCATCTCCAAAACGGGGAACCAAACAGAAGGAAACGTTGCCTAGGCTGGAGAAATCAGGGAGGGCTTCACGGCGGAGATGTCAAGCCGAGCATTGAGGGGCGAGAAGAAGTTCTCTAGGCAGACAACATGGGAAAAGGTGAGAGACCCGGAGAGAGAGCCAGAGCCGGCAGCTTCAGAGTGGGGGGTCTGAATGGCCCGTTCACAATGATTTGTGAATGAATAATCATGAATCATACATGTTCCTTATGAGAAAAAAAAATAGAAGTCACCTGAATATCAGGAATAAAAGAAACATCACCAAAAGTCAGTATTTGCAACCATTTCAGCTCTTTTTAATATGATTAAGAAAATAGCCTTTCAGCTCCATCCTAGATGGAGAATCTCGGATTCTGGGCAGGCAGGAAAGAGCAAAGAGCCAGGCCCGGAGCACTAGACAGACAGACAGTGCTTCCTGGGGGTGGGGGCTGGAAGGTCAGGCCAGTGGGGGCAGAGGCGCAGGGGGGCAGACACCGAGGAGAGCGGGACAGCGCCGGCGCCTACGGCCCCACAGGCCCTGACAAGGCCTGCGGCAGGACCGCGGGGGTGGGGATGGAGGAAGGGAGGACGAGGCAGGGGGGTCTTTGTGTGCATGAATGAGGCCTTGTGGGCAGGGCCCCTGCCCCGCTGCTTCTGGGAAGGCCCCATGCCTGTTAGCTGCCAGAAGTGGCCACCCCACCACCGCCAGGCAGCTGAGGGGCCCCGGAATGGCTTCGCCGTGGTTTCCTAAGACTTCTGGCTGCGGGCACTGCAGGCCGCAGAGGGGGCTTGATGACACGGGCAAGTCCCGGCTGCCATCTTGCCAGCTTTTTGGCACCGCCATTAGACTATGTCTTCACGGACAGGCGCTGAGAGGGCGGGTGGCCAGGACGGTTGGCCCGGGCATGGAGTGCTCTGTCTGCTCCTCGACTCCCAGACCCAAAGCTCAACTCGGGGTCTCTTCCTGAGATAACGTCCACGTCCCCCTTGAGCTCTGCCTGCATTCTCCCGGCGCCCCCCACCAGTGAGTTTTCCCCAGGAGGGTGCCCCCCCATCCCCATTATACTGCCTCCTGGGCCGTCTGGACATCAGGGACCCCCTGGGGGAACCCCGGTGCCTTGTGGGGGCAGGGGGTGTGGTGTCACCCACACCGTCATCACCTCGGCTGTGAAAACAGGACGGGGGTGTTCCATTTCCTTCACGGCCCCTGTGAAGTCTGTTAACAGTAATTACGAAGTTATGGGGAATTCCCAGGCCTCCTAATTAGTGTTAATAGGGGCTCGGTGAGCCATTCCTGGGAAAATAGATGTCTTTGTTTGCGTTCTCAAAATTAGACCACTGTGTTCTGCCCGTAGGTGCGATGAAGCTGTTTTCTCTCCTCTCCCCCCTCCTCACGGTCCTAGAGCCCCGCGCACAGCGGCGCACACCCGCCGGCCGTCACATCCCCCGTGGGCACATGTGCGCCTACGGACACACTCAGACACATGCACATACACCTATCGACATGGGTGCGCGCGTGCACACGGCAACGCTGCTGGCCTCAAGCCTTTTTGGCTGCTGGATTAAGACATCGTTTTGCAAGACAAGCACCGAAAACCGAACAGCGATTCGGCCCCTCTCGCGGCCCTCCTTGGCGATACCGTGAGCAGCTCCCTTCCCCCCATGCCTCACTCCGACCCTGGAGACCTCGGTGCGCCAGCCTCCCCAAATCAGACTGTATTAACAAACCATTACGTGTTCCAATTAGCGTGGCGAGTGAACCTGGCTGGCTGAGCGGGGTAGTAACATTCCCCTCTTCCCGCTAACAGGCCGAGGCACATTTCCCCAGGAGGAATGAGCCAAGCCGGGCTGCCCTCTGTCTCTGTTGGAATAATGAGATCCGGCCTCCCTCCCGACCCAGGCCTGTGGAAGGCTCCTGGCCGTCTGGGTCTGTGGCCGCCCTGGAGGTTTCCTTTGGACCGAGAAGAGGGGAGGGGATGAATGAAGGAAGGAAGCTAGCCTTTATCGTGTAGTGTGGGCTCTTGAGCCTGTGCTGGGGTCTTCTGCCCAGGATAATGCTTTCTCACTTGACCTGTGGGACCCCCAGGGCCTGGGGCACCCTTCCCCAAGCCAGGGGGCACCCAGACTCTCGGGATTAGCCCTTTATGTCCTAATAGAATATTAATACTCCTCGGAGATTTGGAAAACAGTACCTTATTTTGGTATTAAAACAACTGTGGCTATACTTGGAAATGAAATGCCCTATATATGTGATATGATATCTGATATATGCATACATTGTGAATCTGTGAGGTAAACCGGAGATTTGCCGGCAGTTTTGCTCTCTTGCTTTCTTCTCTGGGCTGGGTCCCCAGGTTTCTAGGTGGGTGGGGGTAACGAGATTTCTTCCGTAGCCACTGCAGGAACTGGGGTCTAAGAGTTTGGCTAAGCCATAGCATAGTGCTGTGTGACGTCGGCCCAGCCCCTACACCACTCTGATCCTCTTGTCTCTGAATGGCACAATGGCAATGGTAATAATACATCCCCAGGGCCAGGGTCACAGTATGCAATCCGGGCAGTTGCTGAGCTTGGGGGAGCTGGGAGGGAGGTCCTATGCTTAGAAAGGCCCCACACTTGGCTTAATGCTCTGCTGTTGCCCTCTTGAAATTCTTAACTTTTGCATAAGAAATCCCTCATTTTTACTGGGTCCCACAGATTATAGCCGGTCCTGCATCTTTTGATGGATTTTTAGCAAGGGTGAAATCAGAAGTTTGTGAAAGAGGCCCACACAGAGATTCATTCCTTCCCCCCTTCGTTCCTGCCTTCCCCAAATCCACTGAGCACTCACTCTGTGGCAGGCACCGTACCGGAAGCTGGGATTCAGCAATGAACCCGGCGGACAGAGTCACTGCCCCCCTGCCTTCGAAGGAAGGGGAAAGAAGTCAAATAACAGGAACAAGGAAGGGACAGACAGTGACTAGGGAGAGAGACTATTTTGGGCTCGTGGGGAGAAGGGGTGGGGATGGCCAGGGACGGTCTCCCTGAAGTATGTGATCACAGACCTGAAGGGAGCGAGGGATTTTGCCATGTGGAGTAGCTGAGGAAAGAGGGTCCCAGGCGGAAGGACCAGCAGGTGCAAAGGCCCTGAGGTGGGGATTTGCTTGCCATAGGAAGAGCCCAGTATGGCTGTCGTGGGGGTGAGGGAGAAGGAGGATCAGGGCCGGGCTCTCTGCTGTTGGTGACGGATGGCTCCCCTCCTAGCTCTCTGCCTCCTCTGACAGGACAGGAATCCCGATGGCCTCCCGCTCCATCCTGGCCCCATTAGCTGAGCCTCGCCCAGGGGGGAAAGCTGGGAAGGAGACAGGGTGGTAGAGGGAGAAGCTGCCTACCTTTCTGGGACCGCCGCATCACTCACCGATCACGTAGTCCCTGGCCGGCCAGTCCCCTCTGGGCATAGCCAGGCAGCTGGGCGTCGCCGCTGAGGTTGTGCCAAGGATCCCTAAATCCATATTACAGAGAGAAGAACCCCGACTTTAAAATGGGGTGAGGTCACTGAAAAGTAACAAAGAGAGGGCTGAAAAGGCCTGGCTTTCTAGTTCACACATCCAAGGTATCCATACCGCAGAAGGTTGCCGAAGGTTCTGCTGAGGTGTGTGCCAGGGGACCCTCCCGGGGAGGGAGGGTACTTCTGAGCATACCCACATTGTGTCACCCTAGCTGACCCGGGGGGCCCTGCCTGCCCCCCGGGGGGGCACACAGTGAGGAGGCAGCTTGTTCCCATCCCATTCGCCCTTTGTCCCTCAGGTAATGGAGTCTGGGTTCTCTTTGGGGTTTAGCTCCTACTGGAACACCTGCCTTAGAAAGCCCAATTTGACACCGCTACGGGAGACCAGTTTCCCATGGACTCTCTTCTCCAACATTGGCTGTTCGGAATTACACCAAGCAAAGAGCATCCCAAGGGGTAAGGGCCTCAAGCAAAGCCCAGAATCATCTTCCCAGTGCTCTAGATAGCTACCGTGTAACCCTGCTGTTTCGGTCCTCCTGGACGTGACCTGGCTCTGCACCTGTGCTCAGGGCCTGAGGGCTCCGAAGTCACCTTTGAGGGGCACAGACAGAAGTGACTTGCTCAAGGTCACATTGGAGCCTGAGACAGCCTCCTGGTAAAGCCTGTTCCTTGCGCCCTCTACCCCTGCCCCCCGCCCGCCCCCGGCCCCATCCTCATGCGGTCCCTGCCCCATGAACTCGCTGAGGCTTCCTTTCTTAATTACTGGGCTGCCAGGGGGAAATGAAACACCTGCCAGGCTCTTCCTCTTCCCAGCAAGGAGGCGCCCCAGGACCCCCGCCTCCCAGCAGGGCCCCAGAGGCCCTGAGGCTGCCTCAGGCAAGCCAGCTTTGTAGAAGGGCTCAGACCTGCAGAGCCTCTAAATTAACTGTGGCCGCCACCCGCTGGGGGTCACAATTCTAGGGCAAGGGTTAGAGGATTTGTGTCCAGGCGCCCTGCGAGCTGTGCTTTCAGGGAAGTGTGGGAGCTGACATAAACAGGTACCCTTCCACCTCCCCAGGAAATGGTCAGAGTGTGTGTGTGTGCGCTCGTGCGTGTGCAAGCAATCGCTTTTAGATGGGGACAGAGAGCAGACAGAGGCAGAGACAAGACTCAGATGCACAGGCAGAGGCTGGCCATAAAGTTGGAACTTGAACCCAGATCACCAGACCAAGGACGTACCTTTTATCCTGACCTCCTCAGGAATTGCAAAACAGCAAGGAATTCACCTTTGCTTTGAGCCTGGCCTGAAGCCCCTTCCCAGGAAAGGGAAGGCCCCTGCCATGCCGTGGACACACGGGTGGCCGGCACGCCTGCTGTGTGTGCTCCGAGGGCAGCTCCAGGGCGCACAGAGAGGGTGGGGCCTTCACTGCCAAGCTCATGCACTTTGTGATCCAGTGTCCGTCAGGGGTGACGCCCACCTTCCTCTGCCCCTCAAGTGCTCATTTCAGCGAGCCTTCCTAAACCCTGTCCCCTTGATTCCTCTGTAGGCTGTGGACTGGACTGTGTTTGCGTTTTTATAAATGATGGGGTCTGCTCATTGCATATTCAGTCCACCATTTCCGTTCCTAAAAGGACAATCCTAGAATCCTTTCCACCCAGAAGTGGAGCCCGTGACCCCTAGGTGTGTGCTCAGCCCTGGCACTGGGAGCCATGAACTTGGCTCGGGGCCTCGGATGGCCAAGCACCAGATGTGGCTTCCAGATGAATGACGGTAGGACTCTGCCTTCTCGAGAGCCGTCTCATGTCTCAGGCAGAGTGGTCTCATCGGCGCCCATGTGACCACGAGACTACATGGTCTACGGCGGCTCAGAGAAGGTGAAGCCACACGGGTAGTGAGTGGGAGAGAGGAGTCCCCCGGTCCCTCTGATGGCTTTGGCCACGTCGCTCGCATGCCGCCTCCCCTCGGAGGACAAGTAGCTTGCTCAAGATGATGCTATTGGCTGCTGGCAAAGCGAAGCTTCGGTCCTGAGCCCCCCCCCCCCACTTTTCCCTCTTTTCTAATGGATTCCCTAATTCTGGAGAATTCCATGGTTTGCCCCACCAGCTCTGAGACATCTGAGACATCCATCCATAGACGTCTGAGATGCCGGAACTCCCTGCCTGGGTTCTAAGGCCAGCCTAAGAGCTGTGCCGCTCTGGCCAAGTTACTCCACCTCTCTGTGCCTCCGTTTCCCCATCTGTAAAATGGGCACAATAGCTGTTTATTATTTATGCCTTTATTTATTATTTAATAAACAATTGTTTATTGTTTATGCCTGCTTCGGAGATTGTCGCAAAAATTACAAGGGTTAATCCATATGAAGTGTTGGAGACTCGCGCTTGGCACATAGTAAGCACTCCGTACGTGCTAACTCACCGTCGCCATCATCGACGCCTTTGCCCCTTCCCTGGGGATGCAGAGGCCATGACCAGCTCAGAGTTGGCCACACTGTCCACCAGCCTCTCGGCCCCTTCTTATTGCTGTTGGGCCTTCCCAGGCACAAGAGGCTAATCGGAGGGCTCACCCTTGGCTTATACCAGGCTCTGCCTGGGTCATCTGTCATTTGTTAGAACCACGGAAGACCTGCAGCAGGCAGGCCCCCCAGGGCTGGCCGACTGTGTGCCCGACTCAACAGTAGCAGGGCCAAGGCCAAGGGCTCAGCCTTCGGGGCCCTCCGGAAGCCCTGGTGCAGGGGAGCCCCGCCCCGAAGAGTGCTTGACAAAGGATGCATTCCAGGATTCAGACACGACAGTAGGGCCAGGCCTTGGCATCAGAGGGTGGCCAGTCCCAGCTCCTCCAGACCCTTCTGCTGGAAAGCTCCCCCCCAGGGTCGTTCAGACCCTCGCATGCCCCTCTCACTAGGGGCACAGCCAGAAGTGCTTGCTGTGGTTACTTTAGCCTCCCGGCCAGGGTTTGCTGATTGCTGAGAGCACTGCCCCCCCCACCCACAAGGGCCCCCTTAGGCCCTCCTCGTAACCTGGGGAGCTGCTTCCGTCTTTATCCTTGTGTGCACAGTGGAGCTGCTGAGGCTCAGAGAGGTTTTGCAAATTGGCAGAGGCTGCCCAGCCTGGACACAGCTGGAACCCAGTTCTCTGAACATCCAGTTCTGTTCTCTCCCATTCTGGGCAGCCGGGGGAAACACATTCACTTCTAATCTGCTGTTTTAACCCAAGGTCAGTCCCTAAATATTTCTTAGGGTCAGGGCTCTGCAAACCAGGATCACTGAGCCAAATCCTGCCTCATCTTTTTTTGTAAATAAACTTGGGTTGGCCCCCAGCCACGATCATTCCTTTACATGCGATCTGTAGCTACTTTCTCCAACAAAGCAGAGTTGAATCATCATGACAGAAACAATATGTCTGCAAAGCCTCAAATATTTCCTGTCTGGCTCTTTAAGGAAAAAGTTGCCACCTCTGCAAGGCAGATCCCCTCCTGTCCCCTTCCCTAGGTCTCCTATCCTGCCCGGCATCAGCCCACGGGAAGAGCGCAAGGTGGGGATTTCTGTCCTATTGGACAGATGGAGAAACCAGGACCTGAAGAAGTTTTATTTTTCATTATTAGGACTTTGTCAGAAGGAAGTAGAAATCCTCTCCTGGCGTGCTCCGTAATACCAAATACTTGCTCACCCCCGAGGCTTCCGGGAGGGGTTGCCAGCATCTTTCCTCAGAATAATGATGTTTGGTGGGGTTGATGACCAGGCTTCTGTGGAGGATGGAGGATGCCTTCGTTCTCCTTTGTCTGAGCCCTCATATGCCCCCTACCCCCGTCTCCTCCCAAGACCAGCCCTGCCCCTCCCCCACCCCAGACCTGCATCCTTCTTCAGGACCCGCCTCCTAGGAGCAGCTGGGATGATTTTTTTCCGGGGAGGAAAGAAAACAGGGCTCTCAGACTCCTGCCTGTCCGTCTGCTCAGGCCCCACCCCAGATTTTCCTTTGATTCATTTCCTCACAGGCTTTCCTCAGCCAGACAGGAGCTTTGACACAGTCTCTCTCAGTTTTTTGGTTGTTTGCCCTCCAAAACTTGAGCTGCACATACCTGTAGTCATTCCTCTTATGGGAAGGGGTTGTGGCCTCCCTAATTCGGGCCAGGTGACTAGACTCAATGCAGTTGCCCTGGGAAGACCCAGTGCCTCTAATATTTATTGCTCAGCCTATAACTAGGGCTGTGACTGTTATGGACAGGAGGCTAGGAGGGGGAGGGAGCGGGCTTGATTTCTGCTCCAGGGACAGTTCCTGGGCCCGGGGGAGAGGGGTGCGGGGGAGTTCAGGGATTCCCACCCTGATGGGTGAGAAGGAGGGGGAAGCCTCACCCAGTCTTCCCCAGTATAGGAAACCTGCTAATTCAGGGTGGGGAAGCTTCAGGATCACCCGCGATAACCCAGCTTTGAGGGGTCTCCCCTTCATGCTTCACTAAGCATCACATAGACGGGATGGACGTGAGCCAGGACCAGTGAAGTCCCCTCACTGAACACAGGCTAAGCTACAAAGCAGCTCAGGGCAGAGAGGGGCGAAGTGAAATTGACGGGACATTGACCAGACATTGACAGCAACCTGCCTCATTGAAACAATGGCGCTAAAGGGAAGGCACCACACCTGGGATCCACACCCACCTTGAACCTTAGCTGTGTCACCTCAGGCAAGCTCCTTAACTCCTCTGGGCCCAGCTCCCTGTAAATTAAAATCATCTCCGCCCTGCCTGCCTTGCTGGATGGTTGTGAGGACGAAGGAAGGGCGAAAGCTTGGGAGGGCTTTGGTACTGTAAAGCAGCATATTGAGGGAAAGTGTTGTGCTTGTGATTAATGTCAAGCAGGAGGGCATTTGCTTAGAGGCCAGGAGGCATCTTGTCTCCTTGAGGTGACATGAGAATGAAGTCATGGGGTTTATGCCTCTTACTGAAGATCTTTAAGGCTAACATGAGCTCGGTTTGCCTGTTGCAGCTATCCTTGATGGTGGCAGAGGCGTGGGCTGGATGACTTCGGTTGTCCGGTTCGTGACACTGTAGTTCATTCAATTAGGTGGAAAGCACCCAGTCGCCGTATCTGTGAGTGTGTGTGTGTGTGTGTGTGCACGTGGGTGTGCACATATTCCTCCAAGTATGTGCCTAGATGTGCAGCTATATCTGGGTGTCTGTATGTGTGTGTCTGTGTGTATATTTGTGCATTTGTCTGGGCACGTGTGTCTGTCTGTGAGCGTGTGTCTGTGTGGCTGTGTCACGTTGCGGTCTGTGTGGGTTTCTGTGCATGTACCTTGCGTGGAGAGCAAGTCCGCAAAGGCAAGCTGCAGGCTGACTCATCTTTTTGTTGGAAGAATTTCCTCTTGCCATCCTATCAGCTTTGGAGGGTGCGGGCAAAGCGCCAGGGCAAAAACAGGATTTTAAGTTTGATTTTCATTCATTTATTGTTTTTGTTATGCACGTTTCTGAATGTGGGGTAAGAAGAGCTAGATGAAGAGCCCTGGCCCCGGAGTGGACTGGGGGGGCCTGAATCCAGCCCCCCGCTTTCCTGTGATGCCAGTGTCTTACTTCCCCTCTTGGGACCTCAGCTTCCACATCTGTGAAATGGGGCTAACCGTGCCTACCTCCCAGTGTTGTCATAAGGGCTAAGTGAACTAGGACATGCAGAGCCCTTAGCGTGGTGCCTGGCCCATAGAATGGACTTCATACACGGTAGCCGTTGCTATTACCAGTGGAAGCAGTGTTTCTGGCCCTGGGTCCTGATAGATGGAGCAGAAAAAGCACCAGCTTTGGAACCCACTGCCTTGGGTTCAGCTCTGCCACGTGGTGGCTATGTGGCCTTGGGCCAGTCACTGCATGTCTCTGATCCCACTTTTCTCAGCTGTGACTTGGAACTAACACTAGGCCTGCCCCATAGATGATAGTGAGGTTCAAAGGAGAGAAGGCAGGAACTTTACATGGCATCCCTTGTACAGTAGGTCCTTTTTTTAAAAAGTCAGTTTCTCTTGTCCACCTGCAAAAGAGAACCGCCATCATCTGCCCTCATTACCCCTACTATCCCTACTGTGGGATCCTGGGTCTCACCCACTGCCTGGGTCCCAGTCCCAGTCTGCTTTATCCTGTGGGACATTAGCAGCAGCCACAGAGCCTGGAGCCCTCAGCGCCCTCCCCCACCTGAGAAGTGGGGGGGCCCCTCTGGCACGAGATGCCAGGGCTCCCAGCTCCTCCCCCCCACTCCGCCCACGACAACGGCTCAGACCTGTGCCCTTTCCTGCCCTGCCCGTTCCCAGGCCCCCTTCATACCCCAGAAGCCATTAAATATTTAAATCCGGGCTGTGTGGCCTAGCCAGGTTGCCCCGGCAACATCCCTGCATATTTTGGGATGGATTACCAGTCGAAATTTCAAAGGGTCTTTTGCGGCTCCAGGCCCTGAGGGGGGATGAAATACGGAAAGGGAGGGAGGGCTGGGGAATCCTGCTCCCCACCAAGGCTTAGAGATGCAGTTGGTCGTGGGAAACAGGGGAAAGACTCGGGGTTAGAGAGCGGGCAGGCAATGCAGGGCTTGTCGGACTTGAACCCAGGACTCATGCCCGCCATCTCCTTCTCTTCACCACTGGCTCTGCCCTGTGTGGTCTAAAAACCCATCAGCCAGGTGCCCTAACACCTAGCAGCATGCCTGCTGGGGTCTGAAGCCAGCTGGGCCACAGGGGGACGCCCACTCACCTTCTCCGAGCTCACTCAGCTTCTCCGTACTCCTCGGTGAGTCGGGAATATTTCACTCAGTGTAGGTGATGTTGGGGACAGTGCTTAGCACCGTCCCTGGCACGTAGGAAGTCAGGAGCAGTTATTAGATCGATAATATTCCAGCCAATACCCTGTGTGTCCCAGGCCCAGAGTGCCCACGCCTGACCAGGGGACACCGGCTACTCTCCGAGCACCTCCTTCCCTGCATTCGATTCCACCACAGATCTCTGGGGGAAGCCCACCCAGCCCCAGGCTCTCTCCAAGGGCAGCAGAGTTTCCAGAGAATTAAGATCTCTTGGCTGCTCCCTCCTTTCTTTCTCATCCCCTTGGTACCCACACCATGTCCCAGAACATGAGTGTCCCTATAAGGATGTCCCCTGGGGCCTGGGAGCCTTGCTGTTTGCGTGGAATGCCCACGCATTTCCTCCCTTTCCCCATCCCAGGGCTGGCGGTCAGGGAACCTTTCCCCGAGGCTCAAGGACAGCACACGACTGGCTTTGGGCGAGGGCTGGCCCTTGTTCCTCCCAGCCCTTGGGCTCTGGTGTCCTGAGGCCAAATCCTATGGCCAGCGCACTGCTCCTGCCCAAGTTCAAATTGGTCGCCTTGTCTTCTGCGCCATGACCATGGTGGCAAGTGAAAGTCTGTGCAGGAGGGCACAGAGCCCTTGTCCCCAAAGGCCTCTGCAAACAGGCCATTGGAACGCCAAGGCAGGAAGATGGACCCATTGTCCTGTATCTGGGATGAGCCCTTTGTGTGGCTTCGGTCCAGCCCAGGTCCCTGGAGGGCACGGGAGCGTGCACTGTGGTGAGGGTCACTGTGGGCCTCAGCAGGCCCAAAGTCCCCCGGGCCACACCTGTGGAAGACAGCCAGGGCAGAAGGACAAGGAATCCTGCTTTGTCTGTCTTAACTCGGGCACTTCCTTCTTTGAAGATTCTCCGATGGAAACAGCCCCGAGGGAGTCCTGGGACAGGGGAACGGGTCGTGGCAGAGACCAAGCGCCCAGGCTTGGCTCAACTCACACCCTAAAGACAGGGCTCTGTCCCCTTGACATTCAGGTTTCTGTGAGTCTGGGGAACCGGGGCGGCTGGCTGTCTTTTAGGGTCCCCTTGCATCCCCGGCAGGCTCTGCCTGGCTAACCTTCACGGCGCCACCCCCAGGAGCCTAATTAGATTTGAGCCCCCGCTCAGCTGTGTCCATGTCCCTGTGTCCGCGCCATCACCAGGCACGCCAGGATTTCGGGCCAATTGCTTGTTTACGAGACTGTCTGTCTTGGGAGGAGGCCCAGCGGGCACAGCCAGCGAGCAAATAATTCCCTCCCCCTCTCCCTTAGCCTTGAACCTGATGGCAAGAATCATTTTTCTCCTGACAAGCCTCTGCCCGGTGCGTCTCCTGATGAAGGAAATAAACACGGGTCTCAGAGTCTGGCGAACCTTGGGTCAGTTCTGGCTCTGGGACCTTTCTAGGCCCGCAGAGCCTTGGTTTCCTGGGCTGTGAAAGGGAATGATGGTGGGATCATCTATTTTGCAGAGCCTTCTGTGGGATCAAGTAAGATCGCTCTAGGTGAACACCAGTGACCCAGTGCCTTATTGTGGCCCCGTTTTCGCCGCACTCCAGCCTCCCCAGCTCCGAGCGCCCCCTCTGGTCCCACCCTTGCTTCCTGGGGGGGGGGCGCCCAGAGCGCTTAGATGGGATGGCCATTAACACTCCTCTCCGAGCGTGGGGTTATGGCTTGGCACTAGATTTGAGTCAGTCCTTGCGGAAGGAAAGCCCCTGTGTCTGTGCCTGGGACCACGCCCAGGGCTGGCACTAGCAGGGGCCTGGCATGCAGGAAGGAAGGAACTGGGTGTGCAGCCGCCAAAGTGCTTTCAGCTCCCTCATCCCTACCCCCCTCTCCGGGGCTGCAATGACTCTGAAAACCCCCCATCTTGCAGGTGAGGAGACGGACGCTCAGGAGGCAGACTGGCCCAGGCGCAGCTTGTCAGGGCAGAGCCCTGCTGGTGGGAAGCCAGGTTGGTGGAGGTGTGGTGGCTCCACTGGGACCCTAAGGCTCTGCCCTGGCCCACAGCACCCTCGCCTGGCCAGGGCGCTTGCAGGACACTTCTGGGCTTTACCCCAACCCAGACTTGCATGGGGTAGAGGGTCTACAAGTGTCGCTTCCTCCCATGGAGCTTCTCCATCGCTCATGTCCCCTTGCCTCCTTCTCTCTCTCTCCAGAAAGTATGCCAGGGGGGGCCGAGGGCAGTGAGAGTAAAAGGAATGATTTATGAACTGAGCTGTTCTTCTTAATCAGAGAACCCCTCCCGGGCCCGCACTGTGCAGATGGGATCGAGCCGCCATCTGGGGCGGTGGGAGGGGCAAGGTTAATAAAGCTGTCTGGCCCAGGCAGGGGCCTGCACAGGAGAACCCCGAGGCGCGGCGTGACCTCACCCTTCTGTGCCCCTCTCTGGGCCTCAGGGCTCCCATCTGTCAAGGGATGGCGGGATTGGGTCATCCCCCCGGGGCCTCCAGCTGGCACAGGGGACGATGCTGGCTGGCTTCCTGGGAGTCTGCCTGGGTTGCCTGATTCAGAGCAGAGCAGCCCTGGGTTGGAAATTTTGAAGCCCAAGACATACCTCTTCGTCTTTCGGGTGTCC
>CM053613.1:12588581-12605681 GCA_028646535.1 Procyon lotor
TTTCCAATCAATTGCGACACAGAGAGGTTAAGTAATTTAGCAAAGGTCACACAGCCGATACACGAGAGGAGCCAACTTTTGAGCCTGGGCCGTCTGAATTCAGTCCTCAGTCCTAACCATCATGCTATACTTTCCCATGTGAGCTCTGACCCTGAGCCTCGGAGGGGCTCCATGCAGCCTGTATAGCTCGCCAACGGAACAAGAGATGAAAGCAAATGCCTCCGTGACGAGATAGCAGAAAGCAGGACTAAATGTGGGGGTCGGTGCAGACATGAATCTAAAGTCACCCTCTGCTGCCTACTGGCTAGAGGTTTGGGATTCAGGGGCGGGGGCATTGGGACAGGCGACATAACCCTTTCAAGCCCATTTCTTCCACTCTAAAATGACGACAATCATAAGTCTTTTAGAAAAGTTCATAAAGCCCCCGATTATAAATGAATACATGGCACAGTCTTATTTATCTAGGAAGCAGAGTCCAGGCTGTGTCACAACGGCCAAAAGGGGGAAGCAACCGAATGTCGATCGAGGGAGGAACAGATACACGAAATGTGGACTTTCCATACAGTGGAATATTATTCAGCTTGAAAAAGGAAAGAAGCCCCTTTTTAGGAGCTACCTTGGATGAAACCCTGCGAACCTGACGCTCAGTGAAATAAGTCAGTCATCAAAGACACTGCGCGAGCCCACGCGTTCGGGGTTCCTAGAGTAGTCGTCAGTTCAAAGAGACAGAAGGTAGGATGATGCTTGCCAGGGGCTGGTGGGGAGGGGAAATGAGCGGCTGTTGGTGGGTATAGAGTTTCAGAGTTGCAAGATGAAAAAGTCCTGGAGATCTGTTTTACAACAACGGGAATATACTCAGCACTCCTGAAGTACACACTTCGAAATGGTCTATTTTGTGTTATGCAGATTTTACCACAATTAAAAAAAAAAAAAAAAAGAGCCGAGTCTTGCAATGGGCCCAATAAAGTGTGAGTTGGGTGGTGTAGGTGACGGGAGAGGTAGTGGCCTCTGTTACGGAGGGTTCTAGAAGCTGGCATCCGAGATGAGGTTTCGACAAGGCCACCTGGGATGGGGGAGATCAAGGGTGAGGACAAGCCCATCATCCACTGTCCCAGAAACAGTCCCTGGGTCCCTACTTGACCCCTGACCCCCCACTTGGCTCAAAGAGAGAATGGATGGTTGGGACATCTCGAGGGGAGAGGGCTGGGGAGGGGGGCCAGCTGCAGGGAGGAGGGGGCAGCAAGCAGGCTCGCAGGAGGCCAGGGCCGCACTGAGGTCTCCGTGAGCCCCAGTGCTGGCCTTCCAGGCATCCCTTACCTCAAAGAGCCTGGTCTCGGGGCAGGTACCAATCCCACCAAGGGGCAGTTGGCATTCTGGAAGCCCCCGCAGCATGTCAAGCCAGGCAGAACAGTACGGGGAGGGGGAGAGAAACCAGAGACCGTAGACCCATCCTGGCCCCCAACACAAGAATGCTTAATAACACCGTGGGTTCCAGAGAATCCCAGAAACCCTCATGGGCACCGCGTGCCCAGCAGAGAGGCTCAGCCTGAGTCCGGGCATCAGCCGCATCCTTGTTCCTGCTCTGCCAGTCTGATGAACTCTTACCCACTTGCCTGTTCATTTGGTGAATTCCCCGAGGTCCTCGCTGCGCCCCACCCCAGGGAGGGGAGTCCCTGCCCTTGCCGATCCTGCCCCCCACACCTGCTTACAGGGCTTGTCTTGGGCGCGAATCCCGGCTCTGCCACCTTCTAGTCCTGTGGCCTTGTTGCGCCTCAGCTTCCCTATCGGTAAAGGAGGTATTTAGTGGTACCCGATTCACGGGACTGGGACGCGCTTCTAACCGTGCCGGGCACATGGCGAGAGCTCCGTAACTCTGAGCTGTTCTTATCTTTGTCACTGTGCGTCCTCTCCTGTCCCCCTTCTCTTCTTCTTGTTCGCCCTGTTTCTCGGACCCGAGTGAAAACACCTACCTACTCTGTTCCGTGCACAAAGGTTGCCCGCGCAGAGCAGGCAGCTGACCTGGATGCCCTCCTTCGGCGGGGTCACGGCTAAGTCCAACGAGCATCCTCAGACATGCACGGGTGAGGGCAGGGCACACCTGCCGCCCCGATTTGCCCCTCTCTTGCACGTCCTCTTCCAGAGAGGCTACTCCTAAGGACACAGGAGCTTGATGGACTTGCTCGCCGCAGAGCCGGGGCCGGCACCCAGGTCTCCTGAGCCCCGGCTGCGTGCTTTCCTGTCCAGGTGCAGTGACGGCTAGAGAGAGGATTGCAGCCAGTCCAGCTGAAGGGGGCTCCTCCCTCTCGGTCCCGCGCTGTGCTCTCGAGGAGCAGGAGCAGCAGCTGGGAGAGAAGGGCCGAGGGGCAGGGGCTTGGCCGCGTGAGCGGATGAGCAAGTGGCATGAGAGAGACCTCACTGTGTCCATTCCCTGTCCTCCCGGGGGCATCGCCTGCTCTGACCCAGAGCTTGGGCAAAGGCACTGAGCTCGCCCCCGGGGCTGTGGTAACAGGCGTCGTGTTCTCCCATGAAAGAGGGATCGAGGGCCAGGGGCGACATCTGGGTGGGACTCCAAAAGGCCTCCCCGGCACCGAGGGCTGGAAAGCCCTGGGGCTGCCCTGACACGCCCTCCCTCCCGACACCCTGCACCCCCGGCCTCACTGTGGTGCCTGCCGGGAACCGGGACCTCTCAGCAGCCCTGCGGGCACCCTGCAGCTGGGCAAATGTGGCTGGCCTTCTGTCATTTTAACACATTGCCCACTCGAGAGCTGCCTGCTCAGGGGCATTCCCGTCACTCGCTGGGGCAAGGACAGAACCGCTCAGCTCCGTCAACCGACCAAAACATCACCATCCTGGTTTTAGGAGCTGGCATGGCGATCGGGGACATGCCCTGTCCCACCATGTACGTCCTGGGTGACCTTAGGAAAGGCTCTCCTCTCCAAGCCTCAGCATCCTCATCTGCAAAAGGGCTCCTTCCTACTGGGACCTTCTCAACAATGAACGCACCCACCCCTTGCCAGGGAGCCGGTGGGGGGGGGGGAACCCCAACTGAGAAGCAGCCATGATGCAGCCCAAGGCCCTGGCTCTAGCCAAATGTGCATTCCAGGCGGCAGGAGGGACAGGACGAAAGGAAAGGGGCGACAATTGTCAGACAGCAAGAGCAGAGCCACCAGGAGTAAATAAAAAAAATAAATGATGTGATAGAAAGGCAGGAACATCCATAGCATTCAGGGGACCCAGCCAAAGTACAAACGTGGGGCCCAGCCCGTGCTCCCCTCTCTTCTACCCCGTCTCCGCCCCACAGCCTGAGGGGCCTCACGGGCAGCGCAGACACGTCAAAGCTCTGTCCGCCTTCTCTGTCACCCACACCGCACATCCGCCGTGGCCACCCCTTGGGCCAACACCCCGGGTTGCTCGCACGTGCACCACGGTGTCCCCCCATGGAGGACAGACCAGGGCAAGAGGTCTCCACGCCCGGAAGCGGGCTCAGAATGTCTGCACCGGGCATCCCGGAGTTCGCAGAGCCCTGAACGCGGTCTGGGTGGGAGGATTTGTTCTCCGGGTATGCCGGGCACCTGGGCCCACGGACTCCACACCTCACTCCACACCTCGTGAGGGGGAGTGGCCAGGGCGGGCCCTCTACGTCAGGTCAGGTCTGGGGGCCGGTCCTGGCCTCGGCCACAGGGTAGCGGTTCTGATGGGGTGTAGGCGACGAGGAGAGGCCTGGGAGAGGGGAGCAGCCAGTCCTGATGGCCCCGGGGAGAAAGCCTCCCGGGGCAGTACGAGCTGCTCCTCCAGCTCTCCGGGCCCAGGCCTCCAGGCCCAGGCCTCCAGGCCCACACTTTGCCCCAGCCGGGCGGGGAGGGGCCCCAGGAGGCCACCTGGAAGCAATCTTCCCCAGCCCGCTCCCTGAAAGTGAAAGCCACCGCTTTGATAGTCTCCAAGTTGCCTTTCTTTCTCCCTTCCTTCCAGGGAGGGCAGCTGCAGAAGTCTGGGAGGGGAACGAGGGAGGAAATTAGCCAAAAGCAAGCGGCCTTGAGCTCTCCAGCATTGGAGGCCCAGCCTGAGAGGCCCGTGGGGCTGGGGCTGGCCCCCACCACTCAGTTTTCTCTACTCCTGGGCACAGAATCTCTTGAGACCCAGGCAAGGGGTCAACTCCTCCAGCCTGGATGCCCTTTAGGATCGTTGACCTGTCAGGTTCCCTCTCTGGTCCTTCAGCTCCCGAAGAGGAGAAATCCCAAAGATCCCACCTCCACCTTCCTAACAATGTTGCAGGCTTCCATCCGTCCCTGTCTCCTCCAGGCACATGTCGCAGACTTCTCTGGTAAACACCCAAACAGTAACACTCAATTATAACTCACGGGTCCCCATGTTCTCTCGCCTTTTACAACGCGTTTCCGAATACTTCAACATCCCTCCCATCAAGAGGTGGGGACCACGGCCCCTCCCCTGGAATGTGGGCCCAGCTTAGCAACTGACGGTCCCCCAGACTGGGGTGGATGTGACACCAGGTGAACCCCCACGGTGCGTCGGAGGAAGCCACGCAGCTTCTCCCGGGTTCACTAACTACTCCAGCCAAAGCCCTGGGTCCCCTGCCACAGTGAGGCCGCCCAAACTTGCCTGGAGAGCGCCCTCAGAGAGGCTGGAGAGTTCTAGAAGAGACAGGTACCTGGCTGGCTCCCACCCGTCTGATCCAACCCTTCACCCCTGCAGCCGCAGCCACCATCTGTCTGGAACCAGGAGAGGCCCCAAGCCAGAACTGCCCCCCAAAGCCCTTCTTGGGCTCCTGACCCACAGAAACTTCTGTGGAAGAGAGATCTTGAATGAATTGCACAGAGCTATGGGGAGGACTGTTCTGCAATTACAGTGACTGAAACAGCCCCGGTCCCCCGCACAGCCTGGGCTGGACATTCTCTCTTTGCCCCCCAGATCCGTCTCGACTCCTCTCTTGTCTGTCTGTCCCCAGGAGGCCCCCTCCTCCCCTCCGTCTTCTGTGCGAACCCCGTCATTGGGGTCCCCAAAGTTCTGGCTTCTGGCAGGCCTGAGCTGATTGGGGGGCACTGTGAGGAGAACGGGGTGAGGCATTTGCTCCCTGACTTCCTTCTTGCCGGACCCCGGGGCTCAGCCCCTCTTCCAGAGGCCACAGCTCCTGTCAGGCTCCCCTCACTGGACGGCTTGCTCTGTGGGTTCTAGTAACGGCCCTCTCCCATGAACGCTCCAGGCCTGAGGGGTAACGCCCTCATCCCCCCACCCCCACCCCGGGGCTTCCCCATCCCTTGACTGTTCCCTTAACACTGCCCGTGCCTTTAAAAAGAGCCCTTTGTTAAACTCCCCTCTAGTAACCTGCCCAAGAACATCCCCGATTCCCACCAGGGCCTTCACCGATGGCTGATGGCAACCCAAATCACAGCTCTGCTCGGGCACATGCCGTGCTCGCTCGGCAACCCTACGTCGCCCTGACTGGGGGCCGCGTGCCCACGTCTGCACGTTCATTTATTTGAGAAACATTTCTTCACCCCCTGCCAGGGAGTTAAGGGGTCAAGGCCATGGCCGTGAACAGGACAGACCGTGTGCATTAGTTGGGGGAGGGACAGGGGACACAGGGGGTAAACAAGTGAATAACTGTGAGACGATTTTAGATGATATGACTGTATGAAGAAGACAAAGCAGGTCACGGATGGAGAAGGACCCACAGAATCCGACACCCTGTGGGGGAGACCCGTCTCTGAGGTGCGGTTTGGACAGAGCACCTTCCAGTATCAGAAGAGCTGCCCCCGCGGCACAGGACCGCCTTTCCTGACCACTTCCGGATCAGTCAGTAGGAAGAACAGAGCAAGAAATCAAGCTCACAGCCTTTACGTCGGTGAACTTCCTGAAAGGCTTTCGCAGGTCGAAACCAAACCGCCGTGACAAGGCCTGTGGCCGGATGGAGCGCCAATGTGGATGAAACCAAAATGGCGGAAGTCATCTCTAACACTTGTCGAGAACCCACATGGGACACCCAGACTGCACCGCTTGTGCGGTCAACTCCGACTTGGGTTCGGCTCGCCTTGGGAAGGTGATGGAGGAGGCCAGAGACGGGCTCTCGGGAAGTGGCCAAATCTCTCTCAGCAAAGAACAGAGGCGCCAGGCAAGGCCTCGGAGGCCAGAGCTCCCTTCTCTCCTCAGAAGCAGAGGGGCCGTTCCCATGACACCCGCCCTGGCCTGCACCCCAGCTGGGCACACACAATACAGCCACTTGTTTGAGACCCCAGAGAGGCCACAGGCCTTCCTTGCCCTGAGATGGGCTGGAATGAGCAAAAGCTCTGGGCCACTTTCCCCAGCTCCGAGGAGCTTGCTTCCAGCATTTCTGGGCATGGTTTTTCCACTTAGCGACACTCAGCGACACTTGTACTTAGCGACGGTCCTATCAGAAGCGTCCTGATGCTTCTTCCCACCTGGAATTTTCACCCTCTTCTCTCTGGTGTTTCAAATCCCAAAGGGTCAGTAAAGATCCCAAAGCAGCCACCACCCTCACTTTTCCAGATGAGGAAGATGAGGCCCAGGGAGGAGGTTGTTGGCCAAGCTCACAGTGTTATCACGAAAACCCTAGCAGTTTGGCCATAAGTGTGCCCATCTTACTCTCTGGTTGCTCTTGTGCGTGAGTTTGGCCCTCCTCCCCGGTGAGGGCGAGGCCCCTATTTGCTTCTCTCATCTCCATCAAATTCCCAGCAGAAGCCCCAGCTCCTGGGTAAATGCTTCTGACTTGGTTCATTCATTAATGGGCAGCGTCCTTGGCTTTCCCCAGCTGAACTATCCCCCCCGACCTAGGGGGAAGGAGAGAATTTTCACCTGCAGAACTGAAGCAAGCAGAGAGAATCTCGGGTGTTCCACACCATGTCTGGTTCATTTCACTTCCCAGCATTCCGAGAGAGGGAGTGGGGAGGCGGGTGGTACAACGTTCGAAGTGGTCAGAGGGGCTGCCCCAGGGGTCCCCGCTCGTGAAGAAATGCCTCTGTGGGGAGCCCTCAGAGGTTGGCTCGGGGGCTGGAATTGGGCAGAGCCCAAAGCCCCCAGAAACCCAGTGTCCATGGTTACAGGATACAAATTAGCCATTTGGAACCCTTCTCCCTTGGCTTGGAGCACCGACTCTAACCCCAGCCTCTCCTTGACCGGCCACGGACCAGAGGAGAAAGGTGAAGGGACACGGGGCTGGGTTTCTGGTTCACAATGAGCCGCCTGAACCATCCTGTTTTCACAGGGCTTTTCTCCTGTGGTTTTCAGAGTGTTCTTTTTCAGCTTCTTTCTTTGGTTTCTTTCTGGTTGGTTCGCAAATGGTACATACAGTGATGTCAGCCCAGCTTGTCCCAGAAGAGCCCCCTCCTTGGTTCTCGGCTCCTTGGCCCACTCCCCTGGGTGACCCATTGCCCAGCTGGCTGCGGCCCGGGGGTAGGGAGACAAAGGCCCCCTCTTTAGATCAGACCATGACCTGGGCTCACTGGAGCTTTTACGCATCTCTGCCATTCCTGCCTTTATCAGATTAGCTTTAATTAGACAAATGAAAATCACATGGAGCTGAGGGACAGGAAGCCCTGTGCTTTCAGGAGCGCCTTTCAACAAAAAGATGGGGGCTGGGCAGCCACTGGGGAAGGAGAGGGACGGTGGGTGGAGGCAGCCATTCGTGCCTTCCACAGACAAGGGTCCAGACAGCTCTCACTCACGTGGAAGGAACTTTGGAATCTTCTATCAAGAAAAGCTGAAGCATTTTTGCATCACAGACCAGACCCCCTTTGGAAATCTGCCGAAGGCTGTCAGAGCAGTACTGTCCAATAGGTAAATCATGGGCGCCGCACTTATGGGTCACATTTATAATTTAAAATTTTTAAGTGGCCCCATTACAGAAATTCAAAAGAGACTAATTCACTTTGTAATTATTTTACTTTTATTTAACTGAATACATCCATGATACTATCATTTCAACGCACAATCATTAAAAAAATTTAATGAGCTCTTTTGCATTCTTTTTTTCCCCACTAAGTTTTCAGCATCAGCTGTGTATTTTACACTTACAGCCCATCTAATTTGGACCAGCCCCCTTTCCAGTGCTCAGTAGCCACCAAGTGACCCCTGGCTGCCGTATTTAGGGTGACCAGTGTCCCGCTTTGCCCAGGACAGTCCTGGCTTCAGCACAGACGGCCCTGTGTCCCGGGAAACCTCCCGGTCTGGGCAAACCTGGTTGTCCTCGACTCAGTAGCCCGGCTTTAGACCATAGCTTCTCCCCAGAGCAATGCACAGACCACAGCTCTCCTGCCAATTACACAAGTTTGGTCTCCTCTCGTGACTTTTAGCTGGGGAAGCCCCGATCTCACTTTACAGATAAAGGAACAGCAACACAGAAAGGGGGAAGGGACTTGCCCAAGATCACACAGTAACTGGCAGTTCGAGTCGCAACAAGGAAAGCTTCCTGATCTCGGGATGCTCTGTGCCAGCCCGGGGGAGGGCCCTGGCAAGAGCACCGCAGGGTCAGGGGGGCTCCTGAGGGTAGACAGCACGGACCGGGTGTGCCTGGTCTCTGCAGCTCTGCGGTCCCTCGGGGTAAGCAGGCAGTCCCTCTGCCATGAAGCAGGACTATCGGCGGTCTGCCCCACGCAGGGCAGCAGAGGCAAAACCGAGGGCAGCATTTCCCAAAGAGGCCACACACCCCACTCACGGCATGTGAGGTGCCTTAGTGGTTAGCGATTTTGACTCCCGTAGTGGGCCGTGAGGCTCTTTCCAGAATTCTCTTTCTCACCTTCTGATTAGTCAAGGAAAAAGTCTTGGATGGGGATTAGGATGTCGGTCATGAACGATTGCTTGTTCTTCTTTAAATAGAAACCCGGCCTCGGGCTAAGAGAAAGCACCCATATGCTTAAGATTTGTTTTAACTTTTTATTTTATTATTATTTTTAAAGATTTTATTTATTTGAGAAAGCGAGAGAGCACAAGCGGGGGCGCGGGGGCAGGGTAGGGAAGGACAGAGAGAGTGAGGGAGAAGCAGACTCCCCTGCTGAACAGGGAGCCGGACGCAGGGCTCGATCCCAGGACCCTGGGATCGTGACCTGAGCCGAAGGCAGATGCTTAACCTACTGAGCCCCCCAGGTGCCCTCCAGATGCTGTTTTAAATGCTTTATGTGTAGCATGTCATTTGACATTGGCAACAGGTCTCTGAGTTAAGTCTTAATATAATTATCCCATTTTACAGATGAGGAAAGTAAGACACATTTTAAAAGTTTAGAAGCATTGACCTAGACTTTTTTACACACATACAGAATCATTCATAGTTTACAAACATGTAGGCATATTGTACCTAGCAACCTGTGAAAACCCAAATCGGACTACATAACACGAATGAGGACCCAACCAGCAATGTTGCATTTAGGGGGCCTGAAGATCTGTAAGTCAGGGTATCCAGGGGAGGCCTTACAGACCTCCACTCCTGGCCCTCCAAGCTCTGCTTTCATGGAGGGGGCCCTGCCGTCCTCCGCCTGTCCGGGCGCAGAGGGCATGAGCTCCCAGCCTCAGGGAGAGTGTAAAGGAGAAGTGAAAGCCTCTTGGCCTTGAGCCCTGGTCCGAGGTCTCCCCAGGATCTACTGTCAATTCCCTAATAGCCCAGGAAGCTAAAGGGCTTCAGGGCCATCCTGATTAAGTAGCTACACCCTGATTGAATCCTAAGGTGTTCGAGCTGGAGGGGCTGCAGACACTCCTCCCATCTGATGGGGGATAACAGAGTGGCCAGAGAGGGGAGGAGAAATGTCCAAGGTCACTGTACAGGTGAGCATGGAGGCAGGCACTACCCACCCACCCGGAAGCCAAGGGCAGTGTCACCCGCCTAAGATCAAGGCCGGACTGCAGAAAGTGTTTGGTGGGTAAGTGGATAATCCAGATGTCTGAGCTAGCTCTCACTTCCCCGCCGTCATCCTCTGCCTCTTCCTAAAGTAGAGGATACAAAATGTTAGCGGCACCAAGGGCTCTTAATAAAGGCACATTCCTGAGGCCACCTCCGGAGACTCTGACTCAGAGGTTTGGAGAGGATCCCGGGAATCTGAATTTCAGACAATGCTTCCCCTCTTCCCAGCCCATGCCAGCTTCTGGATGGATACAGAGGTGATGCCCAGCCAGGTGTTTTGACCTACCTCCAGCTTCCTCTGCGGCCCCTGCTGCACAGCGCCCCCTGGTGGACAGTCCTGGCATTGTTCAGAAAGTGGGGGCCCGGCCCCTCCTTTGGGACCCGTCACCAAGCCAGGGGGTTGGGCAGATGGGAGGGCCTGGCTCCCCTCAGCCTCTGCCCCCCGGGGCCCACCAGGGCTTAGTCTGGGAGAGCTGATGAATGTCCATTACCACAGCAGGCCCCATAAAAAAGATTATGGGGTGTTGCTGAGTTTACAAGCCTGTTCTTGTAAAGCTGCCAGACTTGGGGTGGCCGTAGCCCCTATGGAAGAAGGACGAAAAAGAATTTTCCCTCTGCCTAGTGCCACACACCCAGTCACTTTCATGGGAACTTCGGTGGCCGGGATTGCAAGGGCACTAGACCATGAATCTGAAGACCCCGATTGGGTGGACAGACTGCAGCTCACAGCTGACCCACTGGGCCTTTCGGGGCCTCTACGTTCCCATCTGTGAAGTGGGCCTTTCTCTCACCTCCCCAAGGCAGTTGTGGCCAAGACTCAGGCAAAGCCTTGGCCCCCATGGGGCAATTGGAGCTCCAAGGGTGTCTCTCTTTGGCAAAGTCGGGGATGAAAGGTGGGATACCGCCCCTTGCTCCCATCACTGCTCCGGCCCCTGTGGCTGAAGAGCTTGGCCTCAGAGGTGGGGGCGGGGTGGTGGCCAGGGAGGAGAGAGGTCCACGGGCAGCCCCAGAGCTCCCAGCCTCCTCGGCACCTGGCAGGCTGGCTTCCTGGCTGCCCTCACCCGTCTTCCGGGCTGGTTTGTGTCTGGTGAGAAGCACCAGGCTAGCGTAGGCTGCTGGCCCTGGCCCGGGGGCCGGGCCGGGACCCCAGGGGCGCCCCACCGATGCTTGATCTTCAGCACGCTTTCCCCTGTTGGCCTCCAAGCCTAGATTGTCTGTGTCAAGAGCTTTCAACATGATCAAACGCAGAGTCCGGAGCCAGAGCCGAGCCTGGGAAGCGTGAGGCGCGCCGGGCGTTTCCCAGGAGCGCAGATGCTGTCAATAACCCGGCAGCGCCAGAGCGGGGGGACACAGCCGCTGCTCCCTGCGGAGCTCCAGTAACGTTTCTGACCCGCGCACGCACACCAGACACGGTCTGAATCCTGTCGGCCAAAGACCAGAGAAGCAGTCCGCTAGTGGTGCTGGCAAAGCGACAGGGGCCAGACCCTTGGAGCAAGGGTACAGTCAGGGCCGTGAGGACCGCGGCCCAGGTCATCGGGGCCCTAAAACGAACAGGAACCGTAAACAGCAGTGAGCGGGCCTGGTGTCCGCCTCGGGCCGAGTGAGCACTCCGCACTGTCCCCTAGGGCAGGCCACGACAGTGCTGCCCCCTCCACAGACGAGGACACGGAGGATCCTCAGGTTAACCACCTGCCCAAGGGTGGGGAGCCGGGCAGTGGGGAGGCCAAGACCTGCGCCCTGGGGTGAGGCCCCTTAGGAACACAGCCCGCTAGCCCGGTGGGGGAGCGTTTCCAGAGTGAGGAGCAGGCAAGGGGGAGAAAGCCCCGAACACCATCCTCATGCTTTTGCCCACATGCCAAGTTCTGTTCCTGGCGCGTGTGGGCCCTACTACACATCTCCCTGTCCTTCCACCTTGACTCAGGACTTTCACAGGCACAACCTGGACGAGATCAGTTGTGTACAAACTTAAAACAAAACCACTGTTTTTAGTAAATAGAAACTAAAATAGCATAGCATCTCCATAGCAGGCTTTGGTTCATAACGTCTTCTTTGAGGCCCCCATATCCTTTGGGCAAGTGGCCTCACCATTCAGTGTGCCTTAGGCTGTCCCTCTGCAAAAGGGGTGGGGTCCCTTGGTGGCAGCCCCGTACTTGGCACGGAGGCAATGGCCGGTAAAAGTGAAAGCTGCCATTGTAGTCGTAGGCAGGCAAGGGGCCATGTGGATGGACACGGCCATTCTGGAAACATCTAGGAGCACACCACCAGGGAATTTCTTCATGATACATCTGTGGTATCTTGCTTCTGTGAGGACATCCCATGGCTCGGTGGCCCAGGGTAATGGGGGACCATGGTCAAAAACCCCACTGGGGGAGCATGGGTTTGCAAGAGGAGGCTGGGGTCAAGCAGGACCCCACCTTAGCAGGAGCCTGATAAGGGAGCAGGGTGCCCGGACAGAGGTCCCCAGGGCGGGGCTAGAGCCCGCGTTATGGCCGTGCTGGCATCTTCTCTCTTCCCTCACCTCAAGCCATGTCCAGACCTCACTCAGGGGCAGCCTCACTTACTGAAGGGGTCAAAGCTTCTAGAAGGCCTGGTGCTGCTCGGGGTCATCTAGGCTCTGGAGGGGAGAGGGTGGCAGGTCTAGCCCAGGTCTGCCGAAACTTGACGGTGCGCTGGACCCACACCGACTCATACAAACTTGTTCCAACTGGCGAACCTCACAGTTACGTTGTCAAGAATTTTGCCAGCCATCATTAAAAATTAAATGACATAATTTATTACGTAATAATACATAATATGACATAATAATACAGTTCAATACATTATATTTAAACAAAGGTAATAAATAACCAAAGTTCATCATTTCCTAAGCATTTTGGTACATTTTTACGGTTATGCATGCACATGAGATGATTTCTATCTATGGCGGGTGGGTGAGGGGTAAACCGCCCCCCCCACACCTTTGGTGCAGAGCAGCAAGCACCTTCCCAGCTTCGCTTTGGCCTTGGAAGCTGGAAACTGGCCTTGGGGGAGTCTTTCCACCTGGGAAATCAGCAGCCCCTCCAGATCAGGGCTGTTCCCCTCCAGGGCTGGTTGTTACACATTGAGGAGCGCACTGCTGCCCCCAGGGCACCGGAGAGCCCACCCCCAACAGAAGGATGTGAAGCCACTCTTCCCTAGTGGGATTTACTTCCACTCCCAGACCTCCAGGACTTATTTGAGAACAACTGAGGAGTCTCCCGAATTGATTGGACCCATTGTTCCCCCTCCAGCCGCTGGGCTCCGCCCCCCATTGTCCGCGGCCCCGCCCCTCTGCTCAGAGGCTCCTCCAAGACCAGAGCTGGGAGGGACCCTCGCGGTCAGAGCCTTGGCTGGGGTCCCTGTGTCTATTGTGAGCTGAGGATCTCGGGGTTTCCTTGTCCCTGGGCCTCAGAACCCACTGGGGAGCAGCCTGTTTATGGTAAATGATGCCTGTTCGCTTTGATTTCTAGTTCAGCCCCCGGGGCCACTACTGTGTCCCCATAAATTAAAGGCTGCTTGTATTTGGGGGAAATTAAGCAATCCTGTGAAACCCTGGGAACGTGGAGGCCTTCATAGAGAGAGCCATGGCGTGTATCATGTCCACAGCGAGGCCAGACCCTCTGGCTGGTGTCACTGGACTTTGGGACCAGGGTGACACTGCGTCTGCTCTAGACCCCCATACTGGTGTGAAAAGAAAATCATAACGAAGTTCCATCACCACTGGCTTTTCCCTTCCCATTTCCAGTCTTTGCTTAAACTCTCTCTCCTGCCTAGGAGGGGCCCCCACGCCTCCATCATACACCCCAAATTGACAGAAGATCTCCATCTTTATCCCTCAGGGTCCTGCCCAGGATAAGAATACTAGTCTCCAGAACGCACCAAATCGCAAAGTATATAAAGCATTCTCCCATGCTTGATTTCTTTTCTTCTTTTCATTGTGTTAAAATGCCTGTGACATCAGACGTACCATCTTAGCCATTTTTAAGCGTGCGATGCAGTGGCATTAATGACATTGATACCAAGATGTGACCACCCCTTTTGTCATCCCCCGGAGTCAATCTTATCAATCTGAAACCGCACCTGTTAACCAGTTACTCCCCATTTTCCCCTCCCCCACCCCAGTGCCTGACAACCATCATTCCAGTTGGGGGCTTCTTGATTTTGACTACCCTACGCACCTCCTGTAAGTGGAATGATACAATATTTTTGAGGCTGGTTTATTTCACTTAATATCATGTCCTCAAGTATCATCCATGCTATAGTATATGGCAGAACTTCCTTTTTAAGGCTGAGTAATAGTCCACTGTAAGTGGATACAATATTTTCGTAATCCATTCTTCAGTCAGTAGATATTCGAGTTGCTTCCATATTGTAACCATTATGAATAATGCCATTATGAATAAATACCTCTTTGAGACCCTGCTCTCCATTCTTTGGGGCCTCTACCCAGAAGCAGAATTGTTAGGCTGCATGGTAATACTATGTTTAGTTTTCTGAGGATCCTCCCCATTGTTTTCCACAGCAGCCATACCATACAGCACTTACCACCAATGGAGCACAAGGGTTCTAATTTCTCTGCATTGTCACCCATTTTGGACTTCTTCTGTTGTTGAGTTTAAGAGTTCTCTCTATATTCTGGATATGAATCCCTTGTCAGATGTGTGGTTTGCAAATGCTTTCTTACCTTCTGTGGGGGACCTTCTCATTCTGTGGATGGTGTTTCGTGAGGCATAAAACTTCTAATTTTCATGACATCCAATTTGTCTATTTTTGCTTTTGTTGCCTGTGCCTCTGGTGTCACATCCAAGAAATTGCCAAATCCAGTCTTGTGAAGCTTTACCTATGATTTCTTCCAAGAGTTTTATTGTATTAGGTCTTATATTTAGGTTTGTGGTCGATTTTGAGTTAATTTTTGTGTATGGTGTGAGGTAAGGGTCCAATTTTATCCTTTGGCATGTGGACCTCCAGTTTTCCCAGCACTCTTTGTTGAAAAAACTGACCTCTCCCCATGGAATGGTCTTGTCAAAAATATTTGACTGTGTTCGTGGGGGTTAATTTCTGGGCCCTCTGTTCTATTCCACTTGTCTATATGTCGGTCTGTATGCCAATACCACACTGTTTTAAGTGTGAGCCCTCCAGTTTTGTTCTTTTTCAAGATTATTTTGGCCATTGGGGGTCCCATCCCATGCGTGATATTATTGCATATGTCAATTCAACAAATACCAATTAAATTCCCGCTCTTCACCGTGTTCTAGGCCCTGAGAATTGGACATGTATAGTCCTAAGCTCTGGTGGTAGAATTATGCTCTGCGGCAACGTCAGAGACTGGCAGGGCAAAAAGCCCAGCATCTCTGTTTCACAGATCAGTACATGGAGGCTCAGAAAAGCAAAGGAACTTGCTGCCCAGTCACAAAGCTGGGGTGAATGTAGTCTGAAATTTCCAGCTTTCTGACTCCCTCCCCCACACCAGCCAGCTTCTCTAGTCCTCTATCCCCAGACAGTGGTAGAATGAGGAGGGGGAGAACTGGGTCAGGCTGCTACACCCTGGGACCCCTAAGGGGCCGTCTTAATGTCTAGAGGGGGTCTGCAGGCAGTTTGCTATCCACGTGCAATAGAAGTCCCCTTTAGCTCAAGGGACCTTGGGCAGAGACTAACATTGCTGCGTATGATCTGGTGGCAATAACTCTGAGTCCCTTGCCAGTTTCACACGATCCCTTCCTCACAACCTCTATCACTTTTTTTCTTGCGTTACAGAGGTCTGTGGGCAGGACCTGCCATCCTGATGGCTCTTGTGCTCCCTGGAAGCAGCAGCCCTGATCTATGGTCTATAACTCACGTGAAACCCAGCACCCAGCCCAGCAAATGTAGGAGCTCCAAAATGTTAGTGTGCAAAAGAAACAAGCACCCTCCCCCTCTGTCCACAAGTGGCCTGGGCTGCCTTCAGGAGATAGAAGGAATTTCTCCACAGTGACCTGGGAGGCTTAGAAGGCCTCAAGGCCAGCTGTGAATTTGAAAAGCACAAGTCTATATCCTTTTAAGCTCCAGACGAAAGGGGAGCACAGAGCCCAGCTTGAAAGGATGGCCCAAGCCATCCGTGGGGCCAGGGCTCTCTCCAGATCTGCAGATCTGGGGGCACCAGGTCACGGTGGCACCCATCCGTGGGGACAATCCTTGCAGGAAGGCCTGATACCCACACCCCCTGGCAGAGGGGAAAACGAAGGCTGAGAGGAGGGAAGCTACGTGGCTGAAGCTTTAGCCTCTCTGAGGCAGGCACTTTCCCTTCTTGACTGTGTGTACCACATACACATGGATGGATGACCATCTGCTCTCAGTTCCACAGGGTCCATACCCTGTGGTATGGAGGGGAATCGCGGGATCGTATCATAAGTTCATTTCTAATCTATGAGTAAGCACCATACTGTTTCCATAGAGGTCACCCCACTTTACATTCCCACCAGCAGGGGTTCCACATGTCCCTGGAAGGTGGGCTCTTTCATCATCCTGTCGCAGGTGTGCACACCGAGGCTGACCTGCCCAAGGCCCCCGTGTTCAAAGCGTAAAGCAGGCTGGCTGCAGAGCCCGTCTTCTGCACCCCACCCCCCAACCACGCTGCCTGCTCCGTGTTGGGGCTGGTCACCCCCACTTCATGGGCTTACCAGCAGGGTTAAAACAAGAGAGCCCATGGAGCACAGTCACCCCATGCCAGGCACAGGGGATGCCCAATAAGAGCCCTTTCTTCAAAGCCTCACAGAATGCTCTGGAATTTCCAAATCAGCACCCAGATCCCAATGCTGGCTGAGTCCTTTTGCTGGTCAAAATGTTGAGTGATATATATATATATATATATATATATATATATATATATATATATATAAAATACACGAAGCAAAGTCTTAAGTGACTCAAGTGGACAGCTCAGTCAATGTTTATATTTGTGTACATTGGGATATCCACCCTTCGGATCAAGAAATAGAGTATTTCCAGCACCCCAGAAAGTTCTCTCTCCATCCCTTCCCAATCAATGCTCTTGAAAAAGTCACCATCAACTGAGAAGTATATACATACATACACTCAATATGTACTGGCTGTTGTTCCTCTTGTTATCGTCCTTGTCCCCCTTTCCAGAACCTTCTGCCAACTCAAGTCCACGCACTGAGGCATCTAACCCTACATGGGACGCCCTGAAAGTCTCTTGTTAGCACCCTCAGCTTTTATTTGGG
>CM053613.1:12605781-12640646 GCA_028646535.1 Procyon lotor
GCAGGGGCCTCCGACGGCTGTGCTGAGCTCCGGCGGAGGCCTCGAGTGTGCTGACCGCCCTTGGCGGTGTGGATAAGGCCGCCAACTTGGGGAGCCCTGAAGGACCCGGCCTGGCTCCCAGTCAAGCCAGGAGTTCATGGCTTGCCTGGGTCCCTCCAGGCAAGCTCACCAGCCGAGAGAGGCAGAGAAAGCCAGAGAGCCTCTACCCCCTCCTCAGAAGGGAACACTGAGGGCTGGAGAGGGGCCTCATCTTGCCTGAGGCCCACCATGAATCCACCCTGAGGTCCTCTAGCAACACAGAGGGCACCACCCCTCAGCAGCAAGGATGGCCATGTCCTGTCAGTGGCCTTCAGGGGACACATCTAGGAAAGGCAACATGGTTGGGGGGATGTGAAACCCGGGCTTCTGGTTGCCGTCCCGGAGCCCGCTGCTTTAGAGGGTGGCAGCCAGGCCGTCAGGGAAGGGACTAAGGCTCACCCGCCAGCACCCCCACACTGATGGCCTCACTGGGAGCTCCCACTCCTCCTCGATCATCGACAAAAGCTTACTGACTTTCAGGGCCCCCCAGTTGGGGTCACATGCTTCGCTGACTTCTCAAACCAGTTCTGGGCACCACCCCTTCAGTGCATGCCTTTAAGCTGGTAGAAGGTTCTAGACATTGGGCCCCGGATGATAACAATAGCAGCCAGCACGTATAGGGGGTTTCCATGTGCCACGCTCCTTCTTATCAGGTAAGCACCATAGGATTTGGGGTCCTTCAACACTCTGCGAAGGGTACACCATTATTACCCCTTTCCTTAGAAGTGGCAGCTAAGATGTGTGAGGGGAAGTCCGCCCACCAAGGGCCCACAGCTGGAGGGCAGAACAGGACCTCGAAGCCAGTTCTGTCTTCCCAGCCGACTGTTTGCCCACGTGGCCCCAAGACACCATCCTGGACTATGTCTTAGCTCATCCATCCCTGCTCCGACGCACAGAGCCCTGGGGATCCTAGGGCAAGTGACACAGGTGACACAAAGGCAGCCACCCTCCCTGACCTCATCGGAGCCCCTCTAGCTCCCTGTGCACGGGCCTGGACTTTGTCGAGCCCCCAGGGGGCTAGCCAGCAAGGCCCGCATACCTGTGGGCAATTAGGCACGTGCCCTCAGGGTGTGTGACTCGTCCCCCAGCTACGGGGGGGGGGGCTGCAAGGAGGCCAAGGATGGACCCCTCCCGCCTGTCCACTCTAATTCCAAGTGGTGTTCTCCAAAGCCCCTGTAGTTCCCAGACTTGGCACGGTTCCAGGGGAAGAAGAGAGATGGACATTGCACCATCAGATAGATGGAGGGTATGGACAGCATGCCTCGTTGGGTCCCTTTACTGGTCCTCTGAGCCTCAGTGTCATCCCACCCCCATGAAATGGGAACATTTGCACCCGCCCCATTGGGAATGTCCAGAGACTCTAGCGACAGGCCCCTGAGGATGCTTTGTGCTTGTGCGCCAAGAGCTCCCCATCAGCTCTACTAACAAAATGTAAATGATGTTTCCATTAATAGCATTAATTAGAGAAGTCTCTGAATGGAGCAAAAAACCCCCAAAACCAGAAAACCCACAGGCTTTGGAGGCCAGCGGTGCAGATTTGCACTGGGCTGTTCCCCTCACTGTCTGGGTGTTTCTTAGGCTGCAGACTCAGTTTCCTCATCTGCAAAATGGGCTTAATAATCTCTGCCTCGCAGGTTTGTTCTGATTCCATGACATAAGATTATTTGGGATTTCAATAGAATAATATATTTTAATGAAAAGGTGCCTGGAATGGCACCCGGTCAGTCACTAGCACTACCTTTGCCCACCTGTTGGCTTATTTTCTGAGCGGTCCTTATTCTACAGATGAGGAAACGAAAGCCCAGAGAGTTAAGTGTCTTGTCCCGGTTCACACAGCTGGAGAGCGGCTGGGTCAGAATTTGACCCCAGAGCTTGGCTGCTCTAGCCTCCGGGGAGGAGAACGCCAGGGTGCTGGAGGTAGAAAGAAGCCGCTCGAGTGAGTCTCAGCCTTTTCCTCGAGGCCCGGACCCGGGGCCTCCTCCAGTCCCGCCCTCGGCCTCCCCCACCCAGGCCGCCCAGGGCCCCAGCGTCCAGTGAGGGGGGCCCGCGCCAGCCCTGGCGCCACATGAAAGGTCCCATGCGGCTCTGGGAGCCGGCTTCACGCTCAGGGACGCCTTCCCACAGAAATGTGTCAAAAAGTCAGTTTGATCCCGTCTGCTCTGTGTTCCCACAGCCCGTCCCGCCTCCCACCCCATGGGCCACCATCTGCCGCTCCCCGCCTGAGGTCTGCGGCCTCCCAGTGGCTCCAGAGGCGGGGACCTCACTCCAGCATTTTCCATGGATTCATTTCCAGCAAACAGAGGCCTCACCTCCCCACCTCACACTGCTGAGGGGGGCCGGGGCGGGTGGTGGGCCAGTGGCCAGTCTCCCCACTCCTCACCTTTCAAAGAGGTGGGCGTCCAGGTTGGGAAGAGTTTCGGGCTTTGCTCCTCCGTCCCACACCGTCAGCTCCTCAGGCTGCAAGCCGTTCCCTGGGGGAAGCCAACCAAGGCCATGCCCCCTGGCAGCCAGGACCCCTGGGGAGTCTCGCCCTCTGGGACAGTCAGAAGAATGGAGGGAAGGACTCCCTGGAGGCCACCCTGGGTATTTTCCACTGGGAAGATAGGCTGCAGGCTGTGTTTGTTCCTGAAGATCTCAAAAACAGTGCTCCTGAGCGGGGGGACTCTGTTCTGGGCAGACACAAGTGAGACCTCAGCACTCAACACAGGTAAATATCCCAAGGATACCCGGAGAGGGAACGGCACAGAACCTCAGTTGCGACTTCTGGAACATTCCTATGCTCACTTCGAGAGGCCTTATGATGTGTTCCCCGCCCTTTCTACCTGCGCCCAGAGCCAGGAGAGAGTGGGACTGCCCGAGGGGAGCCAGCCCCACCAGGAGATGGGGTGTCCCCCCCAGATTCTGATGGGTGTTGGACATTAGCAAACCTGGCCAGCGTCATTTTCCCTAGAATGTTCAGTTTCTTTAACGATAGCAAGTTCCTAGCAGCTGAGCACAGAGAGAGAGGTGGCAGGGCCCAGGGAGCCCAGACCCCTCACTAACTCCTTCTCCAGGAGACACCAAGGTAGGCTCTCTGTCGAGGGAACTTTACCGAGGACTGCCGGGTGTCACTAACCCTTCCAACAACAGCGAGCGATCGAATGTCTTTTTTGAAGAGATTAGGTCTTGTTTGTTGCTCAAAATCACATGGTACTTGAATGCAGACTCAAGATCTGTACTTCACTCCGTTTGACTGAAGTTCATGCTCTTTCCACCTCTCCAGGGTCTCCCAAGGGCAGGGCATGAAGCTGGGGCCTCCCACCACCATGGGGGGAGAGGAAACCATCCCTGACATCATGCCACCCCGTGAGACATTCACTCCCCAGAGTTCCAAGGCACATCTGTGGCACTCATGCTAATTACATCAAAATAACCATATTGCTCGCTCTCACTTCTTGAGTGGTTACTATGTGCTAGGCAGTGTTCTAGGCACTTCCCATTATGAACGAATCAAATCCTCGGACTACTTGTGAGCACAGTATTCTTATTATCCCCACGTTATAGATCCAGTGAGTGAGGTTCAGAGAGCTCGAGCGACTTGCCCAAGGTCACACAAGTGGGATTTGAGGAAGAACTAGGCAACTTGAGCTCTTGTTTTTTCCATCAGGGTCCCGAAGGCTCTCTCTGGACCTCCTTGTCTCATTCATTTTCCCAACATTCAGGGGGGTCTGCTCTGTGTCACAGACGGGGAACAAAGGCATCTCAGCCCTCAAGGGCAGTTCTGGGCATTGGTGGAAGACTGTGAGCTACCCCCCAACCTGCTCTTCCCTCTCTCAGTGGTAATATAGTCATAACTAGACACATGGCTACATTTCCCAGCCTCCTTTGCAACTTAATCCAACCATGTAACTATGTCTGACCAATTACATGCAAGCAGAAGTAACAAGTGCACTTCTAAGTCTTGCCTTGAAGATGCTGCAACTATGGACTCCTGCCCTCTGCCGTCCCTCCAACCTTTCGGTGGGGAGGTGGCTGGAATTGGAGCAGCCACTTGAGAGCCATATATTAAAGATGGTGAAACTGCTACATCAGCCTGGACGGCTACATAAGAGAGGAATGTAACTGCTGGTAGTTTAAGCCACTGTATTTTGGGGGATTCTTCATTAAAGCTGTTCATCATGCCCTCACTATTCCACAGCTGAGAGGGTCTCATCATCTGCTCCTGTCTCCTGATTGATCATTCATTCAGTCAATGAACATTTATTGAGCAACTGCTGAAGGCCAGGCACGTTTAGAACCCCTGGAGAAAGAGGAAGAGACAAGACCTAGTGGAAAGGGTCCTGTGCTCACAGATCTGCCATTCCAGAGGGGAAGGTAGGAAAACAATGAAACAAATCAAAACAACAACCAAACAGAGAGGAGGACCCTTCCAACTGGTAATGACCACAAAAACAGGATAGGTGGGGGATGGGGAATGTCTATAAACGGATGCGTCAGCGAAAGCCTCTCCGATAAAGGGGCACCGAGCTCACACCTGAAGGACTGGAAGGAGCCAAGCAGGTGTAGGTGGAAGAGGCTTCTGGCACATGAGCTTGCAGGTTTGAGGGGCAGAAAGAAGGGAAGTGGCTGGGGGTGGATGAAGGGCAAAGAGAGGGGAGGAGGTCAAGGGGATGGCAGAGACCAGTTTTTATTACCCAGGAGGCCATGGTGGTGAAGAGTCTGGGTTGTACCCAGGTATGACAACAAGCAATGGAAGGTCTAGCAGAGAGGAGACATGATCTGAGATATATCTTACAACGACTATTCTGGCTGTTTCTTTGAGAATTGGTTTGAGAGTGGGAGAGTGGGGACAGTGGAAAGACAGAGACCAGCAGTAAGTGCAGTGGGAAAGAAGCGAGACCTATGAACTTGGGAGGGAGCACCGGAGGAGAGAGACATGCAGATATCGGATGCATCTGGGGGGGGCACCTTCTGTTGCTCCACCTTTCCAAGTACCCCCAAGGCTGTTTGGAAAGGCAATGCTCAAGAAATACATTTCCTGCCGAGAGGCGGAATTCAAATCCAAGTCTGTAGGCCCCAAAGTTCAAGGCTCATGCTCCCCAAATGCCAGGAAAGCCCCCATTAAGATTCCTTTCCCTGAGGTTCACTTGCTCTCTGCAGAGATGTGCCAAGGCCCAGACTCCTCAGTGTCAGGTCATTCGTAGCCAACACAGCTTAAACAAAAGGGAACCAGGGTCTTGTCTGTACTCATTAGTTCATTCATGGGCCAATTATTCCCAAGTACCCCCTGTGTTTCAGCTACTATACTAGGCACTGAGGATCCAGTGGCAAAAGCAAACAGATGTAATCCCGCCTTTCGGATCACACCATCTAGTGGGAGAGTCAGAAGTTCATGAAATCATCACACACACAAATGACTCCTGGGTGAGCACTTCTGAGCGGAGGGTGAGTAAAGGGAAGATCTGACTCAGTGTGGGAAGGTTTCCCTGAAGAAGCAAAGCCTGAGCTTACAGCTGAAGGTACAGATGAAAGGCATCCAGGCTGGAGGAACAGCACACGCAAAGGCAGTGAGGCTGGATGGTAGGGCACAGAGGGCATGCAGGAATAGAGAGATCTAGGTGGCTGGAGGGGAGTGGAGGTGATTCAGGAAGCATCTGGCGAGGTGGAGAGAGGCCAGGTCATGCAGGGACTCAGGATCGTGATGATAATTGCAGATTTTAGCCTCCAAGCAATAGGAAGTCACTGAGGGGTTTAAGCACAGTGGGGTGGCATGATCCAGTTTGGGTTTCCAGATCATTCCAACAGCCAGGCAGAGAACAGATGTGAGGTACAAGACTGCAGAAGAGAAGGCCCTGGGGAGAAGGGTGTTGTCAGTAGCTGCCACTGTCCTGTGAGTAAAACCCTTCACGGGTTCCTAGATTTTATGCAGAGTCAGGGATGTCTGAAAGATGAAGAAAGGTAAGAAGTGAGGAACAGGACTGGACCCCAGGTGTCCTGAACCCAGTCCAGGCCTCTCTGCACTCTCAGGTGAACAGGACCCTCGCAATGAGAAAGAGTTTTGCCACCATCCCCACTTGACTTGCGCTCATTCTGGAAAGAGGTACTTGAGTCAGAGAGGAAGAAAATGTAAAGGGGTGACGGGATTTGGTAAAATGTCATGAGCCCTTGCTGGGCTGAAACCAAGTTGTTTTTTTCCCCTTGTTTTCCAAATTAATTCAACATTCCAAATGAATCCAGAGAGACTTAGTGGGGGCCCTTTCATGTGGATTGAAACTCATAAATTGCAGTTTGCTGAGTTGCAGGAAGGGGGAGAATTGTGCCCCACCTTCTCCCACTTGGCACCACCCTGCAGGGTCTGGAAGAGAGAGAAAACTTTTGGGACCTCTCCCAAGTGGTTGTGGGCTTCATGCATCAGACTTGGTGAAGGACCATAGGAAGGGAAAACAGAATCTGGGAGCAGGAAGGATGGCTAGATGTAACGGCCCCTGACGCCATGGGGGAGAAAACTAAACCCCAAGACAGCAGAATTGAGCTGCTGGGAAGCCCTTCAGCCTCAAGAAGCTAAAAATATGGGGAGGACCCTCCCCAGTGGGCTTCCCCAATGAATGTGGAAATGCATCATGGAGGAGGGGGGCCTTTCTGGCAAAAAAGAAAAGGCTTTATGTCTGGCTCTGAGGAATTGCTCTTTCTGAATGGACCCATTGTCACCAAGAAGGTATAGACAAAGTGTGCAGAGAGCCAAGGAGTCGCTTTAAGGAAGACACATGCTGAGATCTGAGGGATTGGCTCCTATAGGTTTAATAGTGCTATAGTTATCAGTTGGCTTTCCTGGACACTCCCAGTGCAAGCTGGCTTGGGGCGATCTGTGGCACAGACCCTGGATGAATCCAGCACTTCCTTGGGAGACACCTCAAGGGGGCACCTTAGTGTTCCATTGTTCATGTCTCTTCCTGAATCAGGAACCCCATTTGGAACATGCTTTAGGCAAGCAACGTTAGGGAGATAGGAGGTGTTTGTACATCATGGGGTTGGCTGTGGGTCGGACATACTAACTGAAGAAAGGAATGTGAAGGCTGCCCTCATGGGGGCTGTTCACTCATGGTGGTTGTGAACAAACCCACCAAGTCCACGGGGCAGAGGATTGGGGACAGGAATTCACATGCCTCTAGATCATTCTTTAGTCATCCTGATTATTGCCCCTATGTAGCTGTTATGGACTGCATTGTCCTCCAACCCCCACAATTTATGTGCTGAAGCTCTAACCACCCCCCCTCCGTGTTACTGTATTTGGAAATAGGGCCTTTAAAGAGGCAATTAAGGTGAAAGGAGTTTGAAGTGTGGGACCCTAATCCAGTATGAACAGTGTCTTTATAAGAAGTAGAGACACCAGGGATGTGTGCCCACAGAGGAAGGGGGGGACACGGTGGGTCAATGGCCATGCACCAGCTGAGGAGAGATGTCTCAGAGAAAACCAACCCTGCCAGCACCCAGATCTTGGACTTCCAGCCCCCAGAACTCAAAAAATAAATTTCTGTTGTTTAAGCCACTGGGCCTGGGATTTTGCAGCCCTACCAAATTGATACACCACGTTTGGCTCTCCAGATGTGAACTTCTCTCTCCTTCTGCCACCTATTTCTACAAAGAGTAGCAACCTTTGCGTACCCCCAAATACTTGGAATGCCTCCAAGTTTTCAAGCCTTCTCCCCTTCACTCTGGGGACTAGGAGTCAAGGAGTATCAAGACCCCTTCAGTCAGCCCAGTGAGTTGAAAATGGCCTTTCTGAGCAGAGGTGATATCCCAGATGTTCATAGTGATTCTGTATGAAAAACTGCCTTGGGAAGAATTTGTTTTCAGCTTTCATGAAACCACTGTTAAAAAATTCACACCGAGAAGCACCAGCAAATGCTAAACGAGTGTGTGAAAATGTGAAGGTTAATAGGATATTTACATAATCTCAGAGGATCTTACCTCAATGTTTACTAATCATAGACAGAAAAGTAGTAACTGTGTACTGGAGAAAACTGGCACTCACTGTAAGACGATAAAGTCAACATCCACAATAATGCAACTTTTTTATAACTTAGCGATTATTTCAAAATAAAAGGTCTTATAAAAAATCATGCACTCCGCAGTATTTCCCATAAAATGATCCATGGGACAACTCTAATTTTCTTGGGATGTCAGACTCTTTCCCTAGCATGAAATGTCAGCATGCTTCCTTCCAACAGATAATGAAAAGTGCATGATCCATTGCGTTCGTTTTTTGCCTTGACGGCTATGAAGCCATCCTACGATATTATATGCATCAACTTGTCACAAACGATGGGAATAGAAAGAACAGCAACAGCTTTAGAGCCAGACTTACTAAAATTCAAATTGCAGCCCTGCCAACTCACTCTCTATGTAAGTGTTTGATTCAGGAAGGGCTCAGTTATGTTGCAGTAATGAATATCCCCGAGACCCAGGGGCTTACAACAAGGTCTGTCTCCCACTGGAGCTACACGTCCTCTGCTAGCCGGTGGGGGACAGGCCCTGCTCTCATGATATCCTCCCCCCAGAACCAAGATTGTCAAGAGTTTCCAGCATCTGAAATGCCCCTGCTTGCCTGGGCCGTGGGAGGGGTGCAGCCTTCCCATTTTATTGGCAACAGCAAGTACCCAGCCCCGGATAATTCCAAAGGAAAGACAATTCTACCATGTGTCATGGAGTTCAGCCAAATGTATTTGGTGAACGGCACTCACAACTGGCACAAATGCTTGGACAAGACTTTACCTTTTCTGGGAGCTTCCTCACTGTGGAAGGAGGAAGAATGGTTGGACCCTACCTCTCAGACAGGTGTGATGACAAAATTTAAAAAGCCAGAAGAAGCGTGGAGTAACCTGGTATCATGGTCTTTGCCCTCCTCTCCCAGGTGTCCCAAAGGAGCAAGATCCTTGTGGATCTAGACAGATAGGTAGCTAAGTGGCTAGAGATTACTCTTTAGGAAAAGTGAAAGCCAAGAAGACCACAGTAAGGGAGACAATGTGTCTCACAGGTGAAGAGTATAGACTCCAAGTTATTTTTCCTCTAGGTCCCATTGGGTTTCAGGACCCATCCGACATGCTACGGTCTCCAAACAGGATTGTACCGATGTGGAATGTGTATTTACTGAGTCCCTACAATGTGCCAAGCCCTATGGAAAGCATCATGTGGATCCGATAGGAGAGCCATAGGGGCTCAGAGGAGGATTAAATATGTGAATCAACTCACACACCAGAGGTGGCAAAGGGATGAGAGCAGCAGCAGGGGGTGGAAGTAGGAGGAAGTTTGCATGAGCCCCTGGGGTCTACACTGAATCCTGGAGCTGGGATGGGGAAAACAGGATTATGACCCCCTTGTCCACGGTGCTGGACTTGGGCAGGCTAGGACCTCGGAGCCAAAGGCGTCAGCATCCGAGGCCAGGTTCTGAGCGTGCTTTCCTTTCCCCGTCTCTCCGGGGTGTACCATCCTTGGGCCGGGCTCTGCTCACCCCCACTTCACCCCTGCAGGCTCACCCCTGCAGGCTACCTTTCGCTCGACTCCCCTCCCCCCTCTCAGGCTGTCAGCTGTGCACAACACCTTCCCGAGGCGTGGCGTGGAAGACTCTAGCTTTTCTTTCCCTGCTTACCTCAATCACCCAATTTTTCTCTAGTTAATATGCAAGCGTTATTCTTCGTCATTAAAAAAAATTTTTTTAAACCCCTGGGGGCCATGGATTCCCTGGCACCCATGTTCCACAATCTCCAGTCCCCTCTAACCACATTCACAGTGTCCCCGTGCATATTCTCTGATTAGAATCCGATTTAAATTCATGCATTATTAACCTTCTGATTTTTTTTTAAATTCATGTATCTCCTTTGGCCTCATTTTATGCAGTAACATTGATGAAATAACAGGTTCACTGTGTTGATTACATTTTTTTTCTACAAAATGACGAAATCAATAAGGATTAAAATTTTTAAACTCATCCCCAGTGGAGGGGGAACCAAGCGTTTATGAAACACTGCTTGGACCACATATGAAGACAGCAGACTGCTCTGGGGGAAAAGAGCAGAAGGAGCTCTGCCACAAATGATTTCTGCAGCCTTGAAAAAATTATAGAACCTCTCTGGGCCTTGCTTTTCTCACCTGCAAAGTGATCGAACCGCAATCCACAGCTTTGGAGGTTATGTGGGGCTGAGATGGGATGATGCTCGTAAAGCATCTATCGGGGAAGCTGGGGGCCGTTTCTCTCTCTGATTCACTCCACTAATGGCAAGGAAGCCCTGTGCTCAATGCCATGGAGGGTTTGGAAACGAGTAAGACACAATCAGTACCTTCCCCGGCATTTACAACCCGGCTTTACTTGGAACGTAAAGCAGGAGGACCTTAAATGTCTTTTGAGCAACGCAGGCAAAATGCCATGAGAGCTGGAAGGAGGAAAGAGCAACACCTCCCCACCACCACCTCGCCGGCCCCTGCACTGGGAGATCTGGGAAGGCTTCATGGAGGAGGGGCCGTTCAAGTTAGGCAGTGACAGATGGGCAAGGTGTGAGTGTGCGGAGCCTCAGGGAGGGCATTCCGGAAGGAAGGGGAGAACTTGAGCAGAAGCACAGAGGTAGGGAAAGCACCTCTGGATGTCCCTCCCATCCTGTTTATACTGGCAGAGAGCTTCTGTTGAGGTGTCCCATCTGGGCTGCCAACATTCTCTTGGATCTTCAAACTATCCCGTGGATCCATTCCTGCTCACCATACCCTGCTCTGGCTGGTTTTTTTCCCCTTCTGGTTATTCTTGGCCCCCTGGGGTCCCGTGAGGGCAGGAATCAGTCCTAGGGACCGGATAGGGAAGGCAAACCTGCAAAAGAAGGGCTTATGGAAACTTGATCACTACCTTCCTATGTCCGCCTGGGGGGAGGGAGGGGAGGGATTAGGCTTTCTCTGCGAGGCCCTTGAGGGCAGAAGTAGCTTGCAGGAGGGGGCCCAGGGAGGCCAGCTTTCCCACCGTGCTCTGTGCTGCCCCCTGGAGGCAGCTGCCTCCCCTCAGGGAACGTGAGGAGGGCATTTGGCCCCCACGTTTTTGCAGGGCTGCCTACACCGGTGAGGAATTGGGGTAGCCAAATACTCAGAGTCCTTTTACCTCTAAAACTCTCTTTGTTCTGGAAAAATCACTAAAAAGGCAACAGAAAATCTATCCCCGTCACCTGGTTTTCTATTGGCTCCTGGCTAAATCAGCTTGTGGGTCTGTTTTTCAGGCTGCCTTGGCTGCTTTGGGCACATCAGGGCCAGAAAGGGTTCCCAAGACCATCTTCTCCAAAATCCTGGAGGTCCAGGATACGATTTTTTTCATTTCTGTCCACAGACCTGAGTGCAGAGCTGGGAACAGGTAGATACCAGGCGCCGGTTTGCTGAAGGGCAGGCAGGAGCGTGGGCTGCAGGCAGGCAGGACCCAGCACGGAAGAGCCAGAATGAGGACAGGGCTTTGCTTCGGTCCCCGGACCGCTGCTGACCTGTCATCCATCTCCCTGGCCTACTTTCTTCCAGGCAGTGACCCCATCTGCACATGTGACATCTGTGAAGTCTGCAAAGAATAAATGTCAAGCTCAGAAGTGGAGCGAGGCCTTATTGGAGACAGCCTCTCTTCCTGGGTCCCGCAGAGGGTCGCCCGAGGCTAGGCCAGGCAGATGAAGGGACAGGCGTCGTGTCTCTGGTAGGAAACTTACACGGGTCTCCAGCATCAGACGGGAGGTGCAAGAAAGGAAGCCCCAAACAAAGAACATACATCAAATACTGTGCACACGTGTTCCGAGGGGAGAAAATTCTTGGTATTTCATTAGTGGGGGCTGGAGCCAAGAAGCGAATTTTCAGTCACAGCATCTTCTTAGGGTCACAATGTCTGTCTTTTCGTTTTTGATCTTAAAAAAGGGGGGGGGAGAAAAGATGGGAGGGGAAGGGGGGGAAAGAAAGGAGAAAGCCTTCTAGCTGTAATTGAATTACTGAGTTGGCCTCTGGGGCCCATGCTGGAATCCAAGAGGCCTTTGTGCAATGTCTGGAGGGACCCGGGACAGCAGCAGGGATTTCAAAGGGGAAGGGGAAGAGCCGGGGCAGCCAGGAAGCTAACGGGATTGGGCTGGGCTGAGAGGGCTGCGGGGAGCAGCAGAAATTGAAAGCTGAAGACCTGCCTTGCTCCAGGCCCTGGCCTGACCTAGGGTACCTGCCCCTCCCCTTAGAAACCCCAGGCAGACGGTGGCGCAGGAAGCAGACTGCACAAATAGAGAGGTCCCAGCAGGGACCAAGGCATCCCCGGGGGGCAGGGAGGGCCCGTGCCTGACTGGGACAGGGGTGGAAGGAATGGACACCCCAGAGCACTTCCCGCAGGCCAGGTTCCGCGCTCGCACCTGGGACCACGCAAGTAGTGCGTGCTCAGTGTTCTGTGTGTGTCAGGCACGGAGCTGGGGGGGCCTTGTGCATCCTCAGAACAGGGCACTGAGGCAGGTGCTGCAGTGTGCCCCGGTTTACACCTGAGAAAATCGAGGTCTGGAAAGTTCAGTGATCAAGTGTCACAGCCATCGAGTGGCAGAGCCGAGACTCACGGCTGCTCCGGGCAGACGCCACAGCCAGGATCTCACGCCTCACTCTCGTCATCTCATCATCCCCACAGCCGTCCTGCCAAATAGGCATGGTTCCTCAGGAGGAAACTGAGGTACGGAGAGGCTAGATAACTGGCTGAATCTCATACCGGCAGTGAGGGACCGAGACAGTCCGTCTCCAGAGCCCAGGACCCATCCATCTCACCTGCTGGGGTGGGGTGGGGAGGCCACCCTGCAGCCCTTGTCCTGACCGTGTGAATGTCTTCTCTTGGTCCCCTGCCCAGCCGGAGAGCGGGCAGTGGAAAGACACGGAAGGAGCAGCCTGGTGACCAAAGAAGGGGTTACACGTGACCAGACAGGCCCCCGGGATGTCTGAATTGAAGGCCTTTGGATGGCCCACTAATTCTCACAGACAAGCCTTCTCCCCCGCCAAGCCAGCAGCCATCACCTTGATGAGCAGGTTGGAATGGGTAAGAGGAGGGCAAAATTGCTCCCACTTGAGAACCACTGGCCTACAGGATAAGCCCACACTTGGGTGCTTCTCACACTCCTCCCATCAACCCACTCAACATACCCAAGTTCCAGTCAAACTAAATACTCACAAGCCCAAACACTCCTCATTCTGGGGTGCCTCAGGGCCTTTGCACATGCTGTACATATGCCTGGAATGCCCTTTAGACTCCCACGAATCCTTAAGGACCCAATTCTGACTTGCCTGCAGACTTCCCAGCCTTCACTTCGTCCCCTCCCAAGCTGTGTTGTAACCCCTTCCATTCTGATTTCATAACACCCAAAACATTCCTCCAGTGCAATGTTTTTCCAATGGTCTCTCTTCGTATCAGTCTAGATTCCCGGATCCTCGGTCCCCTGAAGGAAAGGAGCAAGAATTTCATGTGCCTGATATGCAGTAGGTGCTCAACAAATACTTGCTGAAGGAATACACACAATGTGTTCATTTCAAACAGCCTCACCTAGTAACAGAAGCAGATCTGGCAGACTGTAACTCGGACAGTCCCTGTTTTTATTCCATGAATGCTTCTCAGACACCTACTAGGTGGACGAGACCGAGTCTCTGCTCTAGTGCAGCTCTGAGACCAGTGCAGGTGGCCATGAGGCTGCTGATGAACTTACCGATCCATTAACTCACACGACTGCTTGACTAACTAATTGAGGGTATGCGTTTTGAAGGTTATGACAGTGTTGTAGAGGGGCCTGGTGGCCAGGTCTAACAGCAGGGCCCTAAAGGGCCTGGGAATGGTCCAGGATGCCCTCCCTGAAGAAGTGACATGGAAGAGGGGACCCAAAGGGTGAGTCGACATTGACCATCGAGAGGGAGGAAGGGTGTTCCAGCAGAGGGAACAGCATGTGCCGAGGCCATGGAGCAGGAAGGAGCAAGATCAATAGATAAACCTGAAAAGCCGGTTGGCAAAAGTACAATGAGTGCGGGGGATGTGGGTGGGGAGAGGAGTGCGGGAGGATGTCCTCACTGGTAAAGCTTTGGCCACAACCGTAGGTGCAAGGAAGAGACCCCATGAAGGGTTTCTGCCCCCACTGCCTGATGTGCTGTTGGTGGGTTCTCTCCTCCCCATCTGCCCAGACAGCGACCTCCCTGAATTTCTCCTGTACCACCTCCCCCTCTGACACAAAGCCCAGAGTCTGATCCACCAAGACCCAGCGGGCTCTGGGGACAGGGAGCATGGTTAGGGAATGGGAACACTGGCAGGTGACAAGCGTTCTGTTGGCAAAAGTTTGTTTCTTGCTTAGCCGTGCCCTTGAATGACCATGACTGGGGTGGCAGGGGAGGGTCCAGGAGACAAGCTGATAGGTCACCTTCTGCACTCAGAGGCAGGAAACTGACAGACATGACCGGCATCGACTGGGGCCCAGGTGCTCAGACTTTACCTGTGCTGTTTACGAGGGGCCTGGCCAGATACTGTATGGACGAGAGAACAGGGGCGAGAGGGGATGAGTCCGTGCCCAAGCTCGCATAGCCAGCAATGGCAGACGTAGGAAATGAACGCAGGTCAGCAAGACTCCGTGGCGTGTGCTCTTAACCGTGGCAGCACATGACTGTGGGATGGATGTGACACTCAGAAAAGAAAAAGAATGGTGACAGCTAGCGTTTACCAGGTGCCCGCTATGCCCCGTGTCCCAGCCTCTGCTTCACACCACCTCGGGGAGATACAGCCTAGCGACGTGCCCCTTCTTAGGATGAGAACACCGAGTCCAGCAAGCTAGGAAGGAGCAGAGCTAGGATTTGAACTCGGGCAGCCTGACTCTAAAACCTGTCTTCTTAATCGTCACATACCAAGCTCCCTCGGGAAGAGCTGGGACTAAACCCTCTCCTTCTCCCTCTCATGCCCACGATGAGTTTACAGAAGCGGTAAAGCCCACTCATCCCTGGTGAGCATGGGGATGCCCACAGAAGACCCAGAGAGGTGACATACTTCCTCAAATTCATACTAGCGGGGAAATGACTGCCCTGGAATCCTTCCCGCGGAGGAAGTTTTATCAGGTGTCACGAGTGCAGGGGAAAGGGAAGCAAGAGTGTGCCCGGCGAGGAATCCACAGAACACACTGGCTGGAAGCGGGTCTCCGGCCTCTCTGAGGAGCTGGGTCTGGAGGGTGGGCCCAGGGTGGTGGTGCCACAGGTGCCCTCCCAAGATCCTAGTGGCCCCCTTGGAAGATGGTTTCCCATCTCATCCACGCCTCCATTCAGCTCCTGCCACACGCCAGCACCGTTCAAGTCTCCAGGACCAGAGCGGCAAACAGAACACTGATATTCTAAGGAGGGAAACATTAAAAGCAAACAAATAGGGAAGAGGCATTAGAGAGAGAGTGTAGCAAACTGAGGGTCAGAGTCAGGCTGACAGGCCCCCTCAGCCAGTTGTGGCTTGTGGGGCCCCTGGCGTCCCAGGCACCGGAAGTGGGGGCGTGTGGACCAGCCCGACCTATCCCTGCCCCTCAGGAGCTCAGGGTCACTCGCGGTCCACTGAGGATGGAGACGTGTGTCCCTCAGGGGCCCACTTCTGCTCCCTAGAGAATCAGACCCAAATGGCCTTAGATGGGTCCTAAAAGCTCCCTGTCTGTGGCTATTTTAAGCCCTCATAATCACTTGAAGTGACTAACACTGATTAAGGTTTTACGAGAAATGAGAAAATTCCTCCCCAGCCCCTCCGCCGTGGTTCCAAACCACCTCAGAGCCACTTTATTAACTCGCCCAGCCTGGAATCAGCCCCGTCTGGCATGGTGGGGATTTATTTTTCCGTTGGGTCGCGGCTCTGTGCTGGCTTCTCTCTAATAACCAGCCTGCCAGCTCTGCCACCGCAGACAAGCCCAGCCCTGGCGAGCCAGCTCCTTTCTCTGCGCTGGGATGCATGCGAGCTTCTCAGGGATGAGGAGCGAGGGCCCCCTGGCTCTCCAGGTGGGTGCAGCTGGGCAGATGTCCTTGCTTGTCATGCCCTTGGACTAGCGGCCTGGACATAGGCCACTCCCCCTCCCGCTACCTTCTACCTGTGGCACACGCTTCCGTCCATTTCTCTACCTCCCACCGCCTCCTCCAAAACACACACACACCTGCTTTCTGCACAAACTCGCCAATCTTCCTCGAAGATGGATCTGAGCCCCTGCTGTACCCTCTGCAAAGCACTGAGGCTACGGCAAGGAAGCAGGCACAGGCTGTCCGGGGTGGTGGGGGGAGGGTGGGGAGTGCCTCGCGAAGAGCCAGGAATTGTGTTGCAAGGTAAAATGACCTAGGTGGTAAAGAAAGATGTGAGCAATGTGCTTTGGTGCATAAAAGTAGTAACTTAGTTCAATGAGGAAGTCACAGAAGCCTCCTGGGAGGAGGGGGCTTTGAGCTGAGGAAGAAGGGCGGGGAAGCACTTCGTGAGTGGATGGGATTTATTCTTTGTTTGTCAGAATTATGCTAAGCACTTGGAGGCATCCTCTCATCTCATTCTGATAATGGTCCTGTGGAGGAGATATTATCCCTGTCCCCATTTTAGAGAGGGGAAAACCAAGGCTTAGCGAGCCTAAGTAGCTTTCCCAAAGCCAGATGGTTCTAAGTGGGAAAATGGGAGAGCTTAGCACTCTTGACTCAGACCCCGTGCTGCTCTGGGGGAGAAGGGGGGGGCAACTGGCATGAACCCACCCTGAGGACTTCTTCCTATCTTTGCTTTCAACCACATAGTGCTGGTAGCTTGCAATCGCCCATGGTGACAGTATTCGCACCACAGAAATTTCCAAATGCTATAAATCAAGGCGTTTTGTTTCATTTATCCCAGAGAGCTGGCTGCCCAGCACACCACTTGCATAGGAGACAGCAGCGCCTGACTCGCTCAGTTGGTGGAACGCCCGACTCTTGATCTGGGGGTCGTGAGTTTAAGCCCCATGTCAGGCTTAGAGCTTCCTTAGGAAACAAAAAGTCATAGAGAAGGCACGAGTACCTGTGGCAATAAGCTGGAACACAGGGTTCTGGAGACAAAATACAGTGGAAGAGGGAACTGAAAAGACACCATGAGGCAAAAGCAAAGAAGCTTGAATTGTATCCGGAAGGCACCAGGGAACCACCAGCAGTTGTTGAGCAGGAGAGGGTCTTGGAGAGATTTGTGCCTTAGCAGGACCACTCTGCGGATGGGTGAGGGGGGAGGGCTGCTGGACAGAAGCCTGTGTCCCAAGGCTTCAGGACTTCTGTCCTGAGAGGAAAGGTTGCCAGCCCAGGGAGAAGCCCGTGATGTCACGGCAAATCCAAAAGGTCCTTAGACGTCCCTTCCTGACCATCAGAAGCAAGTTCCTAAGTCCCGGTGCCTTCTGGGGAGATGGAGTATGGAGTGGAGGGTCCCAAGCCTTCCACCATCATTATAGCCGCCTCTGCCCACCCCTCCCTCTTGCTCTCTCTTCCTTCATGCTGACAGAGCACAACTGGGCCCATCAGGGCAAGGCCATCTCTTGTCCCTCCTCATAACCCCTAGAACACAGTAATGACCTTAAGGATGGATAGATGGATGGACAGATGGATGGACGGATGGATACAAGAAGGAAAAAACAAAAGAGAGAGTGGGGGAGTTCCCTGATCCCGGGAAGCTCTAGGGAAAGGCAGGAAGTCACAGAGGAGCCTGAGAGGCTTGGCAAAGCCAGCTGGTTAACGGCCAGGAGACGAATGGAGGAAAAAATGCAAGAAGAGAGAGTCTGACGAACACAGTCTTCCAGGGGACAGAGAGGAGCGGGTTTATGAGGCTGTGTCTCTTGTCGCGTCAGCTCGTAAACCTGCTTGGTTTCCTCTCTGTCTTGAGGCTGGTGAAACCCAGGGAGAAGAATGTCCTTGTCATACTGTGGGGGGGGGGGGGTATGTGGCTGCTTTTCTGGCGGGCGAGTGGGTTGGCTTGGGGATGTGCCCGACATGTCTCAGTTAACCACAAGGGTGTCTCTCCTTTGGATCGGTCTCCCTGGTCCATGCCGCCATCCCCCCACCCAAACAGGGAAGGCTCCCCAGGCTCTCTGGCTAGGAAGACAAACCCTTCTGATGTGTGGAGCACATAGCACATCCCTGGACTTCTCCAGGACTTAATTTCTCAGCTGTGAAATGGAGAGAGTACAAGACTGCCCTTCCCTCGCTTAGGGAGCGGTTCCAATCAAATAGGAGAAAAAATACTAAAATACCCCACAAATTGCGAAGTGCTGCTCCCAGGTGGGGTATCAAGATATTATTCTATCTTCTCCTGGACTCCAAGGGCTTCAGGGAATGAAGGAGAGCACCTGGGGAGAGTGGGAGCGACACGAAGGTGATCAGGGATCATCCAACCACTGGCCACCAGAATCACTGCTCTCATCCCTGGGTTCCTCAGCCCTCTCTCAACAGCAGCACAGGCAATAATTCAATGGCAGAAATCATCACAGACTTGCCCTGCTCTCTGGTGGAAGCTCAGTCTTCCTCACCTGGGCTTGAAAGGTCTGTGGGTGGTCAGCTGCCATTGACCCTGAGGCTTCCTACTTGCCACCTCCTTGACCTCAAAGCCAATGAAGCCACAGCCACATTGACTTTCTGTGTGCCTAGCATGATGTTTCCTAAACCTATCTCATTTAAACCCTCTTCCTTCCTTGACTTTGAGTAAATGACTGCTTTTCTTTGTGACACTTGGCTTCCATGTCCCCATTCTCAGAGATGCCCTCGAACTTAGCCAGAATAAGTCTCACTTGTTATCAGTCCAGTGGCACCCCATCCGCTTCCCGCTTTGTTTGTATCACAATGTACATGCAGTTCGGTGATGGGTCTACTGGTGCCCTTGTGATCCTTCCCCAACATAAGCTCCACAGAGCCCAGGCCCAGTACCAGGAGAAGCTCAACCCCTGCTTGTTGAATGAGTGAATGGCATCTCTCTGAGATAAATACTATTATCGTTGTCCCCATTGCTCAGATTATAAAAGGACTGAGGCCCAAAGAATTCAGGGCCTTTGCCCAAGGTCACACGGCCATTAAGTAGTAGGTCTACCAGATGACATCTCTTCCCGGTGGTCTGTTCTTAGGAGAGGATTGGGTGGCATTTCAAGTAGAAAGAGCTGGACTCCGCCACCATGTAGAATACAATCTGAAGTCCTTCCAGAGGCCACACTGCCTCCTTACTCTTCTTCAAACATACCAAATACACTTCTGCCTCAGGGGCTTTGCACATGCTGTTCTGTCTCCCAAGACCACTCGCCCCAGACATCCACAGGGCTCTAATCAGCTGCTGTGTTATCAAAGGCCTCCCCGGACTGTGTGTATAAAGCAGCAGCTCGCTCCTGAAGCCCTTAAATCCTCCTCTATCTTCTTCATAGCACTTCTCACCACCTGACAATTTATTATGTATTTATTTGTTCATCTTTGTCCATATGCCTATGGCTCTAAGAAGGTGGGGACTTTGTGTTTTCCATTTGGTTCACTGCTAAATATTCTCTGTACTTAGCCTGTGCCTAGCTCATTGTGAGTGTTAAGTAAATTCGTGCTGAATGAATCAGTGAATGAATGAGCAGACTCAGAAGCAGACAAACAAGACCAGGCTGGTGGATAACGCAGGGGAAAGTGAAGGGGAGGCTTAGGCTGGGGTGGGGGCCGTGTATGGGACAAGAGGCCAGAGCTCCAGAAGCAAGCAGGACCCAGAGACAGAAGAGCCAGCAGAGTTGCAGCCAACAGACCATGGATGTCAGAGTGTGTCCAATTCCTCCAGACCGTCCTCTCCTCAGCCTGGCAGGTGCCCGGTGAGCAGGTGGTGGTGGGAGCTTAAAAGGCCAGAGATGCAGGAAATCACCTGGGCACCCAGGTGCGGGCACTGTCCAGGCCCAGGCACTTATGGTCACACTCTTGGTCTCAGCCAACCTCTACAACTGCAGAGAACATCTTCCAGGAAGAGAGAAGAGGATGCCAGCCAATCAGAGGTTTGCAAACCAGGCTCAATATCAAGGAATCCACACAGGGTGCTACAGTGCCTTATTCTTATGGCCATTAAAACCCAGCCTAGTGAGGTACTGAATGGCACTCAAGTTGGACTGTTGACATGTATAGACATGTTGAAGGTCATCAAGGTATCCCTCTGCCTATGTGCCAAACGCCACTGAGAAGCACTTAAAGAATAATTCTTGTGACAGACACACCCTAAGGTGACTCTTTCCCTGCACCAACACCAAGTCATGTCTTTTTTAATCCCTTCCCCTTAAGTGTGGGCTAGAACCTTCGGCTTGCTGCAAGCCAACAGAATGTGGCAAAGAGGATTTGCCTGGTTATGTTTCATTATAAAAGACTCCTTCTTAGCACACTAGAAAGAGACTCCCTTGTAGGCTATGAAGATGTAAACTTCCACATTGTTGAGCAAAGACCTATGGATGGTCTCTAGAAGTGGATGGCAGCTGCCAGCAGATAGCCAGCAGGAAGATGAGGACTTCAGTCCTGCAACTTCAAGATGAATTCCACCAACAACCTGAGTGCATCTGCAAATGGGTCTTTCCCCAGTCAAGCTTATGATAAGATAAGACTGCGGCCTCAGCCAATACCTGTAGTGAAGCCTAAGTAGAGGATTCCGCCAAGTTGTGTTCGGACTCCTGGTCCACAGAAACTGAGATGATAAATGTGTGTGTTGTTTTAAGCCACTAAGTGTGCAGTCATTTGTTATGCAGCAATGGAAACCAGTAGAGTTCCTTAAAAGATCTCTAAGGAAGGCAAACCCATGCAAAGCCCTTCCATCCCCATGCCTTTACCACATTGTGTTCTATGCACAATTCGACCAGTACTCATTTGCACCACAAGGCAAGGTCTCATTGGATTTTTTACTATAACTATCTATGTCAAAAATTAAAAATTCAGATTTTTACATCTAGCCAACTTTAATTTAGATGGATAGATGATAGATACATAAATAGATGATAGATAGATTGCTGCCCAGATAGACAATATGAATTTTATTTTTTTGAAGATTTTATGTATTTATTTTTGAGAGAGAGAGAATGTGTAAGCATGAGTGGAGGGACAGGCAGAGGGAGAAGCAGACTCCCCACTGAGCAGGGAACTCGATACAGGACTCCATCCCAGGACCCTGGGATCATGACCTGAGCCAAAGGTGGGCGCTTAACGGACTGAGTCACCCAGGCGCACAAAAACTTGAATTTTATATAAATATAAAGGGAAGTATTCTGGTATCTTCTGGGGAAGTTTTTCTCTCTCTGGTAAGAGCCAGGTTTTCAAGAAGAAGTCTCACACCCTTGGCTTTAAATGCATTTATGTTATTATGGCCTCAGGCACAAGTTGCCTTGCCACTCTAAGGCGAAAAGCCCAGAGATAAAATCCAGTTCAGTAATACCAGGAGAATGATCAAAATCTGGGTCTTTGATGATATTGTTTGCACCAAACTTATAAATTTCTGTTTCCAGATTTTTTTTTTTTGCTCATGAGAGATAATTAAATGTCTTTAGTGTCGAAATTTTTTTGAGCTGTGCTTTCCATTACCTGCAGGTGAGGAATTCCTAACAGAGACAGAGTCATATATGCACCTCTGTAAATGGCAGTGGGAAGTTGAAGGATGCACATCTCCCCCAGGATTACATGGAACCGGGTGGGGAGAGGTCCCCCAGAGGAAAAGGAAAGTGTGACATCAGTGAAGGGGCAACTAAAAAGACACCGTGCCAACAAGTCAGAAGCTGCCCATCACCCACCCCTCCCATCTGCCCATCCCCCCTCATCTCCCCAAAAGGGTACAGGCTGCCTACAATGAAAGAGAGGATCTAGAAAGACAGGGCTGCAATCCCAGGTTATGGTCTCCAGCTCGCCCTTTGTCTCTTATCCCCAACACATGGGGGCATCTGTTACTGCAGCCAGGGCCTTCCCTATTGGAAGTACCTTAGCATCTCATCATGAACCCCTGGACAGCAATGGCCAGGAAAGTGAGAGAACTGGGCTTTAAGTCTTGGCTTTGCTATTTGCTAGCTATGACCTCAGACAAAGCAAGAAGGCTCGGTTTTTCCACCTGTAAAGTGGGGCTATCCCATTAAAGAACAAGTTAAGCACAGTATGTAACTAGGTTAAATAATAGGACCTACCTTGTAAGGTTATCTTGAGGAGGAAAGAGAATATTTATGAGGCCCTAGGTGAGGCTGGCCCCCATTGTCAGGGTGTCATAAAGGGCAGCTGCTATTCTTACTCAGCTCCAGGAGCTTGTCTGGTCTGAGTGTCAGGGACCTTGAGATTTTAAGTGGAGACCTGGGTTCAATGGCCATCCCTTTTATAACAGGACTCCCTACAATAGAAGGACTCCCTCCGCCATCTTGGATGAGAAAGCCAGCTCACGCCACTGGTGATGCCTCAGCCCATGGATTTATTTTTCCAGCTGCGAGAGCTGCTCTGCTTAATAGCTCCCATCCAGCTTTCCTCCATGATTGAACTTGAGAGAGTGTGTTTGCTTAACACCCACAATGTTCCAGCTCCCACAAAACACGGAGAGAACATGAGGCCTGCTCTGGGGGGATCTCGCTCACTCCTGAAATTGAGCTGGACAATCATAATTTTGCTTTAACTAAAAGAACCACAGTTTTCTCTCTCCCCATCGAACCCCAACCAAGGCCTCCCATCTCTGGATCGCCTTCCAGGTCCTTGGCTCGGGCAGCTCTCTGGGGGGTGCTGGGCTACACTTCTCCGCTACTATTTTCAGGCCTGCACACCGGCACTCCCAGGAGGGTGAAGCCCAGTGCCGGGCGGGGCCTCCCTGGGCCATTCCCTTCATGTTCTCCCCATTCCTGTTGCTCTCCTCTCCCTGACTTCCTTTTTCTTCCTGTCTTCCCCTGCTTCTGGCTTTCTCTAATCTTCCTCTCTCTCTCCCTGACTCTGTTTTTCCATCTGCCTTCCCTTCCATGACTCTGCCATCTCTCTGTGTGACCATCTGTCTCTTTCAATCTCTGTTATGTTCTCTACTATATCTCTGTCTCGCTCCTTCTCTCTATCTCCCAAGGCTGGGTCCCTAGTCTCTGGCTTGCACACGAGGCCCCAGCCTCTTGCAGGAGGTGGTCAACCTTCATCTCCTCCTTCCACTGATGATAAGGAAGGACTAGAACTCATCCTCGAGCCACAGCCTTATCAGCATGAATTCTCACCTGCTGTTGGAGGGCCACTTACTGGAGAACTCCCTGCTATGTATTTCCCCTGGGACCCAGGAACGGCACTGCCGAAACAAGGGTACTGGGTAAATCCGTGTGGGTGGAGGAAACAGATCAGCTGTGTGACTGGGGAGATGTGCCAGGCTCTGGGGGCTTCGGGTTCATGATCTGCAACATGGGGTAGCTGTCGTGAAGACGAAATTTCCTGAAGATGAAACCTCACCCCTGCCCAGCACAGGCCGGGTACCCAGCGAGTGCTCAGTAAGCTGAACTCCATTAGGTAACGTGATTACTACTACATCTGTCAGGGATGGTGGAGCAAAGAGGGTCTGGCTCTTTCTCAGGGTTTTGCACATGGAGCCTCCTCCTTCACCTGATCTGGCAGAGAACTTTCCATTCAGTCCTTACCACCACCGCGGCCTTCAGTTCACACCCCCAGGCACCTCTCCAAGCTCTCCCCCCCCTCCCCGCCCCACCATGCCTGCCGCCTCTCCCGGACCAGAGGCCAGTTCAAAGGGTTTCCCCATCCCTCCCATCATGGACACAATAGCCCGTTCCCCCCGGAACCCCGAGCCAGCAGAAGAAAGCACAGGCAGGAGATCAAACGTGGGCTGAATGGAAGACAGAGGAGACAGAGAATGAGGGGCGAGATGGGACGGCAAGAATAATGACTTCCATCCAATCCTCTTCCCATAAACCCACAGCTCTTTGAAGCCCGCTTTCTTTTAATAAAATGCACTATTATTAATGACCCAAGTGGAAGCTTTCTGGGCAGGACAATGCCCCCCTCCTTGGGGCCTCCGTGGGGCCTCGTGCATGGGAAAGCGTTCCGTGGTCCAGAGGATGCCTCCACATGCCAGATGCCAAGTGTATGTCACAGGGGCTTGGAAGTTGGCCAGTGGCCGCCGAGATGTCCCTGGGTGCTGCCACTGTCCTCTTGCTAACGAGCCTCTCAGGCTGGGCCTGGGGCCAGCAGAGTCTGTACCATGCCTTTTCGGTCAGTTCCTTAATACGACAAACATTTAGGGAGCACCTACTATGTGCCAGTCCATGTGTCGGATCAAGAGGGCAAGGCAGACACAGTGCCCACCCTCACCAAGCTTGCAGCGGGAACAGAAGAAGACAGCACTTAGAAGAAGACGGAAACTAAGGCACTAAAGGGTATGAAGGCCCCACGTTCTAGTTTACCCACTTCATCCCCATTCAGGAAGCTCCACCACTTTCCGAGGCCCCCTCATTGTCACAGTGGGGCTTTCCCTCACTGAAACCCCCTTGCTCTGCAGCTCAGACTCCCGAGTCACTTGGCACCTCCCAGCCACAGCAGCAGCCCTTGGCCGTGACCCCCTGCCGCCGCTCACTCCCCCGCACCCCAACCTCCAACTAGAGGGGCTGTGGGACATGTTCTCTCTGCCACCTTCATGGGCAGCTGGTCTGGGGGGAAATGACCGCCCCAGATGGTAAGAAAATAACCTTCCTGGAAAGAAACAACTTCATGCGCTCTAAACTTAGAAGGGAAGCAGATCGGAAGACCCAAAGCTACACGCTCTGCACCCAAATGGGGGGATTTTTCAGACATCAGAGAGGGGATGGACGCAGTGCCGTGTGGGACTCATATTTGGGTCAAGGGAGGACTCTCCGTGCTCCACTTCATGTGGGAACCTTGAGAAAAATACTTTCCCTCTTGGAAGCTCTAACGTCCATCCGTGTGGTGGGGAAGCACTGGGCCCAGTGAGCGGCACTGGCATCTGCTGTTCAGTAGGGAGACCCACAGCCATGCTCGTTTTGTGCAAATGCAGACCTACAGGCGTGAGTACTTTTTATCCCCAGCTACAGAGGGGGCCGCGGTCCAGAGAGCTCAGGCATCTCGACAGGATCCCACAGCTGATGAACAGTTGACCCAGGATCCCAGCATGCAGGACTCCGAGGGCTTGGGTGCGGCGGAGGATGAGAAGACATCAGCCACCAAGTGCTGGGGACTCAGGTGGGTTCCCGGACCACTCAGGGCGGCCGTTTCCCCATTTGTAAACTGGGAGATGCCAGAGGTTGGGATTCTTCCAAATCATACGGAAAACTTTGAGTGAGTGGGGGTAGGACTCAGCTTCTGAGAAATGGACCATCACCTTAAGAGATTCCCCTAAAAGTGCCTGGCCCAAGAGAAGTTAACCACAGGGAAGCGAGGGATCTCTAAGTGTCTTCATCCTTCTAAGTCCAAGGGTACTTTCACTCCTTCCTTCATGCAAGATTTTATCAAGCAATTTGTGTCAGGCCCATAGAGACCCCTCTGGTTCCCGCATTCCCAAGGTCGCCCTAGAAGTGAGATGACAATATGAATGTGGCATCCATACATTTCTTCCCACCGTCCATGCCAGGTCCCACATCGCTCTCCCCAGAGCCCCAGAGATTTGTCCCTCCAGGAACCCCTCCCCTCGTGCCCCTGCCCCGTCCCTGACCATGGCCCCTGCCATGGGCTTTCCACAGGCTGAGCAGCAGGACAGTAGGAGATGAACTCGTGTCTATTCTGACCTGTCTGCTCATGAATGGCATTTGAAAATAATTAGTAACAGGCCAGAGACCCCTCCCCAGCTCATCTATCCCATGGGAGCTGGGACTGGGGGGAGGGGCAGGGGCTTCGGGAACAGAACAAAGGGATGGAATGAGGAGGCAGGAGATGGAGCAATGAGGACCCAGAAGGCCCTGCCGGGCCCTTGATGTCCCGGTGGAGGGTCTGGGTTCCAAGCTGCGGTCCAGGGGCGAGTGCCCGGCCAGGTCCGGTGAGAGCCAGCAGCTGCTGGCCAACTTTCCATGACATCAGGACTGGCCTGGGCCGAGTCTGCCTGGGCAGGGAAGAAGCCCCACACCCTGCTTCCCTCTGCTCCCCAGGGGGGGGGGGTGGCCTGTACCCCAGGGTGGGATGGCCCCGGGAGTGTGTCCCCTGGCAAGCTGCCAGAGACATAAAGAAGGACCACCAGCCGTCCCCAGAGAGAAAGAGCCCAAACTTCCAACAAGGCAGGGATAACTTGATTAAAGAAATCATTATACATTCGTGCATACAATGAAGTACTACATAGTACTTTAAAATGATATTTTAGAGAAGTCAGGCTCCAGATCAAGGGAGAGAAGAGTGGGGTGGAGGAGGGCAGACATGCGTGGTCTCTCTTCAGACGCATGCGCCTCCTAGTTAAAGCCAGTCTGCACGGGAAGGGGATGAAAAATCCTCAAGGACGCTGGCAAGGCTGCCCCTCCAGGACCGCTCCTGTGGCTTATCTGTCCCCCGCTCAGCCTGTGGCCAACTATCCGACTATCTGCAAGCTATCCGTAACTCCACACACTCAAGCCAGGGCAGGGCCCTGCCCCCCACCGCACCCGGGTATCCTTCAGGCCTGTGCCCACACAGAACTTTCTCAGATCGCCAAGTCCTTGATGTTCACAGCAGTGTGAATTCATTAGCATATAATGTGGGCCCTGTTTGCCCCCCACCTTCACCCCAAGAGGCTGTTAACTGCCCCCAGGCCGGGAAACTTGCTTGTTTTGTTCACCTCTGTAGACTGAGCTCCATCAAATAGTGCCTGGCACACAGTTGGTGCTAAATAAATGGTGAATGACTTAGTGAGTTTGACATCACAGGACTAACGTTTATTCAGTGTGACCGAATCAAGCTTCGCGTGCCTTACCTCGGGACCTCCTTGCAACCATTCTCAGAAGCGGGCACTGTGAGTAGGCGACCGCCTGCATTGCACGGACCGGAGAACAGAGGAGTTTAGGAATTTGCATGGGCTCGTGCAGCTAGCAAAGGGAGAGTCAGGATTGTAATTAAGGCTGTCAGTCTACAAAAGCCGTATTCTTAACCCTTCTCCTCCCCAGCCTCTCCTGGGTGAACAAGGGAGGAGGGAAAAGAGCAGAAGGAAACACAGCAGGTGGCACGGTACCCAGGATAGCTTTCGGTAATGGGTGGGGGCTTCATGATTTTATCATCTTCTTTTCTACAACGTGCATGCATTTTATTTATAATCAGATAAAACTAACAGTATGATAGTAAGTGTTGTTTATAAAAGATCACTGAGCAGCCTGTTGGAACCCCACAAATCCTCCAAGGACCCCCAGCAGCCCTCTGGGCATGAGAAACCAGTGTCCAAGCCCACCCCTCATCCGTGAACCTGCACAAGAGATCACCCAGCATCGGCAAGTTCCCACCGGAAGGGGGGACCCCTAGACCACCTGCATGGTCTGCACACCCTCACTGTCCACCCCACCCCGCGTTTCTTAAATGGAGAGCAAGGAGGTGAGCAAGGAGACAAATGCTCTCCCTCACCTCGTCTCTCTCACCAACCCAGCTCCTGGGTTGTCTCTTGCCCCCATGGCCCCCCGGACTTGGGATGAACAGCGAAGCCCGCCCCAAAGATCTCACACGTGATTCCATTTTGCTTTATGCATCCCAAATGGTCTGCCCTTTGCTGGTAGGGCTTGCAGCAAATTATTGCTGGTGAAAACAGGGGGCTGGGGTTTGGAAACCAGATGAAGCTTTTACTTTTACTGGTGGTGGGGCCAGGGTGATTCCCAATAGGAAGCATCCTGCACATCGAGCTGCATCCATGCATTCACGTAACAGGCGTGTGTTGTCCATCTACGCTTTCCCGCACCCCGCCCCCCGCCCCCTGGCATGGTGCCCGCTAGGGAATGGGAGGGGGAAGTGAGATATGATCGTGGCCTTTATGGAGCTGACACCATGGACAGAAAGAAAAGACAAGGTGCTAGATGGAGTCAGGACAGGCGGTGGGTATGGAGAGTGGTGACCTCTCTAAAGCATCATTTTGAATCACTGTCTAGTACTCCACTGTATGCACGAATGTGTAACCATTTAGTTAGTTGCAGGGAAAATCAGGTCCCCAAGAGCCAGGCCCTCAGTGGCTTCTGATCGCGTGCAGCACGCACCTGCCGCAACGTGCCCGGAGCTGAAAGGTGTGCGTGGGACAAAACGACCCCAATGCCCCATTGAGGAGCCTGGAGGACGTCCTGCCGCTTTCTCTGATTGATTCTCGGCTCTTCCAGGAGCCCCGCCTAGACATCCATTCAAAGAAAAGAACAAGGTAAAGTCTGGCGATCTTAAAGCAAACTTGCAGGTAACGCTGGCCTGAGCACATGTAAATGCGGGCAGTGGAAATGAATGCCGCCATCAAGAATGCATGTGTGTTCTGGGGTACCTGGGTGGCTCAGTCGGTTGAATGACCAGCTCGATTTCGGCTCAGGTGGTGATCTCAGGGTTGTGGGATTGAGTCCAGTATTGGGCTCCGTACTCAGTGAAGAGTCTGCTTGAGCGCTCTCACTCTCTCTCTCTCTTCCTCTGCCCCTCTCCCTGCTCACTTTTTCTTTCTCACTAAATAAATATTTGGGGAAAAAAAGAATGTGTATGTGTTTTAATAGTGTCATGTTTGTTTTTGTTGTTGTTTCGTCTGCGAGGAAATAAACAATCCCCTGCAGGTTGGTATTTCCATGTATTTATGTGCCCTGTTGTTCACAAAGTGTTCGGAGGTGACTGCTTCCTAGGAAGCCCCTGGGTCTAGCGAGGCTGGCTAGTAACAACCGGAACCTGTACCTGTACCCCCCGAGCCAGACTCCGCAAAGAAGGGCACCCACTCTCGCCTGCAGGCCCCTCCCCCACTGCCCCAGCTGCTGTCCTGTCCCCAGCACGATTCAGAGCAGCACGCCTGGCCCGAGTTCAGACCCGGCAGAAGTGAGCATGGAAGGGGGAACTTCTGGCCCCTTCCTGGCTGCACGCCCCTGGGCAACCATCAACATCCTGGGAAACCCCATGCTGCGCGGACAAGACCCGTGCAAGGTGGCAAAGCCTGACAATGCCTCGGCCGTGTGCATCCTTAGGTGTTGGCTCAAGTTCGGCGTCTGGACAGAGTGTTTGGTCTGAAGCAGAGCTTCCCACATGACCGCTGGTTAACTACACCGTGTTAATTGGTGTGATGGGAGCGTGTCAGCTGCTTGCGGGCGGGGGTTTTGTCCTCTTCTCCGCTCAGTCCCAAGTCCCCCTAGAAGTACCTCTGGCAATAACTCAGTAGCCAGGTGTTGGATGGCGGAAATGGGAGTCTCATCATCCGGGGAGTTTGGTAAACATGTGACAAACCCCGAGAAACAGGTTTCTTCCACCCAGGCCTTCTCAGAACCTTCCATATGCTCCCGTGTGCTCTGATGCTTAGGAGGGTGTAGCAGGTAGAATCTTCCAGATGCTCTGGGCCATGGACTCTTTTCAACAGAGAATCTTGTAGAACACAGGTTCTACAGTCTAGAGCCAAAGCCACGTTTCTCTCTTTATCTTCATCTGAATCCCTCTTGAGAGAAAGAAGACAGACATGTGCATTCGTGCCTCCCAATTCAGGCAGTTTCTCCCCAGGTGCCGTCAAAGAGAGCCGCCAGCTTCTTGGAGTTTACATTCTACTGGGGCAACAGTCCCAAGGAAAGAGGCCTGGACGAATCCAGCCAAAGTCCCAGCTAAAGCTCTCATTGGCCAATCTCGGATCACATGACCAACCCTGAACCAATCATTTGGCTAGAGAATGCAGTGTTCTGATTGGGTAGGTGGGTAGGATCACATACCCAATCTTGGAACCCAGACACAGTCAGGTCTATTCGAAACTCAAGAACCAATATCTCCCCAGAGAAACATCTCAATCCTGTTACCAGGAAAAAAAGGGACAGAAGCCATGCAGGTCAAGGAAAACAAGGAATGCCCCCAAACTTCCATACCGGTACTGGCACATGGTCAGACTGGCGTTGAGATTCTGGGATGGGGCTTAAAGGCTCCCCGCCCTACTCCCACACCCTCCCCTCCAAGGATGATTGAATTTTTCAAGAACTCCGTGCCATAGGCAGTGCCGTTGTACACGGAGTATGATGGTCACAGGCTTGATTTGGGGCAAAGAGGATAGAAAATGAAAATGATACATCATTGTATTGAACCCTCACGACAGCTCCGAGAATTAGGTACTGAGATTATTCTCATTTTACAGATGTGTAAACTGAGGTTAAGAAAGATGAAGTCACTTGCCCCAGATCCTGAAGCTGTCGAGGAGGGGTGTGTGTGTGTGTGTGTGTGTGTGTGTGTGTGTGTGTGTGTTTGCGTGTGTGTGTGTGTGTGTGTGTGTGTGCATGCGCGCTGCAGGAGTGGCAGATCAACAGAGAGAAACTGAGGTTTGAGGCTGCACCTTCCGAAGCTCCTTCCATAGCAGAAACCTCAGTTATTGCACCTTCCATAGATTCCATAGCTTCTGTGCCCCAGTGTTCTTTCTGCATTGTGCCAGCAGCTACTCCCGGGAGGAGGCAAGAAGCTCATCAAGACAGGCTGGATCCAAACAGAGGGCTGCGGGGGGCTGCTGGAGGCTTCAGGCCCAACAGCACCGCTGCCTCGGTCTGTGACTCAGGGCGCCACCAGCACGACTGGCAGACCAGGGAAGAGGAAACCCTGCTTGTTTCTCGTCAATGAACGCCTCCTCCACATTGCACCGGAGGGGGCTGGCGCGCAGGAAGATGGGAAAGATCTGGAACTCCTGGGGCATCTGCTCTGGGGCACGTGGCCACAGAGAGCTGGTGCCCAAGGCGAGGCAGGAGAGGGGAGATAGGCACGGGCCATCCAAGCCCTGGGCTTGAGCCCCACTCATCAGTTACCGTCAATGAGACTTTAAAAACACTCCTTAGCCTCTCCATGCTTCAGTGTCCTCATTTGTAAGGAGATAACGGCACTGCCTATGGCACGGAGTTCTTAAAAAATTCAATATGACCCCGAATGTAATGTGCTTCATGCATATTGAATATATTTTCAAATCCCACCCTCCCCCCCACAAATCACCTAAGAAGATATGGAGCTTCTTGGAAGGTTTAGAACCTTCCATGGTCTTTTGCCAGGAAAACTACTTTGGGACAGGTTCCTTAGTGGTCCCTTGACCAAAAGGCCTCTTGGGAGGCATCAAACGTGAGATCCCAGAGGGTTCCCAAGTGACCCCTTCTCATGAACTACGGTTTCCCTCTTACGCTCAATATCGGACTCACGAGGCCTCCCCAGCCCCATCCTGCTTGGTTTGTGTCCCTGCCCCGCCCCAGGTGCCCCAGGCACCAAGAGCACAGCCGGCCTGGAGTCCAGGGTTAGGGTACATCCTGTCTCAGTGACCGGCCGTGCTTCGAGGTCTGGGAAGACGCTTCCATTCCTCCTTCGCAACTGGGAGGTGGGACGCTGGCCCAGGATGTTGCCTTTGTGCCACTCGTCCTAATGCCCCGCGGCCTGGCAGCTCTGAGGCAAGGCTGGGTGGGCCAGGAGGGTGTGGGAAGAGGTCCCCGAGGTGTCGCCTTGGCCTCCCGCCAGGCGCAGGCACCGCAGAGTGACAGCGGTGGCTCCTCCTCTGGCTCCTTCTGGGGAGCAGGGAGCCCAGCCCCCCCTTCCTGCTCCCGGCCTGCCTGCGTGTGGTAAACGCTTGTGCAACTTGGCAAGGCAGCCTCAGCCAGCGAGGTTCCCAGGGTGGGATCTGACTCTTGGAACAGACGAACCCCCGCCAAGAAAGTGAGCTTCGCTGCACAGCATGGCCAAGAGCAGGAGGCCCCGGAGGGGCTGAACTCTATCCAGGGAGTGCTCCCCACCCTTGGCTGGTCCTGGAACACCAGCACGGTGGAGTGGGAGGCTTGCAGCCAGTCAGGGCCACAGCCTCCCCGCACCCCCTGGATGGGATTTCAAAGCCAAGACCCAAGAGGGGGGTCCAGGGAGGGGGACTCACGCCTTCCATCAGGATTGCCTCATTAGTGGTTTTGCATTGTTAGAAATCTCTTCATTGGAGGCCTGGATTGCAGCAACATAGGGCTTTAATCTGGGCTGGGCATGGGGACTTGTGGCCAGGAACCCCAAAAAGAGAACAATCAATATCGCCAAAGTGGGTCCTCCTGACAGGCTCCGTTTCCCCTTGGGCCCCCATCGGCTCATGTTCGGGAAGGCTCAGGAAGAGGCATTTCTCTCCAGTTCTGCCAGTCTCTCTCTTGGCCTCTCTCACAGGCAGAATCATGAGCTTTCCATCATCATAGGCTGAGAGTGAGCAGAACCCAGATTTGCTCACTTGACAAGACCTGGAAACCACGGTGCTAAAATGTGGCCTTCAGCCTGTCAGCCCCAGACGGTCCTGCTGCCCACAGAAATCATTGCTCTGGGCCTTGGTTTCCTCGGCTATAAATGAAGGACTTGGAGTCATCTGGTTGCTTTTCAGGGATTTTGAGCCACAGCTACTTTTAACCAGGTGACAGCTTATAAGAAGGCTGGATCTAAGGTGGCCAGACCAATGGGCCAGACTGGTGTTTCCACTTCCTGGAAATGCTTCCTCTCCTTCGGCGACAGGCCACCACCTCTCACTCCCCGCCCCCCCAGTTTCCCCCAGCCTCACTGGCCCCTCCTTGGTCTTTTCTGTCTCCTTCTCTTTATCCAAACTCACCCCAATCCTGAAGTCTGATGTCTCTAAACCTCTCGAAGCCGCCCAGCTCATCTTCCCCACACTGTACATCTGATTGTGAACTTCGTTCTCCTCCATGGACTGAACTGTATCCCCCTCAACTTCATACGTGAAGTCCTACTCCCCCGAAGTGATGGTTTTGGAGGTGGGACCTTGGGGGTCATTAGGCTCATGAGGTCATGAGTTGTCCTTCACGACAGGATTGGTGCCCTTCTGAGACACCAGAAAGCTTCCTGCCTGTCTGTGTCTGCACCGCACGAGGTCACAGAGAGAAGGTGGCCAGTGGCAAACCAGGGAGAGGGCCAAGATTCCGTTCACCAAGAATGGAATCTGCCGGCACCTTGATCTTGGACTCCCCAGCCTTGAGGACTATGAGAAATGAGTGTTGTTTAAGCCCCCAGGCATTCTGTTATGACAGCCTGAGCTAGCACATCCTCTGCGAAAGCTTCAGTGCCACTGTCTGACTCTCCAGGGCCCCCTCACCACTCTCCCCTGCACATTCGTGGTTCCAGCTCTGCAGGTATGTACACTCCAGTCAAAGACCCCAGTCCTGCATCCCAGGCATGGAAGGTGCTTCTAAAGTGGCTCCCAGTGATCAGGGGTTACCACCTCCTAGGACTCATGGCCTCTGGAGTCCCTGCCCCCTGACAGTAGGCTGGACCCAGGACTCCCTTCTAACTCTCTAGCCAGCAAAAGTGGTGGGGGTCACTTCCAAGATCAGGTCATGAAGACAATGGCTTTTGTCTTCCTCTCTTCCCAGGACACTCTGGTGAAGCCACCTGCCATGCTGTGAGCTGTCCCATGGGGACACCTACATGGCAAGGAACCAACAGTACCAACCACTTAGGAGGAACTGAGACACTTGGTCCAACAGCCTGGGAGGAAGTGAATCCTGCAAAAACCCAGTAGGGTGAATTTGGAAACATCCATCCCCAGATGAGCCTACAGATAAGCCCAGTCCCAGCTAAAAGCCTGACAGGACCTAAGAGAGACCCAGAGCAGAGGACTGGCCTCCTCATGACCAGAGGACCAATCTCGCCATGACCACAGAAGCTGTTGTTTTAAGCCACTAGCTGGTGGGGGGTGAGAATATTTGTTATGTGGCAATAGCTAACTAATACACAGGCATTCCCCTCTGCCCAGGACACGCGGCTGTCCAGGCAGGCTCATCCCCAACATGATGGCTTCATCTCCACTAGCCATCAGGTGTCACTGTAATCACCACTTTTTCAGTTCTCCCTCTCCCGCAGAGTTGTATCTGTTTTTTTCCTCTAAATGTTCACCCTACATGACTGTAACAACTCACCCTTTAAACTGCAGCTCCTTGAAGACAGGGACTCTACCTGCCTTGTTTGTTACTCTCTCTCCACGATCTCGCACAATGTCAAGCTCATAGTAGGTGTTCAGTAAACACAAGGGCTATGAATGAGTGAGACTTGATGGAAGAGACACCCAGAAAAACCCAGAGAAACTGATTTGGGGAACTCCCAATAAGCACTTGGGTCCCTCCCCAATAACACTACACAAACAATTATATGATTTCACATGGCTTATCCATGAACAACACTTACATAGTTATGATCATGAAGAGTTGAATAATGGATTTACCAAAATTTGTGATAAATCAGGGAAGATGGAGGGAAAGGCTGCCCTGTGTGTGTATGCACATTTATAAGTGTGCATAAAAGTTAAGCCATCAGTAGAGGGCCCATGGATTAAGAATAAAACACAAAAATAAAAAACTTGTAATACAAGCAAATTATTTCCAAATATACAGGTAGGCTAGAAGCAGCAGCTGAAAGAAGTAAAAATGCTTTCCTCTGAGAAGCAGAAAGGAGAGGGGCAGGAGATTGCTAGGGTTTGATATAAGCTTTGACTTTTAAAGCCACAAACATCTTTGATAAAATAGACATTACATCTCAAAAACATTAAATAAGAAAGGAAGAAAGAAAGAACGAACAAGGAAGGAGGGAAGGAAGGAAGGAAGGAAGGAAGGAAGGAAGGAAGGAAGGAAGGAAGGAAGGAAGGAAAGGATTTCACATTGTCGAAGACCATAAAGAACATACAGTGGGTAATGGAAGCCACCGGTGTTGGTGGGCCACTTCTTGAGATGGGGTGGCCATCGATG
>CM053613.1:12641146-12667891 GCA_028646535.1 Procyon lotor
TTATTTTCAAATCCCTGTCACTCAGAAGACCGAGACCCAGAGGAGGTAATGGGGCAACTCCAAGGTCAGTGTGAACTGATGGTCAACTGGGACTGCCTGCTGCCTGACTCCGAGTCCAGGGCCTTTACTGCCCCTTCCGGTTTCCCCAGCGGAGGCAGCGAGCACAGTCCCAGGCCGGGCAGTGGGGGGAACCTGGGCTTTCCTCTCCAGGAAATGAAATGACCTCCTTTCTTTCCCCACCCCAGTGCTTGTCTGAGCCCTGCTCTAAGCCCCCCACCTAAGAAACGGGATTTACAAGCCAGCTGCTATAATCCCTTTAAAATGAGGTTTGGGGACTATAGGGACTCTTTGGGCGTTTCATTTTTTCAAAACAATATTCCTGGCTCAAAAGCTAAGATTTCACCATTCTCGGGGGAGTCAAGACAAAGGCTGGCCAGGGCAGCCCAGGGCCCTGGCTCCCCTCGGGGCTGAGAGGACACCCCTGAGCTTCCCCAGCCCCACCCTGGGCTTCTGGGGCAGGCTCTGTGTGAATCCAGACATCACCTTCCAATGCCTGCTGCCTAATTGCATAACTATCTCCCCCACCCAAAACAAGTCACCCTTTCATTCTTAACCAGGAGGCTTCCAATGTGAGGCCCCTGGGGAAAGGTGGCTCCTGGATTCTTGCTGAAATTAGTTTTAAGGTGTAACTAATGGCTCAACCTTTCCTGAGACAAGTCAGTCTACACGGGAGCCTGGGAGGCAGGCGTGGGACACCAAAATGGTGCAAACACACTGAACTAGGAAATGAGGAGGGCAGGCCGGGAGGAGGAGGGTGGGGTGAGGCCACCTAAGAAAAATACGGTGTCATGTTTCCCCTGCAGAATTCTGAAGACCCCCCTGGGGCAAGTCTCTTCAACTGAACAGTGCTCTGGGGTCTAAGCCTCTGCCTGCCGGGCCATCGACCTGGAGAGCTATTCTAATGAGCCACTTACAGTGACCCCCCTCACCCAGGTTTGCCCAGGACTTTCCGAGTTGGTCCCATGCAAATGACGATGAGTCATTTGCCCTAAGCACCACCCTCCTCCACACTGGCCTTACTCAGTTTGGCCATATTGCCCAGTGAGCTCTGTATACCTGGTGCCTCAGCAAGTTTGGCTTCAGGCTCAGGACTGTGCTTTTTTTTTTTCTTTTTTGTATCGTAGGTGTTTATTTTTTAATATATTTTTATTTTGTTTAAAATTAATTAACATCTAGTGTATTATTAGTTTCAGAGGTAGAGGTCAGCGATTCATCAGTTGTGTATAACACCCAGGGCTCATTATATCCCATGCCCTCCTTAAAATGCCCATCACCCAGAGACCCCATCCCCCACCACACCTTGCTCCCCTCCAACAACCCTCAGTTTGTTTCCTATAAGTAAGAGTCTCCTATGGTTTGTCTCCCTTTCTGATCTCACCTTGTTTGATTTTTGTCCTCCCTTCCCTAAGCTCCTGTTTGTTTCTTAAATTCCACATATGAGTGAGATCATATGGTAATTGTCTTTCTCTGATTGACTTATTTCGCTTAGCCTAATACCTTCTAGTTCCATCCATGTCATCACAAATGGCAAGATTTCATTTTTTGATGGCTGAGTAATATTCCATTGTGTGTGTGTGTGTGTGTGTGTGTGTGTGTGTGTGTGTGTGTGTATACATACTACATCTTCATATCTTCTTTATCCATTCATCATGTTGATGGACATCTAGGCTCTTTCCATAGTTTGGCTATTGTGGACATCGCTGCTATAAACATTGGGGTGCACGTGCCCCTTCGGTTCACTACATTTGTATCTTTGAGTAAATCCCTACTAGTACAATTGCTGGGTCATAGGGTAGCTCTATTTTTAACTTTTTGAGGAACCTCCCTATTGTCTCCACATCCTAGCCTCAGCAATCAGACAGCAAAAAGAAATAAAAGGCATCCAAATAGGCAAAGAAGAAGTCAAACTCTCGCTCTTCACAGATGACGTGATATTCTATGCGGAAAACCCAAAAGACTCCATCCCAAAGTTGCTAGAACTCACACAGGAATTCAGCAAAGCGATAGGATACAAAATCAATGCACAGAAATCAGTTGCATTTCTATACACTAACAATGAGATGGAAGAAAGAGAAATTAAGGAATCGATCCCATTTACAATTGAACCAAGGACGGTGCCTTTTTATCAAGCCCCCCTACCAGGGATTCTTATCTCCAGGCACCTGGACAAACACCGACTTACAAGAGCCTCTAGTAAGACACTGAATAAACACGGCCATTTACTGAGCAATCCCTAATGTCCCAGCACTGGGCTGAGTGCTACAATGCCCAGCACAACCCTACAAGGCAGATGTGGGGAAACTGAGGCTCAGAGAAGTTAAGGGACCTACCCAAGGTCACAGAGAGCTAGGAAGTGGAGTTCAAGCCCAAGGCTTTCTCATCCTGGAGCCCAGGTGGCAAACTCTTTCTGTAAAAGGCCAAATAGTTAATATTTCTTAACTTCGTAGGGCCATCAGAGCTTTGTCCCAACTACTCTCTCCTTGGTTATAGCCTGAACGTATCCATAGACAATACGTAATAGAATGGACATAACTGTGTTCCAATAAAACTTTATTTACAAAAATGGGCAGCAGGTGGGATTTGGCCCATGGTTTGCTGCTCCCTGGAGGAAAGCTTGTCCGCACACCATCACCCCCACCAACAAGAGCAAGAGCGCAAAGGTAATTCCAGGTTGTCTCACATACCTGCCCACCATTTCCACAGCTGCCAGCCCCTGCTTTCTCCCCCCGGACCTGAAGGTTTCCTTCTTTGAGGGGTGTGGACCCTGCTCCCTGGGAGCAGACATGCAAATTTGAATGTCCCCCATTTCTACCCTGGGCCACAGCAGTTGAGACATGGCAATACAGGCCATGTGACATCCAAAGCGCTGGGGGTCACCATGACCGTCGGGCCCCCGCGGCAGCAGGGGGGGGTGGGGCGTGGTCAGGCATAGGGAGTTGCCATCAGCCTGCTGTGTTGGGGAGCTGCCGAAGGGAGCATCGGGTCCTCAGGTCCTGGGCCCAGAGCTGGGGAGGGTCCCCTCTCTCCTGCCTTCGTCTACAAGACACCCTGTGGCCTGCACCATGTGCACCATCGCCAACCAGGTTCTGCTGTCTCTCAGGCAGGCTCAGCAGACAATGTCTCAGCAGACATTCGTCATGCCTGCCGCCCACCCCACCTGCCCCCTCCTCTCCTCGCCCCTCCGAAGGGGCCTTGCAGGAAGCCCAGAGGACACATGGCTGAGTGGAGATTAGAAGCTGGGCCCAGGTGGGGCCCATGTGGATCCGCACTGTGTGCGAGGGAGGTGTGTCTGGTGCTCCGGCTGTGTGTCCAGATGTGTGACCACGTGTGCTTTGAAATCACTGGGTTCTGACTCCTGACCCTGGGGCATCCAGTCTTGAAGATTCCCAGCTCATTCACAAAGACTGGAGGAGAGCATTGTTTTGGCCATAGCCCTTCCGGGCACCCCATTTCCTCCCCCAAACACCCCAGGAGTAGCGATGGCATTTGTGGCCCCAGGCAATGGCCTCCCTCAATCTCCGCCCTTTGCGGTGACTTTATAGCAAGTCCCACGGTGAGGGGAGCCTATTTCATCTCCCCTTGAGGCCAGACTGGCCTGGGGCTCTCGCTCTGGCCAATGGAATGTGATGGAAGCTACTTAGTGCCAGTCCAGGCCTAGGCCTCGGGAGGCCTGGCAGCTCCCGCTTGCTCTGAAGGAACTCAGACCAGCTCGTGGCCAGCTGACCCCTGAGTACATGAAGACCCAGCCCAGAGGGCCAGAGCTGCCCACCCAGCTGCCCTCGGAAAACATCACTGGCTGGGGGCTTACACCTCGGGAATTCATGTTCCCCCAGCTGTGGGGGCTGGGAGTCTGAGACCGAGGTGCCATTAAGATGGGTATCTGGGGAGGCCTCCCTCATTGGCTTGCAGACACCCACCGTCTCACTCTGTCCCCACGTGACCTTTCCTCTGTGTGTGTGGACAGGAGGAAGAGACAGAGAGACAGAGACCTCTAGTGTCTCTTCCTTTTCTCGAAAGGACACCAGTCCCATTGGTTGAGTCCCAGCCCTAAGACCTCATGGGATCTTAATGTCCTATCTCACTGCGGGGATTGGTGGGGAGGCTTCAGCAAGTGAATTTGGGGAGCAGGCGCCATAGTTCAGTCCATACGAGGAGCAAACCACTGCACCAGACCCCTCTACAGCCACGGCACGGGCCACAAGGAGGAATGATGTCTTCTGCTCTACAAGTTAAGGGAGCAAGAGGGCCCAAGAGCTGCGCTCCAAGCCCCATGCAGGTAAAGAGCATAATGACAGGGACCTCCAGCCCCGTGTGCTCACAGAGGCCATGCCAGCCCCCAATGTACAACTGCCCTCTTCTGGTTCTCCGCGGGCAGTGACCTCCTGGGGGACAGGGGTTGTGTCCCCCCCATCCCCGCCATCCCCACATGCTGGTGCCTAAGGATGAAGGAAGGGGAAGCTTTGACTCCAGAACATCCGTCCTTCCCTGGGGCACGTTCTACGGGTTCCATACTTAAGCCCCCATCACCACAGTGGTAATCCACTTGCCAATTCGCCCTTGACCGAAGCCTTTTCTTTTCCTGTCTTGCTGCCCACTCCTCTGCTGGTGTTTCCTGGGATCGGCTACCACATAAACTGCCGGCATTGGGTTCCTTATCTCTGGGTCAGTTTCTGGGGAACCTATGCTAAGACTGAGAGACCTTCCTCCCTCTCTGGAAAGGATACTTTCTCCTCTGATAGACTGGCAGGAGCTGGTCCGGACCCCAATCAAGTGCAGAAGCAGGGATAGTGAGCACAAACGCATCATCAACAAGCTCCAGACGGATTGACCTCTGCCTGCTGTCTTGACCGAGACCCCAGACCCCCAGGTTGGGGAGCACCTCAGCTTCAACCTGGGCCATTTCTCACATCGGGATATCCCCCCAGGGGGTCCCAGAGCGTGGCCAAGAACAAGCTTGACCCAACTGCTCGTGCCAGAAGCCTCGCTTCTTAAGACTTTCCTTTGCGTGGGGAGCTGCCTGCTTATGGGGCCATAAATGGTACCACATCCGGCGGGCGCCTCTTTTGAGCCACCAGGTCCTGCCAGACCATGGGGCCTGGAGTTTCTCTTCTCGAGGGAGAAAGGAAAGTTGGAAGGTTCACTTGCTCTTCGGCTCCCCTGGGGCCCTCCAGGGCCTCCCTGACCATCACCCAATAAATGAAGACCTTTCTACCTCAGAAAACCCCTCCAATTCTTCCAAATGTTCACAACGTGCTGCCCCTGCGCCCACCCTGCTGGGCCAGGCCCTCAGCAGAGTCTGCTCCTGGGAACATCTCCCTTCTGTGGCGCCTGGATTTTCCCAGCCCTGCTGGGACAGCCAGTAGGGCTCCTCTAACTCAGTTTCTCAGCCCATGTCCCTTTGTAACATCATAAATTTTTTTTAAAAGGCAGGGGGTGGAATAAGAGGGGGGGAAAAAACGAGCAACTATAAACAAAACATAAAAGTTGTTTAATGGACGGCATAATGAGGCCGCCAGGAAACAGCCTGGCATTGATTTCCCTTGACATTTCACCTATTAAATTATGAGCTTCTTGAGGAAGAGCTCAGATTTTTTTCTTCTTCTTCAGTCAATTAAGATTCTTTAATGAAGAACAAAGCTGCTATTGTCTGAGCCCTAGGTGGACCCAAGTTCATTGACAGGCAAATGGTGGGGCTTGGGGTGGGGTGGGGCTAGAGGTAAGGATGCCTCCTGATTTGGGGGACCTGGTGGTGGAGTCCAGGCCAGGACCCCACCTCATACGCCTCTCTCCAAGAGTCTGGTACTGCCTGGTTCTGTCTCTAGAGTCCAGGAATTGCAGGGGATCCTCTCAGGTGGGGTTCCTTGAGAACATGGAAATATCTAGAACAATCCAACTGCTTTGGGGAAAGTCTACTCTGGTAGGCCCAAGGGTCTTGAACTATAATTCACAAATTCCGATACTAACCTGGTCAAGGGGGCAGAGGACCCCCATTTAATAGAGGAGAAACTTCTAGGTTTCTAAGAGGTCAAGTCACTAGCCTCAGGCCAGACATTGTGTTTAAGAGGCAAAGTCACTCACCTTGCTCAGAATGATTCCAAAGCCCACCTTCTCTCTGCCAGATGTGCTGCCCACATCAGTCCTAGGGAACAGAGCATGCAGGGAAATGTGAGCAGCCCATGCTCCAGTGCAATGCCCAATGGAGGAGGCAGCCACAGCCTCCCTGTGTTAATTGTCCCCATTGGTAGGGCCTGAACCCACCTCCTTTCCTCCCTAATACCCCCCCTTCCCTCCCTCTTTCATTCCCCTTATAAATCTGTTCTCAGCTCCTTCATTCACAAAGAGGTGTCAACAGTTATGAACTGTGTAAAGTTGAATCCCTCTCAGGAATATTTATGTCTTGAAAAGAATGAAAGTCTAAAACTTAAGGCACACAGCCATGCTAAGGCAGTTCAAGTTTGGGGTAGCCTGCATGGGGATAAATTCAGGGCTTTTTTGGCTGCTCAGAAAACCCACACCGACCCCCTCTGAGGGTCAGTCTCCAAGTATGGGCCAAGGACAGTTATGGATCCCAGAGCAGATGGCTTGCTTATATTAGGCCTCCTGAGCCATTGTTGTCCACGTGTCTCTTGGCATGACTTTGACACATGACTCACCACCGGGGCTGGGAGTCCACACGTTCAAGCCCTCCCATGGACCTGTTTTTCACCCCTCCCCATAAATAGCCTCAAGGGTAGGTACAGCGGGCCTTTCAAACCTTTTACCCACCCAAATACCAAAAGACGGTGCCTTCCTACAAATACAGGGACCAAGGTTTTGCCACTTCTCCTTTAAAAGGATCTCACCTGGATTAAAAGCCTCCAAAAAAGTAAAAGCTGGCACGTTTGGAGAGCTAGCTACCTGTCAGCCCCAGGGCCCAGCCCTCTACTTGCTTCATAACATTGATAAGGTTGTCGCTATTTGTTCTTGACTTATAAACGAGGAAACTGAGTCACAGAGCAGTAAAAGAACTGGTGCGAGGTCACACAGAGCTGAGATTCATCCCAGTTCTGCACTGGCTGTACCCCCCAGACCTCTCCAGAAGCAGCAAGAAGGCAGGCTTGCACCGGGGGGCTAGGGGGAGGAGGGCAGCCCGGGCTTAGCGGAGTCTGCCCCACACGTCCCAAATACAAAGCTTCAGCCCGAAGAAAGTGGACGCCCCACTGCAGGGACCTGCTGTTCTCAGAGGCCCAGTTCTATTCCCTCTTGTGTGGACAGCACCCCAGTTTTCCGTCAAGGAACTCCTCAGCTTTCAATCCACGTGCAGTAAGCAGAACAATCGTCATTGCCTCTGGTGTGGGCACATGACCCAGGCCTGGCCAATCAGGAGACTTCATCTTCCCAGGCCACGGTGATTGGTTCAGGGAAGGGCACGTGACCCAGTTGGGGCCAATGAGAGTCAGGCCTGAAACTTTTGCTGGAAATATGAGAAGGAGGCATGTTTTTTTCCCCATTGGGTTTGCTAAGCTGTGGGAAGGAGAGCCTGGAGCTGCTGGTGGCCACCTTCCTACCATCTGGGAATGAAGTAAGTCAGAAGAAAGTGGAGCCAAGAGATAGAGAGACAAATTCCTGTTGGTTTAACCAAGGCCTCAAATAGGCTGCAGCCCTGGGATCAGGCTCATGGACCAAAATCAATGAGATCCTCAGACTTACATGCCCCTCACCTAAAGTTCCCAGATAAAATATAGAAAATTTGAGTTTAGAGGTAAAGATGCCTCCTGATTATTTATTTCAGACAAATAAATAACTTTTAGAATAAGAATATCCCAGATAATGTCTGAGACATACTTAGGCTAAAAAAAAATTGTTTGTTAATTATCTGAAATTCAGATGTAATGGGGCTTCCTGTATTTTTATTTGCTGGATCTCACAAATCTTCCCTGACCTCATAGGTAAAATAGTCCACTGTGGAAGCTCCACACGGTCCACATCCTGCCAAGTCCACCCCAAGCGCCAGGGCATATCTGTGACCTCTGTCCCCCAACCCCATGCAAAGTCAGGCTTTGCTGAGCAAAGTATCCCCCTTTACAGATGAGAAAACTGAGGGTCAGAGAGGTTAGATACATCTCACAATTACAAGTAAGCAGCAGAGTCCAAATACAGAGTGAGTAGCAGAATTCCGTCACTGATGTTGAGCCCAGCAATCTGCCCATTGCATCATGGCTGCCTGAGATCTTGGTCAAGACCTTGACCACTTTCACCCTAACCATTTTACTCATCATCCACAGACACCTTAACCCAAGAGGAGGCTCCCAAAGTCTGCTACAGGCCAGTGGCATGATGGGATGAGCGCTCTACCATGAGTTGACCGCTAGATTGCATCAGACTTTGCTTTTCTTTTTTTTTAAAGATTTTATTTATTTATTCATGAGAGACAGACAGAGAGGCTGAGGCAGAGGGGGAAGCAGGCTCCCCACTGAGCAGGGAGCCCAATTCGAGACTCAATCCCAGGACCCTGGGATCATGACCTGAGCTAAAGGCAGATGCTTAACCATCTGAGCTGCCCAACCACCTCCAGACTTTGCTTTTTAACACTAGAGTGACACCAGGCCAATCATTCCTGGATAGGCAGCTCTTATTAATCTCCTGGGGCCCTCCGTCTATTATTCCACAGCACATTAGGGATGATCTTAGTGCCCTGACACTCCCTAGATGACAGAGATGGGCACAGGATCCACACTTAACAGACGACAGAACCCCGCCCTCTACTCCACAGTGATTGGTCTAAGAATTGGGGCTACACAGGGCAAATCAGTATCCTTTAGTGATATTTGGCATATGGATGCTAGAAGAAATCCATATAGGGTATCCCCTTAGGTCCCAAGCTGTCAGCACTGTGCATGCCTCGGGCTTCCAAAAGGTTTCTTTTTCACCACAGGGAGAAAGCCTGCGTGAGAATGAAGCCACACAGAGGAAAGCAGGGTCAAGAGGTGGAAGGGAGATAGATATAGAGCCCTTAGATCCAGCCATGCCTGAAGCCAATGATCCTTGGAATTCCTGGTTACAGGTAAACAGGACAGTGGCTATCTGGGGTTCTGAAGGTAAGCAGGGCAGTGAGCTTCTGAAATCCAGACCTTGGGAAGTCCAAGCCAAAGACAAGAAATTTCAGGACCTGGCTGCTTTCAGGGAAATGTTCTTTTGTTATAATTTTTTTTTTTTTATAAAACTATCTTCTTTATTTTGCATACTTTAATTTCAGAACAAAACAAACAAACAAAACCCACAATACACATAAAACCCCTTGTCAAATATGGGAAGGGAGAGGGCTTGAGGCCCTTATATCCCGCCTCAGACAAAGACAAGAGGAAAACCCCACTAGACATCAGCAGAGGGAATGAGCTGAACCGGGGCCACTCAGGGTTGCAGGGGGGACATGGGGACACCATACAGAGGGCCCAGGTTCTGCAGGTAGAAACTAATCTACTTCACCCATGCCAGAGGCACCCTCCCCACCCTCGAGGGGGCGGATCTCATCAGATCAGGACCTGCCCAGTTTCCTCCGCTGTCACTTCATCTCTGTCTGTGCCCTGCGGCAAATGTGGTCGGATTGTCTGCACATCCTCGGGTGAGAAGCCAGAAGAGAGCAGCATCCTTTCAAACAGCGGCACCAACGGGTCCTTGACAACCTTGTCATTCTCGTCCACCTCCGCCTTCTGCCGAGGCCTCTCCACCACGGGGCGGTCAGGATTGATGTCCCGGTGCTCTGTGGCCATCGTACAGCCCACTGTCGAGTTTTCTCAAAGTGTCTGGCCTTCCATGACCATGGTGGCCATCCAGCCATCGGAGCTCGTCACAATGCAGCAGGGTCAGGACACCAGCCTGTGGGACACCGTCACCTCCTCAGCCTTCTCCGAGAGTGGAAATGTTTTTCGAGCTAGAACTATGCAATCATAGTTTTCAAGATACCAACGTATTTGTTTTTTACTTCTCCAACTAGGAATTTTGTCCAAAGATGGGGTTTATTGATTGTTTCAGTTCGGCTGTGCTAGAGAGAGCAGGGAGATATTTTGAAAGTCAATTATTGAGGTAGAACCCCTGGATCTGGGGGTGGGGGGGTCTCCCCTCCATCTCATAGGAGAAAGCTAGCCCAGGAAGAAAGAGGTGCAATCCCTTGGGCCTGCTCGCTGCAAGCCACGGGGGAACAGACTGTGGGAGAGAAATCCCTGTGACAAAGCTCTGTCCCTTAAGCTTCTTTCAAAACCTTCTGTCAGAAGGAGTAGATCCCGGTTATGTTCACAGTTTGAATTCAGATAGAGCAACCCCCTTCTCCCTTAGGTAGGCAAGTCTGATCTTCAGCTATAATGAAGGGGTCAACTCAAGCCTCAGAGTTGGTCATGGGATTACTTTTTTCAGATACCAAGAACTTTCCTCTGGGGTCCTTTGGGTCAGTGTTTCCCGGGGTGTGGCCGGAGGCAACTTGTAGCACAGCCCTCCTCCGCCCCCCGGGAGGCTTTAATTTTGAGGCCGATTCCTGGGCCCTACCTCAAACCCACTGAATCAGAATCTTTCAGGATAAGACCCAGGAATCTGCATCCTAATCAGCGCCCCCAGCCCAGCCCCCAACAATCACTTAAGTGATTCTTCGAATATTTTGAGAGCTGCTAACAAAGTCAGGATCAGCCACCTCCCTGCCCACCTTCCCCCACCACCCGGGTCTACACCTTGGCTGAGGTGAATGTGGAGGATGAAAGTAACACTTGGAGTGACCACGTGAGAAGGCAATGCCTGGGACCATGAGCCGTCAATCCATCAGGCCGGAAATCAACCAAGTTTGCCCCATAGCACAGTTTCAAGATCCCAATGGAGAGTGGGCTTGATTGGAAAGATCCAGGAATCTGGAACCCGCTCCTCTTGGGCAGGGTCTGAGTACATCGTTTAATTGCAAGCATCCTGGGTTGATGTGATGATTCTTAATGATTCCTGGTCTCCTCTGTCCCATTGCTCTGCCATCCCAATCCGGCAGCTCTTGTCCTCATGGTCAAGACTTGTTCACCACCAGCAAGCCCACGTTCCACCCAGTGAAGGGAAGGACTGTCCCTTCTTTTCAAAATCATGGCCCATGGTTGTACACATCCTTTCTACTTATGGCCCCCTTCCTCCTTCCTGACAGTACCTCCTTTTACTACGGGAATATCTAGCCCTTCCTCCTACCACCCAAAGAAGTACGGCCCCATCTCCAGTTCCAAGGATGTCTCCTCACTAGTCTAAGCCAAGCACTGTAGTTCTCCATTCCCCTGTCGGGATGGGGTCACACATGGGCCTGTGTCTCTGGCCAAAAAGATTGAAGAAAAACCCAATGGGGACTCCCAGGGATGATTTCTCCAAAGATTTACAAAACAGTGACAAAAAGGGAAGAGACACCCCCTTATTCACTGGCCAGTGTCATGTCTGCCTCGGGTGCCTGGAATCACCATAGTCATTTTCAAGCTCTACGTGACCTCAGGGCATTTGCACAGACAGTTCCCTCTGCCAGGGACGCTTCTCCCAGATCTCACCGAGGTCATTCCTCCACTTCATCCAGGTCTCTGCTCAAAAGTCAGCTCCTTAGAAAGGCTTCCCGAAATTCTCTCCCCTCTATGACCCTATTCTGCTGTTTGTTTTCTTAATATCTCTTACTTGATATCATGTTATTTATATTATATAAATACATTTATAGAAATATTTATATTTATACACACACAATGTACACATATAATATACACACACTGTGTTGGATATATAATACATATATACTACATATATAGTTATATTTAATATGTATATGCATGTTATTCAAATACATTACACATATATACGTACACTATATAATACACACATTGCATGTGTGTGTGTGTGCGTGTGTGTTTATCATCAGTCTTTCACACAGGAACATAAGCTCCAAGAAGGCAAGGACTCTGTTTCTTCCCCCACCATAACCCCAGGCCCTGGGAGAGCGCCTAGCTTATAGACAGTGCCCGGTAATATCTCATGGACGGAGGGGGTGGGGAAGGGAGGAAGGAAAGAAGGTGATCAGTTTTCTGGATGATGTCGTTAAGCCTCTAAATTAACCAGTCGTTGGTACTTCTGTTGCTGGCAATCATAAATATTTCTCTTTTTTTTAAGATCCTATTTTTAAGTAATCTTTACACCAACGTGGGCCTCAAACCTGCAATCCAGAGATTAAGAGTTGCATGCTCTATCAACAGAGCCAGCCAAGCACCCCAATATTTCTTATTAAGTAAGTTTAAGCTGGTCAGTTTGGGGCTTTCAGATACTGGCAGCTGAAGGCTCCCTATTTCACGTATCTTTTCAGTTCCCTCGGTCTTGGATGCCCTTCCCTGATGAGTCTCGCTGTTGGCCTCCTCCCCTTCCAGGCTCAGCCACCATTCTGTGTCCTTTCCAGAGAGCTACAGTGAGGAGATTCAAAGCAGGGGGTTCCAAGCACCGTCAGGGTCCTACCCCGGTGCAGCCACACACTGCACCAGCTCGCAAGCTTCTGCCGGTTACTTGGTTCTCCAAGCTTTGGTCCCCTCAACGGCGAGATGCAGTGGCAGTAATGACGGCCCCCACCCCGTGGACTTACTGTAAGCATTCAGTGAGGTCATGGGACACTTGAGAGTCACGTGGATTTGGGGCAAAGACCCCCTCCTGACCATTTTCCAGCAGCTCTGCGTGGATTTCCCATCTGTGCCTCACACTTCACATCTGTCAAAGGAGGACAAGAGTGGGGCTGATGTAAATGAATTAAATGGGGCAATGTGTACCAACTGCTCGGCACATAATAGGTGCTAAGTGAAAGGTTATTAGGTATGCCTAGGTGCATCCATAAACATGCCCTTTGGAGGATAAAGAGACCGCAAAACCCAACGCCTGCCCTCAAGAGGCCACCGAGGATGGGGCTGAAGAGGTAGGCAGGGTCAGCTCTCGTGGGCTGTGCCCAGAATGCTCCCAAGGAGACCTGGAGGGGTCATTTCTGACCCTCCCCCGGAGAGGCCTGCCTCCTGCACTCCAGGGAAGGAGTTTGCACCCGGAGAGCATCTTACCCGGGTGGGGGGCCCAGGAACCCCACTTATCACTGACCTTATGAAATTCCAGTCTCAGGTCAGTCCCCTCCACCACGCACAGGAAGTAGCAGAGGCCACTGGCTCATCCCTCGCCCCGCTGGTTTTAAACTGAAGGCATTAGGTTCGCTAATCGCCTGTAATCACCTTGTTTGAATTAGCATGGCAAGTGCTTCCGACTAACGGGTCTGTTATTCCAAATAACCTTCAGTGGTTTTAATTACGTCCCCTGGAATGCTTGGCCTCCCGGCCCCCAGCTTTATTAGGGAAAGGTCCTGTAAACCCAGGATGGGGCGTGATTCCTGACCTCCCCTGCTCAGACCCATAATAAAGAGAAGCAGGAGAAGGTATTTCACCAGTCCAGATGCATAGTGCTCCCTTAGCTCTATTTTTAAACCCAACACAGGATGGAGGAGACCCCAACGCCTGTCCCCTGCCCCACTCTTGGATTCCATCTGCTTCCAGCGACCCACAGAGCTGTGGCCCAGAGACCAGCAGCATTCATTTCCATTTGGTTCTGGAACACGCCCTCTCCTTCTTCCCATCCATAATGGCTTTTCTTGCTCTGGTTTAGGCCAAGCCTGGACAGTCGTTACTAACATCACCTCCACTTACAGGGGAGGAGCACAGAAAAGTCATGACTAGCTCAAGGGCACAGAGTAGAGCGGCATTTCTCCAACTTGGGTGGGCACCCCAACACCTGAGGATCTTGTTAAAATGTGGCTCTTGCTTCCGCGGGTCCGGATGGCAGGCACTCATTGCCAACCAGCCGGGTCCCCGGCCTGAGGAGCACGCTTCGAGAAACAAGCTGTGGTCGGGGTGGCTGAAGAGAAGGAAGCGGACACGGTGACCCCACTCTGGGCCAGGCACCATGCTAGGCTCGTGACTGTCCTCACTGCCCTTTTGTGCCCTGGTCCACGCCACGTGTCCTCCGGACAGAGGACCGTGTATTCCCACTCCTTCTCCCGAGGGAGTGGAAGATCCGAGGGCCGCGGGGCGGTTTACCAGACTTCCTCCGGTCTCGGGGCTCAGTTGGGGTACGGGAAACACAGCAGTGAGCAGAACAGAGGCCGTGCCTGCCCCCATGGGGCTTACCGTCTGGGAAAGTCGGGCAGAACTGAAGTTCATGTCTGAGCCCTGGGCCTCTGGCCTCACAGGCCTTATCCAGTGACATGAGTGTTGGGGTCCTTATAACTGAAGAGACTGCAGCTCAGAGAGGGTGAGCCACTCACGCGGGATCACACAGCTGCTCGTCAAAGGGCAGAGACAGAGTCTGAAGCCAGGGCTCTGAACCACAGCCTCTCCCCTCGGTGTAGCCCTCAGAGCCAGGCTGGGGAGGGAAGGATTCCAAAGTCTTCAGGGTGGAGTTGGCCACAAAGGGATGGTTTTATTTAATGGCATGGGAGTGGGGGACATTTTCCCTGTCCCCACCCTGACACCACAGTGAACCTTGAACTGCTAAATTGAGTGAGATGGGGCAGGGCAAAAGGTGAAGGGAACTTGCTCTTAGCCCACGGGGCTGGGGAAATGAACTAATTAGGACCTTTCAGCGGTGGGCGGCCCCAGCTGGTTCTGGGTGGACACAGTCCCCCCCTGCCCTGAGTTCAGAGGGTCAGCCCTGCCCGAGGAGCAGGATGGTCCTGTCCCTGCTGATCTGCTCCCCGGGGCCCTCAGGTGCTGCAGCCAAGGGAGGAGGCTGGACCCGCACACCTCCGTGGACCGAGGCTCGTTTCCATCCTTCGCTTTGCAGCTATGTAGTCACTTTGGGGCTGGTGATTCCCTCCAACTCCCTGGTTTTATTTTGACCTTGCCCGTGAATCCACTGACCTGGGCAGAAAGCTCCAAGATAGCCAGGACACCGGAACGAGTCTGCCCAATTCACCACTGACTCCCCGGCACCACACTGGGTGCTCAACAAATATTTTCTTTGTTTTGAATGAATTAAGAAAGAAATGAGCTGTGTAAATCACAAGGGTGTGTGCTAACATTTTCTGGGCAGTGTGGGTGTGACTTGGTCTGGTTTCGCTTTGACAAGATTCATTCAATCAGCACTTACCGGTCACTGTCTCTGTCCCGGGCCCTGGGAAGTCAAAACTTCAGCGAGTCCCTGGGGAGCCACAGTCCAAAGAATAATACATCACCGGTGCTCTTCTCAGTTCTCTAAGTCTGTAATCGTCAAGAAAGGCCTCTCAGAGGATGTGGCGTTGGGGCATGTCCCTCGAAGGAGGACGGGACAGATCAGCTGGAGATATGGGGTGGCCATCGAATGCCAAGTCTTCAGCAGGAGCAAAGGCACAGGGATCTTGTAGGTTTCTATCAGGAGACCATCCCTGGTCTCCTTCTATCAGGAGGGCCATCCCTGCATGGCCCAAACCATGGAATGGACCTCAAGCCCCCACCCAGTCGCCTCTGTGGATGGTCCTCGGGTCCTTTCCTCCCAGGGAAACAGGGAAGGGGCTGATTTAATGCAGAAAAGAGACCTAAGGGGGATGGAAGCTAACGTTTATTAAGTACCTAGGTGGGCCCTGGTCGGTAGTGGGAGCGAAAACAGACCAGGTCTGGGCTCTCTGGCAGCTTCTGGTGGGGAAAAGCGGTGTCAACCACTCACACAACACACAGTAGGTACAGACAGGGGTGGTGGCTGCGAAGGGGAAGTACAGAGCGCGTCATAGAGGAAGCCCACCCAGGGGTCAGTGTCACGGGTGGCACAGCCATGGAATAGCTAGAATCCCTGATGTTTGAGCTTCTAGACTTACTTCTGGGCCAAGGGCTCGACATAGCGCCTGGCCCATCGAAGTTCAACAAATGGTAGCAAGTGCAATGTTCCTGAGACCTCACTTCATCTAGCCCATAACCGTGCAAGGAAGGCACCATGATGATCCCCATTCTACAGATGAGGAAACTGAGGGTCACAGGGCGCACTGCAAGTGCGGGATGGAGCTGGTGGGTAAACTGAGGCAGGTGCGCCCAGCTCTCTTCCCCAGCACGTTCCCCCGTTTCCCCAAACCGAATCTGGGAAGAAGGGCATGGGAAACCACGGTCCCTCAGTCTCATTCATGGAGAACTGAAGAGATTTAGCAACAAATCCAAGTCTTCAAACCAGGCGATGCATAGGTCAAGTTCATGGTGGCTGCCGGACAGAACTCAGCATCGTAGCGCTTAGCACTGGAAGGGGCCTTACAGAGAAAGTGGCTCAATAATTATTCTTTTCGTCTCTTAGAAGTATTTTTTTTAAGGGAGTGGCCATTAAAGGGACCGAGAAAAACAGTAGGTTAATGTAAAAAACCCAAAAAAACCCCACAAAAAACCCACCCACCCAGGGTTGATAGTTGTTTTAATTATCACTGCCTTCATTTGCAAACTCTGTACTAAAGAGCTGGGGCTACAGTCACGGAAAAGTCTCAGTCTTCAAGAAAGTCAGACCCCCTAACTAAAGGGACAAGACAGAAATGTCTAGGTGTCTGGAAACTTAAATAATGCAAGCAAGAAGGGACAGTTTGATCATTAAGAAAAAGTCACGCCATTAATTATAAAGGGAATGGCTCAGGCTGAGCCCTGAGGCTGGAATTATCACCAATAAGCAATGGGTAGAGAAAGGATTCCCATGGAAGGAAGGACGTCACTAGGTTTGGAAGGACGGGGAAATTTGGGCTGGGGGCTGGGCGTGAGGGGCCGTCCTATCAGTTTCTATCATCCTTGAAACAAACCCCTTTGGCGTGTATAGCAAGAAAATCGGTCCTCCTAAGAATAAGGTGTTTTTTTATTAAGGAAAAAAATCCCACTTGGGGGTCCGTGAACAGGAGAGCAGAGAAGGACAGGAAGACAATGCCCTTTGCCTTCCTCATCCATCCAGAAACTGACATGTCTGGAGGAAGTGGCCTCCACCAGCAGGAAAGATGAACAGTCCCTTGGCTGACCATGGAAAGATTTTTTTCTCCTAATGTTCTCCAGAAGGCCTGGTCTCACAGAGGAGAAATGCCTGAGCTTGCCCAAAAAAGTAAAAAGTGGGAGTTTTCCATTTAGAACAACTTGAAAAACCTACAACTTGGAGAGCAGCGTGGACCCCTCCTGGGACTACTTGATTGTGCCTTATCACGAAACACTTACTCAGCTCATCCTCTGGCCGCGGCTGGAGCCCTCCGGCCTCTGTGAGCCCCCGATGTCTAGGTCGCCAGGGCTGGGGGCTTGCTTTGCCTCCTCCCGGGCCTTGAGGTCTCCCCTCCACTCCCCACAATCAGGTGAGAAGCACACCAGGTGGAAAGACACCCCCGCCTGCCTGGCTCCCCAGCTCCCACCCCCAGCAGGCACGGTGGCCTGGGACCGTGGGCTGGGCAAAGGAGAGCTGGCCGCTGGCCCTGCCTGTCCTATCCCTCCAGCGAGCAGCCCCAACAAGGCAGCGAGCGAGGGACAGAGCCGCGTTTGAGGCAAAAACCCTCGCGTATCAGTTTTGATTTCAACTGGAATCGCCTCCCTGGGCTGGATTTCAAAAGACAGCGTTACTAATGAGAAACACACAAGTTCTTGAAATGAAGTTAACTTCTTTAAAAAAAAAAAAAAAAAAAAAAAGCCTTTTCTTTGGCTCTGTTGATATATATTAGAACCACATTGTCTAAGACAAAAAAAAAAAAAAAAAAAAAAAGCCGTTCTGCTTCTGAACAGAAATACGGGAGTCCGGTACTTTAGAAGACGCCGAGAGGCTAGTGTCCCAACACATCGTATCTCTCTGGACTTGGAGGGTTGTTCGCGGTTTTGTTTTTATTTTCTTAGGGTGCTAGGGATTTACAACTTCAATTTAAAACAGAAAAGAAGGAGGGATGATACAGAGCATCTGAAGTGGGAGAAAATGAATGCAAATGGACAGTTAGGCTTTTTTTTTAAGCAGTACTTGGCGATCTTCGAGAGAAGCATAGGGTCAAGGACAGATGTGGGTGCATCGCCTATCCTATCCCTTTCCGTTTCCCGGGCCCGTGTGCTCTGGGCGAGTCACCTCACCGTACTTATTCTGAATATTCTGGAGGCTGCCCCCTCTCAGAACCTGTGAGCCAGATCTTATTTATCCACTTCCTGCTCCATCCACACTGGCCCTTCTCCAGAAAAGCACTGTGGACTCCTGGGAGGCCCTCCAGCCAAGGTCAGGACCCCCACTCCGGTCTTCACGCTGGTAGGGCCCCTCCTGTTCTGGGACCCTCGGTTCACCCACCTGGGCCCAAAAGGAGTTGGATGAGACGACCCCCGAGTCTCTTGCAGAGACACGATGGTTCACCAGTCTGAGAGGAGCAAAGATGCCATCTGGCCTGTAAAGACTTTCAGATGCTCAACAGGGAGACTTCCAGAGGCCAGGCAGCCCCATGGGACCAGCGCACAGCCTTGAGCTTCTCGTCCAACTTTCTCAAGCAGCTGGGCCCTTATGAACGCCAATGGGCTCGAGCAAGGGATGGAGTGGTCCCCACCCTCGCAGGGCTCCCAGGGGTGAAAGGTGCACCTGTCTGCAGAGCCAAGCAGAGCCTCACTCCCAAGGAAAACCGTTTCTCAAGGCAATGAAGTGGGCTCCGTGTGATCCTAAAACACACTGCGGGGGCCCCTTTTCCCGCTGGAGGGAGGACGGCCACTCATGATGAATCGGGCTTCGAGGTGGGAACGGGGGTCCCAGCATGATGCGGGGCCTATTCTTGGTTTCAAGTGGCTTTGATCTATTCCTTTGGTGTCCCCTGGGCCTTCGGAAGTTTCCCCAGCATCTAGAAAAAAGTGGGCAGAGGGCTCCCTACTCTGGGCTCTGAAATCCCATCTCAGCCCCGCCCCTCGCTCAGCCGGCTAGTGTCAGGTCCTCACCTTTCCAAACTTCAGTTCCCCAGCTGTGAAATGGGAAGGCCTCCCCGATGGGTCACATTCAAGGACAGGCTCTGGCTCTGCAAGCTGGTTTTCTCTCATGGGAGAGGCCCTTCTGTGGACACTTGGCAGACATGGTGCATTCTGTGCCAGTCCAGGCCATTCTAGAAATTATCTAGGGGCAGAGTTAGGAGTTGAGTTAGGGGTTGCCCCCAGAAACCCATCTCAGGCTTCCTGTCCTGGCAGGGTCTTCCATTTCTCAGGCTGGGCCCAGCCTGTGTCGTCGTCTGGGTCAGGCTGGAAGCTTCCTGAAACACCTCCGCCTCCCTGTGCCTACGTGTGGTCCAATGGCAGGCAGTAAGGTGGGCTGGAGTCTGCAAAGTCGGAGGAAGAGCACAGGCAGGACGAGCTGCATGCATCCAGATGTTCTGGTCCCCGGACCCCACAGCGGCCCCGTCCCAGGTGTCTGTCCAGGGTCTGGAGTCTCGGGAGGTTGGCCGCCCCAGGAGGGTCAGTCGGCCGGGCCTGCGCTAGCCTCCCCCTCAGCAGCTGTCCCAAGCCTGGCTCCTTCACATCTGAGGGACTTGTTTTCAGCCACAGCCAGACCCTGACCCAACCAGCCTCAAAACCTTTCAGTCACCTTGAACGAGGAATGTTTTTTTCATTAACGTCCTCCATCTCTGCTCCCCTCCCTAGGCCCCCAAAGAGGCCCCCAAGCTCGAGCTTCCTCTCCCCGTCTCTGCGACTTCATAATATCCCCAGGCAGCTGGAAGAGAGGAGGCAGTGATCTCAGCTGACAGCCATGCACTCGCCGGGCCCCCACCGCCCACCCCGACCCCTCAGCTGGCGAGCTGTCTGCCTTCCCTTCGCCCACAGCGGAGACAGCTCTGTGAATTTCCCCGGCGAGGTCTCCCGGGAGCTCCGACCCCAGAGCCCAACTCCGAGGCGGGAAAGGCCAGCGCTGTTCCATCGGCCAGGTGTGGTCTCAGACACTGCCCCGTGGAATCATCCCTGTCCCCATTTGACAGATGAGGAAACTAAGGGGTCCCGTTCTGACTCCTCTCCCAGAGGGCAGAGCTCTCTTGGTGGACACGGGGCTGGTCCTAGGCTCTCTGGGCAGCACCTAGAGGGGGTTAGTGGTTCTGACTATCTCTTGACGCCCGCCAAGCCCTCGCTGTGATGCACGTTCTCATCGCCAGCTGTCCCGAGCCTGTGCTGACCCAGTGCTCCCCCGCCTCTGCTCACCACCTCTGTCTTCCCCTCTCCTTCCTTCAGAAATGCTGACGTTGGTCAACAACAGAGACTCTGCTTTGGAGGGAACTGATAGGCGTGTGACCTACGGAGTGAGAAGGGGAGCACATTTTACTTAAAAAAAAAAAAAGATGGAGAAAGAGAGAAAGGGAGAGGGAGGGAGGGACGGAGGAAGAGGGGCGCCTGGGTGCTCAGTTGGTTAAGCATCTGCCTTCAGCTCAGGTCATGATCTAAGGGTCCTGGGTTGGAGCCGTGCGTGGGGCTCCCTGTTTGTGCTCCCTCTCTCTCTCTCTTGCTTGCTGCCTTTCAAATAAAATAAAATCTTAAAAGTAAGAAGGAAGGAAGAAAAAAGAGAGAAAGGACGAAAGGAAGAAGGAAGGGAGGGAGAGAGAAAAAGGAAGGAAGAAAGTGTGGCTTTAGGGTCATTTTCGAATTCCAGCCCACAGCCACTAACTGGTGCACCACCCACAAGACACTTATTTCTCCGAGTGCCAGTCCTCTCTCTTCTGCTCAACAGGTGTATTAGGAAAAGAACCTCCATCCAAGGAGTCAGGGGAGAACTAAGTGAGAATCTAAGTGCTCAGAAAATGTTAGCTATGATGATGAAGAAGGAAGAGGAGGGCGAGGCGGCAGGGGAGGAATTCAGGCCTTTGGTTCTGACTGCAGATTGTGCCCCAGCTCGCCTTCCCGGCGGCGTCCGGAGTGGGGGAGCGCGGCCGAGCGCGGGGCTTGACAGCTGCGCTGCCGGATCCGGTGGTCAGTCAGTCGCCACACAGACTCTGAAATTGATTCAATCCCACTCCTCAGTCACACAGGCCACAGGCCACGTGTTCGGTAGCCACACGTGGCTGGTGGCTCCGCTGACAGCACGGCAAAGTCCCAAAGCACTGACCTAGAGCAGGGGCTCCGGATTCAGATCCTGGCTCGCCGTCTAACAGCCCCGTGACTCTGGGCGAGCGCCTTCATTTTCATCTCTTTCCATTTCTTCATCCGCAAAATGAGGCTGATACCAGCACGCCCCTCCCAGGGTTGTTCCCAAGATCACCTGAATCCATATTTGTAAAGACGGTGACAGCACTTGGCACATAATAAGGGCTGTTAAATAAAATCAGATTACAGATCATGAAAGCTGGCCTTCTGTGTCCTAGGTACAAATGGTCAAGCCTCACTCCCTCCCATACACAAACACACCTCAGTACTTAACCATATTCCCATTTCCATACCAAGAGAGTCAGGCATGTTTCCTATCTCCTTTAATTTTAATATTTGTATGTAATGTAAATGACAAATATTAATGAAGAGAAAAGAAGAGGGAAGGGTGTCAGAAACGATCGATCTGGAAGGTATAGTGACTGAACCCTAGATCTTACCCCGAGCTTCCTGGTGGCCAGGGTAAAAAGGGAAACGTGACAGATGGCTCTGTCCTTATTATTTGATGATCAAAGGAGGTGGTGTGCTTTCTTTTGTACAAGACCTCACTCAAAAGGAAATCTCGATATATGTGCATCAACGTAGATTAAAAGTCTATGATTAGACCTCTGGGCAAATTCCCAAGTTTCTCAGCTCTTACACGCAACTGAGAGAGGCAAACCCCACAAGTTGGATGGCTTTCTCTCCCCGTATCCTCTGCCCCAAAGGGTATTGGTCAATCCTCCTGTTCCAGAATATTCTAATAATCTCTGAATGTTTCCACCTGGCCCTGACCCTGACCCCCCAGGCCTCATCTCAGGCAACAAGCCCTCCATGCTTCAGCCAAAGCATAACCGGGCACACATGTGTTCCTAGCACAGAAATCACCGTAGAGACTGGGAGGCCTTTTTAGTCATGGGATCCTGCAGTATGGCCCATTTCACATCCAGAGGAAATGGTTTTGCACAGACTCAAATTTCTTGCTCCCGGCACCGAGTGAGTCAGATGCGGGACCTGTCCTGGATGGTGAGAAATGGCCACGGCAGCATCTCTGAGGTCCAGAGATCGGTGCCAGTCCTGGGCCCTGCTCCTGCTCTGTCCGCCTTCTGCCAGGGAGTGGGCACCGAGCTGTGGGCCGCGGGGGCGGAGAAGAGCCTGGGGAGATACAGGATGTGGCCGCTAATAAGATTAGCTTCAAACCCCTGCCATCCTACCCTGCGCCGTGGGGCTGTCTGCCAGTCTGCCCGTTTGCCCCCCAATGCCCCACACCCAGGCCTGGCAGCCAAGCGAGTGGGGAATGGACTGGCCGCAGGAAGCTGGCAACGTGGCAAAGTCAGGTTTACAGAGACCCTGCAGGAAATGGCTGGGCCCGGGATCAGCCCCCAGGGCACGCATGGCGCTCTGCAATGGCCCGGACACCTGCCGCGGCCGGGGAGCTTCCTTCCTGGGTCGCCATCCTCCCTGGTGCCCATGGCAAACTTCAACTCTTATGAGCCGGCCAATAAAAAGAGCCTCCACCCTAGACATAAGCCCATTTGGAGAGGGAATTTTTTCTTGAAATATGGAAAGCTTCATCAATTTCTTCGTTATCCTTGCACAGGGTCATGCCGGTCTCCTCTGTGTCGTCCCAGTTTTGGGGTGTATGCTGCCCAAGCGAGGGCAAGCGAGGGAACTCTGAAAGCTCAAAAAGCTCCAAGGTCTGAACCAAGGAGACCAGGGTGATGACCGATGGACAGGGAACTGCTTCGGTTCAAGGTCTCTTCATGGGCAGAACTGTGTCTCTGCCAAATGCGTCTGGTTGAGCCCTAACCCCTGTACCTGGGAATGTGACCGTATGTGGAGACAGTCATTCAGGAGGCAGTGGAAGGAACATGAGGCCATACTGCGTAGGCCTTCTAGGAGGCCGGCAGGACGTACACAGGCACAGAACGAAGACCGTGGTTAGAAACAGCACGAAAACAGCCTTCTGCAACCACAGGGAGATCATAGAAATCAACCCCGCCGATACCCTCGAGGTCCTGGAACCGTGAGAAAATTAATTTCGATTGTTGAAGTGCCCCTGCCCGTGGTACTTGGTTTGACAGCCCAAGCAAACGGAGACAGCCCCCCAACCCTTCCAGGCGCAGCGAGGGCCACTTCTCTCCACTAAGAGAATGGAGCCCCTCAGAAGCGAGATCCCCTCCAGCCAGGGCGGAACTCACATCTCTCTGACTTCAGAGCCTGAGTTCTCTTCATCAGTTATGCTGACGGGCAAAGGGCCTCCTGAATCAGAGCATGGACAGAAGGTGGGTCGCCAGTAGGCCACAGGGTAGCGGAGGGGATTTCTGGGGGGGGGGGGTCTAGGTCTAGCCTCAGGTAAGTTTGAGCTCAGACCTTCTCGCTAGGCAGCCTCCTGCAGCCTCCCAGACAACAGCCCAAAGCGGTCCCTTCCTTGCAAAGAAAAGATGCCCTGGGCAGAAAGAATGAAAGGAGAGGAAAGTAGACAAAGGGGATTGAAGAAGAGGACCAGAGCCAGAAGGAGAGGGGAATCCTCTGTCCCCAGCTGGGAACACCCCCTTCCGCTTCTCACACACTCCCAAGGCTGCCCCCGCGCCATTCTCTAGTAACCAACACATACAAACCTCCTACTGTGTGCCGGGCATTTGCATCCTCTCTCTGCTGTCCTCTCCACAGGAGAGGAGAATGTTAGGTGTGGAGAGTTAATAAGATGTCCAAGGGACTGCAGGCGGCTAGCGGGAAGACGAGACTTCGGTCTCCTTATCTTGGGCCAGAGCCCCATTCCCAACCATTCCCCTGCACTTGGGGAGAGACTTTTGGAAGTATCACTGTTTTTGCTGTAAAGAAAAAAAAAATGAATCTTGCTGCCCAAATAGGCTCTCTAGAAGCTACCATCGTTACCAACCTAGCATGAGTAAGAATGTATTCCCTTTAGCAGGGCGCATTTGAGAGAGGGGAAACAAGAGAGTCCCAGAGGAGACGGAGTAGGGGGGGCGGGGGGGCGGGGGGCAAAGCCAATATGCACAGCAAGGCCTAAGGCCCTTGACCATGCAGGCACCACCCCTCTGCAGGCAATGGGCTGTTTCAGGGGGGCTGGTCCCCATCAGGATTCTGGGGGTGTCTCTTCCTGCAAGCAGTGCAGAGGAGACAAGCTCATTTGCCTAATAAAGCACTTCTGAAATGAAACCTGTGACACAAAGTGGTGGTTTTCATAAGAAAATACCCAAGATTTGTCAAGCAAACACTATGACATGAGAGGGTATACTGCGATGTCCACACTATGTCAAAAATCCTCTACGTGTGATAAGTACATACATATATATTGATAGAAGGAACATCCATCCACCCTTCTTTTAGTAACAGTATCCCAATTTTTCTCTGGGAATGCCCTCTTCCCCATGCTCCAACCAGGTACTTTTGAAACCTTGGTGTGGCTTACCTACAGCGAAGTGTGTACACCTTAAGTGTCAATTCAATGCATATGTGTGTACATATACACCCGTGCAGGTACCCCTAAATCAGGATGTGGAACATTTCCAATTCTCCGGGAAGATGCCCTGTGCCCTCTTCGTCAATCCTGCCCCCCAATCCCAGAGGTAACCCCTCCTCTGACTTTCAGCACATGGATTGGGTAAGAACCAAGGCTCTGTGCTCCAGAGCACAGCTGATTGGGCAGGGTGGGCGGAGCTGTGGGACATGTGATTTGGGCCTGACCAATCAGAGCATGGCATTCCTCGACCCACAGTGATTGGTTCAGGGGTTGGTACCCAGGGAGCAAGACTGAAAGTGACATGCTTGTGGTGGCAGGCCCTCTTTCTCACTATGGTGCTGGTGGGAAGACGGTGTGTGAGTACCTGGTGCTGTAGGAGCCTGGAAATGGTCAGCAGGATAGAGGACAAGGCTGAGTGGTGGAGAGAACCAGGGGAAATTGTTTGAACTCCTGGATCAAGCCGTATCCATATGAGCCAGTAAAGGATTTCTTTTGTTTAAGCCACCCTGCTAAAGCATTAATAGATGCTTTTTGACAGAATAGATATCAAGTGCAAATTTGGTCACACTCAATTTTTTTTTTTTTTAAGATTTTATTTATTTATTTGACAGAGAGATCACGAGTAGGCAGAGGCAGGCAGAGAGAGAGGGGAGAAGCAGGCTCCCTGCTGAGCAGAAAGCCCGATGTGGGGCTTGATCCCAGGACCCCGAGATCATGACCTGAGCCGAAGGCAGAGGCTTTAACCCACTGAGCCACCCAGGCGCCCCCGGTCACACTCAATTTTATTTAAAAGTTTATGGCTTCCTTTACTGTTAGAAGAAAGTCTTACGGTGATCTTCACAGACCCCCAGATGCCTCTGCTGCCTCACTGTGAACCAGTCACTCTTATGACACTGATTTTCTCCCCCCCTGCCACAGGGCCTTTGCATAGACATTTCTTCTTCCTAGACCACTCTTTCCTCCCATCTTCACCTACTTAACAGATCCCAACTCCGATTTGATCCCCTCAGCTAAGCTTTCCCAGGCCTTCTCATCAAGGTCCCTTTCCCCGGTTTCATGTGTTTATATCTCTCCTTTTGAATGCAAAACACAATTGAATTTTTACAATTGTGTGATGATTTCCTATCTCTCCCCCACTCAACTATGAGTCCCGTGAGATTGCAGATGACATCTGTGTTTGTTCATTGTTGTCCTCTCAGGGTCTGACACTCACTTAGTAGGTCTGAAAACAAATTTGTATTAACTGTGTTTTCTGGCTGGGGGGAGAACAATATTGCAACACTTCCCCTTTCTAAGTTGTGCATTTTTCTGTGGTGTTCTACTTCTTCAGGTGTACCTATTATTTTGTAATCAGAGAACAAATTTAAGACTCATTTTTATAGAATGAAAAACAGTGGTCCTTCTTCCCCCGTAGAGATCCCATCAGCCATAGGTATCTGTTCCCACACCAAAGTATATGAGAAATAATCCTTTTAATTTTTTTCATATTCACACACAGAGACACCATGAAACTAATGCACAGAATTATTTCCCTTTTAAGTTTTGCTCCCACCAATTTTTTTTAAACCTTTGGTTCCTGTTGCTATATATTTGCTAGAAGCCCCTCCAAGCAATAATATGAACAAGCAAGTAGCTAATGAATCTTAACTGAAAAACTCAAAGGAAAGTTAGCTTTCTGTGTCTGGTTTTCCCCCTGAGTACTCGTGCTTAGCGTTTTTTTACTGTATTTTTTTACTGTATTCACAGTATTTTTACTGTATTTACTGTATTTACAGTATTTTTTACTGTATTTACTGTATTTACAGTATTTTTTACTGCATGCATCTCAGGAATCATGTCTTCTGCAACTAAAATGATTCCTGATTCACATGATGGGATTAAAGCTTGGTGATCCCCAGAGCTTTTCCACGAGCTCTAGGATGTCCAGGTGCTTGGCCACCTGGTCACAGATGAAATGATACGATGCTCTGCCCAAACCAGGAAGAGTGGGCTGGACATCAGGGAATAGTCCTGGGGCTTGTGGCTCATTCACTCTGTGACCTTGGGCCTCGGTTTCTGTTTCTCTGGGTTTCAGTTGACCTGTCTGTAAAACAGGAAGGAGAGAATTGATCAGGCTAGCGTTTTCCAAATTTGATT
>CM053613.1:12668391-12688237 GCA_028646535.1 Procyon lotor
GCTCCTTGCTCTGCAGGAAGCCTGCTTCTCCCGCTACCATTCCCTCTGCTTGTGTTCCCTCTCTCGCTGTGTTTCTCTCTGTCAAATGAATAAAATCTTTAAAAAAAAAAAATAAGAAGCCAAAGTTCAATAGATAATGGATATAATATATATAATATGATATAATATAATATAATATAATATAATATAATATAATATAATATAATATATAGGGGCACCTGGGTGGCTAAGTGGGTTAAAGCCTCTGCCTTTGGCTCAGGTCATGATCTCAGGGTCCTGGGATCGAGCCCCACATCGGGCTCTGCTCAGCAGAGAGCCTGCTTCCCCCTCTCTCTCTGCCTGCCTCTCTGCCTACTTGTGACCTCTCTCTGTCAAATAAATAAATAAAATCTTTAAAAATATATATATAATATATAAATGGATATAAATGGATAAAAGCAGAACTACTCTGTTTGCAGAGGAAACGGGGGTCTGACATCCGTCTACTTGCCAGTCTTTCAACTTTCCTGACTGCCACCCCTAACACTTGCACGTGTGCGTGCACACACGTACACACCTGACACTTGCGTCCATGCACGCAGGCACACCGGCATATACACAGGCACACACATGCCCACGCTCACACACGCACACGCACACTCACGTTGTACACTGTGGTAACCCGTGGGACACCTCCACAGAACCCCCAGGACACAGGGCACACGGTCTACAAGCCAGACAAGACCATATCTTTTGGCTCCGATGTGCCCTAGATTTAATGCGATTTTGCTTATTTCTATACGAGCTGCCTGATTCCCACCCTTCCCTAACTATTTCTTATTTTGCCCATTCCCATGCAGCAGCATGGCCCTGCCCTCATGGAACTTACAGTCCTTGAAGGGAAATAAATCCCAAACCAACAACGGCACGGATGGTATGTGACTGTGACAACGGTGCTAGTGAAAGGAACTCCAAGGGGCTGGAGGGCATGTGACCCCAGAGCCCCGCTGAGTGGAGGCACAGGGATGGCATTCAAGGAGAGACCCAAAGGATGGAACAAGGCGGCCAGGAGGAGAGGAAGAGCAGCAAGGAGAGTAAGCAGCCTGTGCAAAGGCCCTGAGTCTGAATCTTCACACATCTGGGAGCAGGCAGAGGGCAGAGCCCTGAGAGTGGGTTAGGAGGCTGGTCTTACTCCAAAAAGAAGCCTGAGGCCCTGAGCCAAGTACTCATCTGGGCTGACATACATGCATACAGCAATAGTTCTGGAGCTCCTCCTGTGTGCGGCCACTCTTCTAGATCCCAGAGATGAAAGAGTTAAAAAAAAATTTTTTAAAGACACAAACTTTGGCCCTCGTGGAGTTTATATTTTAATGGCAAAGGGAGAGACATAATGAAAACATTAAAACAGGTAAGGAGCAGTCAGATCGGGCTTTTGTGGAGCCTGAAGCTTATACATTTTGTGGGAAAGGGCAGACTCCTTAAGAAAAAAGAATAAAGAATTATAAATATCGGAGCACCTGGTGGCTCAGTTAGTTAAGCATCTGCCTTCGGCTCAGGTCGTGATCCGGAGTCCCAAGATGGCGTCCCGAATCGGGCTCCCTGCTCAGCAAGGAGTCTGCTTCTCCCTCTCCCCAGCTCATCTCTCTCTCTCTCTCTCTTGCTTGCTCACTCTCTCTTTTTCAAAAGAATTATAAATATCAATTTTTGTCAGGGCCTCTGGACCTGCTAGTGTGGGGCTTTAAAGTATAAACATCATCAGTATTCTAGAAAACCCACCTCTGGGCGGATCGGTGTGATGGAGAAAAGTCACGCCTGGGCGGACGGGGGAATGGGGAATATTAAGGAGGGGGCCGCGACTGGAAATGAGGCAGACAGACAAGGTCTCATTGAGAAGGTGACCTCTGGAAAACCTAGAGGAGATGAAGGATCCTCATGGGGTTTTGAGGGAAGAGCATTCCAGGCAGAAGGAACAGTGCTTGCAAAGGTGCTGAGCCAGAGACTTGCCTGGAAGGAGGCCAGCATGACCAGAGCAGAAAATCGAGGGGGTGGAGGGGGAGATGGTCCGCGAGGTGAGTCAAGCCAGTGGGGTCAAACTGGCATTGATCAGAGTCATCCTGTGAGGGTCCAAGGTGGGCAGCAGTAGAAACCCAGAGACCAGGCGCCCAGCGCATTTCAGTGAGAGAGGCTGACAGAGAGCCTGGAATAGGGACATGGGCACATTTCAAGAGCTACTTGACTGTAGACTTGGGGGTGGGGGCTCAATGCTGCTAAGTGGGTTGCTGGCTGGGGAAAGGGAAGGGGGAGAAGAAATTTAGAAGAGAGTGGAGAAAGGGGACAGAAGTCTTCCTGCATCATTTACTCCCACCCAACCTTGTGAAAGGAAACCCAAATATTTTTCGACAAGTTAAATTGTGTCCTTCCGTATGCAAGTGGGACTCCTTGTCAAACGTGGTTTAGCATCTTCAAAGATGGCAGAGCCTTTGCAAGGCAGCCACAAAAGGCCTTCTGTGCTCCCCACTAGGCCTGCAATGACCCTGGGGTGGGGCGGGAGGTGGGGGGAAGCAGCAGATCCTATTTTAAGACGGCAGACTAACCCTGACGTGGGCCACACTGGCGGAACACTGGGGCATTGACCGAGGCTGGGGCAGGAGAAGGAAGGGAGGAGGGCGTGCGGCTGTCATCCTGAGGATCGTGGTTTCGGGGGCAGAGCAGACTGGAGGGTGGAGCGGGGCCACGGTAATCAGTGTAGGGTGTCAGCAGGGGACCTTTCTTGACCAGTTGCACCTTCTGAACAGGCTGTGACAACCCAGTCTGGAAAAGCGGCCAGCCATTTGTGTCTTCCAAGGCTAGAGACAGGCTGCTGGCTGGGGGGGATCCTCACCCTCCCTGTTCCAGATGGGGGAAAGCTCCCTGGAGATTCAGGTTCAGAGGCTGGGGGATCCTCTGGACACCAGCTCGCCTTCATTCCCCATCTGTGCACTATGTTTGGGGCAGAAACCTGGCTTTGTATCCCAGCTCTGCCACGGCTGTGTGAACTGAGGCGTGTTCCTTGACCTCTCTGAGCCTCCGTTTCCTTGTCTATCAGATGGGGATTGCGTTCTGATGCCATCTCCCAGGGCATCAGGAAGAATTAAGGGCTCACAACAAGAAAGCCGATAAGTGGAGGCCAGTATTCACAGACCAAAATTCAAGGCCATTAGGCCAACACTCACAAGGACAACGACGCTGACGCTTTTAAACCAGAGCTGGAAACCCAGGACACACGGGCACTCTCCCAAGCGGCTTCGACCTCCAGCACGCTGATCCAAAACTTGAAAACCCCAACACTGTGGAAACTCCTTGTGACTAGCAAACAAAGACTCTTGCAGCCCTTGGAGGATGGAAATGGATCCAGTCAGTTTGGAGGCGGGAGGTGACGGGCCCTGGTGAGGGTGGGAAACACCCCTGGGAAGTGACCAAAGGCTAACACATCCATTGCGGGAAGACCGCTGTGCCCAGAGAGAAGGGCTCCTTCCAGAGCGCGTCAGGGCAGCTCAGGACTCCAGCTCCGACCCCCAGTCGGGGACCCAGACTTGCTGTTCAAACTGACAGTAATAATGGAGAGGCCTGTTCCCATCTGGCTTCGAGAAGGGCTCGCTGAGTGAGCACGCGAGCCAAGCACTGCTAACTCGGGAAGAACATGATTAATGAGGCATAGCCCTGTCTTTGTAGAGCTCACGAGGACTAATATATTCTGACCTCCTCTGTGAGTTTCTGCAAATATTATCCGCTTTAATCTCAAAACCGCCTTAGGAAGAGGCATGAGGAAAGGAGTTAACAGAGAAGCTGAAGAGCTGCCCCGAGTCACCCAGCGGACGGGGCAGACGCGGGCCCCCTGGCTCCTCACTCACACTGCTGTGTCTGGGGCGTCCCACTCCCAGCCTGGCTCCCGCATCATGCTTTCCCCCCAGATCCCCTCTTCTGTGTCCCCCCAAAATCTAGGCATGGCCTGTGATAAGAGGTTAAAAGGGAAAGTGAATTCTCTGTCTCCACTTCCCCAGACCCGGCGCCCTGCCCCTCCCTTAGGCCATGGTCACTCACCCCGAGGGCTTGGCCCAGGGCCAGCCCCTCCCAGAGGACACAGACCCCATGGGGACCCCACCTAGGCCTAGCTCAGAGCCGCCAGGCCACCGCTGCCATCGAATACCAAATCAAGCCCAATCGTGACCCCAAACCACAGGGATTTTCTGAACCTTGAAATGAACACAAACCTTCCCAGTTTCCAGAAACTCGAACCCAGTTGAAGGTTCACACCTCCTGAAGGCAGAGCCAGCCAACAAACAAAAACCATCCAGACAGATCCAAGCCCAAACATTAGCTCCCAGAACAGTGTCAGGCCAAGCCCCAAGCCCCCAAACTTCTGGTCACGGTTTCAAGCCTTTGAATGTCAGAAGGAGGGTTTTGAGGAGTCAGACCAAACGGGGACTGGGAGGGGCGGGGCCAGAGAGAAAGGAGCCCCGGCGCGGCAAGGTGCAAAGGCAAGGCCTGTCTCAGCCTTGAGGGTCTGTGGTAGAGACTTACCTTGTCTGTGGGAACAAATGAGGTGGGTCCTTTCCCCGGAGAAAGGAGGGCAAGGGCAGGAAAGTCAGCAAAGAAGGCTGTCCCTGAGGAGGCAACTTCCTGGCCAGGCCCAGGCTCACCTCTCCATGAAGCCCTGGAGGGACGGGGCTGGAGCGGGGCCACCATCTTGCAACCCCCACTCCCTGTCATCTTGGGCAGCAAAGGGAACAGAGGCAGGGTTTTGGGTAGCAGGAAACTTTGAGGACCCACCCTCGAGGACTCTTGCCACATCGAGTCTGCTCCGTGCCTGGGGAAATAGCCCTCCAGGAGGCAGATGAGGGCATGGACTTAAGAAATGGCGGAGGCTGGCTAGTCAGCACTACAGACCGGAGCCCCGGGAGGCTTTCCTGACCGTGTCCTGCTCTGTGGGGACAGGCACAGAGCGGTAGAAGGGAGACAGAAGGGTCTCTGCTTTGGAGGCAGGGAGACGGGGCCCAGAGCAACAGAAGTCACCAGGTGCAGAAATCACCAAGTCTTTTCCTGAAAATGTGGCGCCCACACCTGGTCAGCAGCCCGCATCCATGACTGATAGCTGTGTGTTGCTGTGCCCGAGTAGGGGGCTTTCTTGGGGCTGTCCCCTTGCACGGGGAACCAGGCTGCTTCCGGGCGGGGCCTGAGTGGGGAGGCTGGAGCTGAGCAGGAGGGGAGGCCCAGGGGGCTCAGAGGCCACTGAAGGACGAGCTCCAGTGCAGCGAGGGGAGGGGAATGACACCCACTTCCGCAGTGGCTAGCAGGGAAAGTAAAGGGGGCTTAAATCCACAGGGCTCCAGGCACGGGATGGAACTGGCAGTCTTGACAACTGAGCACTCTGCCAACTCAGGTCCCCTCGGTCCAGGCTCAGCCATGGCCCAAGGGTAAAGAGCCATTCTGCTGGCGAGATATCCTTCTGGAAAGTTCCTGGCAGAAAGTAGGTGGTATAGGGCAAGCCAACGGGAGTGAGAACGGGCCAAGTTCGAGCCTTCACTTTCCTCCTGTGTGGTTTGGGCAAGTCCCTTAACCTCTCAGGCCTCAGAGGCCCCCCTCTGTAAAATGGGGTAATTATCCATGGTAATCCTGGATGAAATGAGCTCACGGTGCCAGCACCTAGTAGGGGCTCTCAGGCTCGGAGGTCACTCGTGGAGGGGTTGGCTGCCCCCGCTGCCACAGAGGGTCTGCTTCCCGAAGCGCTTGCCCCCACACCCCGACGAGAGCCCGAGTGGTCCCCGGGAGCACAGGCTCGGAGCCCGGACGCGGCAGCCTCAGCCAGCGCCCGATGCAGGTCTAAGGAGGGCACTCACCCAGCCACCAGTGGAGGCGTGTTGAGCCCCTCCACGGAAAAACTTGGATGGGCTGGAAAATCCCAACTACAGTTACATTTTCAAACCTTCTCACAATCCAAATGTCAACACCAATCAAAACAATATGTTTATTTGCAACCTTCCTGCCAGGCCGGATTAATTTCTACAGGCTCGAAGCCCATTTTGGAACTGTAATGTCTCAATTTTACAGATGAGAGGAGGGAGGAAAATACAGCCAAACCCGTCTTTGCCTTCTTAATTTGGGAAGTGCTGGGTGAAGGAGACCATCAGGGCGGGTTTTGCGGTTGGCCCTGTCCACCTCCCCCCGCACCCTGTACCCGGAAGATCCCGTCACAGCATCTGGGTTATGTCCCTTCTCCTGGTCTCTACCTTGCAGCTTCCTTCTCCCAGGCCCCAGCCAGGTGACCAATTTCTCTGCTTGATGGGGGTCTGGCAGGGCAGCAGGTGGGTGGGGACAGTCAGCCGAGGTCACGAAGACGAAAGCCAAATGGAGGGATGAAATATCTCTGAGCCCCAAGATTCACGTGGGCCCCAGATGAGCTGGGTCCTGGTGTGTGGCTTTGTAATAAGGAGAAGAATGTCTTGAGTCCAGACACTGGGCCCCATTGGCAGAGGACCCGGCCCTGCCTCAGACGTCCTGGCATGTGCTAGGCATTATGTGGGTACACTGCACCATCTGGAATGCTCACAGCAGCTTGGCAAGGTGGGCACTGCCATTGTGCCCATTTTTCTGATGAGGACACTGAGGCTTGCCCAAGATCTCTAGCAAGCATGTGGCAGAGTCAGGGCTGGAGGCTGGTCTGTCCAGAGATCATGCCCTTTCCAGCCCTGTGGACGAAAGAATAGAAGGGGGGGTCTCCTGGGGGACGCTGGCCGTGGGGTGACTTTGGAGATCTCCCTGCCTCGCAGCTCCACAGGCAACCGGCTGCCCCCAGGATGAGAGCTGAGCGGACAGGACAGATGGGACGCTGAGTGTCATTCCCTATTGTCCCGCACACTCGGCTCAACTCAATATCCAACTCCACCTGGCTAGAAGGTAAGTTTAATCTAACATCCCCTCCACAAAAGTCAGATTCTAAGGCCAGTGTGAGAAATAGGTGGAGTCCTACCTGTGGAAGGGCTGGAAACACTCCTTAGCTCTCCTCCCCGACTGCAAGCCCTACCAGAGCCCTTGGGCAGCCTTCGAGAAGCCTCCGCTGCTTTCCCCATGCTTTTACCCCTGGAGAGCTCGTCTCTTGCTCGAGCTGGTGTCCTAGGCAGCGGTTTATGTCTGGAGCCCTCACCGGGTCACGTAAGGGACTTGGCCCCCAGGAGGCCCTCAGAAAAACCTACACTGAAGGCGTGAGTTGAGAATGAAGGTACGCTACCACCTTGAGGAACGTGCCTTTTTGGCCCCCATCTTAGAGACGAGGAACCCGAGGCTCGGGAAGACACACTGACCCGCCCCTGGTCCCATGGGCTGTAAACAGCAGTACCTGGTTTGTGGCCTGGGTCGGCTTGACTCCAGAACTGGGTTCAGAGGCAGGAACAGTCAGGACCCGCCCCCTGGACGCCTGCTCCACGGTCACCGCAGGAATCGGACTGGGCTTCAAGTGAGCTGGGCCAGAAAACCGGAGAGCTGGCTGGCTGGGCCCGCCTCCTCTCATCCCACAGGCGCCGGTAGAGGGGCCCCCTGGCAGGTCCTAAGGACCCCAGGCCATGGGACTGGGGCTCTAGGATTCACTTCAGATGGGTCTCCCCCTCTTTCCCCGCTGGAGAGGTCAGACCCCCCTCCTCAGGCCCCGGGCCGCAGAAGGAAGAGGCTTTCTTCCCCTGATGGTGGTGGAGAGCTACGGAGGGAGCGAGAGAAACAGTAGGGAAAACTGGAAAGCGTTTGTAGCGCAGCCCCGGAAACTTTCCCCTGGTTGGATCACCCGTCCGGGGGGCCCACGAGGAGTCCTGGAGCCACGGGGCAGAGCCAAATGCCTCAGCGACACAGTGGTAGGTCCCAGGGAGCAAAAGGGGGGGTGCTCTGTGGGGCCCCCCCCACCAGGACATAAGCCCTCTTAGGATGCATTTACAGGAGAGGACGAGGGTCCACGTATTCATTTCCTCACTTCTGCACGCTCCCCCTTCATTCCTTTTTTAGAATTATGAACAGTGCGAGCAAAAGGAGACGGAAAGAAAAAGAAAATCCACTCACGATCCCGCCTTTTAGAGGTGACAGCTGTCACTACGTTGTTAGACATGATTCCAGATTATTTTCTGTGCACGTTTGTCTGTTTAAGAATGGGATCACACTGTCCAAAGCTGCGTTGTCGCCTACTCTTTCCCCTTTAGAGCGTGTAAAATGGCCGTGTGTGTCCACACGCTTCCCCAAGCACGCAACATTTCTGGGAGAATGTGCAAGAGACCCGTCTCGCGGTTACTTCCAGAGAGGGAGACCGCAGATCTAGAACCGGAGAGAGAGTGACTCCAAATGCCACATATTTTTATGTCATAAGCACCTTCCAAAGTGTTTGTGGCGTGCCAGGCCCCATTCTTCCAAGCGCTGTAGAAATATTAAGCCACTTCGCGGACTTTAAAAATACTTCCGTAGAGTTTTGCTTCTTACCAGGTGTGAGTCACTTTTGTAATGAAAAATGAGTTTAAATTCTCAAACTCTCCACGTCTACTAATATCCATCAAATCATATCTGTTTACATATCACCTCAACTTGCCAGTGACTGTTTTCTAACGGGGGGGGTGTCCTGACAGGCCCGAGGTGGAGAAGACCAGACTTTCCAGCGTCCTTGAAAAGGAGCAAAAGCGGAGACAATGGCCATCCCCACCAGCCGCGTCTGCACGTGCGTTAGAAACAGAGACCCTTCCCTGTGCTTAAGCCAAACCAGGTAGCAGATTCAAAGCCAGACCAGCCACGTTGACTTATGGAGCCTCAAACCAAAGTGACTCGAATTCTAATTTTTTTTTTTTTTTTTTTAAACCAAATGTGGATGGAACCGAGCTATTTCCCTGAAAGCCGGAGAGAACTGCTTAAAGTGGGACCAGACCTCTGCGTTTTTGTATTTCAATTAAACTGTTCCTTAAATCTTGGAGAAGATCTATTTCAAGGCTCTGCGTTTTTTTCAGCTTTAATGCCATCGTGGGGCCTTATTTGCACAGGACGGGCTCAAAGTTCAGACGTGGAAAGGCCTGGGTTCTAGGGTCCCTTAAAAGGGTTAGAAACCATTCTGAGTGACGGCCTCCTACTCCTTAGGGCTGTTGTAGGATTGAATAGCTCTCGGAAGCGGGTGCCTAAGAAGTGGTGGCCCTTCTGGGGGGGCTCTGTCCCTTTGGTGAAGTCCCAGGTCATTCTGAGACTAAGCCACAGACCCGGCTAGGGGAGCTGAAGGCATCCCCAAAGCACTGTCCCACAGGCCCCTTTGAAGCCCTTCAGCGACCTGGGCTCAGACCCTGGACACTGCTGCCTCATTCCAGGCCCGAAAAGTCACGGGAATGGGAGGGAAAATAGCACCTGCCACCCCCAGCTGTCTCCCTCCGAGGTCACGCCCGCCAGCCTCAAGCTGCCCATTCCCAGCCGCAGACCTGAGTTGACATCAGCCCCGGAGACATTTCCCCCAGTGGGAAAGGGGACCCACGTGACAAAATGGAGCCCCGGGCTTGGCTTGGGGGCCGCAGATCAACCCCCAGCTCCCACACGCTCACACACCCACCCCTCCCAACCCAGGAGAAGGAAGGAAGGGGGGTTGAAAATCGGTGCTCTGGTGCCCCGGAACTCCCCTACAGGGAAGTGGTCCAGACCTTCCAGGGGGGAACAGAGGCTTCTAAGAGGGGAGATTAGCCAAAACACGCCCAGGAGGCCACACAAGAGAATCCAATACCCCGGCATGGAGCCCTCTAAGCAGTTCAAGACTGTCTGCCTCTCCTGGAACCTCCCCAGATGGGCGCTCGGGCAAAAGGTGTTTATTTTTAACAGGCTTCACTAATCTCAGGAGCCCCCGCCCAGCCTAGGAAGGCCTCCCGACAGAGACCTTTCCCAGCGGGCAGGAGTGTCCTACGACCCTAGGAGGGGCCAACCAAGTCAAAATCCAGGCCCGGCTGTCTGCTCGGAGGTGGGAAAGACAGTGCCACAAAATAAGGCAGCCCCACAGCCCCCTGCACCCCACCTCTCTGGCTCCCGGAGACCAATCTGTGGGTTCCTGAGCCGCACTGGGCTTGCTAGCAATTAGACACCAACACGTGAGTGACCCCAAGTCAGATCTGTCTCCCCAGCCTCTCAGGGAGAGGAGGGGTCAGGGCCGGGGTCCGGTCTCAGGGACCAGGTTCCAGCTCCTGGACCTACTGTGACAGCTCAGGAAAGCGTTTTTACCTGAAACACGGTCCCCGTCCTCAGGAAAAACTCCGATCACTGGAAACTCCCAGTGAAAACCCTCCTGATACACCCAGGAGTCTCCATGTCCCCACCAAGCCGTAGGAGACAGGCCCTCCGAGCTCGGGAACTCCCAGTGCTCCCACAGAGCCCCGACTGGTGCCTGAGTCCCAGGGAAGCCCGGTCTGCCATTGCTGAAGCCAGAGGCAGGGTAACGCCGTCCCCAGTCCCCACCCCCACCCAGCCTGGCTCAGCCTGCAAATACTTCGAATTCTTCCAAATTAGAAGGGCCAGTCCCCATTTTGACCAAAATGCAATTTAAGACTAAAATCCCCCCAGTCTCAGGGAGGCACCCGCCCCCGCCCCGGGCCCCTTGGAAGCTGAAACGGGGCCCTGTGACCGCTCTGCTCTGGCCGCTTTCTTAGCGGCTTCAGTTTGCTGGGGGCGATTAGAGTGGCCCATAAGGGATAATAATAATAATCTGGAAAAACGAATGCTACCTGGATGTAGCTTACCAACCTGTAATTTAGGGCTGTGGATTTCTGGGCGAGGCAAACACAAAGAATGTCGCGTTGGCCCCGCCATTAATCTTCACAGCAGATGTGAGTTTCGTTGCTGAACATGAATGAAAAAAAAAAAAAAAAAAGCACTTCCCTATCGAGCGGGGGGCTCGGGTCTGCTCTAAAATGCATACACAATTCATAATGATGCATTTGATTAATGGTAAATGAGCATGGAATTCTGAGGGCCAACCCATGTGACGGTCACATTAGCACCAGATGAAACTGTCATGTGGGTGATGTGACAAAAATCCAAGAGCGGGCCACTCTGTGACCGAGACACCAGGGCCGCGTGGCGAACGGAGAACAAATTTTCCGAGATTTCTTTCTTTCTTCCTTTCGTCTTTTTTTTTTTTTCCTTTTTAAGGGGGGGAAGACAGACGAATAACCTACAGATGAACAAAGGAAGAAAGAAGCACGATTCCAATTTGCACTCCAAAATCGCCGTTTAGATTGAAAAGGGGAGGTTCCAATGTAACAATTTGGATTACTTTAGGTCTCCTGGCCACAGGGTGAGCTCAGAAAGCCAAAGGGGACCAGAGTGCGAAGGGGATGTCTTGTGATTCTCTGATAAGCTCGGTTATTACTGATGGTCAGGAAGGCCATTAAAAAAAAGAATAGGACAGAGCTCTTAAAACCAGTTAGGCGTCTCCAACAGTGCTGAGAACCAGGGTCTGGGGGCTGCAGAGCAGCGGGCAGGCCCAGCACAGCGCCCATCGGTGGGTCAGTCGGTCGGTCGGTAGGTCGATCAGCGTTTCAAAAGCCTCTGCTTTGCTGGGTGTGGAATGTCTCCAACTCCAGCCCAGGCAAGTCTTATTGAAAACATTATCTTTTCCATCAATAATCCCTCAAAGTTCTTTATTAGCAAACTCCCCGGCAAAAGCTGACATATTTACAGCATGCAGTAAACTTTACGTATCTACAACAATATTAGAGGAGAGAGAGAGAAAGCCCCCACTCAGTGACCGCAACAAATCATTCAGACTTAAAATGATCAAGTGGGAGGCTAATTGTCCCAAAGAGAAGGACTCCTGAGGACTCCCGTCCCGTCCAGCGGCGAGAGGAGCATTCACAAAGATGAAAAAAGTATGTTTGAGGATTGGAAACATAAGAATACATATTAAAAAAAAAAAAAAAGGAAAGAAAAGAAAATCCAACTGATATCACCGTCTAGGCTGAAGGAGAAACCTGATCTTGAACGGAATGGTTAACATTTGGGGCTGTTTGGAAAGAATTGCTCCAAGCTGTTTTTGCTCAAAATGTATAGATTTAAGGTAAGACGCTCCGTGTAGGTCCTAACCACTCTGGAAACAAGTCCCCCATTACTTTGCATCTGACAAAGGTAGGGACGAATTTTGTTTTCCCTTTCTTTAAACTGGGTAGCTTTGCTGGTTTTAACTTGGAAGCGCACTAGAAAAATATTTACTTGTCTTCCTCTTTTTATCACTCTGCCAACGTGTTCTCCTGCAAGGATTGTGCTTTTCTCAGCTCTCTTCACTCCTTTTCCTCTTGTAGCTAGGCCAACGAAGTGTTGACGCAGGGCCCCGACTCTCTCCCAGCCCCTGCTCGCCTGGAGAAAGCCAACTTTATGGGAATTCGTGGAAAGGAAAATTATATGCATATATGCACATATATGTGTGTACGTGTGTGTGTATGTATATATATATATCTGTGTCTCAAGGTTCTCAAGGAGGGCACTAGAGGAATGGGGGGCCCCCATCTCCAAAAGTCCTAGCCACAGAGAAAATGATTTGTTTTGATGAAAATAAGAATAGATGCATATTTATTTGGGAGAAATCCCGTCCATGGTCTTCTGGGAAGTATTTGATTTTTAGCTGTTATTTGGCAAATCCAGAAAGGGAATTGGGTTTTCATCTGAAGCTTCTGTTTCCAGCCCCCTGGTTAAATGAGCCTCTCTTCCCCCTTGAATGTTGCATTAAACCATTTTCCTCAAGGAAGGAAGAAAAAGAAAAAAAAAAAAAGAAGAAGAGAAAATTGCCAACTCTAAAAAAGCATAAATATTTCTTCAGAAGAAAAAATACCAAAGGTATCTCGGGGAGGAAATGAAAATGACCGGGTTAAAGAAGGGCAATTTTTTAAAAGGTCTTCGGACTCTGCATTTGAACAGAAAGACTTTGGAAACTTACATTAATGACTGGCTTCCCTGGGGGCTGCTCGTTTGCGGAAATCCGTTTCTCCAGCCCGGGTTTGCAAACTCCTCTCCAAAACAGATGCATAATTTTCTAACTTCACAAATGGGTCGCCACACACCTTCACCATTTACAAAACCTAAACTAAAATAAATAGAAGAGCGGGGCATACTGAAACCAGAAAATGTATCTTCGGGTGAAAACATTTGATAAAGAAATGTATATTAAGAGTCCTGTTTTTAAAGGCAGTGGTTGGTGCAGATGAAAATGCAAATTGGTGACAATAAAATGTCACCAGATTCTTACACTTTCGCTGTACAGAACGTCATCAAAGTCACCCCACATGTTAACATGGTTTTTATGTATCTTTTGTATGTGGCATCCATTTAATTTTTATCAACAATGACAGACCCAATCTCCAAATATTTGTGTCAGGGGCAGGAAAGGGAGACGCACCCAAAAATATCCTCAAAATTATATACTGATGTCAACACCACTCTTTAGAGCTGTTATGTTTTTGTGGTTTTTCTTTGATAAAAACATCTCTTCCCCGGGCTTTTGGTCCATACCGTATCTATAGATGAGATTTTTTTTTTTTCCTTGCAGTCATGGGGACCACAGCCTCTGGCTGCTCCGACAGCAATATCTTTTAATTCGTTCTTTCATCCTCAAGGAAGCCATACTATTCCTTTTTCGCTTGGTCTGTGCTGGAAATGAATGCCACAATTTGCAGAGTCTTCGGCATCCCTTATCCCATAACAATACAAGATGTGGAAAATGTGCTTAAGATTGAAAATCGCATTTTCAAAATCCAAGCGTTTCTTTTTCTAGACTTTTGCTAAAGCGGCTTATTGTACAAATCCAGGTATTGCTTAAATATCTCTGGGGGTTAAAAAAAAAAAAGAGCGTGATGTACCATTTATTATATTTCATTAGATAAACCTCAAAAAAGTAAACATTTTCTCCCCTCGATTCACCCACTGCCTGTTTCAGATTTTAATTCGATGATATGTTTTTTCAGGATCTTGAATATTTATATTTCAGAACTTAAGTATCTTTATTTAAACCATACAGTCTCAATCTCCAAAACCCTGGATTTTTAATATTTTGGCGACTGAAATTTGGCATGTTTGAAGGTTTGCTTCTCTGCAGAAGTCTCTTGTTATCCAAAGTAGAAAAACAAACTAGGGGCAGATTATAAACTGCCCAATGCTGGCTGCTTACACAGCTAAAAGCATACAGCCAACCCTGTTTATGTTCTGCCCCGGGGACAATGACTTTCTTAATAATAAATAGGGAAAATGTAAAATGTTTTCTTTAAATTAAAAATCGAAACGAATTGTTTTAATGAATATCTCTGGTTATGAGGGAAAAGCATGCCTTCGTGTGTACACTTTCTGAAGAAAAATTTCCTGTGTGGTTTTCCCTGTGAGATCAAAAGGAACTAATTAACTTTTCTATAAGGTAAACAAAACTTTAACTTGAAATATCCCCATGAAGTATGTGGGAAGTGAGCTTTAGTGTGAGCAAGAGGGAGGGAGGGAGGAGGGAGTTGGATTTAATTTTATATTTGAAATTGTCTCATGCTTAGAAGGTATTGGAAACCCAGTGTTGTCCAAGAGTCAGCCTTCTTTTTATTCCCCCATTACCAAAATGATATTTAAATCAAAGGCTGAAACGTTGCCAAGTTCAAGTCCCTCTAAAGATTAATAGGGCATTGTTCTGCTCATAGGAAATTGGTTCTTCTTAGAGCCCCTTTAAGAAGAACTGGGTTTGTGAAGGAGCCTGAGGAAGGAGTGTGGGAAAAGAAGGGATCTGGAAAACGGTCCGTGGCCTGAGTGGGAGGGTGACATGGGGAAAGGATCTTCAAGAACACAGACAACCCCCCACCCCACCCCCCCAACCAGCAGTCACGGGGTGGAGGGGAGCGGGCCCCCAGCTGGAGCCCCCTTTCCCCAGGACCGGGCTCACTTTCTCAGGTTTCAGGGACAAACAAGAGCAGGGAGCAGCCCTGAAGGGGATCAGGAGGGTCTTCAGGGCGGTGCCCCCTCTGGGTGCTGACCCCTGGGCTGAGAGACGAGAGGGCCCCTCTTGTCCCTCCCAGAAGGAGCAGCTGCAACCAGGGACAGAGCCCCTCCCAGGACAAAGAGTCCTTGGCCAGCTTCAGGCGAGCCGCCCAGGGCCAGGGCCCCCTGGCCAGGCCTCCTCTTTGCCCTTGCCAGCGTCGGGACAAGTGGCCAGCCCAGAGGACAGAGATGGCAGGAGGCAGCCTGTGTGGGAGGAAAGGGCTCCTCGCTGGAGGGCTGAGCAAGGCAGAAGACCCTGGACACCTCCATTGTCTGCCCTCGGCCTCAGAATCCCCACAGCAGAGGCCTTACGAGGGGGCCATACATCACACACACACACACACACACACACACACACCCTCCTCGGCTCACCAGCCCCTTCATCGCCCTTTATGGTTGCTTTGTGGTTGATGAGAGACTCATCGCTGTCCTAACTCAGAGCTTACCCAGTGCCAGACTCCCAGCTGAGTGCTCCATTGGACAGTTCACAGCAGATATAGGAGGCAGGTAATACTCAACACCCATTGAGCAGATGAGGAAACAGGAACAGAAAGCTAAAGTGACTTGCCCCGGGGCACCCAGCAACTCACACGGAGGTCACTGAGCCACAAAGCTTAGCAGGGATTTGGTTGTGACCAAGCCCCCCACCCCCACCCCATAACCCCAGCTTAGTGGCCAGGATCTAGGCTGGTTCTATTATGATAGGAAGAGTCCTTGACCAGGCTCTTTGCCTAGACTCTTGGCCACGAAACTGGGATTGGAAGAGGTGGATGTGAACTCCAGGGACCACCCCCCGGGGACATTCACACCCCATCCCAGTAGCAGAAGCTTGATCCATGTGGCTCAGTCCATAAGCAAATACAGATTGTGTCATTAGCGATGAGGGACCCACCTGAAGTCCTTTATTCATTTACCCAGCACCTAAATCTGCAAGCCATTTCCTTCCATGCCAGCTGGAAGGGACTAGAGACCACCTTTCCAAAATCCCTCTCATTCACATCCAGGGAGCTCTCTTGAGAGGACAAGGACAGGTGGGCTCCATGGGGAGGGGGCATATCACCAGAAGCCTGTGTCGCCTCTGATGTAGCACTTGGAAGAGGCCAGAATGAGCATCCTTCCTAATGGCATACGGGGGGGGGGGGGGGGGGGGGGGGCTAAGTTTGAATACCCCAAGTGTATCCTTTCTTCCTCTGGAAAATAACTAAATTCTCACAGAAGAAGAAAAAGGGTCTCCTCTGCCTGGATTCAGTAGCAAAACCAGCAGCGAGTTTGCCTAAGGCCCAGTACGGGAGCTGAGTCAGCCCACCACGGCTCCATCCTAGCTGTGTGACCTCGAGCAAGTTGCTTAACCTCTCGGAACTTTAGTCTCCTTATCTGTTAAGTAGAAATCACTCCAGCTACCTGGAATGAGATAAAGTATGTTCGGTCCCTAGGGGTCAGTCTTCACAGGGCTTAAAAAAACAATTTCCTCTCCTATCCCCCACCCCACCTGGAAAATAATCTCCACCCCCAAACTGGCCCCGTGAATCTAAAATCAGGGAGCTGCTGCATCTCTAAAGCAGGGGGTCTGCTCTGAGGCGGGTGTCTGCACATCAGCCTCACGCCACCGTCCGGCTGCCCCCCGGACAAACCCCTTCACTGCTCTAAGCCTCTGTGTTCCCAGCATTTCCTCAGGGCCTCGCAGGGGACAGACCCCCGTCCTGGCACCCACAGGACCCAACAGCCTCCTTTGGAGTCTAGCAGGGACGGCGGGGGATGGATGAATCCCTCCAGCTATGAGAGGGAGGACTAGAGCACAGCCCTCCCTGCTACTCAACCCCAGTGAGCTCTGACCCCGACGCCGTCACATTGTCCCTCGTCTCAGAGTCGAGGAGGAGGAGGAGGTGGGGGCTTGTGGGGCACGTGGGAGGCCTCAGAAGTGGAGGCTAGTGATGGGGAGCCCTCGGTCCCCCTCTATACAGTGTGGGAAGCAGGACTGACCTGAAGGTCAAGCCTGAGTCTGCTCTCCTCAGAGGGAACCAGAGACCTTCCTCCCTCCCCGGTCATCTGCCCAGCGCTGCCCTCTCTCTCACTGGGGTGCCCAGGTTCATGTCCGGATGTGGCACGTTCCTCCGCCAGGGAATTTGGAAAATGCTCCCACTCCCTGCACCCAGAGTTTTGTTGGCTTCTGGTATAATCAGATATGTGCATATATGATTTATGGACAGACGCATATTCCTATGTGCACGCATGCACACACACACACACACACACACACCGTGCAGAGTGAACACTGAATAAATATTTGCTGGTTGGACTTGCTGAAGCATCTGCTGAGAGTAATATACGCATCCAATATGCATAAAGATATAGACACATACGGTTTTATATACAAGGTTAGAGATTGGTTTATATGAGTGTATATACATCCATAACTCTATTTCCAGTTGGCATCAGGCAGTGGGCTGGCATTGGGTACAAACGAGCTTGTTCATTTGGGATAAGCAAGTAATCTGTGTGTGCACAGAGGGAAAAATGTGACTGGTTTGTTTTTTTTCCCCCCCTTTTCTTCCAAATGTTGAATATACAACTTGTGATGCTTTCAATAGAGCTTACAGAAATATCAAGTTTTAACCTAATTGTTAACTTGGAATTTCCAAAATTGACCATAAAAAATAACACGGGGCCGCCAGTCCCTCCCGAAGCCACTGGAGAACCCCGCTCGGAAGAATTGCCGTATTTAAACACGCTGGAGCTGGATTCCACCACTGTTTACTGAAGCGCTTCGGGCTTGTGTACAGTACTCCATTTAATCCTGACAACACGCTCTGAACTAGGGTTTATCCTCGTTGGGAGGGTGCTTACTGAGTCTTGGAGAGGCTAGTGACCTACACAAGGTGACCCCGCTAGGGAGGGATGGGGCTCGGTTATCCCTTCCCCGGGGCCGCCTTAGCAAAGTACCACCACCCAGCTGGCTGGAAACAGCGAAAACTTGTCCCCTTCCAGCTCTGGAGGCCAGGAGTCCGAAACCAAGGAACCAGCAGATCTTCGCTGCTGCTAGCCTCTGGCAGCTGCCGGCAATCTGTCCTTACGCAATCACTCTCCCAGTCTCTGCCTCCGGTCACAGAGGCTCCCCCACAGCCCCGTGCCAAGCTTCCCTCCTCTGATAGGGATGCCAGTCGTGGGGTGAGAGCCCCCCCCCTCACCCCGTCTGACCTCATCTTAACTAATTACATTGGCAAATGCCCTCTTTCCAAACCAGGTTGCGTTTGCAAATCCTGAGTGGACGTGAATTTGAAGGACACACTGTTTAACCCGGTTCGGCTGGAATTTGGACCAGATCTTTCCAGAAGAGCTGGGCCCAAGTCTTCCACCTGCCCGGTAGAGGGGAGCAGGTGGACCCTCCCGTCTCCCCCAAGTCAGGGTTAGACACAAGCAAGAGGAACATGAGGAGACAGCCTTCCTTAAAAGTGTGGCCCCATCGCACCGGGGGACATTTGTGCAGGTCCAAGGTCTGGCGGGGGAGAGGAGAGGTCAGTGAGGGGGTGGGCGTGTGCGTAGGGCGGAGGAACTTCCTGCCTCTCCAGGAGACTGACAGCCACTGGCCACCGGAGGGGCTCATTCAACTGTCACTCTCACTATCCATGGTGGCCTCACGTTGGTTATTAGTGTCCATACCGGCGACGGGGAGAGGGAGGTCTGTTGGCGGATCGCTGGGGTCTGACTCCTGGGCCTGCCCCTCACTAGCTAGGTGACCTTCAACACGTTAGCTGACCTCTCTCTGCCTCAGTTCCTTCTTCTGTAGAATGGGCATAAGAACAGTATCCACCCTGTATTGTGGAGAAAACTGAGCAACTGTCTGCGTGTGGAACGCCCTGCCCCCCAGGACTAGGTGTTGTAACCCCCTCATGGCCGCCGCCAGCAACGCAATGGCCACCGCCATTCTGTAATGGCCACTAGCACTGGAAGGTGACCGCAGTGGGACAGGCGAATGGAACAGATACTCCGGTTCACCGAGTCACCATGGTTTCCAGCGGCAGAATTACTTTTGCAGGATCGGATTTTTTATGGCTTGGCCCCAACGTGACGCACTCACTCCCGACACCCCCGTGAGCGGTGGGACCCGGACGAGTCCGCTGACCTCTGGGGGCCTCGGCCTCTCGTCTGTACAGTGGCCTCCTCCCTTCCCAGACCCTGGTGTGGAAGGAAGGCAAGTGTCTGTCACTGATGGCCCGGGAGCCCCTTCACCTCGCCCCACTTGCCTGAGCATCGATTCCTCCCGTGGGAAACGGGGCAGTGATTCACGCCCCCCAGGGTGGCCAGAGAGGGTCAGAGATCGGGGAGGGCCCGGCTCACAGTGAAGACAACGAGTCACGCGGGTGTGGTTACTGAGGATCAGGTCACCTTCTGAGGTAACCGTGTGGAAACTACAGGTCATGGCCTCCAGGACCGGGACTTCTCGGTGTCAGAGTTAAGGGGTCGCTGTCACACAGGCCACCTCCGCCTCAGCCCCCCCGTGCCCTCCCGTCCGCCATGCCTGTCCCGGGGGGTCAGGGGCAGAGCACCAAATGGGGAGTTTCGGGTCGGGCCAGGCCCAGGCATGGCTGACAAGCCTGGGGCTTGGTCTCTGGAAGGCCCTGAGGGAAAGTCGGGGAGGACGAGGAAGCGGGCCTCTGAGGGGGGAGTGCTCATAAATTCATTGGCGAGTAATTTATGGCAACCAAGTGTAACACCTAATACCTGCCAGTGTGAGAGGTTAATGGGGAAGGTTAAGGGGCACAGGCCGGCTGATTTATGGGCCTGGCCAGGGACTTTCATCCTGACCAAGGCTCCGGGGGCCCCGCCTGGAGGAGAGGCCGGGGGAGGG
>CM053613.1:12688737-12717706 GCA_028646535.1 Procyon lotor
AATAACTCTCAAAAGCAGCATTATGGTCTGTAAAAGAGGCCAGACTCAAAATTTACATGTGTATGACTCCGCTTATGTATCACAGGACGTCCCGGGAAAGACATCAGCAGGAGGATGGAGAGCAGATCACTGGTTGCCAGGGGCTGGGGGGGGACCAGAGAGGGCTGGTGTGTGAGTACATGAATCTGCACAGGGATGTGTTAAGACTCATAAAACCATACTCTCCCCCAAATTCAATTTTGCAGCACGTTATTTTAAAAATGAAAGACACGTAAACTGTAGAGAAAATACAAAACTATGTTTCAATACGTTACAGAAAAACTAACTGATAAAAAGTTTGTGTGTTTTCACCCAGAAATTCCACTTCCAGGAATTTATCCTCAAGGAATCATTATGGCCGAGCACAGGGAATTTGCTAGAAAGTTCGTCATGGCATCATTATATAGAAAACCCAAAATAACCAAAATATCCAGTAATAGGAGACCGGTTAAATAAAAGGTTCTATTCCCATAAATAGAAGATCCTTCCTGATATTCTTTATTCTGCAAACTGTTTCTTTCTTGGCTGTTAGCACATATTATGTATTTATTTGGGATTTTCCCCCTTTTGTTTATTATCTCTCTCTGCCTTCCGTAAAGCAGGGAGTATATCTGAATATATTTGCTTTGTCTACCCCAGTCTAATGCCTACTTTCGTGGCTGGCATGCAGTAGGTGTTCAGTAAACATCTGATAAACAAATGATTGAAACCGATATTATAAAAGAATAGCATCTTAGCATCTGGAAGGATGTTCGGGTTATCATAAATAAATCTCATCTTAAAAAAAAAATAAGGAAGGGCAGAATATCTGTCCTTAGAAAATTCTAGAAGTTTCTAGAGGTGGGAATACAGTTATATGGGTTGATTTTTGTTCCTTTTTTTTTTTCTGGTCTGAATTAATTTTCTATTTGCCTTACCATGAACAAGAATCGCTTTTATCATTTTAAAATTCTCTTTGTTGTTTTTTTTTAAAGATTTATTTTTTTGACAGAGAGATCACAGGTAGGCAGACAGGCAGCCAGAGTGGGGGGGTGGGGAGCAGGCAGAGAGGGGGGAAAGCAGGCTCCCTGCTGAGCAAAGAGCCCAATGCAGGGATTGATCCCAGGACCCTGAGATCATGACCTGAGCCGGAGGCAGAGGCTTTAACCCACTGAGCCACACAGGCGCCCCTTAAAATACTCTTTGAAAGCAGGGATTAGAATCCCAAAAGATGAGTGGACTCTGCTGTGAAGTTTTGGGAGTTGGGAGATGAGCACCAATAGGGGTGGGGTGGACGTCCCCTCATCCTTCATCTCTGAAGGATGCTTCAGAGAAAGGCCCTTTTATGGTGGGGATTGGCCACCCTCACAAACCGGCCCCGTATGACTTCATGTTCTCGGGCCCTGGAGACTTCCAGACCACAGGCTTAAGTTCACCTTCTGAAGAGTTTCTCTGCCTCCAGGCCCACTACCCTCAAATACAACCAGACACACACATCCGATTGTATCGCCACCTTCTCTAAAGGCTTTCACTGGTTCCCAGATCTCTCACGGGGATTGCCAGATAAAATACAGGGTACTCGGTTTAATTAGAATTTCAGAGAAACAATGAATAATTTGCATGGGATTAGATTGCATGGAATTGCATGGGAAATACAGTAAAAATTATTCATTGTTTATTTGAAATTCAAATTTAACTGAACATTCTGGGTTTATCGTTAGGGTTTGTTTTTTTTTTTTTTTCCTCCTTAAATCTGCCAGCCCTACAAATCAGGCTTACTGTGGCATTCAGGATTTCCCAGGCAGGTCTGACCCCTGCCTGCTCTGTAGACTCATGTTCTCCCATCCCCCCTCCTCGTCCCACAGACCTCCTTTCACTCCCCCAGAGCACCACACGAATATGATAGTTCTCCAAGTTAACACATGGAAGAATGTTAAAAATCAATCAGCTGGGTGAAGAGAAGCCAAGAGAAGAAAACCGAAACACACACACATAAGCACACCCACGGGGACACGTTTTTTTGTACACTTTTTTAAAAACCTAATACTCTCTCCTGGACATCTTCCCATGCTGTTCTCGATTCTTCCTTCACACCGTTTGTAAGGGCTGCCTACGAATCCACCCCAGGGACAAACTCTACTTAGCCAATCCCCTACTGCTGGGCACCCAGGTTTCTGATTGCCTGAAGTGACAAGGCCCTCGATTAACATCCTCGTCGTTAAATCCGTCCTACGCCACAGTGGTTGGTGATTACGTTAGAAGAAGCTCTAACTGGATTAGATCGTGTTCACATTTGAGGGTCTCTGATCGACACGGCCAAACCGCCTTCCAGAGCTGTGACGCTCCCCTCGGCTACCAGCGTGCCCGCCTGCTTCAGGACCCGGGCTGTCCTACCGTGTTAAAAATCTTTGCCAGTGTGTGTAGTGCAAAACAATAAATCTTGTAACACTGAAAAAAATAAATAAATAAAATTAAAAAAAAAAATCTTTGCCAGTGTGATAAATGAAAGTGAGCTCTTGTTTGAATTTATGTTTTTATTACCGGCAAAATTGAATCTTTCACTTGTTAGGTTCCTTCTTCTGTGGATTGCTTATAGTGGACTCCCAAGGTTCAGGGTGATGGTGACCCCTTCTCTTTCCCTGACCCCGGGGTTGGTCTTAGCTCCTCAATACTGAATTTTCTGCTTTCAAGTGCTTGTGTCGGGGCGTGTCCCCGAGTGCGAACGGTTCAGAGCAGGGCATCCCTGGTGCATCGCTGGGGCCCGAGCCGGACCTGCCTCCTTCTGCCTTTGGGAGCTCTGTGTGTCCTGCTGGGGGTGACCCAGGGCAGCTGCAGGGGAGGGACCTGGCCACAGGGCTGGGCTCCAGATCCGGGAGGGCCTGGGTCCCTCCGTGCACACTGTTGTATGGGTGGGGTGGCTGCACCAGGGGGCTGGGACAGTGGGCTCAGGGATCCACCTAGCCACGGGGCAGGGTGTAAAGGACCATAGGCGGCCTGCTGCCTCTATGGTCCTGCACAGAGCTCTTGACTTCTCTGTGTCCTCATTTCAGCAAATATTGCCTGGCTCCTGGCTAGGGAGTGGGGAAGGGGTTACGGAGTGGCGCAGTCCCTGTGGGAAGCCACAACTGAGGAGGACTCCCAAGGCCCTGGGACGCGATGCTCAACCACAAGGCGAGTTCCTGACTGACTGCTTAAAGGTTCTAGAGCCCCACTCCTTGCCAGCTGGGATCAAGGCTGCAGTTGCTCGTCTTGCCACCAGGAGGCACTGCAGTCCCAGTGAAGTTCCTCAGGCTGGAAGGGGGGCCCCAGGGCCCCAAAGCCTTGATGAGGTTTCTAGAAGTCTGCTTGAAGTCCAAGGCCCGACCTGCAGGGTTTGCCATACGAGCAGCTATCCGGCCCTACTCTGTGTGCCACTGTCCTAGCACCCCAAGGGACACAGGGATGAATGAGATGGGTCCCCGTCCTTCCCCACAGAGTTCATTCCTCCTCCGGTTCTGGGGCTTTTCACATTCTTGATTGATTTTGACCCTCTGAAAATTCCCATATGGTGACTCTCCTGAGCACCCTCACTCCACAGATGGGTAAACTGAGGCTTGGAGAGCAAGGACTCATTGAATGGCACCAACAACCGAGTGGCAGTTTATTCCCCAAAATTGCCCTTCGTGGAAACCCTGGGACTCCTGGGTCCTCTAGCTATTTGCGAGGGAGCCGTACAGCCCGCCCCCCCCAGCACCCCCAGTGGTGTTTTCTATGGCGCTGGCAGATCTCTGCAGGATCTTCTAGGGCAGGGGCTGCGGCTCTCTTCTTGCTACCTCCACACAGAAGTTCTCTCCATTCTTCCCGCAGGGGCTGGGCTGGGGGGTGGTCTTCCTCTGGCCCAGAGGATGGAGGGGGCTTCCCAGGGCCGAGGAAGGAAAAGGAACTAGCAGCGCACTCTCACTAAAAGCCAGTGACGGGGCCTTGGGCTTGACCCCGGGCCTAGGACGCCCATCACGCAGCCGCCGTGTGAAATGCGCCGGGACACTGAGGCTGATGGGAGGAAATGGTAGGAGGCAGGGCTCGAGTTCTAACCCCCAGCCTGGGCCATTTTCTCTTCGGGGCTGGGACTGGGCAGCTGGGAGACAGGGTCAAGACGAAGGAGCAAGACCCAGAGTCCCAGGAAGCCACTCCCCTCAGGTGTCTCTACAGGGGTCCCAGTGTCTCCCACCTTAAGCGCCAGCCCTGATAGAACTCTCTCAAACATCTCGGACCTCCGATGAGGACCCATGCCTTTTCTTGGGACCTCGATTTCAGGGTCTCCTCCATCCCCCAGCTTGCCCCCCATTAATTCTCCCCCCAGCACTGAGTCTTGTTTTGAATTCATTCCCTGCTAAATATCGAAGCATTCAGAGGAAGGATGTATGCGTGTGCAACTCCCTCTTAAACAGTGCAGAAGGGCACCACACGTATGTGTGTGTATGCATGTAAGTCAGCACACGTGCGTACACCCCGAGAGCCTGCAAGAGGGATTGAGAAGAACACAGACGTCAACATTTGGGGACTTGGCACAATGGGGATCTGAGAGTTACTTGTCCTCTGCTCATAACTTTCCTCTAAGTCGGAAACTGCCCAGAGAAAAAAAAACTTTAAAAAAGAATAAGTATATGGATAGTGCTGTGTCGTATATTTGAAAGTGGCCAAGAGAGTAGATCTCAGAAATTCTCAACCCAAGAAAGAGAACTTATGGTAACTATGGAAGGTGACAGATGCTGGCGAGACTTACTGTGGTGATCATTTCTCGACGTACCCAAATGTCAAACCATTACGTTGTAAACCTGAAACTGACATCATGTTGTATGTTAATTATACCTCCGTTTAAAATGTTTTTAAATCAATTAAAAAGAGATTATGGTTATCAAAAAAAAAAATAGGTATGTAGGCATGGATGGGAAGGACCCCCGCTCTGTAGGCAGCGTCAGTAGTGACCTGAACGGGCGTGCAGGGGGAGCGTCGTGAGCGACCACTGCCACCGACGGCCTTCACACGTGGGCCTGCACGCCCACCGCAAAATCGCAAGGCAGATGCTGGCTCTGGGGACGAACCTTGCCTCCGTGGCCCTCTGAAAACCCTCACTTCCTCGGAAGCGACGGGTGACCCGGTTGGAGCAGGTGATTTTTCTAGCAGCGTTTCTAAGACCTGTAGGAGGCATATTTTGTTAGCCGGGGGTCAAGTTACCATTGGGACTGAAAAGTAAAAGAAGTACTTTATTTTTTGAGGCCGTTAGGATTTCAGCTCTCTTACAAGTGGTATGAAGGAGGAAGGTTTCCTTGTATCCAAAAAAAAAAAAAAAAAGGAATGACAAGAAAGCCACTGGCAGGAGCAAACCAATAAATGGCAGATGAATGGATAAGCAAACGGTGGTCTCTCCATACGATGGGATATTATCCAGCCTTAAAAAGGAAAGAAATTCTGACCTATGCTACAACGTGGAGGAAACACGAGGACATGCTGATAAGTGAAATAAGCCAGTCACAGCAAAGCCTCTACTCGTCCGTCCGAGGTGCGTGGAGTGATCGAGCGCACAGAGACAGCAAGTAGATCTCAGTGGCCACTGGCTGGGAGGGGGGTGGGAAGTTAGTGCTGAGAGGGTCCGGAGCTTTGCTTTTACAAGATGAGCACCTCGCTCCGGACGTGGATGGCCGGGATGATTGTACAACATTATTAATATATTTAATATCACTGAACTAGATCCTTAAAAATAGTTGACGTGATTATACTTCAATCTAAAATAGTTTTAAGATGGTAAATTTTATGTTATATGTATATTTTATCGCAATAAAAAAATTGGAAAAAGCAAAGAAAGTCCCCTAGCCAGTGTCCCTTCGGGCCTTTGTCCTGGCTTCGGCTCACTCTGTCCAGGGCTAGGCCCCCTCAACCTCCCAGCCTACACCCCTAAATTCCTTTCCTTGTCCTTTCTCGATACTGTGTCTGGGTTTGCGTCCGATCACGCCCTCATCCCTCCATTCACTCAAGTGTCCATTCACGGGGTGCTTCCCCTTGGTGGTGACCCTATGGAGGGGACAGACAGGTAATGGTGGTCAGTTGTCCCCGGGCCCCAAAGGGCAAGAGCACTGCGTCCTGGGCACAGTGGGGGCCCTAAGAAGGAGGGGTCAGTTCTACTTGAAAAGGTCAGGGGAGGCTTCATGACAGTGTGACCTTGAACTGAGTATTGAAAACCAAGGAAGTCTTGGCAAGACATGTTGCATGTCATGGTAAAACAGGACACCTTCCAACTCTCCAGACTAAGCAGGTCCTAATTACCAAGGAGGAGGCTCAGATGGGGGCCTCCCCCAGGGCTGGGGACAAGAATCAAAACAATTACACAATCTCTCTGAGCAGTACCAACGCATCCACTAGTTCATGAAAAGCCCACTTATGAATGAACACTGGAACAGCAGCTCCTGATGTTTGCTACAGTGGGGTGGGGGTCTTGACCTCAGTCAGAACCCACAACCCCCCCCCCCCGTTAGCTGCTCCCGAAGGAGACTGGAAGTTTCCCATCTCCTCCCTTCCAGGCCCAGCCCAGGTCTCAACCTCCAGTTTGGCCTCCCACGGCTGGAGGAGATCCTGGCATTTTTTTTAAAGATATTATTTATTAATTGACAGAGAGAAGCAGCCGAAGGAGAGGGAGAAGAAGGCTCCCCACTAAGCAGGGAGCTACTGAGCAGGAGCCCGACTTGGGGCTCCATCCCAGGATCCTGGGATCATGACCTGAGCCAAAGGCAGATGCTTAACGGACTGAGCCACCCAGGTGCCCCAGATCCTGGCACCTTTCAGGGGGGGAAAGGGACCAGACCGGGGCCAGGCCTGTTCCAGAGAAGCGGAGGTAGCCTCTCAAACTTTCCCTCCCCTGCAGCAAGAAGCCCCAGAGCTCAGAGACCACACTAGGCCACCCTCCACCTTACAGGGAGGATGAGGAAGCCCTAAGCCTTCACACAACCTGTCAGGGGAAGATCGCGGTCTCCGTATTTCAAATCTGCGCCTTGCCCCTCTCCGCCTCCACCAAACCATACAGCCTTGGGCTTGTCCCTAAACATCTCTCACAGAACCCTACGTTCCTCCTCTGTAACAGGGAGAAAACCTGCACCCCCAGCACCCCCCGACCCCCACGGAGACACTGAAACAGCACTTTCAGACCCAAGACCAGGCGGAGAGGCTTAAATCCTGCACTTGGTGAATCGAAATGAATGAGAAATCTTTGGAGTCCAACAGACTTGATTTCTGATTCTGCCACTTATTTGCTTCACTCGTGCACTCGCTCATTCATTCGTTCCTTCATTCAGCATCATTTCTGGAGCGCCCGCTTTGTGCATGTCAAGTTCTCGGTGGTGGAGATACAAAACCCGATGAAGACCCCTTCCTTCCAAGGCCCACGGTCATGGAGGAGACTGATTACAATGCAGGGGGCTGGACGGGACGGGGCATCTAGGCCAGCCTCAGTGGGGGCGGGGGGGATATTTTTAGGGGCCAATCCAGATCTCTATATAGGAGGGGCTTTGTGGCAACAATCTGATTGGAGATCCGTTGAAACCAAGCTTTGCTAGCACTTTATGTGAGATGATATGTCGGTTTTCCCGATCCTGGAAATGGAGGGAGTCTAAAGAAGGTTACAGGGAGGGCTCCCAAACCACCCACGGCTCTGTTGCTGAACAGTATGAGTTGGCCTCTGGGTGCCTCCTCACCTGTAATGTCGGACCAATATGGTCCACATCCCAGAGTGGGTGTGAGTTTTGAATGAAGCCGAGTACAAGCCTGGTACCCTGCCGGAGACAGCTCGCCCTCTAGCAGTGGGCGTCCTGCAGCGGAAATTAATACAGTTGTTATTTGGGGCCAGGTTAGGCGAGGGCAGCTTCAGGAGCAAAGCAAAGTCACTCCACTTGCTGCAACGGTCCCCTTCCAATCAGGGCCCATTTCCCGCATTTATAGCAAAGACTGTCCATGGGCTGAGACACTTGAAAGCACTGTAAAAACGACGTTAAATTTATTTTGTTTTATATTTACTTAAAACTTCCAGCGTGTTTTAAAGAAAGACCCTTCCCTAAAGACATTTTAGCGTAAGGCAATGCGAAGGCATAGCCATGAAAGAATGGTAATTTTAATCACTGCGCTGATGACGGAGTTCAGGTCCATCGTGAACGACTTATAAAATCCTCGCTTCCTCGGCCACTCTTGGCAACATCTGGCCTCTGCAGGCACCCCAACGTTTAACTGCTCAAGAATTTCTCAGTGGGAACATCCCGTGCCTTCCACCCACCATATCATCGGAAAGGCATCCGGGGTGGGCAGTGGCAAGAGGGGCCATTCCAGAAATGTACCACTTGCTGCTGTCACAGAGAAACTAAGCTCGCTGATTCAGGCGCAGGTTGGGGCCCCTTCTGCCTAGGGAGCCCCAGGTCACCTTCTCAGGCTGGTGCGACCTCCTCCCTCTGGATTCCCTCCCACACCCTCCTCTGAGCTTCCCTAATGGCCCCTACTAACTAAATCGCTCATCACGCAGCATTGTGAGAGGAGTTGGGCAGCCTCCGTCATTGGACGGGACCCTCACCGGAGGCAGGGACGGCGTCTTGCCCTGCTCCCTTACCTCGCCGCCCCCCAGCAAATACTCTTGCACTAAAGAGTATTGTTAAATACTCTTGTATTTAATAACTCATCTTGTTAAATAACTGAACGTCTCAGCCTGTGGAAGGACCACGTGGGCCTGTGGAGAATTGGCTTCTTTCACCAAAACCAAGCGTTCTCTTTCTCCAAATGATTTGTTCAAACCTAAAGAATCATTTACAAGCTGCAGAAGCCAGAAGACTTTTCCCCTCTCGGACGAGAAGGAAAAACTAATGGCTGAAGAAATTGTAAGGCTGCCAGTTACGAGTTTTCTGAGATGGATAAAGCTGGGTAAGATAATTCAATCTCAGCTTTAAAAAATTCCATCTTTATACCTATCAAATGGTTAAAATTTCCAAATTTCTGGAATATGCTTGTATCTAGGCTTTCGGTTAGGGTTTCTATCTAAGTGGCTGGGATTTGGAGTAGATAAATTCCAAGTGCTTTGCCCTTCACATACAAGTAGGTAAGTATAGATAATCTTCAATATTCCAATATTTGTGCGTTGGTTGGAGAATGGTTCTTTCATTGACTTCTGCTCGCCTGGACTGAAAAAAAGTTTTCAAATCAGTCTCTGCCTTAAAATGCATGGCGTGGGGGCGCCGGGGTGGCTCAGTGGGTTAAGGGTCTGACTTCGGTTCGGGTCAGGTTGGCCTGGTTCCGAGGAGGGCTCCAGAAGTGGGAGGAGAGGGGGCCTGTGCGGTCAAGGTCTAGGGTCACCACTGCAGGGGTGAGGGGAAGACGGTGTGCTGTCCGTCCCGAGGTGCACCCCACGCCCCACTTCACTGAGCTCTCCCACAAGCTTGATCGTGCCCCATGGCGACACAAGTGAGGTTACCAAGTCCAGGAGCATTAACCTTAAGGGCAGAGGAGTGGAGAAGAGCAAGGCCCTTTGGCTTCAGGAGATCTGGGCTCCTGGCACCTGGCCTGCACCGGGTCTCGCCTTCTTCATCTGTAACTCAGGAACCCTCATACTTCTTGAGGGGTTGGAGCGCAAGACCCCAGGGCAGGCCTGGCCCGCGGGTGATGCCTACTCCCACTCCTTTAATGGCAGACGGGTGTGCTGGGGCCCAGAGTGGGTGCAGCACCTCCCTGACGGGCCCCCAGCCGGACATTCTCTGTGCCCATCCCTGAGTCCGCGCAGGGCTGAGCACATACCAATCCCGCCCTCGGGGGCCTCCGGGTCTGATGTGGTCGGATGTCTTTCGGACGAGGAAGAAAGAAAGTCATGCCCCAGTTCAAGAGGCCTGGGTGCGAGACACAGCAGCCTGGGGAGACGCAGGCTGTAGGTTCTGAGGGGCCTGGGGGTGCCCTCCTCCCTCCTTGACCCTCGCTGCCCCCATGCTAAGGCTGACGGCCAGCCCCCAGCCCTGTGTCGCTCATCCACATTTTAAAGGATTTTGTCAACCACCCAGTGTAGATTCCGTCCTCATTTGTTCACGTTCCAATTCGATGTATCCAACTCAACCATAACCATTTATAACCATAAGCTGACCAGCCTGGCACAGCCGGTGTCCCAGTGAAATCCTGCCAATGACACCTGCTGGTATTTATTGAGCACTTCCTCTGTTCCAAGGACTGTTCTAAACTCTACCTGTATTAGCTTAGTTAATTCTCGCGGTATCCCCAAAAGGCAGATGGTATTCTTAGCCTCATTTTACAGATGAAGAAGTTGAGGCAGAGAGGTCAACCAGTCTGCCCGAGGCCCCTCAGCTGCACAGACTGACATCTGTTTCCAGGTCCTGGCCCAGGAGCCCCCGCAAACCAAGGGCATCTAAATCTTCAGGCTGCCTATGGTGGGCTGAACACAATTTCTACGAGATTCCAAGAATGCTAGAGAGCGCGCCTTGTTCCTTGTCTCTGGGCAGGCAGCTGGGAGACCAGGCTCAAACAGGCGTTTGTTTAATCATGGGGCTGGGGGACCGCAAGGTAGAAGCACAAGGGAGCCCCCTCCCCCAGCAGTGACGGCCTCTGCTCTGTAGCTCCCTCCTCTCTGGTCACCTATGGGCGCCCAGAATCATGTCTAGCCTAGAGCCTCAGCCCCAGGCTCTGCGGGTCCCTGCATGGCACTCAGGAGGACGGGGTGGAGGGAGGCGGCGGCAAGCCAGAAAAGAGTCAAGATGCAGGGCAAACAGCAAGGAGCTGGTTTGGGTGGATGGGGGCTTCCCTCCTGGAGTTCCTCTCTGCTCCACCAGGATGGGGCACTGGGACCACCTTATTGAAAGAAGAGGTCCCAAATTTGGACCTCTCAGGAGTGGCCAGAGACCAAGGTTATAATTCTAGAACTCTTGCCAATGGCTCTGCCCTCCACCCCTTCTTACCAGCTCTGGTTCCTGGAAAACAAATGTGTCCCCGGGCTGAATCTCTTTGGCTGGTTAGTCATTAGTCTGGAGGCAAGGGGATGGACAGAATGACTTTTGAGGTTCTCCATATTCTGGGATTCTGGACTTCACCTCAGGAGGCCATGCCCGGGGCAGGGAGACAAACCAACGGAACAAAAGAGAGAGCCTAGAAATAAGCTCTTAAACATACGGCCAACTGATTTTCAGCAAAGGTGATAAGACCATTCAACAGAGAAGGGGCAGTCTTTCCAACAAAGGGTGCTGGGGGAACTGGATATCTAAATGTGAAGGAGTTGGAGTTGGACCCTTACTCAGAATGGACCTCAACTTAAGAGGGAAAAGTGTAAAGCTCTTAAAAGAAAACAGAGGGGAAATTCTTCATGACATGCAGGTTAGCGATACTAACCTGTGGATGTGACATCAAAAGCACGGGGGAAAAAAGACAAAAATTGACAAACTGGATTGCATCAAAATTAAAATCTACTGTGCATCAAAAGGGCACGATCCAGAGAGGGAGAGACAACACACAGACTGAGAGAAAATATTTGAGATTCATGTGTCTGATGAGGGATTATTATCCATAATATATAAAGAGCTCCTACAGTTCAACATCAAACAAGCAACCCAACCCCCAAAATGGGCAACAGACTTGAATCCACATTTCTTCAAAGAAGATCAACAGTGGACCAGACACAAAAGGACAGCAGCTGTGTGAGTCCCCTCCACGAAACCCTCGTCCTCACCGAATGGTTCACTTAACATGAGCAAAATGGTAAACTTTATATTTTTACCACAATAAAAAATCCTAATTAAACAATTATCCCTAATTATCCCTCATTAAACAAGAGATTTCGAATTTTTAAAAAGGCCACCTGAGTAGCACAAAGAACACTCCGCTTGGGGTCTTGGCCTCTCACGATGTTCAGAGGCCTCCAGGGGCTTCTCTAAAGTCCAAATCCTTCAGCAGAAAGCCAATCTTGAGTTGGGCGTTGCTCCTGCCATTCCCGGGGCCCCATCTTGCCCCACCTTGCCTGTGTCCAGCAGGGCCCCCTGCATACCACAGACTCGCTCTTTCCCAAACACTGCAGGTGCTTTCCCAACTCTAAGCCCTTATTCCTGCTGTTTCCTGAGTCAAGAGCACCACTTCCAGCTCCTTAAGTGGGAGCTTCCCTTGAACCTCCGAAGTCCACTTCAAATGTCCATATCCACAAAGCCCCAGTCCATTTGCACTTCCCCTGGGGACCTGGGCTTCTGCACATTCAGCTCCCTGAGGTCAGGGATCAACACACTCACGGCCAAATGCTGCACACCTCCCTGACGTGGGGCACGAGCCTGTGGGGGGTGGTTTGGGGGGCAGGAGAAGCCTGTGGCAGCACCCAATTCCCTCTACAAAGAGGGAGGAAGGAGCCCTCCGCTTCTCCATCCACCCCATCCCCCACAGTACCCGACACACTGTAATCACGGCCGCCACCCTCCCCTCCCCAGGTGCTGACTATACCCAGAGGCTCCTGTCTAAATGCTTCTTCCTGTCTGGGCTCTGAGCTCAGGACAGCATCCTTTCCAGAGCAGAGCGGCTGCTTCGCGTGTGCGCACGTGCGTGTGTGCGTGTGTGTATGTGTGTGCGTGTATGTGTGTGTGGTCTCTGAACCCCAGGGGGGTACGGCTGAGGAGACGGGGTCCTCAGGAAGGAACAGCAGCAGCTCCCAAGGGGCCCTGCCAGGAGGGCAGCAGGAGAGGACAAGGGACCTAGAATGGAGCAGGTCAGGGGGTGAAGCCGAAGGCAGGGGGGACCTAGCACTCAGTGCAGGGACTGGAGGGACCTGAGGAGGAGAGTGGGGCAGGGAGCTGGGCTCTGGATGCGGCAGTGGGACGCTGGCTTGTGGCCCCTGACGTGACAGCCAAGAGGAAACAGTGAGGCAAAGGGGTGTTCCTTCAACGGCAGAGTCCGAGAGGACTCGAGGCTCCCACAAAACTCTGCTCCCGCCCCCCGCACTCCACAGGGAGCCCTGTGGAGAATAACCTGTTTTCCACCAGGGTGCGAGAGGGCTGGAAGCTGGGTTTTCATCCCAGGCCTGCGTTCAAAGAAAGGAGGAAAGAAGAGAGAACGGCAGGATTTGCCCATTATTGGTCCCTCCCATGGTCTTCAGCTCCACCCTGCCCTGAGCAGAGTTTCTGGCATGTTCCTGGGGCCTCTGGAAACTCAAGGCGAAGTCCCTCCTACCAGCTTGAGGCCCCTGTGTCATGCCTGCCCCCCCTTCCCACCGCAGCTCAGCAGGACACTTGAACGGGTGAAGAAGCTGGGGCCAAGGTGGCAGAGACAAGTCTAGAACTCTGACCTGCCGGGCCCCGCCCCACCCTTGACCTCCGCACCCACCGCATCCCCAGATGTGGAGAAGGGAAGCGCTCTTTGGGGGCCACATTTGTAAAACCCAGTCTTCCAGTCTCATAGGATTAGGGTGGCCCCAAGTCTGGTTAGGGCCGTCCTACAAAAGGAGGCCTTTCGGGCTCTCAGGGCTTTGGGCCAACAAGCACTTCCCTCCTCCCTTCCCAGCTGTCCCACCTTGGCCGAAGTGCTCGAGCTCTCTGAGTCTGTTCGCATCCCTGCAGCGGGGACGGCGGCGGGAGGATCTATCTCGTGGGGCAGCGGCTGGGATTCAACGAAATCACCTCGGGATCTGGTACGCTGCCTGATGCACACAGAGGGCTGGGTAAATGTGGGCCCGTCACACGTATCAGCAGCCCAGGGCTTCTGCCCTGTCAACTCAGACCCCCTCTTGCCTCACACTCCACCAGACTCGCTTCATCACTGTCTCCATCCTGCAGATGGAAACATTGAGGCAGGGAACCAGGCCAGGCACGCCAGACTGGCCCCTTTGGCGGGTTGGACTCACCTTCCCCTTCAGTACAATGAATCAGGCAGAGTGGGGGGCCCAGAGGCCTCCTGAGGATCCTGGGGGGACCAACCATCTCTCTCCTGGCGAATGGATCCCAGACCTGGAACCGCACAGGATCTCTGTGGGAGAGCGAGGCCGCCGATGGGGACCTGAGCCAGATGGGAACCCGTGGGGCTGGATGGTGGGGCTGCAGACCCTGCCAGGGAGATCCATAGACACTGAGGGGCCCACACACGTGGGAGAGCCCCGAAGTCTCTATCCCCACTCTGAAACCTGATCGGAATCCCCACGGCCTCGCCATCATTGGCAATACCCCCCTAGTGCCTTCAAGGGTGGACGGCGTGAGGGGGCGGGGCTCTTAATCCTTCCCAGGCAGAGAATGTACCTGCAGGTTGTACCTGCAGGCACACTACCTCTGTGCACCCTTCTACCCCCGCACCATCTCCTCCCTCGTAGGCAGCACAAGCCCAAAGGGTCTCAGTTTACACGTGAGAAGACTGAGTGGAACCACGGAGACAGGGGACTATTCCAAAGGCACATTTCTGTGGCAAAGCCAACACATGAACCCAGATCTCCTGCTCTCCAGAGAAGGCCTGGAGGGAGACATGGAGGAAGGGGAGAAGCTGCCTTGGGCTGGTCAGCTCCCAGAGAAGATCCAGCAACTTCCGACTCCCCCAACCTCTCTGAGCTCCCCCCCCCCAACTAGGCGAGGTTGGGCTCACCCGGGAGAGGTGGGGGGGACTCCTCACGAGCTGCTAATCCCAGGACTGCCCTTCCTGCCAGGCACGCCCCACAGCCTGAGTCCCCGCCTCCTCCCTCCCCGCCCTCCAGTACCAGCCCCAGTGAACGGACTTGCCCAGTTCCTGGTCTTTCTCACACTCCAGCCCTGAAGGCAGGGGCTGTGTCCTGTGCTTCTCAGAATCCCCCACGAGGCCTAGCCGGTGACGGGCAAAGCCCGCTGAGTGATGAGTGAGCAGGACCGGCATCTCTGTCCCTCTGTGAGACTGGACATTTGAGCCAGCAGACATCTGGCGTCTCTCCCAACACTGGGTGGGACATCCACCCCAACACTGTGACCCATGGTATGTGGTGGAGGACAAGCCAGGCTCCTGGACGTGACGAATGGCCCCGGGCTGGACCTGAGAAGACAAGATTGGTCATGTGGCCTCAGCTAACTCCCTCAGGCATGTGCCCACATACCTTCCGCTGCTCAGGGAAGAAGACTGGTCCTCGGGAGCCCCGCAGAGATCAGGGGTCCCAGCCGAGTCACAGGTGGGATGAGTCCCTGCGATCCCACGGGGACCCCCCCAGGTACTTGACTGTTGCCTTGGATCCCCAGGCTCTTGGGGTGGAGTCCTCCTGTTTTCTCAGGAGAGTGAGGCTGCCCTATTTGACGCAGAGAGAGTGTGTGTGACTTGCTGGTGGGGTTACAGCAAAGGAAGAGAGTGGGTGAGCCCAGTGGATATTCCCCAACCCCCAGCTGTGGAAGGAAGAAAAGCCAGCTGTGTTTTGTGCCTTCCCACTAAACCGGCTGCAGGGCTCCATTTCTTCCTGGGTCTCAGTTTACCCATCTACTAAATGGGTTCTGCAACGTGCCTGGAGATGGCCCCCACAGTGGTTTCTCTTCGGCAACGAGCTACACAGGACAGAAGGTGTACCGGAGAGCCGGGGCTTGGAGGAGGCCTCTTTGTGGTGGGGGTGGGCTGGGTGGATGTGGCCAGGGCCCCCTGAAGACTCTAGGTCTCCATGTGGGGACTCTTCTGCCACTCGCTGAGTCAGTCTTCCTGGGGAGCTGGGACCCCTGGCTGGGAAGGCCACCTGCTTCGAAGCACGGACCCTCAGTCGCGGTCTCCCCACAAGCGGCTCTGACAGCAGAGGCTCTGCCTGCCACAGAAGGCCCCGAGGGGTATCCCTAACTGGCACGGTGCTCCCGTAACACACACGCAGCTCCTGTACACACGGTACAAGAGGCACAAGCGTATCTTAGGAGTGTGCATAGTTAGCACATAGTTAGCACACATTAGGACAGCAGGACCCAGACCTAGTGAGCACCCAAAGGCAGGACGTGCCCACGGGGTTCATGCTGTGCTTGTGCCCATAAAACCCCCACATCCATGCTGGCAACACTCTTAACGAGACCTCCGTTCTCCTTTCAGCCTTCTACCAGCCAGGAAACACTGGTTATGCCCACGGATCTCCATCTGGTAGGACCTCAGCTGTAGGATAGCCGGCAAGCACTCCGTTCTCCTAGGAGGAAGTCTGGCTCCGTAATCGTGGACATAGACAGGTACCATGAGCAGAGACAGGGGACATGAGCCAACTGGAGGGGCCGGGAATCCCAGAGCCTCAGCTTGAGCCTGGCCATCTGTGGGCACGGAGTTGGCTCCTCTCCGTGTTTAAGTCCAAGCCTGGAGTCTAGAACCTCCATTCAACCTGGGCCCTCCAGGGCCACCTGCCCACTTATCCTGGAACTGCTACCCACGTTGTCCCTGCACCCCCTTAGCTCGCCTCAGGGAACCCTCAAGAGCCGTTTCTGCTTCTAGGGGAGCGTCTTCTGTCCGCTCTACCAGTTTCTCCTGGAGAGAAATGTATGAGAGCCCCAGGGTGGGGGGAGGGCCGGGAAATGGAGTGAAGGCGGGTCCAGGCTGGTACCTTCTTAGAAACCCTGAGAGCGCCTTAGGAAATTGTCCAAACTCCCGCATTTCACAAATTCAGACCCAGAGGGGACGGGCCACGTTCCCAAGGCCACGTGGGGAGTAGAGAACACCGAGGTGGAGACCTGTTGTGATCTACACCTGATTGTGGGGCCTGCCCCACACATGGGCCACGCGGGGCTTCAGCGTCCTCGCCCAAACCTGCTGCAGCCTCTCAGTCTTCTCTGCCACGGGCCGCCCCCCCCCCCCCCGGAGCGCGCCCCCGGAACGCGTGGAGAACCAACGGCTCGCCCCGGCCTGGGTTGCCAGCAGCCCATGGGGCCTTGGAGCTGACGTCCCTCGTTTGGACCGAGAATCCGCGCTAAGGCGATCTGCTTTAAGAATCCAGGGAAGCGCGGGCGCAGCTCTGGGTCTTTCTGGAAGGCGCCGCAGTGCAGTGCGGGCGCCCAGCCGCTCCGAGCGCGCGCGGACTCAAGCACACGCAGCTCTCGCTCTCGGTGGCCGGGAAAGACAGGTACTTGGCGGGTGGTGGCGCCTCAGTCTCTCTCTCTCTCTCTCTCTCTCTCTCTCTCTCACACACACACACACACACACACACACACTCCGCTAGTATTTCCCAGTAAAACTCTCTTCTCCAAAAAGGCATTTCGGGTGCAGTGGAGCTCCGTGGTGACCCTTCTATCTGCTTCTGGAGCTAAAATCTGAAACTGCCCGCTGCTCGGCATCGCCACCCAAACCCTCAGCCTTTGGCTCCCCTGAACTGCCCCTCAGCCAAGCCTCAGCTCCCTTTCCAACCTCCCTCTCCTCCTTGGTGCTGGTGGTGCCTGCGGCGTGGAATGGGGGTTAGAGAAGAGGTCTTTGGTGAGGCCTTGGAATGCCCCAGGCCCTGGGATGGATGGAGGGCCTGGGGTCCCCAGGACACCTCCCTGGACACAGGGGAGGCTTCTATCCAACCAATGAGTCAGCCTTTTTATGGAGACCGGCTGTCAGACAACAGAGCACTTGGTGACCCAGGCTATCTTGTCCCCCTGTGCCGGGTGAGGAAGAATTTTGCAAGGAGGTGCGAGTGTGCTCATTTGCATATTTGTAGACCAGAGAAGGCTGGGAGGGGGCGCTGCAGCTGGTGGAGGGCGGTCCCTGGGGGTCACGAATAACTGCGACCCTACAAAAGCACCAGCCTGCGGCGGGGAGGGATTGCTGGCTGGAGAGAGGTGCGTCTTCTTTCCGCAAAAGGGCACTGTTTGGAAGAAGGTCCTCTTCTCGCTGGTCTAATCCAGATCCAACAAAGGCGTGTCGTGCCCCAAGCCCCTGAGCCAGGGGACCCTGCGTCTTAAACTCTGAATTCACTGAGGAGTATCAGCACGGAGCTGTCTCGGTTTCCTAATCTGATGACTTGCCTTGTCACTTTAGTGAAGCCCAGGGAGCCCCATAACTTCGGGAGCACGTGGCCAGATGGTTCCCAGAGGGCAGCGTCTAGAGGCAGAACCAGGCTCCCACCGCCCTACCCAAAACAGTGCCTGGGCCTAGGTGGGGAGGGGGGTGGTGAGGTGTCCGGGGAGTGGGCTTCCGGTGCAAGAAGCTCTCTCTAAGCAAGCACTGTGTCGGCCGACCCTCTTCCCTACTCCCCTTTCCTTGAGGCAAAATGCGAACCACCAAGCCAAGTTTCCCCATTCTTGGATCCCTGTCCTTGGAACCTTGGGCGCCCTGGGCAGTCCCCCCCCCCCCCCCCCCCCCCCCGCCTGCTGCTTCGGGCACCCCGGCCAGCCAGCGGAGAAGCCCGAACCCCGACCTAGCGCGCGGGACGCCAACCTCCCCTCACCCCCATTGCTGCAAAGGCCACCGGATTTCCATTTCGTATTTCAAATTTCCATCAAAACAAAGCAGCGGCGTGCAGAGCTGCAGGAGGAAAGGGGCTGAGGCCCAGAGGAAGGCACATCCCCAGAAAAGTGTGCCCAGCTGCTGTCCAAAACGAAAGTCCTTAGGGACTTCAGCAAAATGTAACGCACGGTGTTCCAGCTTGTTTTCCTACCTCGGCTGCAGTTTCGTTTTGCAGCTTGAACAGGCGAGGGCTTTGGCGAGTCCAGGACAGCCCGGCCACTGAGCGAGGTCTCTGGTGCAGCCAGTAAGTAAACTGGTTTTCCAGTACGGGTGGCGCAAATGACCCGGTGTACAAGGTCACCCTACTCAAGAAACACCACCAACGCCAACCAACCGAGGTGGGGGTGGGGTCCCCAGCTCTCTGAAGTCTCTTCTGAAATTTTCTTAAAACAACTCACCAAAGAAAAAAATCCCCCCCTAGATTTTCGGGGACACATACACGTCCCTCCCGTGATCCTGGCGGTAGCTATACCAATGTACACACACAGAGAACAGTGCACCGCGAACTTTCCACTGAGCTGTGCACCGCGCTGTACATAAATTATAATAAAGAAAACGGTGCAAATCGATTGATTTAAAATACTAAACCTTTAATCCAGGCCTTCGGTTTTTCCATTTAAGGTCATCCGTATTTAGGCCGACTGCTGGCACTGGCTGCCCGCTATAGAAATTAACAAAGTACAACATTAAAAGCATTTTCCTTCTCTGCCCCCTCCTCCAAAACTGATCGGGGTAGAGTTTTCTCTCAATCATCCTACAATCACCCACAGCCTCTTAACTGCTGCTTCTTGCCTGTCCGTTTCTCGCGGTCTTATTTTGGGCTTCTCTTAGGCAAAACCACACGCCGGTTCTTTGACTAACTTCGAATAGGACCCGGGCGGAGTTCACACGTTTGGTGATGTGCGGATTGTGTCGGCGCGATGGGAAATAAATACCCTGAGCGTTCAAACACTGCATCTAATTCGACAAATCAGGACCAGCCCCTCGGCGGCGCCCCAGGGGTCTCCGGCCGGGCCGGCGACTCCCGACCTCCGAGCTGTGAGCGCTTCCTTTGGGGCGGGGGAGAGGGGCGCGTGGCAAGGTAGCCAGCGGCTAGCAACGAAAACCTGCGCGCACCGAATCGAAAGCGAAAGAGGAGGGAGCAGGGTTGCTCCCCGAAGGTTCCTGGGGCGCAGGGCGGAGGCCTGGGGCAGCGGCGGCGGGACTCGGGGCGGCGGCCCGGGGTTCGGGGCGAGGCGCCGGAGACCGCCTTCTGGCGAGGAGGAGGCTCTTTGTGCCGCGGAGAAAAGTTCGCTCTCCAACCCCGCGTGTCTGCTGGGGCCCTTGGGCCCGAGGACCGGCCAGGGCCCTGCAAGGGCTTCGGAAGGCCGAGGTGCGCCCCGGCGCCCGGCGAGGCGGTGACTGCGGCATGCGCGAACCCGTGGGGCACGCTCGTTAACTCGCAGTTATCCCCTGCAGCTGGAGGGGACTGCCGAGTGGGCTTGCTCGTCGCCCTTTTAGGACAGAGGGGGAAACGGAGGCCCAGGAAGGGGTGGGGATGCCTGCGAACTGAGAGGACTTCTCCCCTCCGCTTTCCGCAGTTCCGAGCCGGAGAAGGCCGGCCCGCGGGGCCTGGAGGCGGCTTCGCAATCGCGCGCCCTCTCGGCGCAGCCCCCCAGACCGGCTCTTCGTGCACCCAGGGGCGCTTGGACGCGCCGGCAATGGCTCAGGGGGCCGAGGTCCAGGAAGAGGTCTCCGGAGCCTCGCCTTCTGTTCTGTGCAGTTTTGCCGATGGAGAACCGAGCTTCCGGCGCCGGAACCAAAACAGCCTGGAGGGAGGTTTGCAAGGTCCAAGCTACCCGGCGGTCAGCCCGCCGGCGGCTGCGGTGGGGCCTATGGCGGAGGCCTTGTCTGCTTCAGCCTTTCCCCCAGCTCCTGGGGACATCCCATGGCTTTTTCTTTGAACCCCGCTTACCAGCTTTTGAGTCCACACTCTCCCAAGTGTGGGAGAGAACTGCCACCCGTGTGTGCCTCAGTTGCCCTGCTTGCTGGCCGCCTACAGAGCAGAGTCCAGAGGCCCTGCTCCCAGCTGCCTCTGTAAAGGGCACAGCCTAACCTCTTGGTGCCTTGGTTTCTCAGCTGGGACTTCATGTGCCTCCTCTTTCTGCAAGGGCCACAAATCTCCTCCTGGCCAGGGAAACCTGGCTGCTAGGGGAAGCATAAACAGAGCTGTTTGCTGTTTGTGGCTTTGCCTGGAGCTGTGTCTCCATCTCAGGCAGCCGGGAGTGGTGGTCCTGTGGCCGATTCTGGGCCGCCTTTTGTCCCGATCTGCAGCTATGGCTTTGCCCAGAGCAGCAGCAGGGGCCCGTCCTGTCCCCAGAATTGAGTGTCCGCGCGTTCCCAACTGCACGGAGGCCTTTGGTGGAAACCTGGAGGAGACCAGACTTTTGCTTTCTTGGCTTGGTCACTTGCTTAACGGGCTAATGCAAGTTGGAGGAAGGACCGGGCTGCCGACTGGGGGCCCAGCAGGGCTCTGAGAGGGCGTCCAGAAGGGGCCAGCCCTTTCCTCTTTCCCCCGGACCTGAAGACATCTGCCAGAGAGGCTGGAAGACCTTGGAGCTTGGGAGACTCCCAGAGCTTGGGACCTCTTCTTACGTAATGTCTCTTGGTCTTCAGAAGCCTCACGAGTGGATTTCTTGACAACATGAAGGTCCAATATAGCGGGAGAGAAAGCCTACCAGGCCCCTGGCTCTGCACAGTGGACCTCCATGGGTCCCCCAGTCTGAGACTTGCTCTCACCTAGTAGTCCCGGTGACAGGGACCAGCAGGGGCCCCGAGTGAGGCCAGTAGGAGGGAGCAAGCCCAGGGCTGACAGCCTCTCCCTGCCCCAGGGGGGAAGGAGCACCTGCGTGGAGCCCTGAATATCTGTGACCTGAGTTGAGTGCCCGATGTCATTCCAACGGGAAGGTGGAGAGGAAAGGTGGAGAAAGTGGGGAAAGGCCCCTGGATCTTTCTAAATCTGCTCTCAGCCCTGTCCTGTGGGTTTGGGAGTGTGTGACTGTGTGAGGCCCCCGTGAGCCAGTGTATGACCACGTTGGCTCATGAGGAGGAGGTTGTGTGTGTAGTCAAGTGTATGATTGTGCAAACGTGCGTGTAAACAACCCCCTGATGAACTAGCTCTGAGCCTCTGGAAAGCCAGTTGGAAGATAACAAAGTGTCTGCCCTGGGCTGTTTTCCTAAGGCTATTGTAGCCACCAAGACCTCCACCATGGCCCATGTCTGTCCCCAGTCCTGGTGTCTCTCCATCCAGCCTGGACCAGGGAAGACAAAGTCATTGCAGAGTCCGGACCAGCTCATCTCCAGGGCCCTGCCTGAAGGCCAAGGCCTCAGGGACCGTGTGTGTCCAGAGCTTCTAGCCCAGAGAAGATTTTTTCCCTCCCTTCTGGGTTGCTCTCTCTGCCAGCTTGGGGCTTGTCGATTCCGGATTCACTGGGCTAGGAGGCCTAGGCTCTTGAGCCGCTCTGGCCTCAGGCTGCCCTTTCTTCCATCACCGTTGCTAAGCTCTGGGGGCCCAGGCCTACCTCCTGCCTGGGAGCTCAAGGGGGCTTGGAGGTCATTTAGGCCTCGGGTTCCCTGTGGGCTCAAATCAGGACGCAGAAGCTTCCCTCTTCCGCCAGCATTGCGCTCCCGGGAACTCCGGAGCTCCCTGCCTTCTTGCCGTTCGGTCCTAAACCATTGTTCCGAGGCCAGCCGCCTCCCAGGTCCGCCGGAGGAGAACCTCTCCGAGGGCCAGCCGGCCTGCCTCTCTCCCCGCGGGAGCCGGCCTTGGGGGTGGGGATGTCGGGGGGCAAACTCCGGTCTTCGGTGGCTCCAGGCGCTGCGGCCCCGCACCCGTGGGGCGTCCCCGATCCACCGCAACCCGGGCGCGCTCAGCCGACTGCGCTCCGGGCTCCTGGCGGGCTCGGCACCTGCGACGCTCCCACCTGCAGCGCCGCCCGGGGAGCCTCCGGGCTTGCGGGGAGCGAGGCCACGGCAGCCCCGGAGCCCCCGCGCCCGAGCGCTGCGCCGCCGCCGCTGTTGGCCGGGCGAAGCATCCGCTTCGGAGGCGGCCCCGCGAGCCGCGCAGAGAGAGTGGTGTGGGGAACCGGCGAGGAAGGGGACAAACAAACTCCGGGTCGGGTTTAACCGCCGAAACCGCTCCGAGGTTTCCGCCGAAACCCTCGGCGTGGGGAGATGGAGGTGGCAGGACGGATCCCACGGTGCCCTCGGAACAGCCGGTTCCCGTCTTCCGACCCCGAGCACCCCGCGGCTCGGCCCCGCGCCTCCCCGGCCGGCCGGGTCCGGCCTCCCGCCAGACGAGCGGGTTTCCAGGGCTCGGAAGCCCGGGCCCCGGGCTCCCCCGCCCCGAGCGCCCCGCACGTGCACTCACCGTAGCAGGGGACCTGCAAGGCCGCGTTGTGGCCGCCGCTGCCTTCCTGGAGTTTGAGGCTGCCGTCCGGGGGAGTCTTGCAAGCACCGCGCTGCAAGTAGAGATGCGGTTGCTGCGCGGGCGGCTGCGGCTGCGGCTGCGGCTGCTGCGGGGCCGGCGGCTGGGGCTGCGGCTGGAACTTGTTAAAGGAGCCCCGCGCCCCGGCGCCACTCTCCAGGGGTGCCGCCAGGTCCTGCTGCCCCGCGCCGTAGCGGGCCCGGCTCTTGGCGTCTCCGAATCCCTGCCCTTTGGCGGCGGCCGAGAGGAAAGTTGTGCCGAACTTATCGCCACCGGGGTATGCCCTAAAAGGCGATGAGCCCTCCCGGCTCTGCGACACCGGGCTGTAGTAGGCGTCCATGGCAGCAGCCGGCGACTCGCAGTAAGAGACACAAGTCTCAGCGTTCATGCCTGGCCTGCGCGGGCGACGGGCGGGGGCGCGAGCGAGAGCGCGAGGACGCCACCGCGCGCCGTGGCCGGGAGTTTGGAGAGGCGAAGAGGCGGTGGCCTTGCGCTCCGCGCGGGCCCGCTCACTCTCCCTCCTCCCTCCACGTCTCTCTCTCTCCTCTTGTCTCTCTCTCTCTCCTCTTGTCTCTCTCTCCCTCCCTCCCTCTCTCTCTCTGTCTCTCTGTCTGTCGCTCTCTCCTCCCTCCTCCTCCTCTCTCTGCCTTCTCCCTCCCCACAGCTGGCCCAGGGAAAGAACGGAGGCCGTAAAAAGATTCAGATGTTTCGGAAAGTTGACCAGCTCTCCCAAACCCTCTTATGATTTTGAAGCGGGGGTGAAAAAAGAGAGAGAGTGAATTTTTGCCCCGAACTCTCTCCTTCCTTCTCTCCTTCTTCCCACCCCCTTCTCTCCCTAAGTCTCCTAACACCCCCTGCTCCTCCCTTCCTCTCTCTTATGGAGATGCTACTAACTCGCTGGGGATCAAACCCGGAGGCGCCCCAGGGCCTTTCCGATTCTAGGCGGGGTGGAGAGGTGACCCGATCCTAGGACTCCACTAGGCTGAGAATTGGCAGGTCCGAGCTTTGGCCTAAGGGGGGCGGGGGGGGGGGGGCAAAACTTTAGCGACAGATTAAAAGAAAGAAGAAAAAGAGAGAGAGAAAAGAGAAAAGAAAAGAAAAAAACGAAAAAACGAAAAAACACCTAACAGGTTTCGCTTTCAGAGTCAGAAGGGTCACTGGCTTCCCTGTGCCCCTGAGTCCTTGGGACACTGACCTTTGAATTTGTCAGCATAGCTCTGGGCCTTCCCACGGGTGCCTCTTTCTCTGCTCCCAACCCCTCTTCCCCACTCTGTCCCTCCATGAAATTAGCACACACACTTGGCCACTCTCCGATCCAATTAACTATTTCCCTCCCCTGCACGGGCGCAGGGGCAGGGCATGGAGGGGACTGTGTGCTCTCAAACAGGGGAGAAACCCTTGATGGGCCAGGTTACAGAAGCTTTAGAGCTCGGACCCCTCCCTCCCCTCCTGGGACCGAGCTGCACTCTCCCCCTGTCTGCACCCAGCCCAGGGGATTTTTGGTCCTGGGGTTTCCAGGGAGGAGTTTGGAGACCCGCTGGCCGAGCCCCTTCCCGTCGTCCTTGCTGTGTCACCTGCTCGCAGCTTGGGGTGAAGGTGAGGCAGCCTCTTCTCTCTCTAGACTCACTGTCTCCAACTGCAACACCGACGGCTTGGATTCGATGGGTTGTGGTTTCCCTCGGCAGTGGCAGCGCACGCCTCGGGGCACTGGGACCAGCTACAGCAAGGGAGAACTTTTAGGGTACGTCTAGACTTTTCCCCAGGGTTGGTCACCGATTGCGCCGCCTCAGAATGGCTGTTGAGGGGTGGAGTTTAGGGTCCCCAATTTTAGATGAACAAACCGAGGCTCAGAGAGGTGCAGTCACCTGGTGGGGGCCTGCTTTGGCACCCGTGCTGGGGCTAGTCCCTCCAAGGTCCTGGGATGGCACTAGGGACAGCGAAAATGCAAAGAGCAGAGGAAACGGGTTTCCCACTGGGGAATGACTCAGTTCGAAGGAGACCACTTAGAGCAGCTTTTGATAAACTGCAGGGAAAGTCCGTGGATTGAGGACTTACCTCAAAGGAGTGGGGGGATGGGGTGAGAGGTGAAGGGGCAAAGTAAAGGAGAGAGCGCCTGAGCGCCATGAACCCAAGGATGTGGGTCAGAAATCAATCTTCTGCACCTAAGGTCTCCCAAAGAAAAAATACCTGGGGGGTCGTGCTTCTGCCCCCAACCTCAACCGGGCTAATCTTCACCCCTACCCCACTCCCTTGGTATCTCTGCTCCTTGCTCTGCCGCCGACTGCTCGATCCCACATCTGGTTTCCATCGCGGCTTACCTTGAAGTGCTCGTTAATAAAGATATTCTGAAAACCTAGGCCAGGGGTGCACAGGTCCGAACCCCTCCCCCGTGGCCCATGGGATCCAAGCTGAGCAGATATAAGTCATCTTATATTTATTGAGCACCTATTGTCCTGGAAGCCATCCACAAGTCATTCCCCTTGCTACCTCCCAACAATGTGACATCACTCACCTTATCCTACCCATTTTGCAGATGGGTAGACTGAAACTCCAAGAAACCATTGCATTTCCCAACCTCAGATAGTAAAAAGCGGATAAGCCTCCTATCGCCCCAAATGTTCCAGTCCAGCTGGCCTCTTTCAGTTCTCAGAAGTTGCCAAGTTCTGCCTGTGTGCTTAGCCTAGTGGTTTCCTCTAACTGGAATTCTCTAATCTCATTCCTGCGCTTTTGTCTTCTTAATGGTTTGGGGTCCAGCTAGGGTCCCTTCCTCCAGAAAGCCTTCTCATATCTCCCAGTGGGCTGGGGCTCCCTTTGGCTGAGTCTCTATCTCGGACGGGACCCTATTGTTGCCTTGGTTGCTCAGGTCAGTGTGAATCCTGACCTCGTTAGTCAGAGGTTCCTAGAGGACAGTGTCTGCCATGTTTGGTGCAGAAATCACAGAAATATCTGTGAAATAAAATATTAAAGCAGGAGCTGTTGGATCCAGGTTTCTATCCCCTGCCCTTGCCGTACTAATTCAAGGGTCTTTGGTTTCCTTTATCCCTCCCCCTCTTCGGGAATTAAGCAACAAAATTAAGAGCCTGCCAACCTCTGTGGGGCTGCCCAAGAATAGAGAGTTCCCTCAGAACAGGAACCAGGCCTGTTTTGTTCACTATGGGACATGACACATTACAGGTCCTCATAAAATGTGTGTTGAATGAATGAACGAAAACGGCGTGTGGTCCAGAGGCTTAGGGGCGAACTTTTGCCGAGGAGTGCCAAGGGAGCAAGCTTGCAGGCACCCAGAAGCCGCCCACAAGCACCTACGTGGTGGCAGCAAACCCTCTACTTCTCCCGCCCCCCCCCCTGCCCCCAGTTCCAGGTCTAGGCATGAGGGGAAACCCAGGAGCATCAAAATGCACGGCTACAAGACAGGTGCAGTTGAAGTTACGCAGTATTCTCCAGGAAGCTCTCTTTAAGCCCTGCCGCTCACCACCTAGCCTCCTTCGCTTTTATTACCTGTTTCATTAGTGCCTCATTATTCAGCCTTTCCCCCAGCTACCGGGGGAATTTCAGACCCAAGTGGGCACAGCATTTGATGTCTTCAGCTGGAATGCCTCTGATGCGTTGAGGTCCTGGGTCCTGGGAACCATTCTGAGAGTCAAAATTCCCCCTTTCTAGGCTGTATCTTATGGGTGAACTCAGAAACAGTGAGCACTCGACTGCGAGTGAGGAAGCAAGAGGTTGCGTGTGGGTTTGCCTGTGACCCCGGGGGAGAACTTGCTGGGTGTGACGTTAGCCTCATGATAACCGTCACGGAGCCCCTCTCCCAAGTGCCTTCCCCAAAACGCACCTTTCAGGAGAGAACACTAGTGAGTGTAGCTGGTTATTTCTGTCTGCCTGCCTCCAATCTTTTGTTCATCCATCAGCCCATCCCTCCAGCCCTCCACCATCCCTCCATCCATTGCTGAAAGCTGAGCCACTCCCACGCACTTCCCCTACGAAGGTTACCAGCTTACCAGCTGGCAAGTCGGAGGGCACCAAAGCCAGGTTTTGGCCCCCAGCCTCTGCTTTCTAGTCTCTGCACTTCCTGTTCCTTCACTAAGTACCAGGAACAGTGGCGGTTGGCAGGGCCCTCTGCTTTAGGTCCTGCACCCCCAACCCCCAGGCAGGCACTGCACTCTTGTCCCCTTTTTTCTTCCTTTTGCAATTCCTCCTCTGAGGGCTGGAGGCAGCTTTTCCCTTTAAGGGCTCCGCACACAGCTGGGGGAGGGGCAGTGCCTAAGAAAAGCCTTTCTTTGTCCAGGCCAAGTACCCAGTGTCACCTCCTCTGGGAGACCTTCCGTCACCACCTTCGCTACTATCTGCCTGTTTATTTTTTTCCATAGTGTCTGTGCTGATCTGACATTATTTTCACGTTTGTTGATCTACTTGGTTTATTGTCTGTTTTCTATTCGAATGTGAGTCCACCGCTACCATCTCCCCGGTAGGAAGTACCATGCCTGGCAAAGGGTACCGCTCAGTAATATCTGTTGAATGAATGGCTGAAGGAGTGAATGAACCAACGAACAATGAATGAATGAAGAGCAGGGGAGCATGCTCCCGCCTGGAGGGTGACTGCCTCGTCCCTGCAGTTCGGAGCTGGAACTCTGGAGATCAGGCATGTAGGACTGAGTTGGGTAGAAGGTCCCCGGTTGGGGAAGGCACAGCAGTCAAGCCTTTCTTTCAAAGGAGAGGGCAGATCGGGAGCCATCCCCTTGGGTCTGAACTCTCTCCGTTGCATTCTACCCCCACCGGATGAACAGTGGAGCTCAGGGCCTGGGTACTCTAGCCCCGGGGGTGGGGCGTGGGGCAGGGAGCAGATTGGCTTATTTCTACCAGACTTCTCCTGACTGCCCCCAGCCTCGACTTGCAGTGTGAGTAAAATGGGGATTTCACCCTCCTCAGTGGGAATGCGGACTGCTTGGCTCCAAGCAGCCCCTCCGCAAAGGGCAGGAGGCAACAGAGACTGCTCAGAAGTTTGGGGCTGATGAAAAGCCATTTTGGACACCTGCCGAATGGGCAGGAAGAGTCAAGATATAACTTGGGGAGGGCAGAAATCTTAGACGTTTTGCACAGGACCCCTCCCTGCCCTGCAGACCCCTGTACACAGGTCTCACCCTCTGGAAATAACATACCAGCAACAATGTATTGGACAATTGTTACAAGTTAAGTTCTTGCCACTGAGATCTTTGCAGTCCTCACAATAGCCCCATGGTGGTACTATTATTCTTATTTTTACAGTGATTAAAACATCCAAGCCCAGAGAAGTGAAGCAATTGCTTAGCGTCATCAGCAAAGCAGAGGACTTGGGATTCTGACTCTGGTGAGCCTACTTCCTACGGTGCCCCTGATCACTTTGCATGTCAGAGATCTCTGTAAGCCTGTCTGCTTCTCAGAGATCTCTGGGGACCTGCGGGATCGAACGGTTCCCTGTCCCCTTGGACTGCAGGGTGCGCAGAGAGGCTTTTGCGTCTCCAGTGCTGAGGGTGCGTGATATCAGTGAGCCCGGCCAGGGGCTAGGAGCGATTGCCGGCCCGGGCCACACGCGAGGACCCGCCCACATCCAGCCTCCCAGACCCCGCCCCAGTCTCCGCGGTGAGGACTCAGAGGCTCCCGGGCTGCCCCCGGGCCGGCCTCGCCCCCTGTCGGACGGAGGCGGGGAGGGTGGCCCTGCCCCACCGAGGTTCTCCAGGCACTCCGAGGCCCTGGTGAGGGGTGGAGGGCGCAGGACACCGCAGGTCTGCGCCCAAGTGCGCCCGGCTGCCCTGCGGAAGGAGTGGGGTCGCCTAGGAGCGTTGAACTCGCGGGAGGACCTAGTCTTGGGGACGCGGTACCAGGCCCAGCCTTCCCTTTCTCCTTGCCCGGCCCTGTACCCCGAGTTTCAGGGCTCCGCCTTTTCCCATGCTCCGGCTGGCTGGCGAACACTCAGGAATTGGGCGGTGGGAGAGGCCTTCGAGGGCAACCACCTCCCCCACCTCCTTTAATAAGGTCGGAGAGCAAGGGTGTCAGAAGGAAACCTGCATTCAGGGGCATATCTTCCTGCATTAATCTGCGAAGGGC